>JBAMNC010000603.1:0-692500 GCA_037902135.1 Cetoscarus ocellatus
AGTACAGACAGTTTGGTCAAATTTGGCTTTGAAATTGACTTATAGGCCATTTTCCCTCAGGACAGTCTATGAAAAAACCAACATGCTAACAAATGACTTTTTTGCCATTTCTGACTCTGAAAAAAAAAGTGCTCAAACATGACTTTTGGGTGTTAAAAATGCTGAAAAATATGTTTGTGCAGACAGTTTGGTCATATTTGGCTTAAAAATGTACTTGTAAACTGTTTTCCCCCAGGTCAGGCTATGAAAAACCGACATGTTAACATATGGCTTTTTTACCATTGCGGCTCTGAAAAAAAATGTGCTCAAACATGACTTTTTGGGTGTTAAAAATGCTGAAAAACATGTCAGTGCAGACAGTTTGGTCATTTTTGGCTTAAAAATGTACTTATAAACTGTTTTCCCTCAGGGCAGGCTATGAAAAAACCGACATGCTAACAAGTGACTTTTTTGCAATTGCAGACTCTGAAAAAAAAAGTGCTCAAACATGACTTTTTGGGTGTTAAAAATGCTGAAAAACATGTAAGTGCAGACAGTTTGGTCAAATTTGGCTTAAAAATTGACTAATAGGCCATTTTCCCTCCGGTCAGGGTATGAAAAAACCGACATGCTAACATATGACTTTTTTACCATTTCTGACTCTGAAAAAAAATGTGGTCAAACATGACTTTTTGGGTGTTAAAAATGCTGAAAAATATGTTCATGCAGACAGTTTGGTCATATTTGGCTTAAAAATGGACTTGTAAACTGTTTTCCCCTCAGGACAGGCTATGAAAAACCAACATGCTAACATATGACTTTTTTCCCATTTCTGACTCAGAAAAAAAATGTGCTCAAACATGACTTTTTGGATGTTAAAAATGCTGAAAAACATGTTAGTACAGACAGTTTGGTCAAATTTGGCTTTGAAATTGACTTATAGGCCATTTTCCCTCAGGACAGTCTATGAAAAAACCAACATGCTAACAAATGACTTTTTTGCCATTTCTGACTCTGAAAAAAAAAGTGCTCAAACATGACTTTTTGGGTGTTAAAAATGCTGAAAAATATGTTCGTGCAGACAGTTTGGTCATATTTGGCTTAAAAATGTACTTGTAAACTGTTTTCCCCCAGGTCAGGCTATGAAAAACTGACATGTTAACATATGACTTTTTTACCATTGCGGCTCTGAAAAAAAATGTGCTCAAACATGACTTTTTGGGTGTTAAAAATGCTGAAAAACATGTCAGTGCAGACAGTTTGGTCATTTTTGGCTTAAAAATGTACTTATAAACTGTTTTCCCTCAGGGCAGGCTATGAAAAAACCGACATGCTAACAAGTGACTTTTTTGCAATTGCAGACTCTGAAAAAAAAAGTGCTCAAACATGACTTTTTGGGTGTTAAAAATGCTGAAAAACATGTAAGTGCAGACAGTTTGGTCAAATTTGGCTTAAAAATTGACTAATAGGCCATTTTCCCTCAGGTCAGGGTATGAAAAAACCGACATGCTAACATATGACTTTTTTGCCATTTCTGACTCTGAAAAAAAATGTAATCAAACATGACTTTTTGGGTGTTAAAAATGCTGAAAAACATGTTAGTTCAGACAGTTTGGTCAAATTTGGCTTAAAAATGGACTTAAAACACATTTTTCCCTCAGGTCAGGCTTTGAAAAAACCGAAATGCTAACATATGACTTTTTTGCCATTTCTGACTCCGCCAAAAAATGTGCTCAAACATGACTTTTTGGGTATTAAAAATGCTGAAAAATATGCTTGTGCAGACGGTTTGGTCATATTTTGCTTAAAAATGGACTTGTAAACTGTTTTCCGTGAGTTCAGCCTATGAAAAACCGACATGTTAACATATGACTTTTTTACCATTGCGGCTCTGAAAAAAAATGTGCTCAACCATGACTTTTTGGGTGTTAAAAATGCTGAAAAACATGTTAGTGCAGACAGTATGGTCATTTTGGGCTTAAAAATGGCCTTGTAAACTGTTTTCCCTCAGGTCAGGCTATGAAAAAACCAACATGCTAAGAAATGACTTTTTTGCAATTGCAGACTCAGAAAAAAAATGTGCTCAAACATGACTTTTTGGGTGTTAAAAATGCTGAAAAACATGTTAGTGCAGACAGTATGGTCATTTTTGGCTTAAAAATGGCCTTGTAAACTGTTTTCCCTCAGGTCAGGCTATGAAAAAACCAACATGCTAAGAAATGACTTTTTTGCAATTGCAGACTCAGAAAAAAATGTGCTCAAACATGACTTTGTGGGTGTTAAAAATGCCGAAAAATATGTTCGTGCAGACAGTTTGGTCATATTTTGCTTAAAAGTGTACTTGTAAACTGTTTTCCCCCAGGTCAGGCTATGAAAAAAACCGACATGCTAACATATGACTTTTTTGCCATTTCTGACTCAGAAAAAAAATGTGCTCACACATGACTTTTTGGGTGTTAAAAATGCTGAAAAACATGTTAGTACAGACAGTTTGGTCATTTTTGGCTTAAAAATGGACTTAAAAAACATTTTCCCTCAGGTCAGGCTATGAAAAAACCGACATGCTAACATATGACTTTTTTGCCATTTCTGACTCTGAAAAAAATGTGCTCAAACATGACTTTTTGATTGTTAAAAATGCCGAAAAATATGTTTGTGCAGACTGTTTGGTCATATTTTGCTTAAGAATGTACTTGTAAACTGTTTTCCATGAGTTCAGGCTATGAAAAACCGACATGCTAACATATGACTTTTTTACCATTGTGGACTCTCAAAAAAAAATGTGCTCAAACATGACTTTTTGGGTGTTAAAAATGCTGAAAAACATGTTCGTGCAGACAGTTTGGACATTTTTTGCTTAAAAATGGCCTTGTAAACTGTTTTCCCTCAGGTCAGGCTATGAAAACAACCGACATGCTAACATATGACTTTTTTGCCATTTCTGACTCTGAAAAAAAATGTAATCAAACATGACTTTTTGGGTGTTAAAAATGTTGAAAACATGTTAGTGCAGACAGTTTGGTAAAATTTGGTTTAAAAAGGACTTGTAAACTGTTTTCCCTCAGGTCAGGCTATGAAGAAACCAACATGCAAACATATGACTTTTTTGCCATTTCTGACTCTGAAAAAAAATGTGCTCAAACATGACTTTTTGGGTGTTAAAAATGCTGAAAAAACATGTAAGTGCAGACAGTTTGGTCAAATTTGGCTTTAAAATTGACTAATAGGCCATTTTCCCTCAGGTCAGGCTATGAAAAAACCGACATGCTAACATATGACTTTTTTGCCATTTCTGACTCAGAAAAAAGTGCTCAAACATGACTTTTTGGGTGTTAAAAATGCTGAAAAATATGTTCGTGCAGACAGTTTGGTCATATTTGGCTTAAAAATGTACCTGTAAACTGTTTTCCCCCAGGTCAGGCTATGAAAAAACCAACATGCTAACAAATGACTTTTTTCCCATTTCTGACTCTGAAAAAAATGTGCTCGAACATGACTTTTTGGGTGTTAAAAATGCTGAAAAACATGTTAGTGCAGACAGTTTGGTCATATTTGGCTTAAAAATGTACCTGTAAACTGTTTTCCCTCAGGTCAGGCTATGAAAAAACCGAAATGCTAACATATGACTTTTTTACCATTTCTGACTCTGAAAAAAATTTGCTCAAGCATGACTTTTTGGATGTTAAAAATGCTGAAAAACATGTTAGTGCAGACAGTTTGGTCAAATTTGGCTTTAAAATGGACTTAAAAAACATTTTCCCTCAGGTCAGGCTATGAAAAAACCAACATGCTAACATATGACTTTTTTTTGCCATTTCGGACTCCGACAAAAAATGTGCTCAAACATGACTTTTTGGGTGTTAAAAATGCCAAAAAATATGTTCGTGCAGACAGTTTGGTCAAATTTGGCTTTAAAATGTACTTGTAAACTGTTTTCCCTCAGGTCAGGCTATGAAAAAAACAACATGCTTACAAATGACTTTTTTGCCATTTCTGACTCCGACAAAAATATGTGCTCAAACATGACTTTTTGGGTGTTAAAAATGCTGAAAAACATGTTCGTGCAGACAGTTTGGTCATATTTGGCTTAAAAATGGACTTGTAAACTGTTTTCCCCCAGGTCAGGCTTTGAAAAAACCAACATGCTAACATATGACTTTTTTGCCATTTCTGACTCAGAAAAAAATGTGCTCAAACATGACTTTTTGGATGTTAAAAATGCTGAAAAACATGTTAGTGCAGACAGTTTGGTCAAATTTGGCTTTAAAATGGACTTAAAAAACATTTTCCCTCAGGTCAGGCTATGAAAAAACCGACATGCTAACATATGACTTTTTTGCCATTTCAGACTCCGACAAAAAATGTGCTCAAACATGACTTATTGGGTGTTAAAAATGCCGAAAAATATGTTCGTGCAGACAGTTTGGTCATATATTGCTTAAAAATGGACTTGTAAACTGTTTTCCGTGAGGTCAGGCTATGAAAAACCGACATGTTAACATATGACTTTTTTACCATTGCGGACTCAGAAAAAAATGTGCTCAAACATGACTTTTTGGGTGTTAAAAATACTGAAAAACATGTTAGTGCAGACAGTTTGGACATTTTTGGCTTAAAAATGGCCTTGTAAACTGTTTTCCCTCAGGTCAGGCTATGAAAAAACCAACATGCTAACAAATGACTTTTTTGCCATTGCAGACTCTGAAAAAATATGTGCTCAAACATGACTTTTTGGGTGCTAAAAATGCCGAAAAATATGTTCGTGCAGACAGTTTGGTCATATTTTGCTTAAAAATGTACTTGTAAACTGTTTTCCCTCAGGTCAGGCTATGAAAAAAACGACATGCTAACAAATGACTTTTTTGCCATTTCTGACTCCGACAAAAATATGTGCTCAAACATGACTTTTTGGGTGCTAAAAATGCCGAAAAATATGTTCGTGCAGACAGTTTGGTCATATTTTGCTTAAAAATGTACTTGTAAACTGTTTTCCCTCAGGTCAGGCTATGAAAAAAATGACATGCTAACAAATGACTTTTTTGCCATTTCTGACTCCGACAAAAATATGTGCTCAAACATGACTTTTTGGGTGTTAAAAATGCTGAAAAACATGTTAGTGCAGACAGTTTGGTCAAATTTGGCTTAAAAATGGACCTAAAAAACATTTTCCCTCATGTCCGGCTTTGAAAGAAAATCAAACATGACTTTTGGGTGTTCACTGATAGCTTGTGGTGGTACAACAGGACTGCACAAATAGCTGCGCCCCAGAAACACACAGTAGGGGCCCTTTCCAAATGTGATTTAGTTATGTAAACCCATGCTCTGGATTACAAGCGCTAGTGCCTGCCTCTCATCACAATGTATCTTCTTTAGCTGGCTTCAAACAGCTTATTGGAGTCCTATCCCCTAACTACTCTGCTGCTATCCCGAATTTTGGTCTAGTCTTGAAATGGCAGTACACAGTCCAACAATGAGGGCCCAACAGCTGGACAACTGAAATGGAAAAATGAAAAAATAGGAAAAGGCTAGTGGCATTTTAGGAAAAAGGGGCTATATTTTACTGAAGGAACCCTCAGTAAGTGCATTTTTTTTCCTTGATAGGAAATGCAAGTATGTGGATATACCTCCCGCCCCCCTCCTATCAGACAAGGCCTCAGAAAGCTTTCCACTTTATCCCTCTTTATGGTCAGCCTTGGTGGCATTTTCATGTTTGCATCCGGTTTTGCTATTTTGCCCCTAGCTGTGAATAGCCCAATTCATACTGCAGTTTCAGGGCTTTATATTTACCTCTCTGTGATGTTTCACCTTCACCGTGAACATCCTGGAGGTGGAATGGGGGGAACAAGTTGACACCCTCTTTGTTCCATCTACAGAGGTAGGTAACAGAGGTGCGAAATTGGAGAGAGGCGGGAACGTGGACTCAGCGGGAGACAGGAGCACTTTGAGTGAGCGTCTCTGCCTTTGTGTGTGAGTGCGTGTGTGTGTTGCGAGCATCCAAACCGTATTGCAGCGTGAATTGACACAGCTTTTATGGCAAAATTACTGTGAATATCTCTGTATGTAAATATACCGGAACCTCATTGCAGTGCTTTTGTATGAAGACACTGTGAATTGGGCAAAAGTACTATGAGTGGGAAAAAGGTCTTCAAATCCTCCTTTCAACTAGGTGCCAGCTTGCCTGTCAACCATCTTAGTGACCCCCACAAACTCCAACACAAAAATACTTACAATCAGCAAAGGAGAGACGAGACAATCCAACCACGCACTTGGTTGGTTACCCTCTCTTGCACATTGTTTACTCCAAACTTAATGCTTACCCAGCCAGCTCTGAAACCTCAGACCCTGCTGCCAGCTCAGATGCCCACAGCCAGAGAGTGAGAGAGAGTGAGGGAGAGAGAAAGAAATGGAGACAGAAAGATTTAGAGAAACATTCAACACCGCAACCACTACAGACACAGAGACGGCAAGGAAATACAGTGTTAAGAAATTATTCACTCTTACAGATTGGACAGGCTCCTTCTTTCTGCGTTGTTCTGCCAACAAGCTTGATCTTCGAGAAAGACAGACTGATGTTCACTGACAGAGATTTATCTCAAAGACTTATGTAAGAGTGATGAAGAGGAGTTAAGAGTCTGTGCTGTTTTTAAGAGGTGGCTCTGGCTTTTCTTCAATTTAAACACAAACACACACTCACACAACAACATGGACATGAAGCCCATCCAGTGCAACAACAGTCAGAATAAACATTCAGTGTTTTCTTATATTTTTTGATGAAGATATGAAGTGAGTTTTTCTTCAGATCTGTCACATCAGATCTGTTTCTGCCAGGATCCCAGTATTGATTTGTCCTCAGCAGTGAGCCAATCTGCAGCAGCGTCATAAGAGCTCCCTGGGACACATGTGAGGGGGTCGATTCTGGACTCATCAACCCGCCTTTATTCTTTTTAGAAAAGGCAGAGGCCCCAGCTGGAGGTCTCAGGCCAGCAGACACACGCCAATATTTGGGTGGAGAGGCTGGGTGCACCGTCCCCATCCGTTCCACCTCGCTGCCTCTTTTCTTATGGGTTAACAAGAAGCTGTAACTGCTCTTTACCCAGCCTCACACACACTCACAGACACATGCACATCGAACATAGATTTGTACTCTCAAAGAAAACACTCACACTGAGACCACACATATTTTTTAGTACAGGTTGTTCTAGTTTGTCCTCTTTCTGTAGACCACCCCCCTTCTTTTTGTTTTGATTCTTTTGTTTCCTGCCGACTTTCAAATGTCTATTTATTCACTGTGGTTTAATTGTCTTGTCGGCGAGGTCCGTTTGAAATTGCTCAGTTGGCACATTCTGCATCACAATAGGAGCCATTGAGCGGTCATCTCATCTGTCTGTACAGTGCCAGCTTCATCCTATTCAAAGAAGGCTGTTTCATCTTCTTTATGCAAGTCTTCATTGTCTAAAAAAAATCCATAAATTAACCTCTGATGAAGCCCTGTGCCGTTACTGGCACAAACATGTCTGTATGCTTGACAGGACATGGCCTGTTACAGGCATGATGTCATGCCTGCAAAGAGCGAGCTATTGGAGCCATCTCTTGTTTACATCCAATTAACGGCCATCTTTGAAGTTTTTTCAGTTGGCTTTGAAAAGATTTAACAAAGCCGATTCATTATGTCACTGAAGTGTCTTCTTGAGGTCATCCACCAAAGATTTATATAATTTTTGTAAACAAATTGGGTAATTTATCTTCTGATAATATAGTTTTTGCCAAAATGCACTCTTTTTTAAAGTTGAACTTTGACAAACACAATCTTAATGAAATGATAACACAAAAAAATAAAAAACAAAAACAGACATTAAAGGCCACACACTACTGATATTACAGACAAGACACACTCCATACTTGTAGTTATTATTTGTTTGTCTTGCTTTTATATGTAATAAATTATGTGGTTATTTTGAGAACACACTCCTCTCGTCCTTTTGTCATTGCCATTGAGCCAGGTTATGACAGTAACCTCATTAAGTTTCAGAGGTCACATTACTTTTTTTTGTGATTTTAACTCAGGTTGGTTATTTTTACACTGCACGCTTTCAGGTGGACCAAAGCCTGTCAAATGTTGGGGAGTATAGATCACTATGACTCTAAAGTACACAATATTTAGCAACTAGAAGTACTCAGAGTGCAAAAACCTCCAAGGTATTCCTCAAAATATGGATAATTGCCCTATCTCACATTGTTAACAAATCGTTGGAAGAATTCCTGGATCCGCATCCGGATTCAGATTGCCACCAAAATGATATAACTTTCTCCTTTTTCCATGTCCAACATTCTGTGAAAATGTGATTAAAAAAAACAAAAAAACATTGTAAACTTACTGAGTTATTTGCAAAAAGGTGGAAAACTCCCCCATCCCTAATATCATCCAATCATTTAGAAAGTTTATCAATCTGCATATGGATTCAGATTACCACCAAAATTTAATGACTTCTTCCTTGTGCTGTGGCTAATATTCCCTGAAAATGTAATCAAAATCTGTTCATAATGTTTTGAGCTTTCCTGTAAACAATCAAAGAAACACTCTAACCAAAACACCACCTCCTTAGTGGAAGTTATAACATTGTTAAGCTTGAAGGAGGAGGGCTGAACCTCTCCAGAAGCATATCCAGCAGGTGATTGGATGATCACTCAGTCAATCAACATTTATTACAGGCCAATCAGATAATGCAGTAGGCAACCGCTGCTGTGTTACAGAACATGAGCCACTTCGTGAAACAAACTCAGTGGAGTGAAAATATCCAGAGAAGTTTGTAGTGTTGTTTGTTTTTCATTTAATAAAGAAATGCAGTCCAAATCTGATAAAACTTCAACTCAAGCTGTTAGCATCTGTGTTAATCTCTATAAGTGCAGTCAATACCTGCTATTGTCTCGCTTGTCTCTCTTGCCTCTTCTTGCTCTAAAAGACTCTGAGTGGGCCATTCTGCTTTGGGCCGAGCACAAATGTTGCAGATTGGAGCTTGGGAAGTTGGATCTGTCTGATTACAGACATTGAATCAGGCAGGTCCACCTGCTGCGCAAGGTTAAGAGCCAAGAGACACATGATGTTACAGCACACAACATATCTGAGGAAGTGTTCATTTGATATTCAAATCATTTGGATTTTAACTTGCAAAAGTCTTGCAAACCATTCTGACAGGTGTTTCCTTTGTGAACTTCAGTCTGAAACACATGCGCACATGTACACAAACACACACACACACACACACACCTGAACCTCCTAAGCGCATGTTCATCCATCGGGCTTTTACAAACACCCTCCAGGTCGTGTGTCTTGTCTCCACTGGAGTGTGAAGAGGTATCGGGGGGGGGGGGGGAAGGAAGACCCAGGGGAGGATAAAAATGTTGCAAATGTTTAATTCTACAAACTTTATCAAAAATTTTCCACAAAGGACAAGTGTAGGTCTATTTATGGTCATCACTATGAAACCCATAGCAAAACAAGACAAAGCTGTTGGTCGCAACACCCACACCACCATGTTATTTGCATTTGCAGTCACACAATATTCACAGCACTGTCCATTAAGTTGTTCTTGCTTTTATTTATTATCACCCTTAGATAATAAAAAAACAATAAAATAATGATAAAGTTGTCTTTGTGTTTTTGTGGTTTGGTCAGATAGTTACTGATAGATAAGTTGGTCTAAATGTGAAGTTCACATTTGGTTCTGTTTGCAATATTTAAAGTACTTTGGAGAAAAGTAACCTTTAAAATTAATTCATTTTAAAACAAAGTATTCAAGACCTGCCGAAATTAATACAGAGGCTGACGGGTAACACCAGGGTTTTAAAGTCAGGCTGGTATGGACACCACAGGAATGGGGTCTAATTAGTTGTGATGTGTAAATTGTTGAGCCTGCAGGCAGCATATTCATAGCCACCTCCCTGAACTGGAGTGTGGGTACATTCCTCTCTGCTTCTCCTCCCTGCCAGTCTGAACAAATGTGCCAACTAAAACCAAACTTCTCCACACCCATCATTCAGTCTGAACAGCATCTTTTTCTCAGGTCAGCTGTGGTTATAGAAGAGCATCACCTGACTGACGCTGAACTAGAAAAAAAATCCTTTAGGGTGGGGAGTTTTGCAGTCTCTGTATAGATGTAAAAAATATGTTTTTTTTAGTTTATCCAACAAGACTGTCATTAGATCACCAGAAGTTTAGCGGGGAAAAAATCTCCAAGTAAACAAATTTATATTTTACAACCATGAAAAATGAAGCAGTAATCTCTATTTCAGGATGGTGTGGGTATGTCCATTAAATGAGTTATATGATCCCATTTCTACTTTTAAAAATGCTTCTTGGCCTGGCAGCCCTGCATGTTTGAGCTCAAGAAGCAGAAATTAAAGACTGATTGGAAAATCAGCCTAACACTCACATAACAGATAACTGGAATGTGTGATATCGTTCTGACAAGTGGGGGATTAGTAGATAGAGAGTGCAATCTCATGAAATCCAACATCAGACGGAGATAGGTGCTTCAGCAGAAACCGCTTCTGACCCAAAGTTTGGAAACTATTCCAGGCATGTTAAGAGAGTACCTGTGTGGTTATATGACAACCCACACACTTTTAATGACACAATTCCACTGCACAATTCCACTCTGCCCAGGAAAAACACAGGACATACAAGAAAGCATCCTTTACCACTTCTTTATTGATGAGTTACGGGTTGCAGAGCATGAAATAACAGAAGACTTAACAGTAAGAGCTTAGTATCTCAGTATATCTAACAGATACTTGGGTACAATAGGAAAACTGCAGAGTTGCACACAGGGCAAATTAAGATTTTTAAGAAAAAAATGCTACAAAAGGCTTTGATTATTCACACTACCTGAACTGGGTTAAGACAAAGATACAAAAATTAAGACCACAAAGAGACGTCTTTGTACAAAATGTGCAAAATCAAAGGCTTCTAAAATTGACAATGTAAAAATACAAACTGTATATGAAATAACTTCCATTAAAGGTCCTGAAAAAGTACATAAAAACATCGACAGCTTCAAAGTACTTGTCTACTTTTTAATGATTTAGTTTGTCTTATTTTTATCAAATAAACCAAAGTAAGTTATTAAGATTTGGCAACATGTATGGTTTAAAGTATGAGCACACTTTTACTTGGCAAAATAAGGTGAGGATGTACTGTAAAATTACAGTTCTGTAAAAAAAGTTATCACAAAATACATTCACAAAAACTGAATATTCAAAGGCACAAACCCCAGTTCCAAAAGAGTTGGGACCTTGAGTAAGCAAGAATTGGAATGAATACAATTTCTGCAGTACAATGGATATCTTCAGACCGCAGATTCTCACAGTGTAATCCTTTTATCACCACAACTGTGATGTGTGTGTGCACATTAGTCACATAACATGCTGTTCACATGCCATTTTGCCACTTCTGTATTGCTTAACCAAAATGTCTCTTCTTGTTTATCACTTATTATCAATGAAAGTGTCTTATAACAGCCTCAGCAGTCAGAACTTATCACTATGCATGCAGAGTCTGTGCCCTGTACACATTGAGACACTGCTGACATACTGGTATGATGCTCGATGCAGATGCTTGTATAAGCAAGGTACATCTTCAGTGAGTGTTTTACAGGTATCAGCAGCACTTCATCCCCCTGTTTGTTAATGCTGAGACCAAATACACTGTTAGTAATACAGATGTTCTGTTGCACCTGTTTATTTTACAGGTGTAGGTGTAAACTCGAGTCAGGAAGCTCAACAGTTAGCTTAATCTTATTTATAGTCAAAATCAAAGGGGGATCATGTCTAATAAACATTACTTTGAACACCGTCTGAGATGGAGGATGCTGAAACAGTAACAAGCAAAACATTTATTTGTTGTCTACCTGATCTGCCCACTTTTCTTCCCGATACTCCTTGAGTGTGTGAGTCCCAGTCAGATAGTTGCATCCAGCCTAAGATGGTGACATTAGGTTTGTATATAACTAAAAAGACTTAAATAAGAGCGGTGATTGAAAATGAATAATGAATGAATGTACACGGTTTGTTAAATAAATATATATATATATATATATATATATAAAAATAAAACAATTGCAATGTCATTTTTTCTGATATCATTCAGGCATCACTTTCAAAATGTGTGCACATGGACAAAAAGCTGATTGTATCTGTTTAAACCATATCTTGTCTTTTATGCTGTATAAAATTAAACTTGGATTTAAAATGCTTTCTAAATCACTATATTATGTTTTAATTTACATTTGACACAATGTCCAAACTCTTCTGGAACTGAGGCTTGATAAAGAAAAGACTTTTACTCTTCCTTGTACAGAAACAGTTGGCACAACATAACCCTGAGACATGTAACACAGACAAAAAAAACTATCCAAAAGTTAAAAAACAAGTTGAAACAAAAAAACATCTTCTTCAGCCATTACTGGCAACATTCTGTCTCTTCAGAGTATGTATTTTAGTCAGAAAGGAAGAACCAAATTTAGCTCGCCAAAATTGAGGGAAGCCCGAGCCCAAGGTCTAAAAATACAAACAGGAAGATTGTTTCTGTGCACAAAATCATACTCTCTGCCAAGTGTCTCCTCTCCTTTTCCATACGCCTGGCTGGCAATGCAAAGGTCTAATTCAGTCTTTCAGCAGTCCAAATAAGTTACACCTGAGCGAACACCCAGTGTGAGGGGGTAAAGGAAACCACAACAAAGGACAGCAGGGTTTCTTTCTGATGTCATGCCAGCGAGAGGTCCTTATGGAGTCTGTTAAACTGGTAATCTACTGGTTTGATGATGGAGTGAGTCAGTGGAGCAGTGCAGGGCTGGGACAGTCACTGTAGAAAAGATTGTAGATCAGACCCTGAGTGATCTGTCTGTATCCTTCGTATGTAACAGAGAGACACCGATAGTCTGTGCAGTGTACATAGCAACGAGTCCAGCTCGGGCTACATGGGAAAGTTACACAAGAAGTATCAGTAAACACATCAGGTGGAAAAGAGGCTGCAGACTTCTTGTCTCTGTGCTGTTTCCAGGCCGCCGTTGCAGTTAAAGACGATGTGACTGACTGTGTGGAGCCGCAGCAGGAGAACACAAACTCTTCCTCGACGAAGGGGAAAAACACATGCCTGCATACCAGACACCATGGCTGATCTGTGGATGGAGACACAGAGAGATTAATGTTTAGGTGCTGCTGTATGGGGACTAGCCACATGACCAGAGGGGTCTGGACATTCTAAGGGAGCCAACAGGAATGCAGGGAGGCCTGGTCCTGTGGGCTACACATCAGCTTATCACCATGCCATTTTATCAGGCTTACCCACAAAGCACTAATACTGCCGCCGGATAGAGCATTATTTAACCGAAAGCCTCCTGGCATGTGCGATTAAGCTGCTCGAGCCATTTATGTCGCGAAGTAATAAATAACACAGAGTGGCAAATAAGAGGGCCCTGGTCTGTAAAAATAAGCTTCTAAGGCCTCAAATAAAACACATCCGCATAACCATCTGATTCATGCTGATCAGATTCATGATTTAAGAGGATTTTCACTGGCTTAGTTTTCATATTGTGCCAATGTTGAGCACCATTTTACAGCAAACAGTGATGCATTCTCAAGAACATTTTTATCTCCACCTTTCTTTAAAACTGCAGATAGCATTCCCTCTCTGCTCCTCTAAGGCTATTTTACAATAAAGCAGCCCAGCATGATGTTTACCTCTGATTTGCATATTTCTGATGATAACTCTGGCCTGTCGGAGCATATGAAGGATGTTTGTGCGCTCTCTGTTCTGGGAAGAAAATGGTTGACAGTTACAGGCGGGCTCTGCTGGGGGGCTTGTTTGGATAACCTAATGAGTTCTTATTTCCATGGCTCACAAAGCCGGCTGATACTACTGAAGCCTCCACTGATCCTAACGCATCTGTTCCTGTTGTGAATGTATCGCCTGGAGCCTGACAGTAGGACTCCACACAAAAAAAGAGGTTACAAAAGTGAGGTTACAGTGATGCTTCAGAAGATGAGGTGGTAGAAATGTATTTCACTGTTGTGGAGGAATGTCTCCATTAAGTTTAAGCTCCAAAACTGACCTATTTAGAAATAAAACTAAATATTACTAGAGTGTCTCCATAGGATAGAATTATGAGGATGTTGGGTTAGTCACACTTAAGTTTTAATAAATTATATGAAAGCTCCTACAAAGTTTTGTTTTCAATATGAAGTCACAATGGTGTGAAAGGAGAATAGGTGATCCCCATTCTGTGCTGGATTAAGAGGTAGTAAAAGGGGCATTACATAGATGAGACTGGTTTATACTTCTGTGCTGAACATCAGCCAGTGGCGCAGGTCTGCATAGTCCTGAACTGCATGCCCACTAAAGTCCAGACAGTACAGACCTCAAGTCCTATATTTTTTCTGTTGGGTAGCCCAGGATGACTGTTAGCCAGTTTGAGCATCAGTCTAATTTTGTATATATAATGTAGCAGCATATAATGGCCACAGAAGACAAAACATTTTAAATCTCCTCGCTGATATATTACATGTGTGTTTTGTTATCCTAGTCTCTCAAGGGCCGAACAAATAAAACAAAATCCCCACTCTCTGCCTCAAAGTATTCAGCTTATAGGTTGCATATAATTAAAAATACACTTTTTAATGGTTTTAACGCAGAACCGTGTGCATTGACTGTTCAAGGACCCCCCTAACATGAAAAAAACCCTTCTCTCCCTCTGTTACTTGCTCCAAAGTGAAGAAAATTAGTGCTTTAATGGTCTATCTAAAAATATTACCCCTAAAGATGTCATTGGGGGGTATACCACCTCACTCAAATGGTAAACACACACTCTTTTAGTCAGGTGATGAGGCCCACAGCTAACTCAAGTGGCCACAGTAAACATTAAAGCACTGGAAAACTGTAGCCGCATCCAACTTCCTTAAAGGGGCATGATCAGACAGTTAATGAGAATTTACACCAAAACAGCCTTCTATACTATGTAGACACGTCAAAATCAAATATCTCAGGGGACTTTTAGGCAAGAAACTTTTAAAATGGGTTGTGGGGACATCTGGGAATCAGTGCTAACTTCTTAAACAGGAGTAAAATATGTGGCCTGGATTACTTTAACTGAAGCAAAGACCGCCTGAGTCCATCATCTTTTCTTCTTTGGCTAGCACATTGTGCTTTTCATTACTACCCATTGGGTTAAGGTTAACTGACCCTTTGTTGGCCAAGTGATTGATCTGCTAGCCAACCAATCACAGAGCTCCCTCTCACAGTGAACGTTGTATGAATGAATGAATGAACCTTTATTGCCCCTAAGGGAATTTTGAATTGCACAGAGAGCATAAATACACAAACTACATAGGACATCAACAACCACACAAGACAGCACATAATAACATTTAACAGTTAGTAATGAATAAAATCTTAAAATACAGCTATAATAATTGTAGGGCTTCTTTTGGGTGGACAAGCTTTTGCCCTAGTCAAGTCTTTTTAGTAGGTCGTAGGGAAACTGTGACCTTTAATATATCACTTCTACACAGGTTAAAGTGTGTTAGTGTTAGTTTATCTTAGAACTGAATGTATATTAGAGATAGTCAACATGTGGGGCATGTTCTGTTGTATTAAATGGGAAGGAGCCAGGCAACAAAAGACTTGCCTAACCTGGGAATGCTCAGGAGAGAAAAGCCATAGGATTAATTACTCTGATCATTTGAGATCACAGTTTTTTTCTTTTTACAACCTTAGACTTTACTTTGAAAATATTAGACAGTCATTGTGCAAAAATAAGTTCTTTGACCTTTACAAATCTGATCTCCACCTGTGATTTCACAAGTGCAGGTTGCTAGCATGTGTCAAGTACCTCAGTGCACTGCAGTAGACTCTGTGTGCTGCTGTGACGGTGCAGGGAGTCTGAGTGTTCTTCCAGAGCAAACAGATGGCCTGCTACTTCATGAAGTGATCGGCTCTGGCACTCAGAGGTCCATACTGCTAAGTTTGTCTACTCCCATCAGTTATCTTTCCCCTCCATGTGGGAGTTAAACAAGCTTATCAGCACACCAAGCTACTAACACGACGGTGTTTGATGGAAGAAAATAATTACAGAATCTCCCGCCCTGCAGGAGTCAAATTCTCAGGGTGTTATTCTGTTTACATGAACATCAAAGGCCTTGAAGGCCTTTAGTCAAGGATTTCAGTCACAGGGCCTCATTTTTATCTCTTACTTATGAGGGCTGTATCTCTAGAACAGTATTAAGGACTGTTCTTCCCACTTTAACAAATGTCCACTTGTATTTAAGGATGACATTGGATTTTGAAAGTCATGAGTCAAGGGTCAAGGTTAAGGAGCCTCATGTTTACTCATTTATTCAATTATCTACAAGGACTAAAGGATGAAGTGAACAGATTTTGAATATCATAGGTCCAAGGTTTAGGTCCACTGTGCCACATGTAATCTTGCTTAAGAACGCAATATCTCCAGACTGTGCACAATGATTTTTATCCAACTCATAACAAATGTCCAATCTTGCCAAAAAAACAACCCCCCCCCAAAAAAAACAGACTTTAAAGGTCATTTGTCAACGTTAAAAGTAATTGAGCCTCAGGTTCACCCCTCGCTTGAAAACACGCTATTTGTCGAACAATTGCAGGACTTCAAACAAATGTCCACTACCACTCAAGGAAGAAATTAATAGATTTGGAGGTCACTGGTCGAAGGTTAAGGTCACTGGTCCTCATATTCACCACTTTTTTGAAAATGAGATATCTTTTCAGGAATTTCAAACTCCGAACAAATATTCACTTTGACTCAGAGATAAAGCTATTCGATTTTGGAGGTCATATGTCAAACATTAAGGTCTTCAGCCTCATGCTCACTCCTTGCTTGAGAACACAATATCTCAAGAGCCCATTAAGGGATTCTCTTCTCTTACTTTGGGGCTTTGCTGAATACAGTTTGCGGGTACAAGATTATGTCACTGTTACCTTAAGTCTTGCTACAAAACATGCACCTACAAGGTTTATACAAATGACACCCAACAAAAGCCACCCATTCCTTCTATATATGTACCACAACACTTTTACACTCGCAAGGCATGCAGTAGCTCTAGTTTTGCACATCACTCAATAGAAAATCACCCCTTTATATTTATTTTTCTTAACTGGACTTGGGTGCCATCTGCATCTTCTGAAGGCCCAATTACCTCTGCTTCACCACAACAGCGCTAATTTCTCTTTCTTTATCTGTCCCTTGTGTCTAACAAGGTCTGTGCTATGTTTACTAATGACCACCCAGACTCTCACTGTATTGACTAATGTATGAATCAGTGTCACTTCATTTACATGGATTCGCACCATTTTCAGGGACAAATAAAGGACTCGTGCATGAGCTCAGACACGAGTATCTCAGGGAGGCAGCTGCATATTACATTTAGGCATTTTTTGATGAACCCCTTCAGAAACTCAAGATTAAGACCGAACAAAGGACGTCTCTGTGGTTGAATGCGCGCCACTTCAGAGGCGCAAATATTACGTAATTCATATTAATTACCAGGCAAACACACTCAGACCCATCCCAGCTGGCTCTCTGAGGAGGCCCCGTAACTGTATGACAGCTCGATTCTTTTCAAGGGCGTAATCAAATTAGTCTGGGTGATTATTCAGCCATTTTAGGCATCTTTCCCTTTTTTCCTTTTTGTTACCCGCAGCATGGAGAAAAGACCAATAAAAACACCATTAGTTTTATGCAAATTTAAGAAGCCTTGCCGAAGACTGTAATGTGGCAGATTGATTACTCTAGGGACTAGAGACAAAGTGTGTGTGCACGTGCTGACTATAACTGTGCATGTGTGTGTCTGAAGTAGAGTTGGGGGGGGGGGGGGGGGTTGTTGTACACAGATGCCACAATAAAAGCTTCATTCAGCTTCTGTTCTTGGTGGCCCTCACAGCCAGGCATTAATAAAACATTAGTATTGAGTGACTGGGGGCCTCTGCACTCCTCCTCCCTGATCCCACTGTGACCTTTCCATTTTACAGCAGCTGTCTGGGGATGCAGTGAGCCCGCCAAGGACTCCCCCTGTGGCCCCTGACCCCCTCCAGGTGGACCCTATCACACAAAGCTGTGCCCACATCAGAAGGATGTCGGTTGGAGCAGTTAAAAACAGAATGCAGCTCATGTCTGATTTTTTTCCCCCTTGAAACAGGAAGGAGATGATGAGAGAGGGGGCTTGGAAAATGAGGGCTTAAATATGGCTGACGGTCATCTTTTGGGGATGTTATAGCTCAGTGCATAAGGCTGAGAGATGGTGCTGAACTTTGTGCAGAGATCTCTGGTTACATCCTGTCTGGCATCAACAAGTGACCGGATTACACAGAACAGCAACTCCAATGACTCGCCTTAAAACAAACTCAGTGTGTACAGTATAATTCAAAGCCTAACTTGCAACACCTAAGTGCAAAATAGTCAAAATATCAATTAAATCTGTTTGACTGTCTTTGTTTTCAGCTTTAAATCACACTGCTTCTCTGGTCTGGTCCATAACAAAACTGAACCTTAATGTTTAAACATTTACAAATACTTTTAAACTGCGGCTTCTGGTTTGGCCCTCCAGTCTGTGGTCAGTCACATCTGGTGGAAATGTGCAGGGCTACACACACTGCTGTACATGGTGACAAAAAGAGCAGAGAGGCTGCTAAGCCCATACAAGCCGCAGGACAGCAGAAAAGACTGGACTTCGGGCAACATTAACAAATCTTTACTAATAGGAATGCAGGCCACACCTTCATTCCTCCCAAATTAGAGTAAGGGTGGCTGGCTTTTTAAAGGACGGGCAATGCTAGCAATGTGACTGCCTGTGTGTGTGTGTCTGTGTGTGTGTGTGTGTGTGGGCAGAGTGGAGCGAGTGGAAAACCAGTGGTTTCACAACTGCTGAAAAACTCAGAATACAACTGCTGAACGCTAGAGCAGCTGACTAGTGTTTTTTTGGACCAATCATCAACATGAAAGGACACAAACGCCCACACACAAACACTGACAGACAATTATTTTCCTCCCTGACCCCAGCTGAAAGTTGACAACCTCAGGAGCAGAGTATTTTTAGGCAGGACGTTAGTCTCGGCTGGCAAACAGCGCAAAATATAGCTTTGCTTCTCCTGGTCTTACTCTAACTCCTTTTCATCTCCTTCCCACGTGTTTGTGTGTGTGTGTGCGTCCTTCTATGTGTCACTTTGTTGGCCCTGACATTTTTTCCACGTCTCCTCTCTTGCCCCCTGTCTCACTTGTTAGTGAGTAGCACGCCTGCTTAACAAGCTGGAAACCTTTTGCATGCCTGCAATTAAACATAAAGGCAGTCGGCAGATGGATGGCAGCTAGCGTAGCCAAAAGAGTTCATAAGGATGCTGTGCTCTTGATCTTTCATAGCCAGCCTGTCTGTCTCCATCCTGGCCCAGAAAACCTAGGCTATCATGAAGACAGCAGCCTCAGAACATTAAGTCCCCCTGCTCCATTATATCCAGCTGTTTACTGTAGACACAAGGCACACATAAGCCCTTCACTGCTCACTCACTTCCGTTCAGCTGTACTTTAAAACATCTTGGCAGCATCAAAGGAGCTTTTTTCGGACTTATTTTCCCTTATCCCTGCAAGAAAGAAAGTATTTTTGCGGTATATGGGAGCAAGTATATCCAAACATCACAGAAACTGACATAACTGCCAGCCTTGATAAATAAATATGCAGTAGAAGAGATCATCAAAGACATTTAATTTGGTGTTTTACTTGCCTAATTCAAGGACGGGCAGCTTTGGTTACTCAGAACACTGTGTTAATTTTATTCTCACTGCTGTATTGTTAAATATGGAAGGGAGTTCTTAAAATGACTTAACAAAAAGAAAATATACATTCAATCTAAATTTACTAGACAAGCACTTTAAGTCTAATGGAAAACAGTTACGCTTAACTTGACAAGCTAAACACAGAATTAAAGCTCCAATTAATGATGTTTTTTCATGGCAATGCATATTTACATATTTAATTCTACTAATATTTATGTATTTGTTATGAAAATACTTGTTTGAAAGTTTCATGATGGATTTTCCTTTATTAATTTTGTTACATACAGTTGTGATACATGACAAGAGGTGGGGGGCATGATGTAGTTTTTCTTCAAGAGTCCCATTTCTTGCAAAACAAACTTTAAGTGTTTAATACAAAAAATATATGTCCATGGCCTGTTTTAATCTTTACATTTAGCTAAGCAACTTGGCATCAAACTGTGGCATACTTTGGAAAAGATATATATAGGTGGATTAACAATCTTTTAATCTTACTCTGGACAATAGACTAGATAAGTTTTACTGTTGCATTAGTGAAGATTTTAATTGTTGATATTTGTCTGCCTTCTTGACGAAATGGGCTTCAATTAGGCCCAAATCTCAAGAAAAAAATATACAATCTTATGAAGGACAAATTTAGGACAGTTAAGTGTGAGGTCATGAAAAAAACATTGTTATTAACTTTAAATGTTTCATATCAAATCAAAATCATAGAGATTTTTTAAATACCAGTCCAGTTAGACAAACAGAAATGAAGAGTGTCCATAGCTTGAGGAATTAAAAATTATAGATGATTATGTTTTGGTTCTAAAATGTAAAACTAGCTCCACCACCAGTGAGAACATGTCAAAACAACCTGCAAACCTAAAAATAACTAGTATTGCGTCATCTGGTTTCATCTACCAGCCCCTCAACACCCAATCCTTTAGAAGAAGAAAAAACACCTCAGGAAATATTTATCATCTCTTATCTAACATGAAACTGTGAAAACTGCCACCTGCTGATCCCCCAGGCAGAGCATTCCCTCACTGATTTGGTACGTTACATTTATATCAATCATACTTTCATATCTTTGTGAAAATCCTTTACTTCTTCTTCCTCCTCAAGTGAAAATATTATAAGGTGACTGCTTTTATGGTTTTGCAGTAAGTACAACACTATCCTGACATCCTTCAGCAGAATAAGCATCTTTGGTTTCATTACCTCCGCCAAGGAGGTTATGTTTTTGCCGGCGTTTATCTGTCTGTCTGTTTGTCTGTTTGTTTATTTGTGTTCAAACAAACAAAACAAAGAGTTCTGAACGGATTTGGATGAAATTTTCAGGAATTGTTGGAAATGGGATATGGAAGAACTGATTAAATTTTGGGACTGATCCGGATCACCTTGGCGGAGGTCTGCGCTCGCTGAGTGCTTTTCTAGTTTTTATCTGATTTTTCTTGAAATCGCTCTAAAGATTAGACATGGCTTAATTAACAAACAATAAGAAAAGATTTGTTGTATAATTAATCATAGACTCGTCTAAAGCACCTCTGGCTCCAAGCCAATCACTATTCACCTTTTACAACAACGGTTTTGAGGTCCTGACTCATAAACCATAGTCCAGGTTTATACCTGAAAGGCACCTGCCCCCTTGTCTCCCTCTCCCTACAAGCACAGACGTGATCCCCTGCCTCTCTCGCACAATCCTGTCAGGGACCGCGGTCCTGAGTTGTAGCTCTTGCTCTGTAATTACCAGCACCGCTGACATTCCTCCTGCTCCCTAAACCCGGACTTCACTGTGTTTATTCAACACTTGGCCGTCACAGAAGCTAGATAATGTATAACTGTAACCACTAGCAACCCTGAAAATAGTGAGGGGTTTTAAAATCTGGCTCAGTCTGGTTTAAGCTGACATTCACCTGGGCTGCTGAATAATAATGTTGTTCAAGTCAGTTTCTACATGATGTGTAACAATAAATAGGAGACTATGTATATAACATACTGTATAATTGATATGTTTGTTTGTGTCACCTAGAGGAAACTACAATTACTTACCGTAGAAACCTTTGAATCAGTGTGTCTGTCTCTACGCTGAGAGGTACTTCCATGTGCTGACGAAGGCAGTAGGAATGAGGGAGTAGGGCACACTGGTCACGCTGTCCCAAGAGTCTGATGATGGGTCATAACAGTCCAATGTTTTACACCTCTGGGCTCCAAAGTACCCTCCAACCACATATAGTCTGTTACCAGATGCTACTGCATGACAGCTGATCCGTTTTGCAGTCACATCACCAAACTTTGACCACTGGTACGTCTCGCTGTTGAACCTGTAAGCAGAGCTGGCTGAGAATTCAGTGTCCCCTCCGATCACCACAACATGGTTTCCGACCACAGCCGCGGCAGTGTAGCGCCAAAGCTGGGGACAGGCAGCCGGCACAGACCAGCGGTTCTCACAAGGGTCAAAGCACTGCACCTTTGGGTATTTGTCTCTGTTCACACTGGTGCCCCCGAAGGCGAAGAGTTTGTTTTTGGCACCAACGACAGCAGCGTTGCTCACCCCTTCTCTGAGGGGTGCTACCAGGGTCCATTTGTTGGTCTGGGGGTCGTACTGCTCCACTTGTTTAAGTGACACAGATGGAGATGCTGGGAAGGACCCTGCAAGAGAGGTGTGTCCTCCCACAACAAACAGCATGTGGTCCAGTTCTGCTGATCCATGTCCAAATCTCGCAACCAACATCGGTGCAGCTTTGGACCACTCGTCATGTAGTGTGTCATAGACCCAAACATCTTTCGAGGCCCCATTTTCAGAGCCACGCCCTCCTGTAACATAAACCTGATACAAAGAAAACTACATTAAGAGCGTGTTCACATAACTTAGGTTTAAAATGCAAATATTTGATAACTGTGTACATAAATACCTTGCAACCAATAGCACAAGCACTGCATTCTTTCCTGGGGCTGGGGATGTCTGTTTTGGGGGTGATCTCTTTAGTCTTGTTGTCGATCATGTAGACTTTATCACACATAAAAGTCTGTCCTCCCAGCAGCAGCAGGGCCTGGCTCACCTTTCTTGGCCGAGCACAGAACCCTGTTACAATCCCGTCATTCTGAAGGATCCTCATTTTGCACCTCACAGCATCTTCAACAATTTCCCGACCCACCTTGTGACACATCACCAGCTCCTCTGAAGCGACGTTCTTTAAGAGGTATGTCTCTGGAAGCAGCGCCAGGCGGACACATCGCAGCAACTCGGGCAGTTCACTGTGCCGGCGCTCCATGTCTGCCTTCACCCAGTCTATGACAGCCTCATACACTAGGCTCTCATCTTCAACCTCTAGCTCCTCGCTGAGTATAAGCTCTTGGACTTTGTCTTTGGGCAGGTTAAGGAAGTCCTCCGTTTTGAAGAGAGTGGCAAAATTTGCCAGACACATTCTCCAAGACAGCTCATACAGTCTCTGGCATTGGTGGGCGTCCGAGAGCAGCATCATCCCCAGACAGTTTGACTCTGAGAGGTTCTTTTCTAGAAACTCTGCTGCTGCATCCCTGATGTCATGAAACTGGAGCATGTCGCCAGCTTCCAGAAGTGACTCTGCGTTTTCCTCATTGATGATGACTCTGGCTGAATATGCATAGTCAAGGAGGAGCTCCAGCACCTCTGGATGGAGAGAGTCATGGAAGTTCACATCAGCATCACGGCTCTCCCTGAGACCACCACTGAACATGGCCTCAAAGTATCGGCTACAGGAGGCCAGTACGGCCCGATGGCAGGGGAACGATCTGTTTCCAGCCTTCAGGACGACATCTGTGAAGACCCTACGTTTACGGAGCAGGTTGAGCTGCGTCAACAAGCTGTCCGCGTGGGATGTCTTGTGGAAGAGCTGGATGTTCATGGAGCCGGAACTGGAGCGGGATTTTCTGTTTTCGTGGTTGCTGACAGACATCTTGGCTTTCACCTGCAGGAGGATAAAAGAGAATAAAATAATAAAAAAGGCTCAATTTTTATGACAGCTTGACAGAGAAAGCAGATTTTGACAGCTTTCTTTTTTTGATGTGAATGCAATGCCGCAATAAATCTTCCCACTAGTTCATGACAAATAAAATTCACCGTGCCAACAGCTGATAAATGAGCAGCTCAGAAGTTAAACACACTTATCAGCACACTAAGCTACAACGGAAATGAACTTTAGACTCTAGAGATGAAAGGAGGTCCGATAAGGAGCATTCCCATTAAATACAAGTGAGTGCACTACCTATCAAAGACATCAACACTTAGAAAAGAAAAAATACAACAGTTTAAGTCACAATGAAATGGATATAAAGATTTAAATTAGCTACATCAACATGTTGTGAAGTTTCCTCCAGAGATAAATGAAAGAAGAAGCACCTGGGCGTGTTGTCCTATATCACTTCTTTCCACCCCTATAAACGTTTCAGGGCTGTGAGTCACCTTCAGCTGCAGCAGGAGCCAAGAAAATCCTGTTCACTCGTTCTCCACCTCAGCTGGCTCAAATACAAGATGGTGACAGTGGCAAGGCTTTAAAGCCTACATAAGATGCGAAACCTCAGACCAACTCCTCGGGATAAAATATTATGTAACCACTATGCAAAAGATGAAAACCCACTCTTCTTTTTGATCATGTTTAATACATGTAGACAGGCCTGCAGCTATGGAAGGGATTTTAAATAAGATCAACATTAATGAGTGCTTGAGGGGAGTTATAATGAATTACTCTGATTCATAGTCGTGTAATACTCTGATAGTGTTATTCAAGTTTACCTAAGAATAATGTTGAGTGATATGGACAGAAACTATAAGTTGATATTGTTTTGCCGAATGGAAATGCAAGACATATACCTTTACATTTTTTTTCTGTAACAATAGCAAAAAGAGCCAAAGTCAGTTCAAAGTCAAATCTACAGGGGCAGACTGTAACGCAGACACTTATGTGCAGGCAGCCACACAATATCTGTGCTTTAATGAATGACATCAAAACAAAATGAACTAAGAACCTCTGAATAATAATTTTATTTTTTAAAAAGGTATATAAAATTGTAGTCAGTTATTTCAATTTGATGATGCTGTTATGTAGATTTTGTTGTCAATAAGCAAAGTGCTGTTGGTGGTTCTACAAAACATAATTTTACTGAGTATACAGACTTGTCATCAATATTTACAAAAACCTTCTTAATATAAACATTATTGTCTTAACCATGTATTATAAATGTATCATTTATATATAATACAGTAATATATATAATTATAAATATATAATGACGTCAGGGATATTGATATAAACAGCATGATACAAGTATTGAAAAACAGATGCTTATTAGGTTAATAATTGGCACTGTTGGATATAAAATTTCTGCAGACATTTGATACAGCTGATAAATCGGCTTAACATATCTGCCATATATTTATTGGCTTAACCTATCAGCCACTTAGATTATATTTACTAAATAAACATATCAGCTGTATATATCATACCAACAGAACATGTCTGCAGTGCATATCAGATACATCAATTGAACATATCTACTATATATCATATGTTGGCTGGGTATATCTGCTATATTCATCAATATATCTATATCTATCTAGATAGCAAGATATAGATAAATAGATAGATAGATATATTGGCTATGCATATTCACAATATATGAATATATCTGCTTCATATATTGGCCGTACATTTCAGCTGTGTATGTCAAAATTGGCCCAACAAGTCAGAGACATATATACTGTATAAATCAACTGTATTTATCATTGATATTGGTTGTTTATATTGGCAGAACATCTTACATTAGCCACACAAATAGTCCATTTATACTAGCTGTACATTAATCAATCGATCACTCAATCGATCTTTATGTGTTCATAACAAGTGTTATCTAAAGGCACTTAACAATAGAGCATTAAGACAAATTTTGTACAATTTTTTTTTCACCTTTAATTAAGGTTTAATCTTGTGAAAAGGTAAACAAAACCAAAAGCTATAAAACATCCTAAATTTATCTACTTTCTTTTTATCCTTACACTTTAAATGGTAAACTATGTCATCAAAAATCTAGACTGCCTGGGAAGGAAGCTAAAAGCAAATTTTTGTACAGGACAGACTTAGTGTTATTATTTTTAAAATGTATGTGTTTATATTAGTATCTGTCTTAGCTGAAATCAGTTTTGAAATATTGGTATACTGGATATCAACAAAAAGCCAATATCCTAAATCCCTGATTCAGTTCTGACTGATTCAGACTGATTCAGCTTGTAAACTCGATACACAGCCTCGTCGTATTAACTATTAAAACTCCAACCATTCAATAACACGCCAGAGTGGGTTCATTAAGACTGTAAACACCTTAAACCAAGTAAATAAATAGCTTCCTCTTTCCAGATGATAAATGAGTGTCGGCGATTCAAATCTTGAAGGGGACGTTGACTTCCGGAGGGACGCAGCGTGAAATTTAATTCGTCTTGCGCAGTAAATGTGAAACTACGGTCAGCACTTTAGCATGCGCTCAACCTTCTTCCCAAGTTAGCAGCAAGCTCCCAGCCTGCTAAAAAACAGCCAACATGAAAGGCTCCGGTGTTACAGGCCCCTCACCCCGCGGAGGTCTGACCAACAGCCCACAAACACGACTTTAGGATAAGGATACTTTCAGAGGATCAGGCTTACCTTGATGGGCGCACAGCAGATGCCTTTCTTTGGGTTACAACTTGTTCCACTGTTGGTTCGTCTCAAGTTGTGGACCTTTTTAGGAGAATACACCGTATGGTTTCAAGCTGGTATCGTCCCCTCAGCTTTAGGTAGATGAGGGGCCATTTGTCTGCGTTAAGAGCCTGGAGTAAGACATAAAGTCAGAGCTCGGTGTGTTGAATGTTTGTAGCCACGCAGCCTGCAGCAGTGACTCGAGCAGAGAAAGCGCAGAGGTAGCTGTAGTGTTCACTCAGGCTCCTCCTACTCTGTCTGCCACTGTCCAATGAGCTAAAAAAAAACACCTCAGCAAAAGCTTTCTTTATTCTTCATCCAACTTCAGGGTCAGTGAGCACAGCTTTGTTAAAATGCTCTGTTAGAAACATGCATATTTTCTGTCTCTGTGGGTTTCGGCTAATCACAGATCAATACATTTATTTTTCAAAAGTATCCAAACAAAGCAGCTTTAAATGAGAAGACTGTATTGATTTGCATTAAATATTAACCCTCTATTGCCAGATAAGTCATAGCAACACTTTGTTTTGACTGCACTGGTTGAGCATTAATTAAGCACTGGTTAATACTTAACCTATCAGCTGTAAAGCATTATTCATTAATTTAGCCCACACTCTTTTACTGATACATTACTAATGCATTAGTTTGAGGTTAGGGTTAGGATTAGGGTCAGGGTTATGATTAAAGTATTGGATATAAATAGAGCATGTATCACTAGGCTTAAAAACAAAATACAGAATAATCATTAATGCTTTTTCAATTATAATTTAGGTATTTAGTACTGTATTATGTATGTGTGCTACAAAATTATCAATATATCATTTGATAGCAGTGAATAACATAAATAAACTAGACCCCCACCAAGGCATTCCCAACACAGTTCACTGAGTTATTGTCAAAAATGTGAAAAACTGCCCTATCTCACTTTATAAAAAAAATCCTTGAAAAGCTGTACTATATCCACATCCAGATTCAAATAACCCCAAAAATCTAATCACATCTTCCTTGTGCTATGACAAACACTCTTTTTTAGTTATCCTGTTTTAAAACAAATGAACAAATGCCAACAAAATCATAACCCTCTTGGTCAAGGTTGGTAATGGCACATTGCCAGTGATGAGTCAGGTGTTACTATTGCTTCAGCTTTACAACTAAACCAATGCAGCATTTATGAGTGTTTCTAAATGTTTAATAAATCACCTTTTAACACATCAGAAACATCATTTAATCCTGAATGCTTTACTGTTTTTTTATGGCTGTAATTGATGTATACAGTGTTACTGTTAAAACCATAATCACGTCTGTTTTTTATAATATCTAGATAAGGTTTAAAAATCAAAGCTGTACTTTAACACATCATGACACTTTTAAATTCTCAACACTTTAAATAAAAGAAGCTTTGGGTGAAAGAAATTGATGAGTTATCAAGAAGGACTTAACCTTTGTTTTATATTTAGTGTTTATTTCCAGTTATAAATATCATATTACCTGCATTTTTTAAGACCAGAAGGATCCCTAATTCTTATAGCTGTGGCCACCATGAGAGAGCTGCCATGTTAAGCTACAGCATGATGATTGCTGTTAAGAAAACATTGGATGGAGAAAGATGACTTTCATAATGTGGAAAATTAGGGCAAATTGTTGATCTATCTTCATATATTTGGCATTAGATATGTATTTCTTAAAATACAGTGTGCATATAAAACTGTTACTGAGTACAAAGCACATTTTCACTGATATCTTTAAATGTTTTATATATTAAGGACAATTTTCCACTTTATAGTTGTATTGTTAAGGTCAAATGTTTTGGGGCGATTCTTCAACTATGTCAACTTTTGTGTTCTCTGCAGAAGTAGGAGAAACAGAAATAAAATGAATATATGTTTTATAATGAACTAACTTCAAATTTAAAGGACAAGCCATTTTTTTAGGAATAGAATAAATGTATGAAGGTATGATAGTTAATATTTTGCACCCTTTGTTCCAGGTCAAGTTTTTAACCTTCAGTCCTGCTTTATGTTAGATTTCATTGAGACATTAAATGAAACTTTATTTACAAATAAGAAATAGATCTTTGTGTTAAAGATATATATATATATATATATATATATATATGTATGTATATATATATATATATATATATATATATATATATATATATATATATATATATATATATATATATATATATACATATATATATATATATATATATATATATATATATATATATATATATATACATATATATATAATTTTTTTTTTTTTTTTTTTTTTTTTTTGATGTTGTTCTGTAAAAACAAAAGCTAAGCCACAGACTAAGCTCCACAGATGGAAATTAAAATCGACAGATAGAAATTCGGAGCAAACATATGCAGCTCAACATTCTGTTTGTTGGTTGACATTTCCACATTATATTTCCATTAAATGTACACCTGAGAGAAAAATATCGTTGCATATAAAATATTTTGTTAGACTTAATGCTAGCTCTTAAACTGACATTGACAAGTTGTTGTTTTTTTATATTTCATCAAAAATGTGACGAAATGTCATTTCCATCACAGTATCTTCTAACAACTTTTTTAGCATGTTGGAAATGAAAATGAAATTTCTGAAATATTTAGCACACACTAAACATGATGACTATTTTGTATAAAAATATATATTTGTGTGTTGTGTTAGAAATGAAAATTCCCTCTGTATGTCCTACAATGAAACAAAAACTGAATACATTTATTTTAAAACAGCCTAACTACTCTTAAGGGGAGTTTCCAAAAGGAATGGAGGAATATAACATATCAGTGTTTCCCCCCAAGAAGTTTTCTGGCCCAAAAATACAAAAGCAGAAGAATTACAACTGAAAAAAATAATTGGTTTACTCATCACACTGTCACTGCATAGAACAAAAAGGACATTAGAAGTACACAGAGGTTAAATACATTGTTAAAGAAGTGCACATTAATTAAAATTAAGTAGAATAACAAAGTGCTACTTTAAATTGTACTTGAGTGAAACATAATCATTTTTACTGTATTTCTGTCTGAGTACAATACATTTGAATTCACCCCCCCAGTGGATAACCCGAGTGACACATGACCTGCTGCACTGTATTATGACTTATGCTCACAGGACCTTTGTGTAAACAGAAAATAATTCCAACTCATCCTGAATATCAACAAGCATCTTGTGTGGATCTGGCACAAGACACAATTCTGGCCGCTCCACATAAGCAGCAGTTTGAGTGATCATATGATGTCAGGTTAAAGTCCCTGTGAGGACCATGAGATCGGTCTCAAGCTGAATTCCTGACATTTTCTGCAGGATTTAAGCTCTTGTGAGTTATCATGACAAGACCGAGGTCAGCAGAGAACAAGCCAAATCAGCCTAAACATACAAGGAATTTCACATGCTGCCTGTGCAGTCTACAAGTCTGCACATTTCTAGGTATTTTCATGCTAATTCTGCATTACAGTAAGATCCTAGATTTAAAATAAGGAGAAAAAAAACAGATTTCCAGAAATAAACAGAACAGATTCGAGCGTTAAGGTGCCTTATCCATGTAAGGTTCTTTGTTAGGACATGTCCCTGGATATCCTCAGTATAATTACAGGCATTAACAATGACTTGAATCCATTGAGGTGTGCCAGCTCTGGTGTCCTGCCATAGAGCATTGGCTCACTGGCTCATTGATTTGCTGGACCAGGTTTCCCAAACTATACTATACCGACGACCTCAACATACATGACATTACCTCTTCTGCAATGTCTTGATTTCTTTGTATATCATGATAGCAAGTTTCAAAAAGAAATGATGCTGCTGCTTGAAACATTTGTTTTTATCATTCATTCATTCATTCAATTCAATGTCTTTTTATAAACATTTATCCATCAATCCACACTTTATCCCTTTCACAGTCACAGAGGGGCTGGAACCTGTCCCTGCTGTCATTGGGCGTACATCATGGATGGCTTTCCAGTCAATCACAGGGCTGACATTCAAGAGACAACCACTCACTCACATACTAACAACAAAGAGGAATTTATAAACATATTTTTTTTTAGCATTTTTGTCCGTGCCCTATATTTGGGTACCCAGAGTGCCTACTGACCCACAAATAATGAAATAAGCAAAGCCAGTCCATTTCATTTTTGGAGGAGAGAGTACACATTTCTACAAAGTTAGAGAAAATCAGAGCATTCTTGATATATCACATTAACAAGCAATGGATGAACATGTGTCAGGGTAAACATTTGTGCAAATAATTATAATTATATCACGTTATTGAGAGACCAATTACACTGTGACCATGACCAATTCCATCACCAATCCTCAAGACCTCCAAAATTAAACAACTACAACCTTGACTAAGTTACAACATTTGAGCAAACATCCCTCAATGGGTTCTTGAGATACAACATTCCAAAGAAAAGGATGAACTTGTGACTCTATGACCTTAAACTTTGACCTTCAAAATTCAGTGGCTTTATCTTTATGCTAGTGATGAAAATTTTGCAAAAGTTTGACAAAAATCCCTTGAACATTTCCTGAGGTATGATGCTCATGAGGCAGGTATGAACCCTTTACATACCTTTAATCTATGACCTTCAAAAAGGTAATCTGTGTAACATTTTTGTCAGAGTGGTTTTAGTGCAAAGTTTGAAGAAAATCCCTAAAAGTTTTCTTTACATTTCATTTTTACTATGATTCAAAGCCTTGACTTTTGGCATTTGACATCTTTAATCTAATGATGTAATCCATGGGTCAGAGTGGACATTTATGCAAATTTTGAAGAAAATCTCTAAACTATTTTTCGAGATATCACAGTCACTAGGTTGTATTTGCCAGCAAAGGATGAACACAAGGCTTCACGACCTTGACCTTTGAAATACACTGAGTTCATCCTTTAGTCAAGGAGGATTTCCAACAAAGTCTTAAAAAGAAAACATTTAAAGTGCTCTTGTGATATCATGTTCATGACTGTGAGTCTCCATGAACTTTGACCAGTGATCTCCAACATCTTATCAGTTCATTCATGTATTTAAGTGGATATTTGAGCAAAATTTCAACAAAAGTGAAACAAGAAGGAAAGCTGCTGGGACGTTCCAATCAGCTTTTTGACTCCTGATCCAATTTTTCAGATATTGAGTATCTGCTGATTCTGAGTCCTGATCCAGTATTTACATCTACCCTGACAATACAGCTGCACACTGTTTTTTGTTTGTTTGTTTGTTTGTTTTTTAACCAAATTAAGTAAACAACTTAACAAGATGGCCTTATTTAATTGCTTTTAAATAAGCCCAACTAGCACTATAGGAAAACGCACAATAAAAACCGTCTTCTCTGAATGGTATGTAGTAGATACTCGAAGTGGCCATTGAACTCTTATCTCTGTGTAAATTAAAATATTTCCACATGGATGAGACATTAGCCACAGAGCTGCTTCTGCTGCATCACTTCTGCTACACACACGTAAACAGGGAAAAATGATCAGAACAAATTCCGATCACTGCTCAATAAAAAAATGCTCACATTGACCCTGATACAATTTTTTACCAACACTAGTAAAGTATCAGGTCAGCCCTATTTTTTATGCATACATGTGATTGTGTGCATTTTTACCCAGCCTGTCCTTCACCCCAGGACCTTCTGTTGTATCCCTTCAAACCTGACTGCTAAAGGCTTCTTTGTTTGTTTTTTCGTAACATGTGAAAGCTCTAAGCTGCAAACCGCTAGCCGCTAGTTTATGGCAACTTCAGTATTCAGCATCCTGAACACCTGATGGTTACTCATCATTATGTTGGTGGTTAGAGTGGAAGCCTCCCCTGTGCCTTATCGGGCTGGATGCTTTCATGCACACAAGTGTGCCTAAAGGAGATTATGAATTTAAGAAGATTAGATTAATGAACTCATGATTGTAATCTAGGTTAATTCATTATGCTGCACTTTAACCCAACCCTGCGCCCCCACATCAGCCCAGTGGCCTGAAGCCAAACAGGTCTGTAGACATGTGTGCGCACGCATTTGTGTGTGTGCTATTGTTTCAGAGTTCATTAACAACTCTCAGCGTGCTTGCCGTTATTCAGAAACTGTTCTTAAATGCCCCCGGCACTGCATCAAGCCTCTCACAGAGGGTCTGTTTACTCCACTGTAACTGTCACTCCATTGTTGCCTGTAGACTCACTGTGCCACATATTTATTCACTCAAGGCAGGTGGTCTCCTCACTGAGGTCATCCTGCTTGAAACACAAGAAGGGGGGTCCTCCAAGGGAGTCATCCACATGGCCAAGCCTCAGCACAAAACAATGCAGAGGCTTCTTATGACTTTCTATTTCTGCAGTTGGCTCCTGCTTTTTACTCTAAGTTAACCAGAGAGGTTCAGGTTTCAGATTAAGTCAGTGTAGTCAAATTAACTTTTTACAGTATATTTTATTTTATTTTTTTTTTAAAAAGACACATACTGTATATAAATACATTTGCTTTAGGGCTATGGATTAGAATCCCCAAAAGTGATTACAAATTATTGATTAAATAATTTCTTCTACTTCTAATACAGCCATCAGTAAATGATCGTACTGACATATATTATTACAATAAATAGAAATAATGATAATATAATCACCAAATATATAGTGAAACATAATGCTATTTTAATAAAAATGATATTTGATAATGGAATAAAAAATCTGATATGCATATGAACTTCAAGTATTCCTTACATGAAGTTATCAAGGAGGGTTTTGTCAGCATGTGCTTCAGCCTGAAAGATTAGCTGGAGTTTGTCTTCACCTTCTGGCCAAAGTCTGTTAGTGCACGTCAGGTGTGTTTGGATGGAGATACTGCATTTTCTGAATCATGGTGACAGGTTTTGTTTCTCATATTCTCTCGTTGAAAAATACATTTTATTTTTTGTTTCATACTAGATATTTTTATTAGTTTGTGATAATAGCCTGTATTTTTCAAACTCTCCGTGGACCTGCTGTGTGTGCATCAACGAATAAATAAACTGTTGAAGCTTGAACGGCTCAGCGGACTTTGTCTCCACCATGTGGCAGATCTGAAGGCTTGCATGCAAATTTGCTCTGGAACTATTTTCTTATTCTTGTTATGCTTTTTTAAAATGGATCAGTCTTTTTTTCAAAGGGTCAGTATCTAGATAGACTTTGATGTAAAGGATGTAAAGGGACATTTGTTTGGAAGTCTGTAACAAGTAAACCTCCACAACATATCAAAAATAATAAGTGACCAAAAAGTTAAGTTACTTGTTACTTTAATTACTAAGGTAGAAATAAATTAATCTTCTTATTTAAAGCCCTTTGCAAAAAGTAGTTTATTATTTTATATTATTATTTATTATTTTATACTGAAACTGTGGCAATATACTTGAAGTTTGCTTTTTATGTACTATATTTTATATACTTAAGAATAGTATAGTGAAGTATACTTGGTTTACGCTGAAAAGTATAAAGAAAAGTCTAAGACTAAGTACATTAATACTAAGACTTACACTTATACTTTAATACTAAAACTTGTACTTTAGTTTACTTTTTACTTCTTTCTGCCACAAAATACTAATACTTAGTATATCTTGACCCACATACAGAATAAGGTCAAGTCATTGTGCTCACATTTATTTTGGCAGAATAAAAATGTTTTTCACTACACACATTTACCTTGAGGTATTACCCTTGTTGTAAACTTACATGTTCAAGATCATATAGTGCTGGAGTTTAAAAGATTACAGTAAATAGTATGTGTGCTCAATTGCATTATCTTTATGTACCTCAAAAACATACACATAAACAAAGAAACATTTGACTTGACTTTATTGATCATGTTCTAGTCCTTTTAGGGTTTGGCAATGATGTTATGTTCACAGCGTCATCTATTTCAACAAGAACGCATTTTCTTGAATCATAACAGGCCAGAAAGTTTAACAGTTTGCTTTTTAACCTCATATATGAAAGTACTTTGTGTATTGATCTGTGAATCTTTACATACAGGCTTGTCTGATTTAGTAAGTACCTCAACTGAAACACAACATAGTTTGGCACATGAAGAAAAAGCAGGAATTTGATGTGATCATGTTTGTTCAATACAATGTTGTCTAGTGTACATACAGTATGAATTAACTTTAAGAATACTTATATTAGTATATTTCAAGTATATAAATAATATGCTACAAGTATATGCTAAGTATACTTACAAGTATACTTAAAATATAACAGCAAAGTAATAGTATTTTTAGTTCATAAAAGTATATCTAAAGTATACTTCAATTAACTAAATTGTGGACTAGAAGTATACTCCTAGTAGATTAGTAGTATATAGATGAGTGCACTTGTTGTATACTTGAAAGTGTACTTTTGCTAATTTAAAAATGGCCTTATAAAGTATACTTAAAGTATAGTTTTATAAACATAAAAATGTTCCAATTCAGTTCAAAGAAGAAATAAATTAGTATACTTTCTAGTACACTACAAGTACAGTTATGTTCATAATGATAGCAGTGTATTTAAAAAGGTGAATAAACCTCAAAATTCTTCAAATAAATTTTATTTTAATGCACACAAATGCATTGGGGACACTGCACATTCTATTTCAAAGCAAGAAAATTGGAAAAAGTAATTGAATTTGATAATATTTTACAGAAAGTCAAGAAATATAATGTTAAAAAAAATAGCAGTGTTGACATCTTTATTTACAAACTCAAAAAGCTCAAAACTAAGAATTGCTTGATGATTCAACTTTCCTAAGAATCATAAACTAATATTTAGCTGCATAACCAGAGTTTCTGATAACTGCTTCACATCTGTGGTGCATGGAGCCGACCAACTTCTGGCACCGGTCAACAGGTATTGAAGCCCAGGACAATTGTACTACATTCCACCATTGCTCTGCATTTCTTGGTTTTCCCTCATGAACAGCATTTTTTATGCCAGCCCACAAGTTTTCTGTGGGATTAAGGTCCGGGGATTGTGCTGGCCACTCAATTACTTGAATTTTGTTTGTCTGGGACCATGATTTTGCTCACTTGCTGGTGTGTTTGGGGTCATTGTCTTGTTGAAACACCCATTTCAAGGGCATTTCCTCTTCAGCATACGGCAACATGACTTCTTCCAGTATTCTGATGTTCTCAAACTGATCCATGATCCCTGGTACGACATAAATAGGACCAACACCATAGTAAGAGGAACATCCCCATATCATGATGCTTGCACCACCATGCTTCACTGTCTTCACTGTGTACTGTGGCTTGAATTCAGTGTTTTCAGGTCGTCTGACAAACTGTCTGTGGCCCTTAGACCCAAAAAGAACAATCTTACTCTCATCAGTCCACCAAATATTGCGCCATTTCTTTTTAGGCCAGTCAATGTGTTCTTTGGCAAATTGTAACGGCTTCAGCACGTCTTTTTTTTAACAATGGGACTTTGCGGGGGCTTCTTGCCGGTAGCTTGGCTTCACATAGACGTGGTCTGAGTGTTACAGTACTCACAGGCAACCTTAGATCTTCTCTGAACCTCCTGGAGCTGATCATTGCCTGAGCCTTTGCCATTTTGGTTATTCTCTGATCCATTCAAATAGTAGTTTTTCTTTGTCTTCCTCGCCTTTCTGGTTTTGGCTGCCACTTTAAAGCATTTGATATCATTTTAGCTGAACAGCCTATCATTTTCTGAACTTCTTTATAGGTTTTCCCCTCTTTTATTAACTTCTTAATCAAAGAACGCTCTTCTTCTGAACAATGTCTTGAACGACCCATTTTACTCTGTTTTTCAAGGACAAATGCACAGCCAGCATATGCAGCGTCAGTTGCCTTGATCCTTAAGTAAGGGCCACCTGTTTAACACCTGTTTTTTTCACACAATCAATTACCTCACTAATTGAACTCAGCACTGATATTTTTTTGAACACGCCCCTTTCAGTTAATGATTCAGTTTCACAGAATCAGCAGCATGCATGTCATGCCTGTTGGGTCTGTTGGTTTTCTATACCTTTACTAAACCGTCTAGAAACTTACTTGCAGTGCAGAAGTTGAAATTCTAACAAAAACAGTGATTTATCTTGCTAGTGATGTGGGACTGCTATTATTTTGAACGCAACTGTACATGGTCTGTAGTTTACTTGCTATACTTACACTTATACTCAAGCATACTTACTAAAATGAACTTCAAGTATACTACTTTTTTCTTGGGGGGGGGGGGGGGGGGGGGGGGGGTAATAAGTTAAAGGTAATTTATCTCATTTTTCAGTAACTTGCACTACATCAGCACTAGTGCCTCCGGTGTTACCTGTACCATTTGTACCTCAAGTATCAGGTTAGTATAAAACTGTCCCTAAAACCAGAATAAACTTACAGCTGGCTGTTACTCTGTCAGACATTCCTCTCATGACTTACTGATCAATCAATTGAATATGGGTAGCTCTGACTGAGAAATTGAAGCGCTGCCTCAGATTTGTTTAAGAGAGTGACAGAAACCTTTGAGAGTCTTTTGTGAATTTCCTCTCTCTTGTTAAGCTTGTATCACTTACTGTTTTCTTATTCATCAGAAATGTTAACGGCAGTTCTTTGGTGTATGTGGTTTATATGGCAACACTTGAGGGTCCATGAATGGTGATGAATTTATGAATTAATGCATGAAATGATCATGAATTCATTTATAAATTAATGATAAAATACTAGTAATACATATATATCCATAATATCTCATGCATTAATTAAGTCACTAAAACATTAATTAAGGTGTTTAAGGCATCATAGTTCAAAGGGTTTTTTTTTTTATATAATTTCCTTATTTCTAAGTCTTCAGTTAAAGAGAAAACAAAAAAATGGGTAAATCTGATGATGTGCTGTAGTCATGAACACTTCATCATGATTTTTTCATGACTTCATCATTTTTGTGGACCCTCTGACAGAGCAGGGCACTAAATTTTCTTTAATTCTGTAAATTTTGTGAACATCATTGATAACTCATGATTCATTATGACCTAACCCCTTGTTTAATGGACCAGTTAATACATGAAGTTGGGCTTGTTAAGTCTTTATTACTGATACTATATCATGAATGTATGAATAAATTCATGATTCTTTCATGCAAAAAAACATGCATGAAATTAGTGACAACTCTTGGGCTCTCCACTTAAGTGTTGCCATCTCCAAAAAAAGGAGGTTAAGCAACGTTTGCTCCTTCTGTGTTTCATGTGATGATGTACTCTTACCTCTATACAGTATAGACTTTGAAAGTAACTCTTAAAGGTGGGTGGGGTCTCATAGCATAGACGTCCATAGCTCCTGTGGCATCCTCACAGCAACACAGCAGGGAACAGAGGCAACAGAGCTGTCAGCCCCTGCCTGTCTTATATATCAAAGTAAGGAGACCAAATTTTTTCCAAAAAGAGTTTCAAGCAGCAAAGCTACATATCATTTAAAGCAGAAGAAAGTTTGAGAAGTTACACATTATCCCAGTGCAGACAGCAGGAGTTGTTTAATTTCCGCAAATCCACGTCAGCACCCCCATTTCTAAAAAAGACTAAGGTTAATCAGTTTGAACATCAATATATGCTCTTGGTAGTGTATGTAACTGAATAGATGTCAAAAAGGATTAACACTTCTGTTGTGGTTTAGACACAAGCTCAAGGCTCACAGCTCACTCTGGTCCTGCATTATTGTGAGTTATATTGTGAACAATATGTGTGTTTGCTTGTATTACCCCACAACAGACAGTTTGTGACTTACTTACATAAAATCAGGCCCTGATACAAAAAAGGTTGGGACTGCTGATCTTGAGTGTCTACCTATAAAATATGATATGAGTCAACAATGGCCTCTGTTCTGTACCTTGAAACAGTTCTGAAACTGTACATAATATGGGCTCAATTTGACATAGTTAGAGTTATTGTAATAACACCCACAACTCAACCATTATCTACACCCATATATCTCCACTCACAGCCATGAAAGCATATAGCTGTATTTGCTTGAACACTCCAGGAGAGAGAGGGGTGTGACTAGAGCGAGCCTGTAGACTAACATTAAAACAGATCATTCTTAGAAAGACTGCTGGGTGCTTGTTAGTGGAGAGTCAAAAACTTCCTCTGGTGATTGATAAAAAATATATTTTGACCAAAGCACAGCACAGATGTTTCATTTAGAAGTGGTGACTGTGTTTAAAGGTGGAAAATGGATGGCTTTTTTAAGGTTCTGTAAAAATACCAATCTAATTATAAATATAACCTTTCAAATTGAATAGTTCTGTGAAAATTGCACTTTCTGTCTCCCTGATTTTACGAAATGCTGTGTAACAGGTTTTTCTATATTTTAAGATATTTTGGGGCTTTTTGCCTTTGTTGATGGTGGAGAGACAGTGCATAAACTATGAAAGGGGGTTAGAGAGTAGGGGACAACGCGGCGAAAGGGCCTAAGGTTGGAATCAAACCTTGCTCGCCCTCACATGATGAGAGCCTCAATAGATAAGCAAAGCACAGTTTCAAGACATCCTAAAATACCAGCACCCCTAAGTTTTTTTTTTTTTTTTTGCTGACAGAATAAATCTTTCATTATCTAAATTAAATTTGGTTTAATGGGATAAGTTACTATCGTTAATAAGCTCTAGGGGGTCAACATGCCCCTTAAAGGTCCCAAAAGCATCTTCTGCAGTAGAGACTTAACCAGACATTTTCCCCTGTTGTTCTGCCGCTGCTCTTTTTCCCATGCTTTGCTTTGTGCCACTCACTCGATGCTGAACGCATGCCTACCCCGGCCCCTGGCTGTGGCTCTAGCCCTGACCCGGCCCCGGCTGAGCAGTGCCAAGCTGTCCAGCAGTTAGTTAGTGTCTGTGCAGGCCTGGCTCGGCCCGGCCCAGCCCGGCATGGGTACTAATCCTTAGGCTGTCAGAGGACCCTGCTCTGAACTCATCCTGCAACACAGGAAAACACTCTAATTGGGGGATTTTCTACATCATTAACTCTGATGAGCAGCCATTCTCCCCTCCTCCTCCTCCTCTTCCTCCCCTATTCCTCTCTTTCACTCTCTCTCTTTCTTTCTCCCACACTTTTCTGCTGCTTAATCTCTTTTTTCTTTCTCTTTCTCCCACTTTGACTTCATCACAGTCATTGTCTTATCTGTCATGTGGTCTTTGTCCTTTAGATGTTTTGCACTGTGGTGTTTGTTCAGAGACGGAGGAGGATGTGATCTTATAAACAGAAGTCAACATGTAAAGGGAGAGAAAGTGTTCAGATGTGGATTTATACAGATTTAACAGCAGCTTGTGTGAGACTTGAGATTTGAGCTCAGACAGGGTTTTGCTTTTGTTGATTTTCTTGAGACTAAAAGTCCTGTCACAGAAATAATGAGTGTTCAGTTTAAAGGGAACTAACTACTGTTTATACCTTCAGATTTTACTGCAGAAGAGCACAAATATTATTGTACTTAAATTAAAATAAAGTTAATTTGATTAAAAGAAAAATATTACACACTGTGTATGTGTGGGTGTGTGGGTGTGTGTGTTGTTGTGGGGGGGGGGACTGTAATGGAAGGCCCACGACTGATATGGGCTCACAGAGGGTGTTTTTTTTTTGATTCTTTATTAACAAAAATACCCAATCTTTAGTGGGGTTTTTTTTTTATTGCAAAGTAATATTCAGGCCTCTTCTGCAATGCTAAACTCCTATGAAATACGATCTATACAATCAAGAGTCTTTTTTTGTAACTCTTATTAGAGGACATCAGTTTCGTTTATGTATTTTGCTGTAAAATCAAGTGTCTGATTGGGATGTCAAAAAATCTGGGTATTTAAAGGACAAGCTGTGGAGTTAGATAAATCATAATATTTAACATATTTAATATTTTACGAGGTTAAAAGATTAGAAAGTCATGATAACTGATTAATGAGGACTTAAAAGTAAATGATAAATAAAATCATGTTAAATACTGAAAATGGTCCAAATACTAGAAAGCCACAAATAGAATAATGTTTCACCGACTATGACTTTCAGCTAAAGAGTGTTTTCTCCACTGTTTGAATCTGAGGTCTTTAACAAAACAATTTGTCTATAAGTGATATGCAGTCCCCATTTGTTTGGGGAAAAAACTTCAATCACATTTATTTATTTGCTTGACACATGAGAAATTGTGCAGAGCTGGCTCTGAATAGGGCCCAATGTGATATCTTTTCATGGGGCCCAAAATTTCTGGCAGCACCCCTGTGTTGAGAACACTTTTCTGTGTTGTGCAAAAAATACAACAGCTGGAGTATAATAACCCAAACACTTATTTGTTTGGTACGTAACAGATAAGAACAGAATAGAGGATTTTAGTCACACAAGAGGACTCTGGAGTGGCTGCCCTTATAAGCAGGCTATGACATCAGATATTGAAGATATCACTGAAAATGTATTGTGTGAACTCTGTGAGTCATAGATTTCTATTATCAAATAATTATGGCCAAATGAAGATAGAATACCAAATATCTGAAATTCGATCAAACAATTTGCCCAATTATCTTGTACGGTCTATTATGAAACTAAACTTGGTGTCAGTATACAGTTTAATTCTTTGTGAGTCTGCAGTCAAAAGGACAAGACAAAAAACTGAACAATCTGCTGAATTCCAAGTGTTATAATCATGATAACTTATTTCCTCATTAATTTTTCAGCTCAGCAGTGATCTATCTTTAACACCATTTAATATGTTGAATATTATAAAAGTTATTAACAACATCAACAATGCAGGATTTATAATGACTAAAACAACTCCATTAAGGCACAAATCAGTGCATGAAACTAAATGTGTCACAAGCCAGCAAAAATCTCACTCTGACCTGAGATCAAAACTTGAGAGCCCTACAGTATAATGTCACGTGGTAACCTCTTGCTTGAGAATTTCCTCCAACTTGCATGACCTGATCAAGTTGATGCGCTTGGCTGTGGCTGTGGTGTATGTATTACTGCTAATCAAAAAATATCAGAAATTATTGCATCAGCTCCCCAGCCATTTTTGTAGTCCTTGTTGACTGCCCTTTAACACCCATCCCTTCAAAAACACAATAACGCTTTGAAATTCAAAAGCAATGTCAGATGCATTTTTATGTTGCAAAATTAAATGTTATATCTTGAAAATCCACTGACTTTATTACAGGTATTTATCCAAACAGCTATCCTAAAGTCTCATATACTTTGGGAACTGAATGTGATAAAATGCTAACTCACTTCTATTCTAAAATTCTAACTCATTCCTGCAACACTCAACTAAAGTCTGATGAAGTGCCAATTTTAAAATGTAATTAGTTTTAAAGAGCAGTACTTGGTTGAGTATACTCAAAAAAAGAACAAGTATACAAAAAAGTAACTCAATTCAGTGACTTTAGTAAATGTTATGTGTAACTTTTGACCTCGGTACATATACCAAAGAACCCAGCAAGTTTAAACCTGAAACATCAGATGGACAAGTATCTAACAAAGGTACAGCCAGATCTAGATTCTGCTTCATTAAAAGGTCAACAAATATGATGCATTTATATACACACACACATATATCTCTGTCTCTCTCTCTCTCTCTATATATATATATATATCTATATATATATATATATATATATATATAGAAAGGAAGAAAGGAAGTCAACAAACTTTTTCAGCTATACTGTATCTTTCCATTGACGATATTAACAGTGCAATCACAGTTACACTCCTGGTTGATCTTTGCACTGGAGAAAAATATTGTTTAGTTTGAAAACAGGTGAAATAGAATTTCATTAAAACTATTACAAGTTTTTTAAGTGTTCAAGAAATGCGTCCTGAGCTGGAAACTCTTAAATTGCAGACTGGATTTGTCAAGATCAAAAAGTTTTTCCTGTGTGGATTTTAGAGCTTAACTGTGCATGTTTGGTCCACAAGGCAAGCGGTGTGTGAGCTCTGATTTCTAACTTGTGGACATTGAAGTATACAACTTTTTTATATTATCCATCAGCCTCTCCATATGTCTCATGTCCCTGTGTCCATCCAGGCTTCCATCTGTCCAAGAAAGTGATTCACACGCCGTCAGGGCCAGCTCGCACGGCGGCACCGGTCCCTTTGTGAACATGTGTTGCAGCGGCTGAGCTTTGCCGGCCTGCCTCCCTGCCTGGGGGCAATTAGGGAGCGGGGCCCTGCGGTCAGAGGCCCCCCTGGGAAGCCCTGATTGATTGGAGTCTCATCTTCCTAACAGGCTGGCACCCTGCCACCAAATCATGGAACAGAAAAGAGGATCGGGAGGGGTAACAAGAAAAAAAAACAGAGAGAGAGAAAAGAAAGAGCCCTTACATGACAGAGAGAAAGAGACGGGGCACAAGTGTGAGAGGAAAAGAAAGAAAAATGTCTCTGCCCATGTATGTCAGATGATAACGATTATACTGTAGTAATCTTGGATTGCTCTTTAGACTTAGCGGGCTAAGAAAGAAAAAAGTGGAGACTGTGTGGGAATGGGTGCACAGGTCAACATGAAAGCACTGCAGAGAGAAAGTGGGAGACATATTCTATCAAACTATATTTATTCTCAGTAATCTGTTTTTTCCCCAGAAGACGGACAAAAAAGGATCCAGACAAGTCAAAAAAAAAAGCAGTAAAACACTACAGGACAGATTAAACTAAAACAGTTAAGGAACAAAACAGCCATAGAAGAAAAATATCCTGTACATTTGACATCCAAAACAACTAAAATTGTACAGCTTCTAGTGCATATGCCCGTTATCTAACCTTTGGCTTTTTCTTGGTCCAAAACCACATTTATGAGTCACCCTAAGAAAATTATATCTTCATGAGAAAGGTCATCATCGTATGAGGCCCTGGCAGTGTCCAATAGGGAGGCTAACATCACAAACCAAAAACATTACATTACAACATGAAGACAAGCATCAGGAGTAAATTGTTGTAACCCTTTAAGCACATTGAATTTTGAAATCAAACCAGACTTGATTTCGTACTTTTTTGCCGTTGCATGACACAACTTTAAAATCATATTTATGCAAATATCAAAACAATGCAAAGGGTAATTACAGGGGAAAGTTAAAGATGATAACAATATGTTCACTTTGAATTGCACTTTAGAGGAAGGACTTTCTCTCCCTCATTCTCCATAACAGTCAAAAAGTTAACACATGGCAAAATACAAGTTTTCTGCCTGTTTTACTCAGTGTTTGAGATGCAAGCTGAATGCTAGTCCTTCAATATCTTAAAAAATGGCAAACTTGTTCCTCTGCAATGCTCTTCTTTTCCACACATCCTGGTTCAGTCTGAAGACAGAGTGTGACTCTATAGCAGATGGTTAAAGAGCGATACTGTGTCACTAATGACTGTAGCAGCTACAATCCATGTTTCTCCTCCTTTTAATCAAGACAAAAAAGTCTTCAATGACAAAATGGTTACAAGGGCCTATTTAGTGCAGGCTGCACTTTAGTGCAGTACCCCCCCTTGCCCAAACCCCCAAACCCCCTTCAGTTTCGGACAAAGAGGATACACTTGGATCAATTGTGCTGAACAAAGACTAAACTATGTGGGGTGACGCATCACACAGGGCTCTTTCTGCTGCCCTGCACGTACACGCAGTCACCCAACACTGAGCTGCCAACAGGTCTTCTCCTCCAGCAGCCACTCAAGCAAAAAGAGGGTTAGTCTGCTAACCAGCCTGTCCGTCTTCCTTTTATCCATCCTTCCTTTCCTCTGTCCCTCTCTAATCATCTCAGCACAAATCAGAAAAGGATATAACTAGGCAGGATCTTTTTGGTTTACTCTTAGCTGTGGTCCACTTTAAAGGTGCAAACACATGTATGATTCAAGAAAACTTTATCTCCAAACTCTTCGTATTTACAGCTTCTGTCCAGACTGAAGGAAACATCTGATAAAGCATGACTGACATCAGGTTGTTTACTGAAGGGAGCATTTGAGTTATATCTGTGGTGTCCGCCATGTTAAAAACTGTGTCTGAATTGCCATGTTACTCAGATGATGGAGTTGAGCACAACATTGCGCCTGATTTGCCTGTGTTCTGGTTGTGAGCTGGTGATCTTAATGTTATTTAAGATCCTGTCATCCAAAGTTGGAATTTTGACTCAAAGGAGTGTTCCCAGTGATGTGTCATTTATGAAACTTGGATTTGACAACCTCTTTGATCAAATATAACGCACTATTAGTCAACCAAGATAACAAAGATGTGGAGTTAAGGCAGGACAAGCTTCCTGACCAAGAGCAGCACCAAGTAGGTCCTCGGTCTTATCAGCCATGCTCATAATAATGCTGAAATCAAATCCACATTAAAAACAAAATGGGCAAGTTATGACAAAATAATTCCCTCTGACAGTGTGAGTACAGAATGACATGACCTACCCAGACCAATCTCATTTTTTGAACCAGGCTGTAAACATGTTTTTTTCTGCTGTGAAATCAGGCATATTTACATGAAGTGTGTATGTGACTCTGAAGTTTCTGCAGCCGGCCTTAAGTGGACACAGGAGGAACTGCAGCTTTTTTGCTTTTCGACATTCAACACTAGAGCTAGCCTCACAATTCTGACTCCCTTGTCAAAAAAAGAAAAACTCTCTCTGTGACAGCAGGGCCTCTAGTCCTCTGCTGTCCTCATCTTCCGGTTATTATATGAGCAACCAATGATGAGCAATGTAAATTTAAGATTAAAAGGTCACATATTATGCAAAATATGCCTTTCAGGGGGTTTATACAAAATTATGTGTCCATGACCTGTCTATAACTGCCTCCCCCCAACATGCTTGCTTTACATTTCAGAATATGTGTGCCCAAACAGTGCATCTAAGAAAGTCTCCTAATGTCAGTATTGCTGCCTTCCCCAGATGGGGGGCACTCCCTGAATCAGCTGTTTGTTCAGCCCTCAAGCTCCAGTGGAAGGATCATGTCTAGATATATCTGTGCAGCCACAGTAAACACCAGCACACAGCATTACAAATTCAAAGCCACATCCACCTCTCCAGAGGGTTGTTGACAGATGCAGCATTATGAGAATTCACACTAAAACAGAGGGGTTTATCGATATGGCAAAATCTAATATTTGAGAGGCAGCAAACCTTAAAAATATGATCTGGGTCATATGAGACCAGTGTAAACTTATTAAACAAAGAGTAAAATATGTGATCTTTAAGAGGTGCGGGACAAAGTGACACAGCTTACAAGTAAACAGACTACTTTGCCTTTTTAAGAGCTGCTCTGACATTAGACTGTGCCTTGACTTAGAGCTTCTAATAATTGAACCAAGAAAATGCAAAAACTGGATTAATTAGTAAAAAGATAAACTTAGAAAAAACATGACAGCAAAAGGGAAAATGAACAGCTTAAGAGCTGGTATCTTACTTGACAGAAATGAAGGAAAAAATGAAAACTGTGGTAAAAACGGGGATTTTCTTCTGTGCTTATCTCATGAGAGCTTTACGGGAAATAAAAATCACCCTCTCTTTTTGAAAAAAAAAAAAAGCTGCCATATCACCATTTAAATTGTTTGATACTACAATAAAAGTTCCAAGTTTGTCTCTATGGTGGTTTGCTTTAAAATGTAATTCAATCAGAGGAGAACTATTGTTGTAGGTTGCAACAACACCAGTGGTCATCAAGAAGACATTTTCTTTTGTAGCATCAGGACTAAACATCTATTGACAGAGGGGACAGCAAATGTCTGGTTTAAAAGTTTCAGTGTCACAAGGCTGTAAAGTTCAGTTGTTTACTTTTAGTCCTTGAGTTGAGCAAAAAAAAAAAAAAAACAAATAAAAGTCCAAAGAAATTTCTCTTTCCAGTTCAAAAGACATTTACTTTGCTTTGTGGGTAACAAGAATGTTATTTTCCACCATCTTAATTAGTTTGTGTTACCCTGAACAGTTGAATCAGCTTCAATTCTCCCTTTCCCAACATCACGTACATGGGCTGCCATGTTTGTTTCGTCACATGGGTTGCCAGGTCTTGTCCATTGACTGGATGTGTTCCTTTGCCTTCATTCTGAGAGCGGCGATACTTGAGCTTCGTTGGTCAACGTCCTCCAGCGGGTACTTCTCAGAGTATGGTGCAGGACACTGATAGGGTGGGGGAGCCATACTCTGCATCCCCTGACCCATAGATGGGTGAGGGTGAGAGTGAGGGTGAGGGTGAGGGTGTGGAGGGTGAGGGCTGGAGTTCAGGAAGCTGTGGCTGGGGTAGCTTGGCTGGAGGCCTTGAGATGGACCCATGAAGCCTGGAATGCTGTGGACGGGTGTGGCACTGGACAGGGGCGAGGACAGCCAGGGGTCTAGGGGGAGGGGGTTGGTCATCGGGCCCATGCTGGCATGAACAGGTGCCGAGCGGTTGAAGGAGAGCATGGGTGAGTCATGGAGTTTCATGTTGCTAGCGTCCATTTTTTCTTGGCGGCGCCATTTAGCTCTGCGGTTTTGAAACCAGACCTAAAAATAGATAAATAAATAAATAAATAAATATAAAGTGAAGGGTTGTGTTAGAACATGACCAACTATTTTGTGTAACAAAAAAGTTTTGAATGATATAATTAACTCCTGCATGCAATGACTACCTCAAACAGAGTATTTTAATGAACTTGGACAGTGTTTTTTTAATCTTTTATTCTGACAAGTCACAGCACTTTTACACCACAGGTCACATCAACTCATTCACACCCATTCACTCTCACATTCACTCACTGATGATTCAGAGTTTCTATGCAAGATGCTCGTCAGAATTAGCTAACGCATTCACGCTTATTTACATGCCATTTGCACACCAGTTGGGGCAACTTGAGGTTAAGTGTCTTGCCCAAAGACAAGAAGAGAGCCAGCCTTAAGTGGAAGAGGTCAACTTTGTTTCAAAACCTACACTGAACTACTTCACTTGCATTAAATTGTTGTATGTGGCCACTATTGACTCTAGAATCTAACTGTAGTTACAGTCAGTGTGTTTACATGCATCATTAAGTCAAGGTGGTAATGGCTTGATTAGTAAATCTGACTGGACAACTTTCCTTGTCCCAGTATACAACCACCACCATCACTCGGTCAAGGAAGAAGTGACAAAGTTGCGGAGGCAGATCTGTCTCTAATACAGTGTTTGGCCATATGTCCCCTGTCACCTTGTAAGTAAGGACCCTCTTCCTGTTGACTTTACTGACAAATTGTGATGGGTTCAATTTGATTTTGTTGGTCACAATGTCAGGCTTGTCAGCTACGTCAGCCTGAATCCCCTAATTGAATTTGTATTAAAAATTTGAATTTTCTCAGTAACCCTGGATTAAGAAGCTTATTATTGGAACATAGTCAGCTCAGACGTGACATCACTTACAGCTTTTACATCTGAGTTGAAGGACAATACATGGACAAAATGTGCAGTTCTGTATTTTTGTACAGTAAGCAATATTCTTATACTATGATACCACACAGTGTGCCCTTTAAAAGCTCCTGTGAACAATTTTTCCTTTTATGTCTATTTTAGCATATCTCAGGAATGAAACAATATCATATAAGATTATTTTTCTTTCTGTTCTTTTTTGTTTAAATTTGACTTTTTAATATTTGTATTGAATTGCTTAATTTCTATTAACGAATGAGATAAATATTACAAACAAAAGTACAGACTCCCCCTCGCAGTGCTCTGAGATTCTGTAGTAGAGCTCCTGCCTCTTTAAGGCTCCCTTTCCCACGTAGCCCCAGCCCTCTCTGATTGCTTTACAGGTCTATTCTGTAGTGATTGGTTAGTTCAGCGCCGCTTCACATTATATTGTCAACAACTCTGCATTCATTCTACGTCTACGCTCTGCAATGGACTTGCTACTAAGAGCCAAAGGGCCTAAACTGATGACAAAACAATGGTAGGTTGTCACAATAGTAGGTCTATTCATGGGAGGCCGGGAGAACAAGATGTGTTGGGGAACTACTAGCCCCACAAAGAGGGAAAGAGGAAGAGGTCTTAATACTGCAGACTATTTATCTTGTTCATAGTTGTGCTCTATCACACAGAGGAGACAGGGCATATAAAAAAGCACAATATAGGCTCTTAGTTTGAAATGAACAGGCTGTTTCTGTGCACCATTGTCTCTGGCACCTACCCCACAGCATTCTTTTTAGTCATTAAATTATAACATAATCAAAATACTCAATCTTCCTTTTGCTCTGGACTTCAACATCTGCTGCTTAAACAGAAAGTCGTAAGATGATATTTTGTCCTTTTCTTGGTTGATGTTTTTCTAAAAGAAAACCATTGTTTCATCTGAAAACTGGGACTGCTTTTCCTTAAAGCTCTACAGGACAACATGTTTTTATCTTTGAAACACAAACCAAGCTTATTTAGAAACAACAAATATACTACTTTGCTCATGTTAATTTCTTCTACAGTCATCAAATGTAGATGCTGAGGCAAAAACTCAAAACTTCATGTTTTTAACTTAAGAAAACATGTTTACTACAAAGCAGGGTTTGGCCATGTATCTAGTCTTTAATATGTATGTATGTGTATAATCTTAAATAAAATTTGGGAAGGACTATAATGTTCAAATTGAAATGGTTTATGCAAAAAAAAATATATGGCGGGCCACAAACAGTAAGGATGTGTCAGTCAATTGATGGCAAGATCATCAATTTCTAATGTATTGTCTAAACTGAAATTATAATTTATATATACTACTCCATTTATGGAGCTATTCTGTGAATAATCTCTTTTTTCAACAAACATGTTGTTTATTTTGATACATTTTTTTTTATGTTACTGACATTGTGCATCTGGATGTTTAGTAAAGTGCCTTTGTGAAATTTAATGAATATTTGACTTGAGCAATGTGTATCATTCTGATAATATATATATACATATATATATATATATATATATATATATATATATATATATATATATATATATACATATATATATATATATATATATATATATATATATATATATATATATATATATATATAGATAGATAGATATATAGATATAGATATATATGTATAGATATATCTATATAAGGTACAATTTTTGGTCCAAATCATCCAGCTATCCATCTTCCTTAGACTGAAGGGTGATGATGTTTGGGACTAAGTATCCTGCTGCACTAAAATATGAGGGAGAAAGGATGTTTGTTTGGAGTCATGGCTTGTGTTGTGGTTCTTCCCACCTGAACTCGGACTTCTGGGAGGTTGACCTTCATGGCGAGCTCCTCACGGCTGTATACGTCTGGGTAGTGGGACTTCTCAAAGGCACGCTCCAGCTCGTGCAGCTGGTAGGTGGTGAAGGTGGTGCGATTGCGTCTGTGCTTCTTCTTAGGCTGATCATCTTTACAGGACTCCGGTGACTTGCCTTCATCGCTCTCTACGCTCTTCCTCAGCTCACTCAGCTCCTCATCACACTTGTTTGTGAACAAGCCGGTGTCTGGACACGGGAGAAAAGATTTAGGGTTACACATTTATTTATTTATTTATTTTTTAGATTTTTTATTTGAAAACTGTCAAAATAAAACAGATTGAATTGAAATTATAAGAGAGACCAAAACAGAATGGTGAGTAATAATGAAGAATGTCGAGTTCCCAGTTTCCAGTAGAGCAAACATTAGTTTGACACCTGCAACAATAGGCTACTGTAGGTCAGTGAAGCAAGCAATCCCCTGAACTTTCTATGAAGCTCAAAAACATTCCTAATCGGATTTGGGGAAGTTTTTTCCAGTGTGTATCTTCTCCAAAGTTAAAGTGTTAAATGTTAAATGTTAAATGTTTGGAAATATCAGATTTTCCTCTTTTTTACAAAATGATCTATAAATTATACCAAGTACTTAATTTACTAAAGCAGACTGTCTTACTGACAGGAGACTTGAAATGAAAAACAAAGTCTTGATATTTCTCAGTAAACCAGTATCCATAAAGAAAATAAAAATATCTACATCCTGTCCGCATTTATTTACACCACCAGCCACTCCAAATGTTCCCCTAAAACTGACACTCCTCATCTATTTCTCTAAGACCTTCTCTCCTTTTTGTTTCTATTTTTCATTATACTCCATCTGATAGATAGTCCAAACTCAATTACTTGAGATTGTTATGAAGTCTTTCTTACGGAGAGATTATTGGATGTATCAGTCTAACGAGCAGGTAATCAAATAAGCAAATCACAAAGATTAATCAGGTCAGTGTCTCCTGTGATGCAGCTTCTCTCATGTCTGCCAGCAGACCTGGATGAGCCTCCTTACATAACCATACAGGCTGTCCGTAGTCAATCATACGTGTGATTATAACAGTGATTATTTTTTCAGTTACGATTTGGTCCCGATTTGGTGCAAAAGTATACTTAAATCCATCAAATGATTTTATTTAAAAAAAAATATAGTCTCCTAATGAAGACAAATTAACTTTTTGGTGTATGGGTATGCTGTCATCTTCCACTGATGTAGATTGCCTAATCAATGTCGGTAATCAGGCAGGTCCATCTTGCCAAGCTCCAGTCTACAGCGATTGTGAGCGTCCAAAGTGGCATGGCCCAATCAGCGTCCTTTAGAGCAGGAAGAGGTGGGAGCTACAAGTGAGATGACAGCAGGAAGAGACTGCTTGTATGGCGATGAGCCTAGATGCTAACAGCTTCAGTAGCAGTTTTATCATATCTGGACTGCATTTCAATATTAAATGAAAAACAGAAATCAACACTACAAAACTCTCTATAGAAAGGATATTCTCGCACCACTTCTGACATCTTTTGACGATAGTTTGTTTTACGAAGTTCCACGTTCTGTAACACGGTAGCGAAAGCCTGCTAAATTACCTGATTGGCCCTTAATAAATGTGATTGACAGAACGATCGTCCAATCCTCTGCGATATACTTTTGAAAGGTTCTGCCCTCCCAAAACACTTTCTATGGGAAGTTTCCCAGATGGACAAGTGAAATATATTGAACGGTCCATCTGGTGTGCCAGGTTAGTTTTTTGTGTACATCCTTGACAATTCTGATTGTGTCTGTTACTGTTTTGATAATATATTGTACCATATGCTTGAACTGACAAAACATAAGATGATTTTCAGATTTTAATATTTTTAAAAATGAGGGGGATAACAGACAAAAGAACAATTTCAATGGATTTTTAATGGATATTCCTCCAAACTCACACAAATCAGTGGTTCTCAAATAGTGTAGCAGGGCACACTAGTGTGCCTTAAGTAAAGTCTTGGTGTGTACCGAAAATGTATACAACTATAAGGTATTAATTCAGCTAAACAACAACTTATGAATGATTTTTAATTTTACTCTCTATTGAACTTCTCTTAATGAATATTTCATTAGTTATACAGTTGTTTGTCACATTTTTGGCATTTGTAGATAAAAACAAAGAGAGCAGACTGATATGATTCTATAAAAAGCTAAAGAAGCTATTTTTATCTCTGCCAAGAAGGTTATGTTTTTGCTGGCATTTTTCTGTTTGTGAGCAAGATAACTCAAAAGTTAAGAACGGATTTTGATTAGATTTTCTGCTGTGTTGTTCATATTACAAGGAAGAAGAGATTAGATTTGATGGTGATCCTAATCCGTATCCAGATCAAGGAATGTCTTAAAGGATTATTAAACAACGTGCGATGTGGCAGTTTTTGACATGTATGCTCATTACATGGCTAAAAAATGCCATGGTTTGTGTTCTCTGAGCAATTCTAGTCGGTTTTAATGGTGTTCCTTGATCAATAAATAATTTGATAGTTTGAATCACTAGATGATTCAGCCTCATCTTGAGATAACTCACCTGACAGAAACACAAGATATCACTTAAATTCACAGACATGGATCAGTGGTCAGGAGACCAAACTGTAATTTACTGTTGGACAATATGCAAGAAAAACACAGAAGTGATTTAATTTCTTGTTTTATCTCTATTCCATTTAACTATTTTCTTGTTTTGTGTCTATCTCTGATCAAATGTGATACAACAGTATATCTTATGGTTGTGCTCTAAATATCAACATCTAGAAGTGACTGTTCCTGGGTGAGCTGGCAGCAAACACAAACATGAGATGGGGTGATCTTAGAAGGAAAACAGAATATAATTGCACTTAAGTCTGCTGTCATGTTTTTAAGTTGTAAAATTAGGCAATATCAGGCTGGTTATGCCTCCCCGTCTGTTCTTCCTTTTCAGTTTTTGAGTGTTTTGCAGCTCAAACTCACTGAATGCATAACGTTTGATGTGTGTTTCAACTCCTGCTCACAATGTTATGGCTTTCAGACGAAGCGAGTGGCTGCACTTGGTCAGATATTCCCATAGTTTCAACCCCCAAATTAATATAAGGGACTGAGAAATTCACACTGTGTGAATCTATAGAAAGCAGCAGCCCCTTACATGAACTTTTTTAATGCTGTCATTATGCAAACTTATATTTTAAGTTGTTTTTTTACACATTACCCTCATGACTATGGTTTTACTTAAATTAAAAAATCATTTTATGATTTTTTTTTTTTTTCAACAATGGATCTCAAGACTCCCAGGGTTCCTGACCCTTACTTTGGGTCTACAGTGTTAAGTTATGGCTGTGTCTATATGTAGCCCTGTCTCTTAATAAATTTTACCTTAATGAAAAGTTTTAGAAGGAATCACAATTAATCTTCCTGCAGTGACCTGACACATTGAATAACTGACCTGAGGAAAAATGTCAGAGTAAAACAATTCCGTACAAACAAGGGAGGAGTCCACAAAATGGGAAACTGAGGGGTTTTTTTGCAAAAGGTGAAATGGGAAGTGTAATTGAACTGTGGCTATCTTGTTTGTAACATACAAATCTGCTTTAATAAGATAAATAAAGCTTTCTGTTTTAATCTTCCATGTCTATTTCAGTCACGATACCCACATGGCTCACAGTAAAAGTGAGCAATGGGTGACATGTGCGGCTCATACTGAAAGGTTTGACTTGATCACATGCATGCCAAAATAAAAACAAGCATGCACCACAGCTGACCTTATGCTGTAAATATCAAACATTATAGATCAAAGGGGCTCCAATCCATTACAAAATAGTTGTATAGAAAAAAAACTTGAGGATTGTTAGGAAAAATAATTGGTTTCAAGAAGTTCGAATCAGGTAACTACTCCCCTGATCATTGAGAGGGACAAAGCAGGTAAAAAAAAATCTGGTGTTGCCAATCCTAGTATGCTTTGAGTAGTCAGAAAAAGTCATACTGACACAGGCAAGTAAAAATATGTCAAGATGAATGGGTTTTAATAATACGTGTTCAAGTCAGAGCTGAGCTACATGTCCATTAATCTTTTAAGAGAAAATTGTCCATTTAAAGATTTTCTTTAGCACAGATGGTAATAATAAAAACTGCTGTTGAAACCTTTGATGCAAATCTTGGTTGCTGTTAGCTTTATTTTCCAAAGTCTGAGCTCTAGTTTTATTCATGGTGTATTTGTTTATCTGAAAAAAACAAAAGCAAAATCCAAACCCTACTTTGACATGGTGAGACTGATCACAGACAACCTGTAGAAGAGCATACTGACTGCACTTAAGCGACCTTATTGAATAACCAGCTAAACTTAAGTTCCTGCCTCAGGAGCATCTATTGTGAAATGCTCCTCTGCCAACATGAATTTTTATTTATTGGTGATCAAGTGCTTTAATGTGACTGTTACCTATGAGGATATTGATGCTGATTTTCCATACTGTGAATCAAATCTTCAGTGCAAAGTAGTAAGCAAAGCTTAAGCTATCATTGTGCTAGATGCTGTGGTAAACAGAAATTAAGTGCATGCAAACAAAAAGTCCCCATTGACTGCTAACACTTACGTGCTGCTAAACCCTGCTAATTTCCCATATTCTTTCATTATGACAACTTAAAACTAACTTTCTATGATGCACATGGGCTTGACAGGGGTATGCAGTTTTGTGATGGGCTATAGCCATCCCTATGAGACTTTTGCCATCCTAACTACATTGGCAAAATTGGTCAAACATATAGGTGTAACAGTGAATCACTATATGTTAAGTACAAATAGTGAATGGAAACTTTCTAAAAAAGGCATGTTAACACCCTTTTAAGGTGGCCTATTTGCTTCTGAGTAAATGAAAAGTTCAGAGGACCTGATTTAAAGGTAAAGTTACAACATTGTTGTATTTTGATTTGATCTTGTTAGCTTTCACACTGTATTTTGTCAAGTGGAGCAAAGCTTTTTGAATGTTTTGTAATGAAACCACCCAGCATTGGAGCTACTGCTAAAGACAGATACTCCTGAAATCTGGTCTTTTAATGCAATATGATGCAGAAATACAGAATAGGAAGACATCTAGCTAATCAGTTCATCAAAATTTTTAGCAGTAAATTAAAGATTAAGTCATACTAAGGCTGAGTCAGGTGTAATTTTGAACTCAGCAGTGTCACTAGCACATTCAGCACTGACTTACAGGCATTTTCTGGCAAAGAAAAACAGCAGCTGGGGCGATGGCAATGCTAATATTAGCAACGATGTACTAACTTATCAGATATTGTTTATGAACAGAACGTTGGCTTGCTTACATATCTGACAAAATGTATCCTACAAAGCTCTGGATTTTGGTTCACCTTTCTTGTTTGATCCTTGTTCACACCAACAGGGAAGCAGAGTAAACAGACCCCCTGTTTTTTCTAGCTTGAGTTTTATTCCTTTGACTTCACCAGAGCTTGTTTGAGTATTCATATCACCTCAATTAAAACTAACTATCAAACAAAACAAAGCAGAGTTAGTTTGAATCAAACCAGACATGTTTGCTGTGAAAGCAGCCAAAGCACATTTTGCCTTCTTTCAGCACTGTTTGTGGTTTCACCAAGACTGTAAAAAGTAATGGACAAAGACTGAGACAGCTCAGATCCTGAACGGCTTTCATATTAAAAATGCTGTCAGAGACAAATGTTTGGTTAACCAAGAGAACAGACCAAGAAGTTGTTTCTTCTAAACAAAAGTCCCAGAATGTTCAAGTTCTTATACTTTCTTTTTTAACAGACAAGAAGGTTTTTTAGTTCGTATGAACTGAAAAACCTTCTTGTCTGTTAAAAAAAGAAAGTATAAGCATATCATCAACATAGACATAATGAACCCTCTTGGACTATATGTTCAAGTTCTAATGAAGTTACCCTCCACAAAGAGTGTGCTCATAAAGACATTACTAGGAACAAAACTGTTCATCAAATGAGGCTGTAAACATGTTTATTTACACTTTATTATGGGCATGATAATGGGATACTTCAGAATGTTTTAAGTTGTTGTATCAGGTACTTGGCAACAGTCAGTGAACTGGCTGTTAGGGCTCCCAGCAGTGCTGAACCTTTAAGGAGAACAAGCTCAGACTACCAGTAAGGTACACTGCTGTTGGCAGGTACAAAAAATTGGCATGATTGTGTGAGTTAACTGTAAAAACAAGCCATGAAACTATGCTGGGTTGATATCTATGGTTGGGTGAGAAGTTTCAGAGCACTTTACTTTTCCTCAAGGAAGTCTCTGTGTTGGGCACTATTTTACGATGCAGCAAATAGCTGTGTTCTTCCTCCCGTGCTCACTGATTCTGCCTGATGAATGTCATTCTGAAGAATTTCCTCTTATGTCCGGTTCATAAAGGTAACCCTGTGCATCCACAGTAAAGGGAACATCATCGACACTTCAGTCAAAAATCACTCATATTTGGTTCAGTATTAGTTTCCTCTGAAGTTATTGTGTCTTCCTGAGTCCATAGAGTGAAACAGCAAATTGGCTGAATCAATGCACACAGGTGGAAGAACACATAGCTATTTCCTGCATTGTAAAATAGTGACAAACACAAAGATTTCTAGATGGAAAAGTAAACCACTCTGAAATTTGAATATTCAATCCAATATAGTTTTTACTGGTAGTCTCAGCTTGTTCTCCTTAAAGGTATAGCACTGCTGGGAGCCTTTTCAGCCACTTCACTGTCTGTTGTAAAGTACCTCACCTCACATAACCCAACTTCAAAATACTGAAATATCCCTTAAACACGGGGCATGTCTGTGAAATCTAGCAGTCCTGTTACCAGCCTTAAGTGGTCACTTCAGGAACTGATTTTTACTTTAAAATTGTCTTAATTTTCAACACTTCTAATTGTTGCTTTGTCTGCACCAACCTCTTAAAGGGCACATTTATTTTGTTTAGCTGCGCAGTGCTTCACTTAAGTGAAAGTTCTCATCAAAAGTGTCCATGGTCAAATCTCTGTTTAACATTTTCATTTCATAGGCTTCTGTTCCTGTTTATTTTAATAACCTGCTGTAATTTACAGTTTTAACACCACCAATTACTGGACCACATATTTTTATTAACTTTCATCCCCCTCTTACTTTTACAGTCAAACAACTAGCAGCATAGAAATGCAAGTGTGAGCCTGCGTCTGATAGAGTAGGGGGTCATTGTGGTCTTTCAACCGACAAACGGGAGCAGAAGCGAAGGCAGCACAGGGTTTTTAGGGGTTCATTTATCCACCTCTCATTAAGCAGCTATGACAAAGGCCAGGCTCGGACAAAGGCAGAGGTCAGGTCTGGTTCAGTGACCAGCTCTGGGCCTGTCAGACCATCACAGCCGCTGGTCTGAAGGCTGCCCACTGTTTATCAGCCGGCAGAACGTCTCAGCACAGAGAGGGGAGGGGGCTCGACTGACACCAAACACAGAAAAGTTGCTCATTCAGGAGGAAACTGGGCTGACTTCACAGGATAGCTACACACAAAAGAGTGATGTCATTAGTGTTGATGTACGTTAATCAAAGGAAACTAATGCCCCCCCTCTCCTGTCCTTTCCCCTCCCCTCCCCTCCCTGGATCTAGTGTCCAAATTTTCCTCCACAGGAAGCATCCAAATGTAATTTTATTCTTTCTGCCACGAAACAAAATCATCAACCACCTGCCTGATCCTGCATGTGAAAATAGCCCCAGATTAAACGTGATGATTTGACTTGGAGACAGGACAATGACAAACACACTCGAATGAACTACTGTAAAATCTAATCTGCATAGAAGAGAAGATTAGGGGAATTCCACAAGGGGATGGGATTGGGCTTGGGGACATAAACCCCCTGCACCATCTTGTTCTATGTTTTATCCCTCAATCTCAGCCCACTCAGTTAATACTGGAGGCTCTACGTGACAACACAGACAGAAATTGTACAAAAATGTGATCTAATGTTGCTAAAGTTGTGTCCTGCCTGATTATTGTCAGTTTACTTGTCTTGTCAACAGAGGTTTAGAGATTTTGATGTTACATGATCAGACCCTGGATAAGGCTACATATTACAGTTTTCTTATTTACGAAAGGCTGTGGAGAAAAAATATCTTTACAGGTAACTTCAGAAATATGTCTTTGCATGATTAGTTCTTCATCACCTCAGATGTGTTTGACAGATTTGTCTTTTGAGTGCATTTGGTGCCTTTAAGTAAGGTCCATAACAAGCAATTATGAACTTAAAGAGGGCAACATTAACTGTGTTCTCAGTGCCTGAGGGCCTAATTGTAGATAACCTTTTAGTTGCAAAATTCTAAACAATTTTAGTTAAACAAAAGAAACAGGTATTTTATTATTATTATTATTATTATTATTATTATTATTATTATTATTATTAGAGTGAGCAGGCCCCCAGACCCACTGCTCATGTTACCATTATTTTTGTCCAGTATTAGGAAAGAAACTCATAAACTGCGATGATTTACTTACTACTCATTACTCCTTAAAAATAATAAATTAACTTTACTTAGTACTAAGCATCAAAAGTAACAAAATACTTTCTTAAAGGTTATTACTTTTCCCTCCTAAAAACAGATCTACAAAAGTTTACAGCAGAAAACAACGGTCTTTGCACCTTAAGGGACGCAAACTCAAAACAAGAAGTGCTCCAAGAGCCCAAACCTCGACCAAAGGAATTTACATTGTTTGGTGAGTTATTGTCAAAAATGTGGAAACTTCCCTTTCTTTTATTGTGGACATATCCTTGAAAACATTCCTGGATCCACATCCAGAGTTAGATCACAACCAAAATCAAATCACTACTCCCTCGTGCCATAACCAACATTCCCTGAAAATGCCATCAAATTATTGAGTTATTAGCGAAAATGTGGAAAAATGTTAATAAATAATTGGGGAAAAAAAAATCCTCTTTCTCCATCTATTTTTGGATCACTGATAAAATCGAAGGGATTCGTCTTTGTCCCATTTCTAACCTATCCTGAAAATTTTATGAAATCCCATGCATAAGTTTTTGAGTTATTCTGTTAACTAACAGAGAAATAAACTAACAAATGCTGTCAAAAACATAAACTCCTTGGCAGAGGTAGTCAAGATCATACTTTCAGTTACTGAAGAACCACCCTCTCATTATAACAGCCCACCTGTGGCAAAAAGTAACAAAGCAGCTAAGCATGACCTCATTACTAACTGTGGTATTATTACTTGTTACGACATCGTAATTCCTTATTTTACTTATTACTCAAAAAAAATTAATACAGCCACAGAAATACACTTTAAATAGCTAGTTACGGCCCAGCTCTGACAGCTGAATAAATGTAGAAGAGAAATACCTGCTGTCTTGGTTGATATTTCTGTGGAATCAATTCAGACGTTTATCATGAAAATAAGGACCAGTTATATGTTTAGATTTAATTAGAATATAGACAGTGGTTTACTTTAAGAGGAGTCTGTTCATGCCTTCCTTTTTTTATTTTAACTATTTATTTAAGATTTCATGTTAAGTAAAACCAACTTGCTGCAAGAAAAAATAGTTTAAACTTTTAAGAAAATTTATCCACAAATTTAGTGCTTTGTTTTTATTAGAATTTTCTTTTTGCTGTGTAGCTGCAATCAGAATTTACCATACCATGTATTTATGTTTAGAAAGCCCTACTAAACAGGATAAGTTAAACTCAGAATTACAATACTTAAAATAGCTTTAATATGAAAGGTATGGAATATTTAACAGCAACTATTATATAATTATATTCAATGTACTTGTTATTTTTATGCACATTTAGTGATGTTTCATATAATAGTTTTAGATAACCACAGAGTATACATATATATTGCTTATTTTTTGTATGGAAAACATATTTTAATGATTATCATATAAATGTTTCTGTTTTCAAGTTTGGTCTATTGCATAATGCTCTAGCAAAATATAGTTTAAAGGACCAAAAAGGGGGCTGCAAGGTGATTTTTAAAAGGTCTTGAACGTGTGCCTGGATATCTCAAGATATCTAAACATGATATCTTAAGAAAGAGGGTAAAATAATTGTATGGATACATTATTAGCATGTTCTTTTGTCCTGTCGCTTTGTAAAATCAAGTTTTGTTACATTTTGTGTCCAGATTGCAACATTTTGTATCACTTAAATTTGAGGGGTTGAGATGTCTCAGAGTTTGGGCCTTGATTACTCATTTGAGGGGTGAAAGTAGGTGCTCAGGGTCGACCTGTTGAGCACCACTTCTCTGACAGACTACTTCAGTATAAGGTGTTGACATGTTGGACAGCAGCGTCCTGTGATCCACAATGAGACTCACCGTGATACTGCTGCGGCTGCTCTGTGCCCCCGTTTCTCAGCGAGGACAGGTGCCCACTGTAGGTCGGATGTGACGAGGGCTCCTGCTGCTTCCCAGGCTCCGCCAGGCCGTCTATGTCTACTTTGTGGGGCCGAGGGGCCCCGGCAGGGCTGAGAAGGGGGTCCTGGTCTTTGCTGAAACCTAGAATGACATCAATGCTGTGGACGCGGCCCCCTGCAGTGATGCCCCCACCTTTCCCCATCTCGTGGAAGTTGCTGGGTGAGAGGCAGCTGTCGTCCACCATGCTCATGGTATCCAGTGATAAATGCATTCGAGCGTCCGGGCACTGAAGAGGAGAAGGAAAGAGTTTAAGTGAGGGAGTGAAGGTGCAGGACAGGTCAGAGGACAACTGTCCCCATGCCTCTGTACATCTAAACCAGCTTATCTTTGGACAGACGCAGGGACCCCAGATCCCACCACTTGAAAAGCTTCAGTAAACACAGGAAACTGAGCAGAGGGATACTTTTTAATAAGTAATCACACCCAATGCACAAATGCTGTTAATATTTATATGAATAATCTGAGAAAAAATCAATTTATCCCTAACATTCTCTAAACAAGAAAACAGAGGCATGAATGAGACACCCTGCTAGAGACCTTTTTCACACATGCACAAAAACCCTTAAAATGTCCACAATTGACCTGGGTGAGCTGCATGTGTGAACAAAAACAGATTTTTTTTTTTTTATTATCCTCCCTTTAAGCCTCCAATTCCTCTTTTTGACCACTTCTCAATACTGCAAGAAAACTACTCCTGCGAGGAACAAATGTGACCAAGCAAGGTAGGACATTTTATAGTAAACTAGTTGCATGTGTGAAAGTGTCTCACTCCATCAGAAAAATACCACAACTGAATTGTTACTCCCCTTAAAACACGTTCTTCATTTACTCAACGTACTATGAACACATCAAAAGAAATCATTTTAACTTTGTTAAAAAATAAAATTGACGAGTATAAGCAAAGCAGAATAACTTGTTGATACAATTGAGAAAATGTGATGTTCCTGAAAAGAAAGGTTTGTTTTCACACCTAAAAACATATAAAATAGCAGATTTCAGCACAAGCTGACATATTTTTTAGTTTATCATGGCTTGTTTGTCCACAGCACAGTGAGCAAAGCTTTCTGCTGAACTTACATCTCTTTAGTGGCCAAACCTGTAACATAAGCTCAGTGTCCCTTAAGAGCATGACAATCATACAAACAGGTAGTGTTAGAGCTCACCTTTTGGAGGTTATATGTTGAAGTGTAAAAGTTGGTGATGCCAACGCTCCACCTGTTCCTTTAAACTTCACTCTTCCCAAATCCTCGGTGTGCTCCGTTCACTCAGATGCCTTTGCTTTCCTCTCATCTCTTTCTGAATGTCTCTGTGCAACAAAAGGTCCTGACAGATATCTCAGGAAATAGTCCAAGAAAGTGCAACTACACCAAGCAACCTCGAGGGTAGAAAAAAAATGGTTCAGCAGCCACGATGAGCCGCCATGCAGTCGGGCTCAGAGAGGAGAGTGGAAGAGGAGAAAGAGGAAGAGGGAGAGGAGGACGTAGCTGAGGGGGCGTAGGAGGTGAAACAAGGGGATTAGGAGAGGGTTATTAATTGGAATCCTTCCCCTTTAAGAGTGATTGGCAGCTGTTTTCTGCCCAAGTAATTGTTTTAAATGACATTTCCATTCAGCCCCACAGGAGGAGGCCCATGCTAATGAAGCCCAGACAGGACTTTCTTTCATAAATTTATTGTTTTAAGGACAAAAGACAAGCAGAAAGTTTTCACTGAGCTCATTAAGATAACCCCGTTATTGTGCAGAATTAAACATGAAAAAATAAAATGATGATTATCAGGATTTTACTTATGATTAGAAAATAAGCAGCATTTACAAGGAAATTATTTGTGATTAATGTAAAATTTCAAAACTTTGTTGATGGATATTGACATAATCCCACCAAACAATCTCGGTTTTATTTATCATATATGCTTTTCTAATCCAATTCTTGGATTTTAGTCTCCTTGACCAGTCTTACCAATTATTTTCATTAATGTACTTTTTGATTCAGATTCAGACCATATGTAAAAATGATAGGGTTAATTAGTTTCAACACAACAAAAAGTATATACATGAGTTTTCCTGTATTCGATCAAATATAAAATCAACAGAAATTGACAATTAACAGATCAATTTTTTTCTTAAACTTCTTCTCATCATCCCATCCTATTTTAGAAGTTAGGCTTTTGTATTAAGCTGATGCTATTGTTTTGAACTAAAGCAAACAGAAAAAAACTCAGGCAGTGTTGCTAATCAATATAAATCATACAAATAATCCAACAAATTTTTTTTCATCATTTTTAACTCTTTTGCAGAAAATTGGCTGTGAGTTTTTTTTTAGCAACTTAATCATATTTCAGGCAAACAACATGTTTGCTGAACAAAATCCAACTATGCTTTAGTACGTTTCTATTTGAACTCATTGGTAAATGAGCAAACTTACTTGAAGCTAGGGCTGCTTGATAATGGCAAAAATCATTATTGCAATTATTTTCATACATATTGAGATCATGATTATGAAACATGATTACTAACTGATTTTAAAACACACACCAGATGCTTTTATTGAATGAATGTGCCTTTGACACTATTATTTTAAACATTAAAGAGGATGGCTATACATTGAAAATACTTGTCAAAATGCAAAAACATCAAAGTAATGCTTATAACAATAATGGAAAAAGAAATAAAAGTTCAACAGGTCATTTGGCACAGTAATCTTTTAATCTCAATAACTTAGTTTAATACTCAGTTTTCATAACTGTGGAAGGCAGTAATTGTAATCGTGATAAAAATTAATTGCCCAACTCTACATGAAGGCTTTAAAGGCTTGTCTGAGAAGTGCTCAGGCACAGTTTAAATGTGAAATAGTCTCAGGTCCATGTTAAACTGACCAGAGGACCAGTTTGTAGGCCTGGGCCACAGACATAATAAAAACTTAACATTTCTGATATAAGTGACTTAATCTCAAACATTACACTATTAAATGTGTATTGCCTTCAGTTCAGTGATGACAAGCAGTTACAATTGCAACTGATGCTTTGTTGGCTCACTGATTGGTTTGTAGGCCCTCCGATCAGAACGCCTCTCTAATAGCAAACCTTCTTGACTTTCTCTGGTTAGACAAACTTCTGTCTGGGCCAAGCCATTTCAGTGCATCTCAGTGACATCTGGACCTCGATTTGTCATCCTTTATGATACTTTTAAGGACTTTTGCCTGAATTAATAGAGGAGACAGCGCATAAAGTCAACATGTGTGATGAGTGAGTGCGGAAAGCTATCTTAGAAAGAGACTGCAGGCTGGACCCTATTCGTCTGCATCGAGGCAAATCCTTCATACAGTTCCCTTGAATTTGTTACTTCAACAAGGTCAAAACTAGGGGTGGAAAGAAAAATATTGTACCCAGTTCAAAGAACAGTTACTCTGATAAAAGCTACCCAAGTAAAAGTTACAGTATTACTTTCCAAATTTGCTCAAGTACAAGTAACAAGTTCTTCACATGAAACATTTTCAAAGTACTGATTACTTTGAGAACACTTTGCTGTGAAATGTTAAAAGAACAGCAATCATTAGCCAACATCACAAGCAACAGACACTAGAAATATCTCAAAATAATTTTACAGCTTTTTAAACTGACTCAAATCAATTTCAGTGGCTCACATTTTGATTTGCCTTGGGTTCATATATTTATTTTTGATGACTGCTAGGGTATATTCACAACCACTTATGTTCAAAAACCTTCTAGTTCTCACATTCAGAGTGTATACAGATAGCGCTGTACTCTCTCTCTTCCTGAGATGCTCTGTGTGAGCTCCTGCCCCTTTAAGTGACCCGCCCCCTGATTGGTTCACAGGTCAGCCCTGTGGTAAGTGGTAAGCTTAGTGCTGCTTGGTGCCATATTGTCAACAACTCTACATTTATTCAACTTCAATTTCTACTCTGCACTGGGCTTGCTACCAGGAGCCAATGGGCCTAACCAATTGACATAACAAAGGTAGAAAGTCACACAGTAGGTCTATTTGGGGGAACAAGCTGTTTCAAGCAGCTACTGCAATCATAAACATGGGGAGAGGGGGGCGTCCTTTTGTCTTATTTATAGAAGTGCTCTATAAAATTTAGGAGACATATTGAACAAACTAAAGGGCATATAAAACTCAAAAAATTGTAATAATATGAGCTGGTACATTAAAAAGAGGAAGTCAAATTAAGGAATATTATAAATTGTTTCATATGAAAAATAGCCTGTAACCCAGTTGTAGAAACCAAGTGGACAAGAGCTTCACAGGGTTCAATTATTCTCCAAAATCCACAGCTGATAGGCATGTTTTAACAGGGTTCCCACTCTTTTCTAAAAATCATTTTCCAGAACGTTTTCATCCCCCAGGGGTCTGATTTACAAGACATGTCTATGACTGTAACATATGTATGAAATATCATACATTCTCTGACTTTCTTAGAAATTATGACAAATTTATCATAGAATAGCGAAAAGACAGCCACAGATTCCAGTGTCAAATAACCAACTGAAGTCACAATATTGGTGTGGACAATTCTCAGGTTAATCTAGCCCTCTATAAAACGAGATTAAAGGTTGATGACCAATATCTCTGGCTAGCTCCACCGTATCATATTGAACTTAAAATGTATTTATTTCTAACTCTTGGGCATGATCATTGTCTGTTAGCTATCTTTTTAATCTGGCTTTTATGTAGTGTCTCGCTATTATAAATTTATGGTTTGTACTTACTTTTTTTTATCTTTATTTACTCTGCTGTTTTATAAATACATTTTGTTGATTTACTGTGCCATTTTTTTTATATTTCTTTTCGTTACCATTGTTTTGAATTTTTATATTTTATTTCTTAACTTGCATTATTTTAAGTGTGCATTAGTTACCAAGTACATTTTTACTTCATTTTCTATGTTTGATATTTGTTCACTAACAAAGGTAGAAGGAAGATAAATAATTTTCCAGGACAATTCAAGCTTTTCCAGGACATTTTGCTTTTTCCTCATTTTATGTTTTCCACGAGTGGAAAATTGGTTAATCATTTTCCAGGTTTTCTAGGTTTTCCAGGACGCGTGGAAACCCTGTTTTAGAATAAACCTTTATTCGTCCCCAGTATATTAAAAAACATATTTGATGAAAAAAAGATCTTAAAGAAACTCATTAACAAAATTCAAATATTTAAGTAATTTAGTCTAGCTAGTGTTAATGAAGGTGGTATTCATTCATAGATGTAGGCTAAGAAGGCTGAAAGAACCGATATATTACCAGCCTTTATTTCAAAGTCTGTTATTTCACAGCTTCCAGACGGTTGTGTTCTTGATAAGGCTGCCATACTTGTACAGATTCTGAGGATGATGTAAAAAGGGCCATTAAAAAGGGCCAAAGATTCAGACATTTCCAAAGAAGAGAGAAAGTATGCAAGGCTAGAAAAACTGTACTGTGACAAATGAATGTTAAGGGTTCTGTTGAAACAGTTATAGCTTTGACTGATACATTCAACACATTTGTGCCAAAAACACACTCATTAAGATTGTTTCAGGGTAAATGTAAAATGAGAACAACTCCTGGACTAAAAAACAACATAAACTGTCTGATCATAGTCACAGCTGAATTTGTAGACTTTTATTGTTCGTGTTGAGGCATCTGCTCTAGATCTAAATCAATGGTGCCTGTGGAGATCAGAGCTGACCTCAGCTTAGTGTGACAGAAATCTGCCACGACACCCAAAGACGCTAAAGAGATTTCCTGTGACCTCACACATATCTACTGCTGAAGAAACATCTTGTATCAGACAACTGCTTCAGTTTGGGCCCACAGCACATGTGGAGAAACAAGCAGAAAACATTGTTGTTGTTGTTGTTGTTTTTGGTCAAACTGAAGCCTTTCAATCATTTAGAGTTATAAATTAATAAGAGAGTATATTCTTCAGGTTAGAAAATCCATAATACATCTTGCACCATTAATGTCCTCCTTAGAATTTCCACTAAAACAATGAAGCTGAGACATCTGAGTTAAACACATGAGCTAACAATAAATTTGTACTGAACGCATTGAGTAAAGGTTAGGCTTGGCTTGTAGTTTTGTGTCAAAGCTACACCATGCCTACAACTCCAACATTTATATGCATTGCCCTGCAATACTCCTCCAAAGGTGCAATTTGTATTCTGGTCCTGCCATGTTCCCTTCTTGTTTGCATACAGGACACCATGGTGACAGAAACAGTGTACACTATGTTAGAGTATAAAGCTGATAAATAATAAGCAGCAGTTGATTGTGCTGCAATTATTGCAAAGAAAGAGATGAAACACCAAAGGAGTTGGAGTTTAGGGCTACTGAATGAATCAGTTGAGGCAGTAAACAGGGAGCAAATACACCTCTTTTATTACGGCAGGTATTTTTAATATGTTGCTTGTTTCTCTTCAGCCATTTCATCATATAACTGTACATGAAATGATGCATGAGATGTACCAAAAGACAGGCAGTCATTAGCGTGCACAGCGCTTGCAGTCTCACTTTAACCAGATGGAAGGAGATACACCCATAAAATAAAAGACAGACAAATGTATTCTCTTATTGTTAAACTTATCATAGATATGATTATTTTGGCTTAAGAAGCAGAAATCTATATATTGATTCAATTACTAAAACATGAAATATTCAAATATCACTAAGTGAGGCAGAAATCCTGCAGGTTTCCATCTGATGGGCTCAGTGTGTTTCTAACAACATAATTTTCCTGGATTCCCATTAGAGTCAGCCACCCTGAGCTGAAAATAACTCTCACTGCCAACAAGTAATGTCGGTCGAAGGGTCTTGATTATCCCATCAGGATCTTGTTAATACATTTTTGTCCTTCCATTGTTTCTCTGTTTTTCTAATTGAGCATAAATTGGTTAAGCGGGAGCCGTGTAGTTATCAAGCTTCTTAGTTTTATCAGATGACAATGTAAGTCCCACTGATCCTATTAGAGGTAAAAGCAGCTAACGTGTAAATGCGCAGTGTCAGCTTACTGCAGGAGGGTGGGGGAGAGAGGATGGGAAGTGAAGAGGAAGAGAGAGGAGGGGAGAAGGGGGTGAGGTGGTGGTGTGACAGGGAAAGCAAATTCATGTGATGCTGTCATGCAAAATCGCACACATGCACTCACACTCTAATTGGACGGTAATACATACTTTGAAGAATTCAGGACCTTGACACAAAACTGTGTGATCATTTTAGAACATGAATAAATGATATTTTTGTTTAGGATAAAAGATTTTATTAGAATTGAAACATGACTCAGACCAGACAGATTCACAAACTTGTGTTTTATCTGTTTTGGCCCTTCTCCTGTACAAAAAGATGATCATCCACTGTGAACCGGGTCGGACCAAAAACAACTTTTTAGCTTAAATAGGGAAAGTTTTGGAAAAATGACACCCCCTGCATTAAAAATATGGAGTTAATACAGAAGTGCCAAAAACTGCATTTCCTCTACCGTCCACTTGAAACTGGCAACAGAAACAACTGAAGTCACATTAAACTTGAGTTAGGGACATGACTGACGTGGCTACAAGCCCCCATTGTCACTATTGATCAGACAGCCTTATGAAGCAGGTAAATGTTTTCATTCAGCTGAAAGTGTTGTTTTTTTTTGATACTGATGATGGCTTGGTGGATTGGCGAGCACAGTAGATAATCAGCTGATGTGCTATGTAAATATTAGTTATAACTAAAGCCACAAGATGAAGCTGTGTAGTGACAAAAACACGTTTAGAGCTACAGCTATTAGCTTTACATTTATGCAAAAAGAAAACAGCATAGACTAGAGCTGGGCAATTATCAAATTTTAATCTAGATTACAATTACTGCCTTCCACAGTTATGAAAATTGAGTGATCCAGATTAAAAGACTGATGTGCCTGATGACATGTTGAACTTTTTTTTGGACATACATACTACTTTGAACATGAGGTAACTCGAGTATAACAACCACGAAACTGTTGCTGCCTCCTTTTTATTTCTTATGTAAAATCAACACAGCACAAATCCAAAACTTGAATAAAATTATGTTACGGACAGGAACTGTTGTTAAGTTGTATACTTTGAAATAATTTAAGATATGGTAGTATTTGGCTATACAAACATCGAGTTGATTTACTGATTTAATTTAATTTGTGATCAATAAATATAGACTTGACTGCTTTATAGTAATTTGCTACAACAGGCACAGTGATCAAAATTTCTGGAGTATTATGCATAAGTATGTAAATATTATCTGTTTTCTTTAGATGCATCATCATCCTTTATTTTGGTCATTATTTAATGTTAGATTTGCTTCATTATCTCCCTCATCCACCCAACATTGTCTCTGTAAAGTTCACAGCAGAGGCAAAACATCACATGGGTGTTAATATTATGTTTTGATTATCAGACTACCATAAATTAAACAGGGTGTTTTATATGATACCAGCAGGAATTCACTGCAGCTTTTTCATAGCTAGTTTAGCAGCTGCTTCTTCTAAGTAAAAAAATTATCAGTTGTAGCTAATTGGCTCAATCAGCTTCATTTATTACCGTATTTCCATCTGACTCTACACTTAAATTAAAATACAATTTCATTAAAATGATCGTATTAAATGCACAGGCCTTAAGTGTTTTCCTTGTTTTAATTCTTCTTTTAACTAACAACAGGGCCATTGATTAGAATTGGTGAACTAACCAAATCCAATAAAGGACATTACAGATCTGGTAATGTTATCATTACCTCAATATAAACTTGGTTATAGCTTACCGTCCCTCTGTAGGTCTACAGCACTGGGTGAGTAGTAAGCTAAATATATCCTGTCCTCACAGCGCCTCTTCGTTAAGTAATCAAGTGCCTCTGCCAACTGTTGCTGTAGTTTGGTACACTTGCTTTACACACTCTGGATTTGTCTTTTCCTGCATCACCACTGTTTTGTTCCTAAATCCACCACAATGCTCTGAGTAGTTTACATTGGCTCTGTGATGACAATTGGGAACCTCAGTATTGAGGAACAACTCTATTTTTGTGCCTTAAAGTGTGCCATAAAAAGGGGAATGTTTACCAATGTGCTACATCACCTTTCCTTTTAAAATTCAATAAGTATCTGATAACTAAGGACACTAATTACTGTAGCTTTGTGGGTGGAATTCTTTCCCATTCTTGCTTGATGTAAGACTTCAGCTGCTTAACAGTCTGGGGTCCCTGTTGCTGTAATTTCTGCTTCATAATGCAGCACACATTTTCAGTGGAAGACAGGTCTGGACTGCAGGCAGGCCACTCTGGTACCTGCACTCTTTTACTACAAAGCTATGTTGTTGGAACACATGCAGAAAGTGGCTTGCTGTTTTCATGCTGAAGGAAGCAGGGACGTCCCAGAAAAGATGTCATTTAGATGGCAGCATATGCTGCTCCAAAACCTGCACGTATCTTCAGCATTACTGATGCCTCCACAGATGTGCAGTTTACCCATGCCATGGGCACTAACACACCCCCATACCATCACAGATTCTGGCTTCTGAACTTTGGACGGATAGAAACCTGGATGGTCCTTTTCCTCTTTAGCCCAGAGGACAAGATGTCCATTATTTCCAAAAACAAACTGAAATGTGGACTCTTCAGACCACAGCACACTTTCTACCTTGCATCAGTCCATCTCAGATGAGCTCAGGCCAGAGAAACCGCAGATGTTTCCGGGTGTTGTTGATATTTGGCTTTCACTTTGCTTGATAGAGTTTTGACTTCCATTTGACACTGGATTGACAAAGTGTTCCTGAACCCATGTGTAAAAATCCTTTACAGAATGATGTTGGTTTTAATGCTCTGCCACCTGAGGGATCAAAGATCACAGGCATTCAGTGTTGGTTTTCAGCTTTGCTGCTTATGTGCAGAGATTTCTCTGGATTCCCTGAATCTTTTGATGATATTATTGACTGAAGCTGATGAATTGTCCAAATTCCTTGCAATTGTACATTGAAAAACGTTGCCTGCTGTAATATTTGCTCAAGCTGTTGTTTACAAATTGATATTATTCCTCAAAATTCCAGTTTTGACATAGATAAAATAAACACACACACAACATAACTTTTGACAAAGGAAAATGTTTCTGGTTACAAAATATTTTATAAGTTCATCATGTTTATGTTGAGTCTAAAAAAATAGTATTTACATCTTTCATATAAATGAGACAAAACATTAGTGCAACACTTCCCTCTGAAATTGCATGAAGTTTAAGTAGGGGCTACCATAAAATGGAAATATTCAGAATAATATAGAGTGTGGTTTTCAACACTAATGTCTTCAGGCATTTAAAAGGATTTATTTCTATTTCAACATTCACACAAATTTCTTGATAAAATGTAACTGGTCAAACACTGAGAGGGGCTTGAGAAAACTATTTATGTTTACAAGAAATCCAGCAGAGCACAGAGCTTTGGTCTGGTTGTAGGAGGAGGGGCGACCTGCTGAAAGGGTCATATTAAACAGCTGAGATGATACAGTTTTCTAGGAAGAGCATCTTATGTCTAATACTTGAATTGGTGCAAAGGGCCAGACTGCTGCTTTCCTCTTGGCCTTAGACCTTCTGATGTGATCACAATCCACTTAAACTTAACCAACTTAACCACTTAACCCGTTAGCAACCAGTTTAGTTCATCCCTACACTCATACTGCTGCACGTTCACAAACGCCAGAACATGTTGGCTGGCTGGACAAGATTTTTGTTAGAAAGATAAACCTTTCTAACATGTTCTTAGAAACATCAGGTATTTATTACACTGGGATTTAGCACATTTAGAAGATGGGCTGTGATGTCCTTTTTTCCTCTTTTTACTGTAACCCAGGAAACTGGATAGGACAGATAGGATAATGGCTTTGCGATATCTGTTGAACCTCCATTTTGTTTTGGTTATATTTACACCTACATATTTAAGATAAAAAACATGTTATTTGTGCAGACCCCATATTCTACCAAACTGAGGGAAAAAAGACTCCCAAACAAATAACAAGGTAAGAAGCACCGGGAGTGGAGCCCCATTAATGTTTACAAGACAAAAATTGAGCCACGTGGTTTAAAACCAGTAATAAGAATGGGTGTGTTACATCTAACATTTACAAATTAAGTGTATAAATAACAAGAATGTTTTTAGTCCATATGGACTCACTGGCAGTCTGTCTGTCTGTCTTTTCTTTTTTGAGGAACTGCTTAAAGCAACAGCTGACAGGTCATTGTCTCAGTGTCAAGCCGCTGCTCAGGCTGATAAGCTCTTCAAGACCTAAAAGTGGAGACCAAATATACCCACACGGAGAAAAACAAAACCTGAGATAATATTGACATCCTGAAAGATTTGACTTGTTTTACATGTAAAATAAAGGTAGTCACAAACTGGAAAATTCAGTCTTACAGACAAAACACAGCATTCTACACAGTATCTCAAAATGTAGAATATCATGGAAAAAAAATCTAATTTTCCCATAGTTTTATCACAAGAGGAAAACTTAAATGTTTTCTTGATTCATTATACATAAAGCAAAATACCGTATTTTAATTCTGTTACACAGACTTGATTACAGCTCATGAAAGCTGTGTTACCTGATGAATATACACAAAAATTAAACTTTTGAATAAAAAAGAGCTTTTCTACAGATTTTTAAGATGCACCTATAATCACACAAGACTCACAGAAAAGAAAACACTAAGGCTGACGGTCAAACTCAGATTTTAAGGTTGCATGATAACCTAGACATTGATACAAGGTCTGCTTCAAATTTTGCTCAATGGTAATATAAATCATTTTTCGCTAAAAAAACCCCAAAACAAAACAAAACAAAACAAAAAAACCTACAGCCGAAGAGGAAGCACCTCAAGGCCACAAAGAGGGAGGGTACAGTACATTAATAGTTATATTCATCTGATTATAATCAACAAGCAAGTTGTCACCCTCTGGTTGTAAATGAATGTTTATGGTTTTTTACAGATTTTTATGTTAAGAAAATGGAGAACAGGAGTGACAAGGTTATAGTCCTTTGCGTGAGTGTCACGATTTCAGATCCAACCAGTATCATCCCCCAATCTTTCTCCCTGATTTCATACTTTATCCACTGTCCTATATGATCAAAAAAGGCATTAAAAGTGATCAAGGACATGTAACATTGCCAATAACGTTAGCATTGTAACATTAGTAAACTAAAACATATTCCAACATACAGCTGGACAATAACTGCATACATTGAGAAAAAAATCCTTTAATCAGTAAGGCTTGACTTGTCCTCCACTAAAACACCAAATCTATTATTATATTTATTTTTTTTAAACATGCATTTGCCTTATAAAACCTTGCGCAGAAAATCGCTCCTCATCCCACTAGAGGAAAGCAGAGCAGATGGAACAAATCGTGAGCGACCTTTTTTTGCACTGTGTGATAACAAGAGATGGAGGATCAAATCTTAATTTGGGATCAGTCTCCTGGGACAGAGGCAAATACCAGGCTTACATAGACTTAAAGCAAATGACATCTTTAATTTGGTGTTATGACGTGACAGCAGCCTGATAAAGAAGGGGTCATTTTGAGCTGAAATTTCTTTATTCCTTTTTAGGAAACCAACCCTAAATGCATTTAATCAAAAGCAGCTGAAATTAACATTGTGTGATATTTTTAATTCTTCTACAGCAACAAAAAAATGTTTGTGTAAAAATGAAATAATCAGCTGCAGTCAAAAACCTTTTCCCCTTAGAATAAGAATTTAGAAAACATTTTGTACCTGCCAATATTCTAAAAGTTCCCAAGAGGACTTTGGATAACACAAAGTCACTACTATAATCTCAAAATCCAAATAAAGAGGAAAGAGAAAGTGGTCATAAACAAAGTGTTTCCCAAAGATTTAGTATTATGTAACAGATGAAATATTAATAAATCTTCCAATGTCTGCCCTATTTGCTGATCAGTGTCATGGCGTTCAAAGTGTCAAGTTTGTTGGAGGTTAACTTTAAAAAAAAAAAAAAAAAGATTCATACCAAAGTTAATCTTTGTCTCCTGGCCTTGAGAAAAGTCATGAAGGATCCTGTGCTGTGGGGAATTTAAGAGACCGCCAGCAGAGTATCTACAGTGAATAAACTTTTCAAATCTCTTCTGCACACAAGCAAAATGCTTAAAAAAAAGTATGTTATATGCAATTACATTTAGTATTTCTGTACAAGCTGAGTTTCCATGACATAGCTCTGAGCATTAATCCTGGTATACAAAAAGATTTGTTTCACTGGAATCAAATTCAAGAAAAAAAGGGTCTTTCCCTCCTGGCTCATATAACTGATGCTACATAGAGAAGTGCAGTACGTTTACAGCAGAAGGGCCTGTGCTGAATAAGTAACAGGGTACACTCATATTAGTTGCTGCAGAGGTTGGTTTTGGCACTGCTCATGCATAAGTGCATGGGTACAGAGCGTGGACACAAAGCATGACTGAATGAAAATGGCCGCCTTGCGTTACTGAGAAATCTAGGAGTCTGTGGGCCGCATTTGATCAATGCCCAAGAAAAGCCACCAATTCAGTCAAGTTGCAGCAACTGTCTCTGTGCTGTGCTCCATTGTGTAGACCCTGAGACTGTGTGTCTTCTAATCAAAAGGACCCTTCATGATGTGTGTGCTTTACATTATGGTATCATGTGTAGAAATGACAACTAAACTAAGGCCCTGTTGAAGCTGGACCAGTGTGAGTGGTGGTCTGTGGGAGACAATGATTTGGCTCAAATGGCAACAGGGTCTTACTATATGTGAACATATGCTATATTAGCCAAGCTGAGTGTTAACCACAAAAAAGGATCAATCTGTTAGGTGGCTCATAAAGACAATGATGTAGCTTTTATTTAATTCAGTGACCTAGAGTCGAGAGAAGCACAAAGGGCGCAAGAGTGTCACACATCAATCAGGGGACAGTTTGTAAGAAGGAAGGAAGATGGGCTATCATTTTGAGCAACTCACAAATCTTTAAGTTCATCAGAGTATTCCAGTGGGACATTTTATGTGATGAATACCAAAAAGTGGTATTTACAATGGGTCTTTCTGAGACTATTTTCATGAATAATTTGCCCCAAAAAATCCTGGCATCGCTCAGGTGTTGCCAGTCTGACTGATTCAGGTAATAATCACAAGCTGCACAGCAGATTGACTTCAAAAAACATTGTACTAACACCCAAGTGACCCTTAGTTAAAAATGTTTCAACCCTCATTTGATAATTTCCCATAACTGTGACATGATATCTTTGTCATGAAATGTCATCTTAGTTTACTTAGATGTGGTCTCAATAAATTAAAAGTTGATTTTGAGTGGAATCACTTTGGTTGGAAAATTTAACAATTCAATCTTCCTTTGAAAAGCTCTCACACATGCACACATTGGTGTGATTGGAAATCATAATTGAGGTTTTTTATTGTTGTGTGTCCTCGTGACACTAATCCACCAAGGAGCAGCTCATGCTGATTATGGTTTAATAAATAAAAACAATAAACAAACTGCCATCTACATTATTACTTTGTGAACGGTTTATCATGCAGGGCAGGGGTCTATTACCGCTGGGCTGTGGGCTGGTACCAGGCCGTGGGTAATTTGATAGCAGACTGAAGAGAGAAAAATACTTAATTCCAATACCCTTTTTAGAAAAACAGAGACTGAGGAGTGTTAAATTATGAAAGAATGACTGGATCCTTGCATACATCTCTGTGTAGCCTCCTTGTAACAGCCTTTATACACAGGCTCTCTGTCTTTGTCACTGCTGTGATGACCTGATCTGAAATAAACTCACTGTTAAACCCTGCGCCTGTGGACTCCTCCACCTGTTCACTGGACACAGCTGTAAACATCAACAATGTCAAATGACTGTCCAGATCTTAAACAGAAAAAAAAGTTATTTGTAAAAAAATACAATCTTACACTGAAAATCCGAGGTACTCCGATGTAGATAACAATCCTTTATTTAACAGGGACATGTCAACTTATGCGACTCGGCTGAGTCCCTAATGAAGACTTTTGTCAGTTCAAATCGACCAGTCACTTGCCATTTCTGAATATTACCTCTGTCCTTGAAGAGCTCCATTGTCCACGTGCTTCATTTCACCATTACATGCCTGGGTTTACAGTGCAGCATTTAACCAAAGGTTTCTTTCATAGTTGAAAACATATTTGATCCTACACAATGTGTGAAACTGGAGGACACTGAGTTTAATTAGTTACCGTCTCACCTGGTGACTTTCAGCCAACTGCATTCCTTCACGTCATTGTCATGAAAATGTCTTTTTATTTTGGTTAGAAAGAAGTTGGTGGCTCCTTCTGATCCAGTGTTATGGTGAGTTATATTAAGCACAACGTGTTTAGGAAATGTAATATATAAAATGTATCAATATAGTCCATCATTACTTCGCGATAGATTGCTACATTTTTGCTTGGTCAGCACTGTGGGTATAAACATGGTAAAAAGTCATTAACTGTTCAGTGCAGTATTTAATCAGCGTCTGTGCTTCCAAACCAGTCCTATTGCATCTTTGGCCAAAGGTTTTCCACAAAGGATGCGTATTCTCACTCTGAGCTTTCCCAGATTTCTGCACTCTAATTGATCCTCGACCCATGGTGCTTTAAAGGAATCTGAAGATCCTTTATCATGCGGAAAAAAAAAGATTTCCAGGAGATGAAGATGCATAAAGTTGCGGTGCATTTCTACAACATAGTGCCAGCTCGATTAGCCTTGATTCTACTTGTGTACTTGTAAGTTTCCAAAAGTGATCATACCTTTAATTTTCTAAAAAAAATCCCCTCTGACAAGATTCCAAGCAAGTCAAGTCAATACTTAAATGTGACATAGACACTACGGCAAACATTGATTGGTCAGATTCTCATCACTAGAAGCGTCAAGAGTGGGATGTACAAGATAAAAATGGAGCACCTCACATCAACAGCGCTGTTCTGTTGTACGACTTCCCAAACGCTCTTTTACTTTTGACAGTCTTTTGTTTCACCACTCGTGACCCTACTATGATGGCCCTGCCTACGACGAGGAGGAGCTATTAATACATAATCTACTTTATGCTGTAATGGAGAATAAACTGTCTAGTACCTAAACAGAATAGGGCAAGCCCAGTTGAGCCAGTATCACATCTGGAAAAGTCCCATAATAAAATAAGAAGCACCAAGTGTCTGTATTGTTGCACTTAATCCCATCGTTGTGAGTTTCTGATTTCAAACCATGATCAGCATCCAGATCCAGACCCAACTCCCTCCTGACACTCAGATCCGGGGTCCATGCTGAGTTTACCTGTCTCCCGTTCAAGTTTCTCTCTCAGTTTGTGGAAGGTGGGTCTTTTGCGTGCCTCCTGCTCCCAGCACATCCTCATCAGAGAGTAAATACCAGGGGGGCAATCCTCTGGAGCCTCCATGCGATAGCCCTCCTCCAACTTCTCCTTCACTTCACTCAGAGACTGAAAGGGCAAGAGATGAGAAAGGGAGGGAACTGGATCAGAGAAGAAGAGGAAATCATATTGACGCAGGTTTTTTAAAACAGATAACTAATGACTGCTTAGAGATGAATTCAACTACTTCTTTGGTTATATTTGCTAAAAGGAGTTACTATTTTTTATGCATTAATTAGATATGACAGAGAACTGGAAACTGAGGAAAGAGAAAATGGGGACGGACATACTAGAAAGGAGCCACAGGTTGGATTTTAACCCAGACTGCTGGCTTCAAGAGCAACGACCTATGTTCATGGGGTGAACAGACATTTCACTGGGCTATAGTTATACTGCAAAATTATTTGTATACAACATAAAATCTCAAGTTTTTACATTTTGCTTACATATCTGTAATAGCCAAGACAGTCTCTGCATCCATTTTATAGTCTATGGTCTGCACTGGGCTGTCCGCCCTGAGTCTAACTCACTAAATGCCAATAAAACTTGAAAAAGCACATTTTTTTAATGTATTAATTGGTTAATTGGTTAGGGACAGATACTGTAAATACAGACAACCTGAAAACAGCCATTCAAGGCATGCTTCATCGTGTGTGAAGCTATTGCTAATCTGCAACACCCGTTGCTGGGTGGGCTTTTGTGAGAATAAAACAATTAAAACTGTGAGTCTAAAATACTTAAATATGACATATGAAATTATGCACAACATGAGATAGTAAAAGGGCATTTCATAGAGACAAAACCACTTAAAATCAAACATGAGTGCAGGTATGCTGCTTAATCAACCAGATGGGACAACAGGATTTAGTCGCTCTCTTCAAAGTGGTGAAGTTTGTTATGACTGACATGGGCTCTTCAAGTCATTGACTGTGTTGACATCGATATAAAGCGTCTGCACATGCAGTCTTCTCCCTTTTTTTTTTTAAATATTAAGAACTGTTTAGTTTACTGTTTTATTAAACATAACTATTAATATAGCAAAGCACATTAGATGCTGGTTTTATGATTTTGTTTAAAGAACAAAATATTTTGATATCATGTTTTTCTGCTGATAAGGGAATAATCACAATTAAAAATATATATATATTGAAAATTGATAAAAGAACCAAAATTTGGTCTCAGCTATAAAGTAATCTGCAGGTGCAGTTGTCACTTCAAGCCCGACAGTGGAGGAGGCATGACTGTAAAGAGCTGCAGCCAGATCCCTCTTGTGAAAGTGCGTATCAAAAGTCTTCATAGATTAAATTACAAATGTTTTATCCCTGCAGTTGACTGCTGTTCAGAAAGGCATTGACAAAAAAAGCAGCTCGCTTGCATAATGTTAAATGTGACTTGATGTAGAGGGACTTCACAGATTTATGGCATTATACATTTGCCATATCAGGGAATAAACTAAACACTCTTCTTGTAGCAGCGTGGAACTTTGGACATTTGTACACAGTCTTGGATACTCAGTTCGCTATCTCTCTGCCAGCAAATAACTAATTACCAGGCCTACATAAATTAGGCTGCGTATGTGTTAAATAGGCTGTAATTAGGAGGTAATCATCTGTATTTAAACTGATGCCACACCAATGAAATGTGCAAAAGACAAGTGCAGGCCTTGAAGCGGGGCTTAATTGTCAGTTCGATTAATGCTGCCTGATCCTCATGTCCTCACCTAACCGTCAGCCAAGACACAAATCACCTCAGTGAGGATTACCTGGAAGAGTCTGCTGTTACATCTTGAACTGTGTTTAAGTAGCCTACTTTTTGCTTTTCAGACAGAGTGTCACTGTCGTAGTGTCAACATGATCCGGCTACTTGTGACGTCAACCTGTGTTACAACAGACACCCACCTGAACTGATGTGGACGCATGTGACACAGTGTACTTTCCTTCCATAAAGTAGATTAATTAATTACTTAGAACAATAAGTTTATTTCTATTCTTCCTTTCACAATGTACAACACTGGTGATCTTTCTTTTTGAGCTCCTCTCTCTGCTAAACCTGTATCCGCACTGACGTATGATGTCAGTGACCTGAGGTGGTTTCCTGCTCAGACACACTAAGTCGTTTCAGAGATGACGAACCTGACCACTGGACCTGGCTGCTTTCCACTCTGCCACCCACTAGAGACACAGATCATGACATGCCATGGAAACAAAGTTTCGTAACCAGCTTGAAACTCTTTCCTGACAATTTAAGGAGAGTCAGGTGAGGAGAGTCTCTTTAATGTCTTATCCTGCAAGTTCTTTATCCGGTGCCCTTTTTCCCATTTCAGCATAACTCTTCCACAGAGCTTTAAGAGATGAATTAGATGATGGGATGCAATTTCTTACAGAAACACTGTTTTTAATCTAAAATGCCTATAATTATCCACAGGGGTCTACAACAGACAGAAGACTGGTGTGAAGGAATGGTCTAGACTCTAAAGACTGAGAAAAACAGGACCAGAGTCAATATGACAACCAGTGTGTTAGGGAATATTTCAAAACATGAGGTGATGCTCTGTCACCTGAGCTAGACCAGTACCCTCTTGTTATTACAACTCATTTTAAAAAAGAAAGTGTGTGCTTGTCCAAGTATGTCACTGCTTTACCTGAAATACCACAGAGATAGCCTATTTTACACCTGAAAACCACATGCTCATTAAAAACACGTTTATTAAAACTGTTGCAGGCATATAAACATGTCTGAGTTGAGACATACCATCTTTGGGTAAGGCTGTCGGCCGTAAGAGAAGATCTCCCACAGAAGAACACCGTAGCTCCAAATATCAGACTTTGTGGAGAATTTCTGCATTAGGGAAGCAAATGTGTGAAAAAAATATTTTCAGATGTAGGTTTATGAGTTTCAAATGTGTGCGAAGAGCTGAAGAAAAAAAGAGATGTTAAGCAACTTCATCAACCCACTCCTCTTTGTCGATATTCACACTGCACTTGAAGTTTTTTTTGTTGTTAAGAAATTTAAAATGATATTTCACAAGATTCGGAATATGCCTTTAAATGCAGTTATTATTCTGAAAAATAAATATTAAAATTACTCACCATGACCATATGTCTTTGTGAGATGTTAAAAATATAATCTCCACTCATTTAAATGGAGGTCACATATACCATGAAATAAACATTTATTTAATAAATTAATTTAACTAGAAAGCACTCGGAGAGCGCAAACCTCCGCCAAAGTAGGTTTTTTGTGGAGTTATATGCGCAAATGCCGAAAATGGTCCTATTTCGCAATGTTAAAAAAATCCTTTAAAAAATTTCTGAATCCGGATCAGTCCCAAAATCTAATCATTTGTTCCTTATCCCATTCCACACATTTCCTGAAAATTTCATCCAAATCCATCCATAACTTTTCAAGTTATTTTGAACACAAACAGACAGACAAACAAACCAACGTCGGCAAAAACATAACCTCTTTGGCGGAGGTAATTGAAGAATCGGTTCATGCCAAGTGTGCCTTATATAATGTTTTCCCTGAAAGGGTCTGTTTTTTTCCCCAAAAAAAGAGTTTTAATTAGTTCTATTTCCTCTGGAAGAACTTTCACAGGACAGTGAGCTGGTGCACAGAAGTTGGATGTGTCCACAAAACTAATTACAAATTTTTAAACTAGAAGTGCTCCAAGAGCAAAGTCCTGGATCAGCATCAAGATTCAGATCACCACCAAAATGTAATCACCTCTTCCTTGTGCCATTACCAATATTCCCTGAAACTTTTGTCAAAAGTTGTTGAGAACTTTAGCTACTCGCAAAGCTGTGGAAATCTGCCTTATTTCCCAATGTAAACAAATCTTTAAAAAATTTCGTAGATCTGCATCTGGATTCGGATCGCCACCATAATCTAACCAATACTTCCTTGTGCCATGACTTACATTCCCTGAAACTTTCATCAGAACCTGTTCATAACTTTTTGAGGTATCTTGTTAACTAACTAATAAACAAACAAACAAATGCCAGCAAAAACATAACCTCCTTGGCAGAGTTAAAAATCATGGACCCTTTCAAGGGAAACAATGTATAAAACAAGCCTGGTCTCACACTTTGTGTTGAAAAGGTTCCTGGAATCTAAAAACATGTTAATGTCTTGACATCTGTGGGCTCAGTTCAAATGAACAGGACGGACCATATCAAACCCCTCCTGGCCATCACAGAGGCAAATAATCATGGTGAATCAAATGTAATACTGTATGTAATAAAATACTAAAAACTTTATTTTAAGCCAAAAATTAAATTTCATGAAAATATAACTTCAAAGAGTAAGTTTGGTGAGCAAACATATCCTTTAACATTTTAACTGTGCTCCATAAGAACTTACTTAAAGAGTGATGCAAATGATAATGCAAAGTCATGAAGTTAGACTAGGATGTTAAGACATTGCAGAGACAGAGCACTCGTGTCATTGCAGAATGGCAGCAAACACATCCCTGGTTCTGAGAACATAACAGCAGCTCTTCAGACCAACCTCTTTCTTTAGAGCTTCAGGGGCGGACCACTTGACAGGAAGTTTGATCTTATCTGATGCTTTGGAGTCCAACTTTGTCAAGCCAAAGTCACTGACTTTGGCCATGCTGTCATCAGAGACCAACACGTTACGAGCTGCCAAGTCTCTGTGTACCAACTTCTTTGATTCCAGGTACTCCATCCCCTCGCAAACATCACTGAAAACATGCACAGGGACAAAGATATGTAATGCTTAATGTAATTTTGACTGTAAAACATATACAGATACTACATTTAAATTTTGAACTCACAGAGAAAAGCGGAGAAGCTGAGCTGGGGTCACGACTGAGCGCCCTCTCGTTCTGAGAAAGTTAACAAGGTTTCCCTGCAAGTGAAAAATATATACACTTAAATTTGGTAGGTTTCTCCGTTCACGTGTGAAGTGCAAAACTGTAAGTAGCCCCTGCTTGCAAATATGACTGTACTTTCAGTGCTCAGGCATTTTTTGTGCTGTGAAAATCACCCTAAAGTTGTAACATTTGCACACTTCAGGTCCAGCAAAAGCTGTGAGTTTCTGGCATTTTGCCTAAAGTCATTAACCAGGAGAGGAAAGAGCACACTGACTCTTTTAAGTTACACTGCCAACATTTAGCGTAGCCTTGTATCTGAGCTTCTTGTGGTGCCATCGGGGTGTTTTGAGTGACAATTTGTAAAATAGCTGCATATCAAGTGAGGAAAAACAGTCGCAAATCCATTTACTATATTAAAAAGATTTTAAAGTATTAGGTCATACAATTAAAAGTGTAGACAGCAGAGCAGATGCAAGCAATTCACAAAACAAACACATCGCCTACTAATAAATAAATAAATATTTGAAAAACTGCAGTGCAATCTACTTTTTCTAGAGTTGCTAAGATTTCTTTTACACCCACAGAACAAATAAGAAAAACCTTAAACATAGAAATTAACTTGTTTTTTTTCACTGCATCACTTTCGATAAAATGCAGACTCGGTGGTTTAGACGCATCTTACTCTGTGCAGTGTATCAGGTATTTTCAACAAACACTTCCATATAAACTAAAATCATTCTTTGTTTTCATAAACTATGTGTGATTTCTGCTTAAATAAGTCACCAAATGAGATGTGTTGTTCTCTTGGATTGTGTAATCTTGTTTCTTGTTGTTACAGAAACAGATTCCTGCTGAATAATCCTGTGCTCCCTGTACCTTCGTCATGAGCTCCGTGACAATATGAAGCCCTTTGTGGAGAATGACGCCCAATAATCGCACCAGGTTTTTATGCTGCAGTTTCCTGGAAGGAAAGAATCTGCATTAAGTAACACTGACAGCAGGAATAAACATCAGAAACACGTCACAAACTAACTATATGGTCATTTGTAAACAGTGTAGGTCCTCTCTTACTAGGGAACCCGTAAAGGTTGATTTCAAAGTGTTTACACAGCTAAAAAAGAAACAGGGAAGAAAAGAGGTCTTGACTCACGTCATGACGGTGGTCTCCTGCAGGAAGGCCTGAGCGGTGACATCACATTTAATGGTCTTCACTGCCACCCTCTGGCCCATATACTCTCCTTCATACACAGCTGAGGACAGAGATCACACATCTGAGATCTGCCTCATTAATAATGCTGTACCACTAAACCGATATTTTGTTTTGCTGCTGATAAAAAAATAATGAAGAGCTTAGCAATAAAATACTTTCTGTACACAAGCAAACAGGCTGCCGCAACTCTAAGCTTGATCACATTAACCCATGACCCGATCAGTAATGACGGGATGGACTTAATACACTTAGGCAAAAACATGTTGTTTCTTTTTTTAACTATATACATTTTTTAAAAATCAAGAAAGATACAGAAAGGTGCTGCAGCAAAGTGGTCAGCCATTTCATTTAGAAGTGTACTTTGACCTTTACATTAAAAAATGTCTAACAGTTATTCACATTAATTGAATCTTTGTAATGAACATCCAAAGAAGGTGTTTTATATCAAATTAAATGTTTACTTTTCAAATGAATCTTTTTAAACTTTTATTTCAATTATAAGGAAAATCTCTTTTGTAACTCTATGAGCAAACAGATACATTCTTAGGCAGTGGATTTATTACTGCTTTATAACTTGTCCTTCAGGGGATAATTTCATTAGTTTTGCTAATGGGGTGCTTTATCTCTACATTTCCCAAACCTTTCATTAGGGGTGTGAGAGGGTTTTTGATAACTGAAAACGTATTCGTTAAAAATACAGAGGTTTAGGTTAGCTTGTTTCTCAGTATAAGAAAGTTCAATATACTCTTTTGAGAACTACAAATAGCATCAAGAAGACTGTGAAATTTAGCAGCAAATTACAAAAATAAATGTACAAAAGAAAAACCAAAAGAAAGTGAAAATATAAAGACGAATAAATAAAATAAAAAATAAATAATGTTACTATATAAAGGAATATTAATCAAAAAATGAATCAATAAAAAAGGATGATTAGAGTTGAAATATAAAGACAAATTAATAAAATTATTTAAAAAAATAAGGAGAACTGTGCTTATGAAAGCCAAGGAAATATGCACTGCCTCTGGGGGTCCGTATGAAGTGATACAATCAGCAGCAGGTCGGTTAGCTGCCACGGCAGTTAAAGCAACGACAATGTGGTGTTTAATGTGCGCAATAAAAGCAACAATAAAGTGAATCTAAAAAGGATATGGCAATTTACTGGTCACAACATAAAATTAATGTGATTAATAAAAACACATTTGTTTTTATTATTTTATTAATTTGTCTTTATATTTCTACTTTTATTAGACTTTTCTTTTATGGATTTATTTTTTGATTAATACTGCTTTATATAGCCACATTTTTTATTTTATTTATAAGCACATTTTCTCTTATTTTTTTAAAAATTATTTTATTAATTTGTCTTTATATTTCAACTTTTATTATCCTTTTATTTTATGGATTAATTTGTTTGATTAATATTGCTTTATATAGCAACATTATTATTTTTTTATTTATTCACCTTTAAATTTTCACTTTAATTTGCTTTTTCTTTTATAAATTTCTTTTTGTAATCTGGCACTCTCACTACTCCATAGCCCATAATAAAAAAAAAAACAGCTTGTTCAGGATCTTTTACATTCTCAATAAAATGAGTTCTCTGAACTAAACACATTTGCAGGTTAACTCTTTAAATTCAGACCTAAAACTTTGGTTTATTCAACCCTCTTTTAAATTTAAACAATACAAAATATTCAGCTAAAGAAGGTGATTTTTCCTTAAATTGAAAACATTTATGTCAAGGCAAGTTAAGGCAAGTTTACTTGTATGACACCTTTCAGCAGCAAGGCAAATAAAAGTGCTTCACACAATAAATCAGAACACAATGACAAAGAAGAAAGATAAACACAACAGAGTGAAACATTTATAAAAGAAAGAAATTAAAACAAAGATAAAAAGACAAGAAACAGATGGCTAAAGTAAAGGCTTAAAAGAAGAAAAATAATTTTAGATTAATATTCAACCTGAAAAATAAAACCACTTTAAAAGTTACTGTGCAGTGTTGTAATCAAAATAATAACTTACATGTATTTTCAACAAGACAGTAAAATTGTAATAGTGACAGTGCAGTTCTGGTATTAAAACAGTCATGAAAATCTTAAATAAATAAACTTACAAATGCAACTGGAGACAAATGAGGCTTCAACATTGATTTAAAAGAAACAAGAGTTTCACCAGACCTGCAGTTTTCTGCAAGTTTGTTCCAGACTTGTGTGGAGCATAAAACCTGAAAGCTGCTTCACCATGTTTGGTTCTGACTCTGGGGACCGAGAGTAGACCTGTACCAGAGGACCTGAGCCGTCTGGATGGTTCAGATGGTAAAAGGAGGTCACTGACGTATTTGGGCCCTGAACCATTCAGTACTTTCTAAACTAACAGGATCGTTTTAAAATCTATTCAGTTGTTGTATAATATCCTTCAGGTTTTTGTGGTTGATTGGGTGTAACTGTGACATGGTGTCTGAATTAGTTTTCAACCCTTGACTTAAAATTGATGACTTGGAGTTTATAGGTGCACATTGCGCTGACGTTTGCTGAGATATTGGCTGTAAATATTGTCAGAAATGTTCATATGTGCTTATAGCTAGCACAAGTGCCAATAGCCAACTTTTTAAGCCATTGTCTGCTGACCCTGATACCATGCTGGTAATATTGGTCATCATCCCCAGTCTGATGTTACTGAAAATATGCCCATTTACAGCCCCAACAAACAAGTCTGCAACACGCATGCTTAATGTGCTATTGTTTTTTTGGTTGTTGTTATTTATGTTATGTCAGATGTCTTGTTTTTATGTTAGCACCTATGGTCCATGGTATGTTCATAAACGTGTGTTATCTATTTTTCAGCATTCTTGCAGCCCAAATCAATTTCAGTATTCCAGCTCTGTAGTATTGTATGAAACCAGAGAAAGCTCACCACCAAACTCTCCTTCTCCGATGTTCTCTCCAAGTGTGAGCTTTGAAATGTCCAATAGCCATCCAGCTGGAAACAGATATAATCTTATTTATACAAACAATAACACATTCAAAAAAAGGATTTTCATAATTTCATTGACTGAATAAGAATTCTTATAAAGCATTTGGAGTTACAGGTATGTTTTCATGGTACATTAAAAGAAGTTTTCATGTGCCTCACATCTTGACAGTAAACTTACTTTTGGACAGCTCCACCTCAGCCGACTTTGTTCCTTGCTTCTGTTTTGGCTTCGAAAGAGTCGTAGCAATGGAGCCTTTGTTCTTTGAGTAGAACTGCAGCAATAAAAACATAAAACAACACAAATTTATACAACACATTCGTTATGGCTGCTGTTTTCATCTCTCTTCTACATCTCCATGTTAACCAAACTGTTTAAATGTGGAAAATTGACTGACTAGTATATAGAAAAGCTGGGTTGTTAGATGGCAAATTCAAACATGAAAACTTCAGTGTTTTTGTTATATTAAAGGCATAGGAATACAACACATCAACCCCCAAAACACAGCAAATGTAGTTGTTTTGATTCTATGTTATACGAGGGCTGATTGATAAGTTGTGAGCCTCTTATTTAACGGTTTGACTTTTGGCAGACATATTGCATTATTTTTCAACATAATCCCCTTCAATATCTATAGATCATTCAGAAAGTCCTCCACTGCATGTATGACGTCATCATCTGACCGAAAGTGGGTACCGGAAATGGCCTTTTTTTATTTTGGAAATAGATGAAAAGTCTGATGGGGCGGGATCAGGCGAATAAGGCGGATGCTCAATCAATTCAAAGCCACAAACTTTAATGGCAGCCATGGCAATGACAGACTTGTGAAAAGGGGTATTTTGTCCATTTTGCAAAAGTCACTTTCCTTGTTTACTTTAGAGTGCTACCTCTTAGACATAAACTGACTAAATGACACCAGTCTTCGGTTACACAGCCTTAAATAGTCAGGGAATAGTAGAGCTGAAAAAGGACACTCCTGCTTATCTTCTTCAATACAAGGCTCAAAACTTATCAATAAGCCCTTGTATTATTTATAAAAACATATTTTTGACAGGGTTCTTCCATGTTTTTTGAAGAAAAACAAAATTGAGATAGTTTACGACCTTTTAAAGACAGTAATGGAAAAAAAACAAGACAATATTTTACACTCCAAAACAAACAGCATAGGTGTTGTATAGGACAGTCTTAGCCAGAAAACCCTTGTAAAAGAGATTTTTGCACATGGAGAAGAATTGTTTTTTGTTTTTTTTTGTTCAAGCGTCATTCTGCTGTTACTATTTGTATTTCTGAGGCAGGTTTTAAAATAGTTCAAAAAGATCTGATGAATATAGTCTGAACTGTGTGCTTTCTAAAATGAAACACCTCACACACAGTGAAATAAGACTTTTTAGGACTTTTTATACTTAAGACTTCATAAAAAAAGTAAGGCATTTTTATGTATTCTTCATGGGTCCCTAATGTGACCAAAACATATTTTTGAAGTTTCTTGCCTACAAACTCAATCAAATGTTTGATTTTGGCACGCCCATAAACCCCTATTTTTATTCTAGCTTTAAAGAGGCTGTTTTGATATATAGCTTGAAATTCTCATGAGCTGTTTACCAGCCCCTCTCGAATAGTGGCGGTGGCTTCAGATTTTCAACTACGTGCTCTAATGTTTACTGCGGATGCACAGATATGCCTAGACATGTACCTTTCATTAGAGCTGACTGTGGGCTGAACAAACACTTGGCTTAGGTAATATATCCCATCTGGAGAGAGGAAGCATATCCCTAAATGATATCGTTAAGGTTTATGCTGAACAACTGAACAGTATCAGGCTGTTTGGCCACACATTTTCTGAGAGATGTAGCGGAGGAAGAGGAGGGATTTATCTCATGATGAGAACTGTAGACAGTAAACAACTGTAAAGAAACCATAAAAATGTTAATTTTGCACTATACCTGACCTTTAAGACTTTAAACGGTTTGCAAGAACCCTGTTTTTTTGACTAATTTATTTCCATTTATTGTTTTTTTAATCATATTGACTGGTGGGTGTTGAGGTGGGAAAACACATCTGAAGCAGATGGGGTAGAAAATTGTTTTGGTTTAGTCAGTGTGATCTTAATAAAAATAAGAAACAATTGCAGCCCTAGTATACATAATTATTTTCAACAGCTCTGGAGAGTATAATAAAAGTGGATGATAAATGAAAGTGACACTTGAGCCTTCAAAGAACAACTGTTCAGTACCAAAGGAGCTTTTTTTAAACACTGTAGCTACAGAAAAAAATGTGACTACAGAGCTGATCTTTTTTTAGTGTCAGACGTTAGAGAATAAGTAGAAAAAAGACGTTTTTTAATGAGTAACTTGTAAAATTCATTGCATAGGATAATTATGAGCTGTTGATGTGATACATCAGTGTCTGTTTTTTATGTAGTCAACTGCCAGCCATCAATGCAGTGAAGCATTTTAAACAACACCTTCATCTGTAGCTCCCCTGTTTCCTCTCCGGGATAGACAATCACTCAGACTCAGGCCTTCAGCCATCTGCGGCCCAGAGATAAGATGTTCCTGAACATGAGCTGGCCATCTCTGTGGACTCTATCCCAAAAGCCCTCAGCAACAAGGCTTTTAGTTGACCTCTTACACATGCTTAGACAGAAAAAACACTCACACAGACAAACAGGCTGCATACAGATAAACCATAACAGGGCTATGCTTCATGTGTTTTTCTGTTTGCAGAGCTATAAAATACAAGAAAACCCCACATCCCTTACCCTCAGCGATGGATTTCAGCGAAATGTGCTGGTGCTGAAATACAGCAGATGATCGGCACAGATGCTGAGCTACTATCATTCATGTTACCTCATACTAGAGATCACATCATAAGTAATTAGTAACACGTAAGTGAGGAAACTTTTTTTGGCCTGAATAAGCCTTTATGACCACGTGGGACATTTAGCCTGTAAGTACACGTGCTATTTCAAAGCTCTGTTTGAAACTCTCTTTGTGAGGTCTTAATAACAAAAACTTCTACCATAAATTCATTGTGACTAATTAATTATATATTTGTACAGGTTCCAGCTATGTAGAGGGTTTTCAGAAGGACAAGCACTGTGAGTGGGTTGAGATGTACCAGCTTGAAACTTGCAACAGGAGGTTTTGGCTCCTGAGAGGGTGCTAAGTGCTCCTCTGGCTTTAATGCAGGAATAGCCAACTTTGGTTACCCAGAAGGCCACATTTTTCTCACTGTCAGTGGACCCTTAAGCATGATTGTCTTCTTTTAATTAGATTATGATAAATTACTTATAAATAAAGAACAAAAATACTTTCAACAGGACTTATTTTCCTTATAGGTTTAAATCTAAATACATGATGTAATGCAAAATTTAACGACCTACAGACAAAATGTAAGGTATTTTCATGCTATTTCCTCAAATTAACTTCTAGCCTTTGCTATTTTATCAGTCCTCAGAGTATTTACCAGTTATATAATACAGTATATAATATTTTTATATAAGTTATGCTCCATTAAAGGAATAACAAACAGTTCTAATCAATCAATTCTCTGATGAAATTATCAAATAAATTCTCACAAAGACATTTTTACAGTACATACCAATAATAAGCAAAAAAACAAATAAAAACCCTAAAAGTATGTTTAAAATTTATTACATACAAAAGCAATAAAATGGCTTAGGTTTACTATTATAAAGAACAATAAATGAACTTGACTGCCTATAACAAAGATTAAACAGCATTTTAAGCAAATTGTTATACTTATGAAAATGTTTACAATGTGCTTATAATGGTTTATAAAGAGGGGCTTCAAAGAAAGTGCTGTTTTTAAATATATTGTTGTTTTCATGTTTCCATTGTACCTTGTTGCCATGTTTTCTTGACGTTTACATTTTTATATCTGAAACTGACTTGTGGGCGACGCTGAGTGCGGAGGGGGTCACACGTACTGTAGCTCTTGGGCTGCCATGTAACAAACTTTGCTTTGACACCATCATCACTTCTATTTTAATATATAAGCTCTCCACATCCAGCTTCTCATTCTCAAGTCAGGTATTGTGGGTGGACCTAGGAAACTAAGATTGTGACAGCCAAACAACCAAACACAAGGCCCTGACGTTAGTCAGCAAACCAGGGGGTGAGGTGGAGGCAGGTAGACTGTCATGCGATGTGTAATACCGTATCCAAAACAACATTAAAAACAAAATAACCTGGTGGAAATTAGCATGTATTTTACTCGTTTGATAAATTCCAGTTGTCTTGAAGCAATCAGAAGCTGTAGCAGCACTTATAGTTTCACCAACAATTTACTTTTGTTAGGAAACTATAAGTCAAGCTTGCAAAAGTAAGTAAACAAAATTTCGACAAGTGGATGAGACTGCTGAAGAGTGAAGATTTTGGATGTCATGTATCAAAAAGGTGTCAATATCTTTTGATATTTTTAAATGAAGTGAAATAAATAGGATCCTATTCTCCATTTCAGCTTCACAATTTAGATGGATTTTTTAATGATCAATCAGCATATCACTGTTGAAGTTTTTTTCCTGCTATCTTTTTGCTAAGCATTAGCTCTCTTTGTTTTGACTTACACCTAGACTGCATCTTTGAATTCTGAGTAAATGGTAACGGATTGTTTAGTCATGTCATTTTGCATTAATATGCGTATTTCTTTCTCCATACAATGAAAGGTCAGCTGTGATTTCATGCCTAGTTAGACGGACTCTATCTTGGCAACACAGAGTCAAACCGTGTTCCTCTTACCTCTATCATGTCGATGAGGTTGTAAAAATACTGCACGTTGTCGATAGTAAGCTTGTTGTCCTGGTAAATCACCCGGTAATGGACAACCTTCCCAGAGACAGTGACACACAGAACATAGTCCCCTGGGTGACGAATGGACTCCCGCACCAGGAACAGGCCATCCTCTGCAGGTTGGAGCTGACAAACCGCCTCCGGACCAGAGATCTTCCCATGAAACCACCTATTGAAAAGACAACACAAGAAGAACAACAAATACATGCACATTTAACATTAATGAGTGAATAGCTGTCAGAAAACATAACAGATACAGATGCTAATGCTAAGGTGCAATGTGCTCTCAGAGTCCTGTCCTGTCAGACATTGGGTTCTTCAGGGGTCTCTACTGGGTCCACTGTTGATTTCAATCTATCTGACAACACAGGGTCAGATCTTGCAATCACTTGGGTTTGTTTACCACAGGTATTGAGATGATTTGCCTTTACACATGCCAGTGGTACTAGTAAAAGTGTGTCAGATACAGATAAATTCAAAGTCTGTGTGTCTGCCATTGGGAGCTGGTTTTCAAAAAACTTCTATTTAACCAAGTGTCATGATAAAAAATCACAGGAAGTCAGTTCAACAACTACATGTAGAAAAGGTTAATTTTACAGCCAAATATGAATATTTACAGCCTGGTTAAAGAATCTGTTTGAGAATTTTAAATACCTCCCTATTTCAATTTTTTTAAGAATTTTTGGTAGTGCATAGCTGGGGACATTATTGACATGGCTGCAAGCCTGTGCTGTGTTGCTATTGGTCAGGTGACTTTAAGTCCCACCTCCACTCTGCCTCTTTCTGTTGAGTTAAAGTGAGGACTAAAGATGGGTTGAAAGGGTGTTTGCAGTAAGGTATCAGTCACAGACTGTCTCTCATCATCGCCTTAGATAACCAAAAGGCTGTAATCACTGGCTCTGTCCAGTTCTCTCACAGTCAATGTTCATAACTCTGCTAACCCTTTTTCCACCTCAGGAACAACAGTAAGATAAATCAAATCCTGTCATTTATGGATGCTAAAGTTCTCTTTAATGCCTCTGTGTCCACTTGGTTGGACTGTTGTAATATCCTTCAGTCAGGTTTGCCTAAATAGAGTTTTGAGGTTTGCAGGTGGTACAGATGCAGCAGCTTGTATTTTGACAGGATAGAGTAAATATGAATAGACTATACAGGTACTGACTATTCAACAGTGGCTTCCTTGGTTTGAGTGGATTAAAATTTAAATGGCTGTTACTGACACAGTAAATAGCCATCTTAGTGTAGAGCAGGCATGAACAGATGAGAAGTTTAAAGATCCCAAATTTTACTCCTTTGCAGCAGTTTTACACTTGTCCCTGACATCCCGAGACCATGTTTTTCAAGTTTCTTGCCTAAAAATCCACACTTGACACACCAGGTTGACTATTTAATAGAAAGTGGGTCAAGATCTGATAACACTGCTACTGAAGCTGATAGCATCTATGCTTATCTCTGTATGAGTAGTCACTTCCTGCTGTCGTCATGCGTCATGGAAGGATGTTTGTACACAGGCCATGGACACAAGTATTTGCAAAAAAAACTGTAAGGCTGTATTTTGCCACAATATGGGGTCTTTAAGTAAAACCACAGACCAATTTTTTTGACAACTCTTGTAAATTGTCTGTTTAATGCTCTGATGTCCTGTCACTGTTTTGTGTTTTCATTAATTCTTGTTAGTTTTTTTACTTTAATCCATGAACAGTGCTTTGAGAATTTTATCAGTAGAATATTGTATTCTTTTGTAAGGGTAGACTGATTTGGCAAAAGTATTCAATTGCGGTTGTTTTGACCTGTACTGCATTTTTGACATTATTTGTAGTAACAGAGGGGATACCAGTTTTTGTTATATTTTATTATTAAATTTTTAAGCAAAAATATATTAAAATTGTTATACAAGTATAATTAAAATATAAGTGAGCATGATTTGTTTCACCATTTTTGCACCAAACAAGCATCTCTTATTCTGTCTGTGTATAATATGAAGGCCAGAACACATCTGCAGCAAAATATTTAAACTGAAAAGGGATCTTGACAAATATTTTACCTTTAAGAAATGTTGCACCCTCTGCAATTAGAAAATGCAGAAGACCATATTGTGAATTCATTTAAACTGCAATTAATTATTAACCCTGTGATTAGTAATAGTATGGAGAATAGTGGAAGATGAAATAGTGGTCATAACTGCTGAGCGTGGTTCCTGTGGCAATATTTGTTTGCAGGTTTGACGTGAGTTCATGGTGATATGGTGACATGATGTGTTTTGGAGACTGACCAAAGCTGCAGCTAAAAATAGAACCGGATGTGGATGTCACACCTTGTGCTTGTGAAAAAACTGATACATCTGACTCAAATGAGGAACTTGGTCAAGTACCAAAGACCACAGGAAGGGTAGAATTTGATGAATACATACGGCATGAGGCTGAGGCTGGGGTCCACACGTAGAGCCTCTCTTTCACGCACGTTGGTGGAGTTTATGAGACCCTCCTCTCCTGTGCTGTTGTGTTTGGCCATGTAACATCCCTTCTTCTAGGAAAGGATCAGAGTCATGTATCAAATGGTTGAAAAATACTTGTATCCTGTGTTAGGGTTTTAATCAAATATTGTGCAGCTTTTTATTTATTGTTTTTTTTACACATGACAATACCGTGCTAGTGTCAACGATTGTGAGAATGTCTCCTTTGTGGTATGCCAGCTCTCCAGCTTTTGGTTTCCTGTGGTCCCCTTTGGCTACACACTGAGTACCAGCAGCCCAGTTCATCTAAAGCAGCAAAGGGTGAATAAAATGACAACACTTAAATTTGTGTGGCAATAATGGCACTAAACTTGGCAAAAGGGTGGTAATGAAAAAATGTTTCCTGTGCTATATCAAGAATCTTTCTTTAGAGTTATCTAGATACCAGTACCTGAGACCAGACTACCCAAAGTGTTGTATGAGAAAGCATGAAAGGCTACATACTGATAAGACACTTTAACTATGCTATTAAATATTAACTGACTGAACAAAATATTGTACTCTACAGTCTGGTACTTACAGAACATCTGTAAAGAAAATGTATATATCCATTATCATTATGATTATACATGTATTATGATCCCATTATATGCCTATGTGAAAAGCCTTCATGCTGAAAACTAGAAACCGGAAACGAGAAATCAAAACGGAATATCTTGTCTCTGATAACAGAGGACTGCACCGTCACATCAGCAGAACTCACAGTTTCTGAATGAGAAAGATGACCACTGTTGTGACACATGTTTGTGTAACTCTGAACTGCAATATTATTGATTGATGCTTGTGTGATAAAGTGTACCTTGACTGTTTAAATATGAGCAGCTTAGACGCACTCTGTGTGAGGAAGTTGCCTTTGTTGTAAACTGTACCACTCCTTGCAAGTAAAATGATCATAAGCTTCATCTCCTGTCCTTGTCAGTCAGAGGCAGTTTGGAACATTTTCCTGACATAAATATGTAAATGTTATTTTCCACTCATATAATGTATAAATTTAATACCCAGGTTATTAAGATGCACAGGACCCTACAGGCTAACTATAGTGTAATCAGTATTAGGAAAGAAAATTCATATCAGAACATGTTTGTTTCTTTTGTTTTTTAAGAATCAAATAAAGAAAGTGGTTCTGAAAATTGTTAATGATGGGCAGATGAAACCACAGTGGAGCAGGTTTCTTAAAACCCTCTCTGACTGTTGAATAACTGAGTAATTCAAGTCATTTAAGTCAATCTCTACAGAGCACATTTCATACACTATGTGCAGCACATTCAATTAATATTTCTTAATTTTGTGCAAATTCATTTAAATGCATTCCCAAAAAGGGCAGGTTGAGACATTAATCTTTCTTTGAATATTTACAAAAACCAAACATTAATGAATAAGAGATTCACAAGAATAGAAAATAAAAAGTATGCAAATACCTACAAAAGAAGCCAAAGAAATGGCTGTTCATAATATATAGGCATGTAGCATGTTGCATCAATAAATACATCTTATTTACAAATGAACGTTAATACTTCAGCTCATAAGTCAAGCATAGGCAACTAGCAATCAAAGGGCCACATGCAGCAACTTCAAGGTACAAGTGCAAGACCATGCACATGGACCAAAATACAAAACAAAATAAACTATTATTCTAATCTACACAATCATTAAAAATCTGTACTTTGTCCTTCTTAATAGATCACCAGATTTCATATGCTGTTGATATTTTTAAGAAAGTATTTCTTTGTTTATTTGGTAAAGAAAACAACCAATGTACAAAAAATATGATTAAACTCTGCTTGCTTTGCTTTCCTAGTATAGAAAATATAGCCACCAGAGACCTGAGATTTTGTTTGCAATGTATTCTCAATTTCTCCTACCTATCTAGGGAAAGTTCTGTAGGACCATATGAGTTAAAACCCTAGCACCACCTTTAAAAAGGAAGTAATTTTTCACAAAGAATAACATTCTCTTATGAGAGCAACATTTGATCTTACTCTTAGAAAAACAAAGTTGTCATGTGTAACAACATTTAAAATTTTATTAGTTCAGCTACAGGAAGTCGTGTTGAAATGGCAAAGCAACCGAACCTATGAGAAAACCAAAAATATTTCCCTTGTACAAATTTAAATATTTCTGAAAATGTATGAAAAAACACAGAAATATTGTAAATTACCCTTTGAATTTCTTAAAGTTTTTTGTGTTTCTCCATCCATTCCCCCTTTCTTAAGTACCTCCACCAAGGAGGTTATGTTTTTGCCGGTATTTGTTTGTTTGCAAACAAGATAATTAAAAACTAAAGGACAGATTTGGATGATTTTTTAGGGAAAAGTTGCTCTTAGCACAAGGAAGAAGTAATTAGATTTTGGTGGTGATCCGAGTCCGGATGCGGATCCAGGGATTTTTTTAAGGATTTATTAGCATTGAAAGATAGGGCAGTTTTCCACAGTTTGCTAATAACTCAATCAGTTTTCAACAGATTTTTTTTATGATATTTTCATTGAATGTTAGTCTTGGCACAAGAAGAAGTGATTCGATTCTGTGGTGATCCAAATCCAGATGGGGTACCAGAAAGTTTTTAAGGATTTCTTAACAGTGCAAGATAAGAGAGTTTTCCATATTTTTGACAATGATTCCCCCGACAATGTTGCAAATGCCTTGGTGGAGGTTTGTGCTCTCAGAGCACTTGTAGTTTTTAACTGTTTTCCCCTGGTTACTATGGATAAAATCAGTCAACTTGTCATGCTATGTCAAGAGAAATTATTGACATGAGTGGTTTTCAAACTTCTTTTGCCCAAGGCACACTAAAGATCAAGACAAAATCTCAAGGCACACCGTTTTTATACCTTTGCAAAATAGCATCTTTAACATGAGTAACAGTATCTGAACTGTCTGAACATTTTTATTTTCATATACTAATCTCATAAAAATAGACAGACTCATTGCCCATGAAATATTTGAATTGGATTTATTAAGATTTCTTCTAAAAGACTGTTGATTTTTGTTTAATATCATGTCACAATTAAACATATAATAATGATGATTTATTGAAATTCCTCAGTCATTTTGTAATTTGGCCTTGAACATGTACTGTAACCATACACAGATCACACATAACATTATGACCAGTTACAGTTACAGTGAATAACTGTGATTAACTCTTCATCATAGCACCTTTATGGGGGATGTTATCAGCAAGTTAACATTTTGTCCTCAAAGCTGATGTGTTAGAAGCAGGAAAAATGGGCAAGAGTCAGGATTTGAATGAGTTTGACAAGGCCAAAGTGTGCTGGCTAGACGACTGGGTCAGAGCATCTCCAAAACTGCAGCTCTTGTGGGCTGCTCTCGGCCTGCAGTGGTCAGTATCTATCAAAAGTGGTCCAAGGAAGGAGCAGTGGCGAGATGGTCATGGACAGCCAAGGCTCACTGATGCACATGGGGAACTAGGGCTGGCCTGTGAGGTCCAGCACAATCAAGCTACTGCTGCTCCGATAGCTAAAGAAGTTTATACTGGTTCTGATAGAAAGCTGTCAGAATACACAGTACATTGCAGTTTGTTGCGCATGGGGCTGCAAAGGGGACTGACACAACACTGGGTAGGTGGTCATAATGTTAGGCCTGGGAAGTTTATGTCTGCTTGTTCAGTTAGAACGTAACTTGTACTCCGCCAATTTTAACATAGATGCCATCACTGTATTATTTATTAATTATCAGAACTCAAAGTTACCATTTTGTTTTCAAGCTGACAGTCAAAAGAAAGAGCATTTTGGGTTTAGTTTGATGCTCTATGCTCATGAAATTGTAGCTTGATAATTGTTGAACATCAATAAACCTAAACATTTTGAAAGTGTGGCTTTTGAAAATGCAAACACACTAAACAGAACAAACTGCAAAACTACTAAAGGTTTTATGTAGATTTTATAAAGTTACTGAATTGACAGATAGTGTACATTAAAAAAACTAAATCATCAGCTGCTGCATGTTTGCAGTAATAACACATGATTGTATAAATTTCCAAGGCACACTTGGACTTGTCTGTTTCTTGCCACAACACTGGAGAACCGTTGGCCAAATCATTTAACACCATTTAGCAAAATCACAGTGTCGAGAGGATAAAGAGTAATTTCAGACCCATTTTAACCCTTCGGAACCTTTGTGTGCATTTTATGTGCTTTCTATTCTCCTTTCTGTATAATTTTGGCTGTGTTCATGCATACAGCATGAAGGCAAGATTGTTTATTCTTAGTTGATCTTGTTATTTTTTTCTTTCCAGAATGTGTAAATATTTAATTCTCATAGTGTTGTTTTTAGTATATTTCTAGTCTTTTATTTGTTATGATGTACACACCGTTTTTTATACTTAGTCTATTTTTTATTTATCACCGCTGTCCCCTTTGCTGCTGTAACACTGCAAATTTCCCCATGTGGGACGAATAAAGGTTAATTCCATTCTGTTCTACTTTCAGCTGAGCTCCTACATTCATCCATCAATCGATCCATTATCGATATCTCTCATCCCTTTTGGGGTCACATGGGGCTGGAGCCTTTCCCAGCTTACATTGGGTGAGAGGCGAGGTACACCCTGGCCTGGACGCCAGCCAATCACAGGGCCACATAGAGAGACAGACAACCATTCACGCTCATGCCAGTTGACCTAACAAGCATGTTTTTGGTCTGTGGGCGGAAAACAGAGTACCCCAAGAAAACCCACACATGAACGGGGAGAACATGCAAACTTCACACAGAAAGCTTTAAAAATGACAGCCTCACAGGAAGAGGGTTGCTGGTTTGATAGGCACAGGGGTAAAATCAGCAACCTTCTTGCTGTGAGGCAGTTGCACTACCTGCTGTGCCACCGTGCCACCCTTAGCTCCTACAGAAAGTCAAAAATACACTGTGTATGAACAATTATTACACTCGTACCATTAAGAACAAAAAATGTGCCATTGAAACCCAGTCAAACTGCAATGTTTGATCTCCCTTTCATTAAAGTAATACAATCATTCTATTATATTTGGGTGTCAGATTTTGGGATTTTACCCTGGAACAACAACTCTCCACCAGGTAGTGCCATTTCAACCATATGAAAATTAGTGTGTCTGTTAATGAGGAATGAAGCGAAAAATCAATGTAACTGCTAATCACTGTCATATCCCAGGTCGTGATAACTCAGCCTACAAAAAAATAACTTTGCATGTAGTATAATGAGAGTACTTTTTCTTTTTTTCCACGTTGGTGGCATAATGACAAAAGCCTTGCATTTGAGGAGTTGAAGTACTTTTTTTTTTTTTTTTTTTTTAACGTATGACAATGTTTGTACTTTAGTGCTGTCTGTCTCATGTGCCGGTGAGCCAAAGAAAATTTTCCACTTCGGTGGACAATAAAGAATTATTCTATTCTATTCTATTCTATTCTATTCTATTCCAAAAAATTCATGATAAGTTGATGTGTATGATTTGGACTGACGGGGGTTAAAAAACTCAAGCCAAAAAAGTTGGAAATAAATTCAATGAATATCTTTTAGCTATCATTAAAAGTGCATTTTTTTTGTATGAAACTAAAATCAGAACGGATCCTAAGGGTCAAAGTCGGTTAAATCTCGTATGAATTCTTGTTTCTTGTCTCCTTACACGACATTTAATCCAAGTAACACACCTGATATTTAACTGGACATAATTAAGCTAATTACACAGCTGGAGCCCGGAGCTGTGAGTCACGGTGTGCATACCTTTGCCATGGGCAGGTCTGGGCTGAAGGATGATTCTGGGATAAACAGAGAAGAAATTGTAATTTAGTGTAAAATAATATATGTAACACCGTTAATGTGAGTGCTCAATAAAGAGCTCCTAGCTGCTGTCGAGGAAAAACAGAGGGCACGAAAATACGAGACAGCAAAAGATGATGTTAGCGGGCATGAAGAGAGGCTCCGGGCATGGCTGCTCCCGTCGCATAAATTAAAAGTACAAGGCAGAGGAAGACACAATGTGCCGCCTGCTCCCTGCTCCACATAAATGTTTCAGTACCTGCGTCTCCTTGGACAGATGTGGACAGCCTTCTCCTCAGGACAGCGACGCATTAAAAAGATGTGAAGCGAAAAACCACCACCACGTCGACTTCAGACTCCCAGCACCTGCGTCCTCCTCTCATCCCTCCGCGCTGACATTTTAGAGAAATAATATCAGCGGTGCAGGAAAATAGGAAACGACACAGCGGGGATAGCTACTCATCACTCAGACATGCTCTTCAGCTGAAGTGACAAACTGTCGGCACACTTCCTCACTGTGTGCTTCATATTTCATGAGAAGTTTACGCATGAGGTGACGTGTGGCCTCTGTCTGTATTTATAGTCACAAACATTTCTCTTTATTCACATTTAAGCACAGAGACAGGGGCGCTGCTACCTATTCTTAGCCCCATGAATATACTATTAGGCCCCATTCCAAACAAGCTCTGCACAGTTTCTCAAACCAAGTAAAGAAAATCAATAAATCAATATGATGATATATATTTGGCAATGGACCGCTCATAATCATTAGAGGCAGGTTATTCTGTTTGCAGACACAAATAAGCTTAATTAATTCATTAAGGTTAATCAAACTATGTACTATACAGAACTTTATTGAACCACTTTAAGTATTTAAACTGTTTATTTTTTCTTCCTCAGGGATGGACAACATGGTTTGAAAAAATAAATCCCAGGTTTTCTTTCACAAAGCTTATTTTACATTTTTAATTATTTTTTCCCCTTTCAATGCGGCACAGAAATTTCATCAAACAAATTTTGCCTTGGTGTTATAGAAATACAGTGCTTAACAAATATATTACATCACCACCCAATGTAAGGTCTATTCCACAGCTGTCCTAATTGAACAGCATTGGTAACTAACAAAACAATACTTTTGTGTTTCTGTTATGGTTAATATACCAGTATGTAGAAGCATGTTAAACAAAATGATATGTTTATCGATAAAATATCATTAATGTTGTTATTCATCAACTTTCAATTTAAGTGTTTTACAAAAAAGAGAAAAAAAATAGTAAATACATTGTTATTTATTAATTGAGATGTCAAATTAAACTTTTTTACTCATTATTCACACTCCTTAGAAGAAAAAAAAAAGTTTTAGTGGTTGAAAGTTGGATTAATTTCTTCTCAGGGAAGCCAAGTGAGCTGGCTCAAATTTGGGTGTAAAAGAGTGGATTCAGTTTGAAATCCGTCATTTCTCATTCATATTTGCCAATTAAATAGTAACTATTTTGTTTTAAACACGTTTTGGAAAGATTTCCAAAATATTTGTTTTCTTGTTTTATGAGGGGTGGTCTAGTAAATGTAAACAATGTATAATTTGTAATGTACCACTTATTAGTTAGTACAGCCAGATTGTTCTGTTAGAAGACAATTTTCAGCACTTGAACTGTCGTCATTGAGACTTGGTGAGATGGCCTAAAAAAAAAAAGCATTTTCTTTCACAAAACTTCATTTACACTTTTAATTGATTTTTTTTTACCTTTCAAAGAAAAAAGTGACACAAAATGAAATAAAACAAATTATGGCTTTATGTTATAGACGTATATCCCAAAAATAAACTTAATTTCCTTCTTGTGTGTGCTGTAATTACATCAAATGTTTATTATATTGCTTGGATGTAGGCAGGCTTGTCCACATAAAAACTGAAAGCTGCCCTATTTTCTCATTTTATTAACATGGACCCTCTTATCCGTGTATGATCTCATTTAGAAAACAAATACAAGCCTAAAACGTACCAATGCAAAAACTGACAGGACCTACCATAATGGAAATGGAGTCTGTATTTATATTTTCCTACAGTGCCACAACTTACAAGTGGTGTAAGAGTAAGTCAAGGACAAAGACATTTTTTTTATTTATTTAAACTTCTGCAAATAAATCATTCAAATTAACTGACTTTATTCATATATTATCCAGCCCTATTTATTATTACCCTCAAATAACTGTTCAAAGGGGCATTTAATGTTATTTTATGGGATTTAACTGCTGCAGAAGATACATGAATATTACTTTTTTGCTATAAAAAATTTAGAAAAACATGGTATTTTTTGTATGCGAAGACAAAAGAAATACTTGAAAGACTGACGGCAAAAAAGTGAATAAATAGAAATGTAGAAAAAAAAACAAAACACTGGTAACAGAACTTTTTTAGGGGCCACTCTCAGTCATAGATCCTTACAGTCTTCCAGACATTTCTCCCATTTACGGCCCCGGTGAACACAGACCAAAGGACACTAAATGGCTTAAAAGTGTTTAATATATCCCCTTAATTTTAGGCAACACTACAAAGACATTCAAATAATAAGACAGCAACGCTCACACTTTCTGTTTAAACAAAACAAACAGATTGCAACATCCTTCAAAAATAAAATAAGCAGTACTTATATATGATATTCTTGGTAAATGAAAAAAAAAACAGTAACTAAAAACTGCACAATAATTGCACAATAATCTTCTCACTTTTAAGCCAAAAGACTTGTGCAACTGTCCCTTCCCCGACCTTCATCTTTGTGTAATAAGATCATGAAATATTCACTGAATAATATTTCTTTAACTCAGTCTTTTGTAACACACAAACACGATGCAGGCACAAGGAAGGAAGTCAAGGACTACTTGATCGTTACAGTAGATATTCAGTCTTAAGTCTCAAACTAAAGCTTCTCTCTCCTGCTATCTTTACCCTGGAAGAAAAAAAGACTACTAGGCATATTATTATTTCAATGATAAAATTATGGCTGCATACAGTAACAGTTTTATTTCTTAAGTGCTTCATTCCCTCAGCATGCTACAGACTGTGCAACATAAGACTCTTATCTCTCCTCAGAGACACATTTACACTCCAGTGTGACCTCCATGGAAAACCTCAGCAGGGAAACCCTTCACAAAGCAAAGCTTCAAAGTTTTTAAATGCTTCTCATAAAGAACGTTAACAGTCCTTTGTAAGGGGAAGTTGTTTTAGTGTAACCTTTTTTAAAGGTGTGATTCAGCGCCTTTGGATTTCTCAACTCTCTCTTTCATCTTTTTCAAGTTTTCAAAATACATCATGTCTAAACTTGGAAAGTTTTATTGGAGGGGACGTAAGTAGAGGGTATGAAGAGTCCAGAAGAAGCTTTGCAATGTTCAATTCAAGCATTGTGTTATTTTGTCATTTATGTGTCGTCTTAGGCACTATAAACATCACAGTACTTCAAGTCTGTAAACCCTGAACAGTCTGTCTCCTCTGATCTCTCTCAGTTTCAAACCATGAAACCCATTCCTTATTTAAAAACACTGAGAAACTCATCATTCAGTGTACAAATGTCGTGCGCTAATGTTAGCTCAGAGAGTCCTGACTCAACTGATTAAAGGTTAAACTGAAGATGAGCCTCCATGAGCAGCAGACTCCTCTCCAAAGGGGAAAGCTGGAAATAAAAGGTAATTTTGATTGACAGGAGGCGCCAATACAAGGGATGCACTGATACCTATGCTTGTATTGGACATCAACGCTGATAGTAGGGCTGAACAAAAGAAAGAAAAAAAAATCATAAAATTGTGGTCTTTTGCCTTTTTTCAATATATATCGCAAGTTTTAGGGTAAAAAGGACACTTCATAATGCAGGTTTCTATTTTTATGTACATATATAACATTTTTAATCAAAGACTTATATTTCTTATTTGTGGCACTCTTATTTATTAACCTTAATTACTTCCTATTTGAAATCCACACCACCTCCTTTATTCTGAGAGTGCAGTGCTGAAAATCAAGCAAGCACACATGTTGCAGAGGAGGAAAAGTGGAGAGAGAGAAAAGTGTAGTGAGATTTGATAATCAGTCATAACAAGGAAACTGGCAGTATAAGTCTCTATTGACTAACACAGAAGTGGCTGCATGATATTTTTCAGGTCACACGCCCCTGCCACCCTGCATGTGACTACCGAGCACATTGCAATCACATTATAAAGAAAATATATCTTTCAGCCCAGGTTGATACCCGTACTCAAAATTGTTTTGTAGCATGATGTTGGCAGAATGCAAGCTATGCCCTGCACTACATCTGATTTGAGTACATCAAACTTTCTGAATAATTTTAGGAAATGTAATGGTATTACTAATCATTCATCACTGCCTTCAGTATAGAAGAGTACCCACATGTTAGTACCTACACTTGGTCAAAAGAAAAAGTGGTATCAGTGCATCCCTATTTCCTAAAAAATTGTGACTGCCTGATTTCTTTCAATAAAATGGAGGTAAATGGTCAATAGTAAGTGTGCAAATCAGTTAGTTTCATGATTTTCTACTTTACCAATTTTCCTCTGTACACTATGTGGTTAAGTTCATCTACAGGAAGGAGATTTGCAGTCCAGAATCTCACACTTCAGTCGCCTCCTCGAATACATTATTCCTCCTGTTTCAACAGCAGACATGAAGCACTTACAGTCAGTTATATTTATATGTGTATAGCTGCGTGTTAAGATTGTTTTCAAGATAAGAAAGTTAAACATATGACATTCTACCAGTCTCTAAACTAGTAAACGCCTCCACCCTGGAGGCAGAGGTCAAGCACTCTCCGTTTCTTCTTTCTTGTCTTTTTTGCCCTCTCCCTCTCCCTCGCCGGTGTCGCTGCCATCCCTTCGACGTTTGCGGTTTCGAGCGTTGGCCTTGGACACTGGCAGAGACTCCATGCCCAGGACCTTGTGGATCTGACGGAAAGCAAGCAGTCGCAGAGCATGCTGGGAGCAAACAGGAGAGAATAAATAAGATCTGTTAAGTGGCTGACTTTTTTTAAAGATTTTTTTATGTTTTTCACTTTTACCTGACATCTAAGTGAAAGGTCTACACAGGAAACAAGGATGGGTGGGGGGAGGTATAACTCTAGGTTTGTGGTTTTTTTACTCCTCCCAGCGATGGTTGTAGATATATCTTTAGAAAACCCTTGATGTTCCTCCCCTTACCACAGTACATGTTTTTTGTTAATACCAGAATGCTTCATACTTTTTGAATCAAAGTCGAGACTTTTGAGGATCTTTTAAGAATGAAACCGTGAAATTTGATAACATTTGGTTGCACTGCTGAAGAAATAGCAATAGAAATAAGTGCAATATCTTCTATATCATCATAGAATGCTGATATGCTGATATGATTATTTAGCTACAAAGTTAACAAGCCAGGGTGCTGAATACAAATCCAAAAATAGGACATTAGGGCTCACTGCACTCCTAAAAGAGAGACAGAGGCTACGACATGACTTACAGCAGGCTTGCATATGGCCAGAAAATTTAATAGTGTCTACAGTGCAATCATCATGTAGCTGCTACAGGTTATTTCTGGTACATTCTAAAACAGCTCTTAAATTAGCTTAAAAAACAGACTTCATAGAAAAAGTTTATATGAGAGTGCAATCTAAAATTCAACCTCTCAAAGCTTAAAAATGACTCATAGAATTTTACATTTCAAAAATGAAATTGAAGACTTCTTAAGACTTAACAAAGATCTGCAGGAGCCCTGTTATAACTGTATCCAAGGTTTGGGTTGTTTTGCGGCCCAGTATAAATGCTGCAACAGGGTTCACCTGTGCACTGGCAGTTATATCCTCTCTGGCTTGAGGCATCATGCTTTCCAAAGCATCAGTTTGCTCTTTCTCACAGGGGTCCATCAACCCTGGTCCATCTAAAAGAAGGGAGGAGAAACGAGACAATATGTTTAAGAAATGTGAAGTTCCTCAGAGAGTTCTGAAATGAGACTTTTTCTGACCTGGTAACAGGATTCCTGTGGAGATGCACTCCAGGACTCTGCGCATGGCCTCTCCTGGGCTGAGTGGGCCTGTAGCACTGCTGATCACTTTCTCCACCAGCAGCTCCATTGCCTGAAAACACACACACAGTAACAATGATAACCCTGGCTGAAGCTCTTCCTCTACTAACTCCAGTCAAATATTTTTTCTTTATTTCTCACACAGGACACCATTTTAGTGTTGTGTGAGAACTTGCAGAGCGATTTGTTTCTGTAAATATGACTTATCATTTAAAAAGACATATTTTGTGTTAACTCCGTTTCATATGTATGTACTGTTGATAACGGCTAGGACATGTTCACAATCACTAATGTTTAAAACACCTTCTAGTTTTCATATAACCCTGATAGTGCTGTATTCTCAGTCAGACCTCCTGCCCCTTTAAGGCTCCTCTTCCCATGTGAGCCCAGTACGCTCTGATTGGTTTAAAGATCATCTCTGTGTTACCTGGTCGGTTCAGTGCTGCTCCACAACTCTGCATTTACTGGCTCTGCTCTGTACTTGGCTGCTACCACAAGCCAATAGGTTTTAACTGGCCAAAACAAAGGTAGGCCTATTTGGGGATGGCCGGGGGAACAAGCTCACAGAAGTTCTCTATCACACAAAGGGAAACATGTTAAAACACACTAATGGTCAGTTAAAACTCAAAAAAGCATAATATGGGCTCTATGTATTTCACTAGTTCCCCTGGGCTACAGCCTGTAGAAAGTGCTTGCAAGGGAGCAGAAACTTCAAAAAGTATATCCAGCAGGTGATTAGATGGTTGTTCCATCAGTCACATCCATTACCAGCCAATCAGATCATGTAGTAGGTGGGCACTACTGCCGTGGTGTAAAATACAAAAAAATAACCACCTCGTGAAACTCTCACCAAAACATGTCAGTGGACTAAAAAATATTTAGACATGCTTTCAGCGTTGTTATTTCATTTAAAGCTGCTACTGAAGCTGCTAGCATCTATGCTAATCTCTGCACAAGTGATCACTTTCTGCTGTCGTCACGCACATAGTTTTTGCCTCTTCCTACTTTAAGGGACGCTGATTGGGCTGTGCTTCTGCAGGCCGAGCTCAATCTTTCTGCCTTGGACCTTTGCAAGATGGATCTGACCAATTACAGATAATAAATAAGACAGATCCACCTGCACTGCAAGGTTAAGAAAAATTAAGGAGAAGAGAAGAGAGAAAATTATCTGTGGCAGTCCTTGCCACTGAAATTGCTACCACAATTAAAGTTCTAAATTGACAAAGTAAACTTGGTAACAAATTTTAACTGCTTCCTGTATTTACTAAAAAGAAAAATAAATACTGTTAGCAGACGACTGAGGTAACTTACCCAGCCAGGAAGCTTCCCCCAGGTGGGAACCCGCTGACATAAGTCCCTCAGCACCCGAATGATGATCACACATGACTGTAACCCATTGGCTCGAGCCTTCGGAAGTAAAAGGAAAAAACACATGAAAAAGCAAGGAGGGTGTGTTTCTCTTCGACGGATTGGACCCTATACTATGGGGTGAGATATGACGGCACCAAAATGGCTTGTTGAAATCATATCTAATTATTATTTTTTAATCATTTTAAATTGGATTTCAAATCAATGTTGCAAAATTTAAGAAATCTTAAAATAAAAGCAACAATAATCAGGGTAGCTGCAAACTTTCAGCACCAAATTTAAGACTTTGTTGGACCTTTTTCAGATTCAGACAAATAAAAACAAACTTTTTTGCACTGCTTAGCTACATACTTGCTGGATTTTCTGAGATGGTGTAGCTTTAATTCACTGATTCATAATGTCCAGGTTAAAAGCTTTTTTGAAATCTTTACCTATTGTTATCCTTGTTTACATTTATTAGGGTTTTTTTTTATTTTGACACAAATTACATTAAGCTTGCCATTTCACTTCCCCTCTCTTGGCAGGTTTGTGCTGATATGTACATAATACACTGGTGTACAAATTGCCGCAAATTGATCAAAATGTCACTCGAACAACCACAAACACAAATGGATTGAAAAACATTTTAGCTAATTAGATAGAGCAGGTTTTAAAATGTACACAAACATGACACAAGATGAAGTGATAATAAAAACAGAAGAAAAGCTCCTTATGAGAAAGAGCAAAACTTTAGACATCTTAGAAACTTGAATTCAAAAATGAGTCAAGAGCCCCCACCCCACTTAGTAGGAAAATATATGTAACACAACACTGAGAAGGAAAAACAGACGAACAAACTGCAGCCTATAATTTTAAAGGTGTCATCTATTGATAACAGAAGACACATTATAGTTAGAAAGCACAAATGCCACAAAAAATTACTTGAAATCTGAAATCCATCTGGGTTAGGACAGTGACCTCATCGGTATTGTCAAGCGTTGCCATTTGTAGTCATTTAAAGGGAAAACTGAATACTTCACTAACAAGTTTTCCTTCATGCCAGTGGATCAAAAACTAGATTCTCTCAGATTATGACTGTCATCTTGCATAAAGACGAAATGGAAAGCTCACACAACTTTTATTTTATCCTCTTTTATGGTCATGCACAAACATGAAAGACTGAAATAATGGCTGTATTGATGCATTTACCTGAAACCACTTGGCGTGACGGAGAGATGCCAGATACTCCAGACATTTTTTCTTATTCAGAACATCAGGAGGGTCCTTTTCAGCCACATCTGGTGGAGATAACATTTACTCGCTCATGAATTACAGTTCCACTGATCCAAAAATAATACCACAGTAATAAGGGTGTCATTTTCCCTTTTATCAATAGAGACAAACAGAACTACAAAAAAAGATGCTTGCGTTTAACTTTTGGGTCCCAAAGGCTCTTGCACATGAGAAAAATAAAGACACGGTATGTGATAAAGGGCAGACATGAATAAACTTATATGTATTTGTGTTTTTGTAGATCTACTCTCAGTGAGCAAAACTAAGAAAAAATACAATCAACTGTATTCATTTTTGAGTCAAAGAATAATGCCAAATTAAGAAGGAAATTTACAGTTTTCAAAGAGAGAGTTTGTTTGGGTCAATATTTAAATTTTCTCACGGAGATAAAAATACCATATTTACTTTTTTGCTCATTGTTTGATTTTTACCAGCCTGAAATCCTCTCAATTTCTGTCTCAAAGCATTGCTCTCTACAGAAGAATCTTGACTCATCAAACATTATGTTACTAATGAGAGATCACATTATAGCATCCATTATTTTTATCATAATAATAAACTAATGACAAGATAATGTCTGCTGCAAGATGGATGGATTTAATTAAAGACAAAACAGAATTTAATTCAACTGTTGAGAGGTAATTAGTTACTTGTGATATATTACTGTGACAATAACATTTTTCTAATAACTAGAGGTGCATGGGATTACAGTTACATTGCAATATTACAGTTACTTAATAAAATGGTACCTGGTTATTGAGTTACTTATGTCCCAGGTAAGTTGCTATCATGATGACATGTATAGGTAGCAACTTGCTGACAAAATTAGCACAGTGTAAAATGTCAGAGGGAAAGAGTGGGTTGTTCTTTAAACAACTCAGTTTTCCTCTGAATTCTGAGTTTGTGTCTGGAGGATGTAAAGAAATTTGTCTGCTGTGAAAGTCATTTTACACCTGCAACAGATCTGTTTTTTCAAGATAAAAAAGTAAAAAGTTGCTTAAAAATTGTGCAATTAGTGACTCTTGATGCTAAATGAAAGTAGTTTTTTGTTACTTTTTTAAGGATTAAAGAGTAAAATTGTAGCTGTTGAGTAAGTTGCCACAACATCAGCTATGTATCATTCTTGTAAGACGTTTCTTTTTCCTTTTTTTTTTTTGACATTTCGATGCTGGTGTTTACACAGTCTTACGAAGGGTCGTCAGAGAAATTACCTCTTGACCCAAACTATCACTACTTTTGTTAGTTAATCACAGTAAACAAAGCCTTGACTGCACCACAAAAGTTCTTTATAGTAAAATGAGGCATTCAAAATAGTAGCAGTGCTCATATTTTGTGATCACTGTGGAAACAGGGAGATGTAAAGGTGAGTAGAATCCAGCTGCTGCTCCGCTACAGCATCTTAAATAAGAAATAAAGATCCAATCTACTGTAGTAAATTTTCTTGGCCAAACACTGGGTGTATGGTCCTCAGTGTTGCCCATTCCTTTGTGTCTCCTCAAGAGAGCTTGCGTACCTCATCTCTTAATCTCAGTCTGCCTTGAAATTTTTGCCTAGGAGAGACCGTGCAGATATAGTATAACTACCTTATATCCTCCATGATTTATGACCATGACATGAAACTCTTCTACAAGCTCATTTTGGTAGCAGAGTTTGGCTGTTCCTCACCAAGTTTTAAGCCTTCTATCCATCTGTTTCTGTGTCAGTTAATGACTGTGTTTTAACCTACAAATGAAATAGATAATCACTATTACCTGTTTGGTATAGTTGGTTAACCATAGCCCTAACTAAATTCTTACAGAATCCCTGATTTTGTGCAAGTATGCCTGCAAGAATTGCACTTTAAAGGCAAAGGCTTGTCACACCAAATACTGATTTGATATAGATTTCTTATGTTCAGTCACTTGGCATCTTAGTTGATTGGTAAACATAAACAAAAAGCCCTTCAATTAACGAAGACATTATTGATAAACAGCCTTTTTTCATGCTTGCCAAGAACTTTTATACAATACTGTACATAAAATAAATAAAAAAAAGGCCTATACAGACCATGGGCCATCTTTTTCTGCTCTTGTTATTTATTAAAAGTAATATCCAAGTCAACTGAACATTCAATTGCGAAGTTCTAAGGCCTTCAAATTTCAGAATTTTCTTTCACAAGCAAACTCCGAGTATTGTGAATTTCCTCTTATTTGCCCTTTACTTAGAGTTGCAAGTGCTTTAGACCAAAAAAAACACCATTTCCTTTAGTTTTTAGTTCTCTAAAAACCATAACATGGATCTGATTCCTTTGGGAATCTTTTCAAATTTATACAAGACATTCTTTTAAATGGTGATACAAGCTGCAAGAGGGTTATTGTACTTGTGTGAAGTAACATGCCAAGCAGACAAAATAAAGTGCTTTAAAGCAAATCAACTAAGTAAAATCATTTTTTAAGAATACAACAAAGGCTCAGTATTTACTCTATCACAGAACATAAGGTTATGCCAAGAATAAATATCATTTTGAGCTGGTTACATAAATGAGAAACAAATCTGAGGTTAAACTCTAAACAGGTTCAAAATAGGAAGAATAGCTTGTCCAAAACATCACATGTAGTCACTGGTGACTGTGATGATGTAATACACAAGGACAGCTTCGGGGTTTTCCACAATTTATGGTCACTAAACTGTAGCAACAACAGAAGACGTTAGCTCCTTACAGGGGAAAAACATGACAAAAACAAAGTCACTTCGTGAAGTCTACACTACCATACCACTGAGAACCAAAGACCCATATTTTTTATGCCTCTTAGAGCTGAAAGCACCTGAGCCCCTCTGATAATGGAGATTAACAGGGTTTCCCTCTCTGGAAAAGCTTAACAAACATGGGCAGCCAGGTTCCTTAAAAGCTCTATTCTTAGTGGTATGTGAACAAGTGTGGTCTTCGGGTTAGTTTTTGGCTTGCCTAGGTCTGCTGATACAGAATAATAGACACTGATCAACAAACCCAAACAAAATTTGAACAAAATAAAACACAGCAGCCACAGAAAACATTTCTAACATGTTTTCCAAATGGGAAAAACACATTAAAAATTGACAGATTAAGAGCAGGTGAAGGAGTGTTTGCAGCACAATGATCTTGAACTTTTTATTTATTGTTCAATGGCATGGAAAGTAATGACTGTGGATCTTGAAATCGTTAACACTGATCATTGTGAGGCTATAAAATGACACTCCAACACCTTATCTCTGATAATGCCACCAAATGATGCAGGAATGATAGATGAGGGAATGGGAAGTCTCTGGACCTCAAAATCTCCCTGCAGATAACATGGCCAGAAAGCAAAACTGTTTTTAATGTCTGAAAATAAGTTCAAAAAGTGTCACAATTTTAAAAAATTCATCCCTGGGCATTATCGGATCACCATTTTAGTTTATTATCAAAGCTTCTTAAAAGGTCTGACCGGAGCATGTGTTCACCAGCTAAACACACACCCTAGAGGCACAGAAAGGTCGGAGAGCCCGGCTTTTGATTCCCATGTTGTGGTAAAAGAAATAAAGAAATTGGGGACTGGTGTAACTGTATAAAATGGGGGGAATGAAGGGAGTGGGACAAATGAATGTGTGAGTTAACTTTCATTATAGGGGTTAAAGAAAATAAAAACTTTAAAGTGGGGTCAGTTAAAAGCCCCACCTCTCAAAGAGCCTTAAATTTAGGCAGTTATGGGGGAGAGTGAAGGGAATATATGTTTGTATATAAGTGTATTGACACACATTGCTTACATTTTGTTGTCTGGTACTGAAAGCTTTGGCTTCTCTAACCTTTCTCAGCCGCTTTTCCTCCTGCCTGCTTGTCCTTCTCAGCAGCAGTGTCCTCCCTCATCAGCGGCGAGGTGAGAGAAATGGTCACCTGCATTTTGGGCTCCTTGCTTGAAAATATCACGATGTTCGCCTCCTCGGGGTGAGCCTGCACCTCATACTGATCTTCAGAAAAAGTCTGCCGGTTAAAAGGACACTTGGGATTACTCACTACAGAGGAGGAGGGGTGTGTGGGCAAAGACTAGCCATGTTTGGCGAGGAAGCAGGGACACTAGGGTATTTTTTTAACCTTGGATGGTGCAATTTTTTCCTGAGGTTGTTCCTTTATCTACACAGGGTCATAACATTACAATTACTGTGTATTTCTCAACAAATCATTTTGTCTTTGTATTTGTATCATTAAGTAAAAAATGGGGCAGGTTAAAAGTTAAAGCCCCATCTCACTCTGTAGGATTCAGGTGTCATAACCAGGCAGTGAATCTAAAGATCAGTCAAAGCACATTCAACAAACACTTATTACAGCTAAAGCAGGAGGGAGGAAGAGTTAGGAATTACAACACATCGCAACCTCTTTTCAACTATTAAACTGTTATCTTATTTACCTTAAGGGGAAATGCCAGTAACACAGGAGTTTTTCTGCTTTAAACTTTGAGTTTAATAACTTGTAAACATGAAGAAATCTCTCCCAAAGCCAAAAACTCATGTTTCTGGCTCTGTGGGAAATGCTCATGTGCACTGATGACAAACAAGCTGCATTTCCAAAAGAGAAGTTATTCTACAGGGGATTTTTTTTTGGTCATTTGTATTTTCTCATCTTTAAGTATGACAATGGCTCTCAGAGAAAACCTTTCCTCCAGCTCTCATGCCAGAAGTCATGAGGTAGCAGAGGATAAAATATAATGACTTCATATTTTTTTTAATCTACAGCAGAAGCTCCAATAACCACAATGTGAACAACTATAGTTCGCACTGGAAGAGATAACTTTATTAGTTCCTCTCTCAGATTCAACGACCAGGGCATCCTTTCACAGTATGAAATACAACATTTGATATTAAAGTGTTGTGATTTCCAGCTCATCTCAATTCTTACATCCTTCAACCTCAACATTGTCCTAAAATAACCATCCAAAAACAGTACAAGTATTCTTACCTCCAGCTCTTTAGGCAGCTGCTTTGCAATGCTCTTCAGTAAAGAGATGGTGGGTTTCTTTGCAGTCAGCAGGATAAGCTCCACATTTCGGTCCCCACGAAGCAGCAGGCCTTTGGCTAAGATTCCCACCCGCATCACTCCTTTCAGTAGCCGTGCTGGGTTCTCTGAACTGCTGAAAGTTAAAAGAGGCAAAAATTAAACATATAGGGATGATTTTACAACAGAGAGCCTGTTGGAGTATTCTCTATCAAGGGAACTTGATTAACATGGTACTTTATGCATAAGGATGGGAACTGATAAGATTTTATTGATACCAATATCATTATCTACTCTGACTATTGATCCAAATCTTTGTGGATTCCTTTATTGATTTCTGTGGATTTTCTTTGTGAAAACGGGGCCTTTTCAGGGTTTTCAGGGTCAACAAGGGTCAGGGTCTGTCTGCCATGATTACTTCTTTGTGTTCTTTGTCATGATAAGAAAAGGAAATGATAGGGAATTGTTTAGCAAAAGACAAATTATATTTATTCCTTTGGCTACTTGTCATTGATTCTCAACAAGAATGACTTTTTTTTTTTTACAACCTGACACACCAGATCCAATAAATGGAAAAGAGATGATCTCTAAAAAAATCAGCTCCCATACAGAGAGGGAACACAAACACATTGACTATTCGGACCAAAACCATTTTTTTTTTATCCAGGCTGTATATTTGTTTATTTCTGCTTTAAAAGACAGTTTATGGCTGCTGTAAGTATCAGAGGTGCCGAAAACCTCAGCCAGGCTCAAGCTGACTTGAGGAACTTCAGTTTTTCTCATTTCTGCAAAGGCTTTATTTTTCAACACCAAAGGTTGACTGAAGTTGACTAATGATGCCATGATCAGGCTCAGTTGGGCCTGGAACAATGTGGGTGCAGGCCTGTGAAGGACTGGAGAGAATTATGCTTAAGTATAAGGGTCTTATCTGAGTGTGCCCCAAAGAATTGGTGAAATTCTGAAATATAGCTTGATTCTGTGTTGAGGTCCTTTTCAAGGTGATTTCTGTTTCACTTTTTTTTTTTTTTATGTGCTATTTAACTTAGTAATTTGCCTAAAACATTAGTCCCATTTGTAGTTGGGAAACTTATCATAGGTTTTTATAAACTTACTTGATTTACTGCAGGATGCTTTTTGGATGTTTTTATCACCAAAAATCCATGTAAACATCCACTACAACCCCTACGTAGGTTTGATGCTTTGATTCTCTGTACAGCTCAGTTTTCAAAACTTCAACCAACTTATTTTTCTCAGCATGCTTACAAAGAAACATGGGAAACATCGCCTACCCTTTCTCCTCTCCTCCTTCAGTAGCAGTGGGGGCAACAGCTGGTGTCTCCTTATCCAGCAGGGTGTCTGACACCAGTTTTAGGGCTCTCTCAGAATGGGAGACAATCCTCTGAACAGCTTGTAGCTCCTCCTCTACAGGGTAAATGGTTGAGTGTTTAGCCATGATGTGACGGTCATCGGGAGAGTCTGGTCGACGCACACATGTCTGAGGAGAAGAGAAAAAATAATGTGTATGATGATTTGAAGTTGATTCTTTGGTTTATAAAAAAATGGAAAAACTGCAGTTGCATTGCTCACCAGTAGAGGGGGCACAGGCATCCCAGGCCTGCTCATTAATGGTGGAGGAGCCATCCTGCGTCTCTGCTCCCCCCAGTACATCTGCTCCTCCTCCATCCTCCTCCAGTACAGATCCTCCTCATATCGCCTGCAGGAGGGTCATGGTTAAAGTCATTCACCAAAAGTCAATCATTCCATTGTTACAGCTGACATTACATGAAGACAGTGCTCCCTAAAAAGAAACTTGACAGAAAACTCGCAATATTTCCTTAATAATAAAAATACTGTTGTCATTTTTGCTCTTGATTGTTTTTGCATCTCCCCTTGCAAAAACAATCAAGCCCAGAACTTGTCATTAAAAATACCATAGATCATGTTGAGAGCATCATACAGGGGCCATTTATCTGTCTGCAGCTTATATGAACATTAAAATATGACTTCACATTTCCACTTTCATTGATTTCTTGTGTTGATTGAGAGAATGTATCTTTGAGGATATAGGAAAGCTCCCATGTTTGTCAGTGTCAGAGAGGTCAGGAAAACAGGAAAAGTGCCTTTGAAATGAGTGATTTTCCCTGAACTGCACGTGCAAATGCATCTAACTATCAGTCAGTGTTTTAAAACTCCTTCTTTGCCAATTCTACAGGGATCTAAAAACTTTACCATGAGTCTGACCTCATCTCCATGTGCCAGCGCTGCTCATCATCTCTCTGTCTCTTCAGCAGCACCTTCTGCTTTTGCTTCTTTAGCTTGCTCTCCTGCAGCTTTCTGGCTCGGTTACTGGGCTTGATTTCCACAGGAAGTTCCGGGTTCACTTTCTTCTACACAGACAGACAACAAGAAAAAAAATTAAAGGGAAACGTAGGAGTACGGACTGCAGGATGATCCTGAAGTATGATCCTGCAGATCCTCTCAATGGAGGGAACACACAGAAATGTCTGGTTACACCTAATACTTTTTAAGAGCATTGTGATACCATCTTCATACATTAAACAACTCCATTGCATCTTCAATTTCTAGTTGGTTACATTAGAAACAAATCTGATGCATTATAAATCTGATGATTGAAAGTAAGTATATATGAAGAGTCTTACGCCCAATTCACAAACATTTATGGCCCCGTGAGGCTGCGCCTATACTGTGAACATCGCAGAGATGGAATGGGGGAACAAGTTGATCCTCTCTTTGCACGTTTCCAGAGGTAGTAATGGAGGCACGTCAAAGGCGAGACAAAAAAAGACGGGACTACAGTGAACCAGTTGAACCAAAGGAAAAGAAAGATGTGAGGCAGTGCATGATGTTTGATGACATGTTACTTATGTGACCGACACCTGGACTGAGGACACCAACTTTATGCTACAATTGGACTAATATGAATCACTCAATGTGCAATGACAGCGGAACATCAGCTTCTTGAATGCTACTCAGGAAGTGATCACATTTTGACAGTTTTTGTTTACAAAACCACAACAATACGAAAGAAACCTTTGAAAGAATGCATTGCAACCCTGTTCGGCTTGCTGCTCTACATTACTAGTCGGGCAGGAGTCAGCTTAGTGATGGCAATACTGTCTTACTTTGTACTGAAGTCTGTGCCGTCTTCCTTTCAGGTGCATGTCTTTAGCATTTGGGTCGTTGAAGCTGCACTCGCACAGTTTACAGTGAAACCTTATCACCTTGCCATCATCATTGCGGACCTAAGACACAAAACAGTTCAGATACTTAAACGTAACACAACACAAATCATCTTATAATTCAACCATTAACATAAATACATGAGGCTTGTTGCACCAGTTATGTGTAAATTCTATTTTAGGTTGAGGTTTGAGGTCAACAAATGGGTCATCTGTGGCTCAGCCTGGTGAGTCACTCCACCATCAGTAGGACAGTCGAGGGTTCAAGCCCTGCCCCAGCTGTCACTTAACCTAAAATTGTTCCAACTGCTGCACCAGTGATGTGTAAACAGGGATGAAAGTCTGTGAATGTGTTAGCTGATACTGGTGGATTACCTACATTAAAACTTCAGCCATCAGTGAGTTAATGTGAGAGAAAATGGGTAAGTGTGGCCTGTGATGTGAGAGTGCTCAAGTTTATTTAGCAAGTAAATCTGCATTGAAACTAACTTGAATAACTTTACTGAGTCATCATTTCGCTGCACACCAGAGATAAAAGGTTCATCTTGGATAATAAAGTGTAAAATCAAGCTAAGCATGATACTGTTACAGACGTTGCATTTTCACTTCTCTTGACCAGTGAGTATAATGCATTGTTCTAAATGCACTGTTGGCTTCTTTCACCTCTTTGGAAGACAAAAAGTTGAAAATAACTTTTATTAGGTTGTAAATAGGAGCCAATGTGAATCTTATTTCTGATGCCTGTCCACTAATGAAAAAAATCCACATTAAATAGACTAACTTAAAAGATGTTAACAAAAACAATCAGTATGGTGTTTACACTACCTCCACAATGTAAAAACAAAGTAACACTTATCCAACAGTGTTTCTCACCTTCCATAATGCTAAATTCCTCACAACAAAATATTTAGTAAATTTAAATGTAAAATCAATCATTATAATAAGGAAGGCAGGTTTCTTTATTTAAAGTCATTTTCAAAAAATGTCATACCTCTAATCCTTAAACCTATGTTTTACAACAATTATTGAGATAAAAAGCTTCAATAAAATACACCATATTAATATTGGCATCTAAAGCCATTAATCCTTAACAGTTGGAGGGCGTCATCATGGTAACCCTAGCCTTCATCCCTGAACAGCCAGTGTAAATAACAACAGAGACCTCTAGTGGTGATCGTTCACAACACATGATAATGTAACACTACAGTACTGACAGTAAATAATCACCACTCAAGGGAAGAAGTATGAATATCATAAAAACATTTCCAAAGGATGTAATCTACCACTGAAAACGAACAGGCAATTACAACAGGGGGTGGGACTAAAAATTTTTTCCAAACTTGAGTTAGATTTATCTTAGCTGGTGCAACACCTTAAATGTCAGCAATGAAGAAACTTTTTTCCAAAATAAAGACTTACATTCAACAAGGCTATGTTAATTAAGGTTCAGTTACATGGACCACTAAAAACCATTGATGATCCAGATAAAAAAAAGATCATAACTTTAAGAATGATGAAAACTAGATCATTCGGTTCATTGGATAAGGCGTAGTTAAGTGCTGCAGTGAAATGGTTTTTCTTCAAAGAACTTGCACAAAATATCTTTAAATTATCTCAAATTAGACTTAACACTGTTAAATTTGCCTTACATTGTTACGTTACAGCTGTAAGTCACGTTTAAATTAAATGTTATTCCAAAATCAGGTTAAAAATTCCTATATGATAAACATAAAATGTCATTATTTTCCTTAGTACTACAATGTGCTTTTGACTGCTGTTAACCTTCATACATCTGGAAGACCTCAAATTGCTGATATGAACTTCTGCCCACCTCCTCTACATAGTCGTGTCCTACTGGCTGGATGTCTCCTTGGCTTCCAGCTCTGTCCCCATCTTCATCTTCGCTCTGAGCCTCCATCTTCAGAGATGAATGTTGCATCGACTCCTCCACCTTAGCAGCCACCACGACTGCTGCTTGTGCTGCTGGTGCTGCTGGTGCTGGAGTGCTGGCAGATTTATTGGCTATGTGACAGACAAGATGTCAAAGATTAGACAGAAAAAAGTAATCTAAGATTTCTACCTTCAATCCTTTTCCAGTTGATGGTGACCTCAGTTTAGTAACAACTAAGAAACCTCCAGTAACCGAAACGTGAAAAGCATATTGTTACTATTTGTCTCACCTGGCAGGGGACAGATCTGAAAAACCTGTAAAAATTCCTCATGTTCAGTCCGTTTAACTTCACATCCTTCCTTAAGCATGCCATGCACATTGTATCATTGGAGCAGAATTGTTCAGTTAGCATAAATAGTGTGTGTTATTTTAACATTCACATTGCTGCTGGAGAAGAACTGTAAAGCTCTGCTTTATATATAAGCTGCTTTTAACTCCACAACTTCATTCATGAGCAGGGTGAAAAATGGCTCATTTAAACAAAGTTAGATGAACAAAGCAAATTCACCACTAAGGGATATTTTAATATATTTAATTTTTCAGTTCTCAACTTTGTTTGGTGAAATTTTGTAATATATTTTAGTGTTTTTTAATGTTTCTGTCATTTGATGTGATGAACGCTCTTGTATTTTACTCTGTTGGACAGAGGTCTCTGACCACCAGGCTGAGGGCCAAACAAAGAAAATAAATTATCTTCATTTTGTTTTTTTGACTGTGAATCATGAAGGTGTCCTATTTTGACAACGGACTGGATTTTCTCCTATCCATCTGTGAACCTTGATTATAATGACAGGGCATACAGGCTCCCTGTGTCTATCACAGTTGTGATGCCCAAAAAAGCAAAGCCTAGGATAAACTCACCATTTGACCCTACATTCAAGTACTCCTCCAGCTCTGTCATGAGCATTGTTGTTAATATATTTAAATATTCTCTGTGCGTGTCTCTCTAAGACAACCAAGGCACACAAGAGCCTGGGCCTGATGTGCAGGATGTCAACAACAGAAGTGGAGATTATTCAAAGATCAGAACCAACAAAGCTGAGACTGACATCACACACCATGAGAATGGCATGCACATCAATGTACAATACTTTCCAGTGTGCTGTAAGGTTCCACTGTTTAGGTGTAATTAAGGATTGTGTTCAGTGATGACTTTCAGCCAAATTGATTCATTGATGTAATTGTTACAACAGTTGTTGAAAACAGAAACTGTCTTTATGAAGGTCTCTTTGTTTATTATTTTTGTTGGGATTGACTGAACCAACAAATGATCATGTCAGTTGATCTCACAAACAGGTGATCCAAATCAACCACAAAAAAGGCTAAATTATTATAAACTATTTGTTTTTGAGCATACTATGGGTAATAAGTGCATACCACCGCCATACCACCAAAAAATTGTAATTGGACTTACAAACGACAGTTATTTTGGAGGGAGCTGGCCTCTTAACTGGTACCGTTGTTTTGACTGTGGTGTTTACAGCCACCTGTTTGGGTGTCACAGTGGGTGTTGTAGTGGTTGATACAGAGGCAGCAGTGGACGTGGAGACCAGAGGTTTCCCAGCTGTTGAAGTTGTGACGGCTGGAGCAGTATTCACCAACACTGGCTCAGTGGAGGGTATAGGTTTTCCCAGCTTGGTGTGAAGTTTCACCACCTTTTCGAGTTAAAAGAAAAGACAAAGGCAGACACAACCATTTAAGGCAGCTGATACTTAATCCCATCCCAAATCCCTGAGATAGCTTTAGTTCCAAGGCTTGGCAGCTCAAATGGAACATCAATGAGGGCAACAACCAACATGTGTAATACAGAAAGTATGTCACATCTACAGCTGACTGTATTGTCTTAATCAACAACAAAAATGGAAGCACTTAGAGGCCAAAGCATCACAGTTGTCATACCTTCTGGTGTTTGGCCCCACGGATGTGGGCAGCATAGGCATCCACTCCAGTGCAGGAAACATCACATAACTCACAGCGTAACTGAGTCTGAACCCCTCGAGGTCCGTTGCTGGTCCCCGCCTGGCCCCCAGATTTCAGGGCTGCTTCTTTTTTCTTGTGCTTCTGACCCTCAAGGTGCTCCCGGTATGTCTAATGCATCAAAATGAGAGAAGTTACTTTTTGTTTTTTGATAAGTTGTTCTTATTTGCAACATAAGGCAACAACAAATAAACAACCAGACAGACAAGTCAAAAACACCACCCTCCTCTTCCCATGTCCACAGAGTAACAAGAAGTAACAAGAAGACAATAATCATAATAGTAATGATAATGATCAACATGATAATAACATTACTATGAAAGTGATGGTAAGGAAGAGGAAAAAGGAGGAACTGCCTTTAATGAGATGGACTAAAAGATGAAAACAGGAAAAGGCCGTAGTTCATCTTGTCAACAAACTTTTTAACTAGGGTCAGGGTTTCTACACACTTTTAAAACAAAATTCATCAACTTTAAAGGACCTTTCAAATTAAAATGGGAATATTTATACATTTTTTCCTCAATAGAAAATATGGCAATTAACAATGGGTGGCATAAGAACTTTTTTTCTGTTATATGCCAAAATGCTGATTCTTAGAGGTGAGATCATCATTTTACCAAAACATACAGGTGCCAAACATCTGTTTGACAAAAGAATATCCAGTTGCATTGCTCTCGAGAAAGAGAGGAAGTGACCAGGACCTGGCAGATTGGTACATTATTACAAAACAAAAGATGTTGTACTGCCAAAAGTCTGAGGGCCAAGTTGCTGCCTCAGTTTTTTTTAGTGTTTCCTGAAGTAGCCCTTGAAATAGCCACAAATAGATTGGATAAAGATGGTCTCGGTCAATATACCATCTAAAATTTAACACTGTCACAAGTAAAAGTGAGATTTTAACTGCATTAAAATCCGTAAATCAAATTTAAGTCCTATTAAGATTCTTCTGAATCTGCAGGAACCCTGTATGTTTTCTTTAATAATCAAACATGCACTTGATCTAAAAAGCTAATGTGGGATTGTCTTTGCACTTTTTTCCAACACAAGCTGAGCTGCACAACATGATAAAGCTTTTATACAAAAAGCTTTTCCAAAACATGACAGAATAATCGTACCTGAGGGCCTGCACAGCTGATCTTACAAATGTCACAGTAATGGAGCTGAGGCTGCTTGGGGGGCCCTTTGGGTTTCTGCAGCTTGTTCTGGTGAAACGTTGGCTTCTTGTAGGTGTTCACTGCCAGCGCTGTCACCATGTTGCTGCCTGAGTTGCTCCAAGACGAGCTTGTAAGCTGTTTGGGTGGGGGCTGGATGGGGGGCTGGGTCTGAGGTTGTTGTGGCTGCTGTGGCTGTTGAGGTGGTGGCTGCCGCTGCTGCTGGGTGAGAGTCTGCTGGGCCGCCTGATAATAGGAGGGGGTGGATGTGGAGGTGTAGCCAGTTGAATCGTAAGTGGAATAGCTAATGCCTAGGGGAGAGAGACATGGTAGAAGAGAGAGTACAGAGCTTTAAAAGAGAAGAAAAGAATCTGAGATGTGGGTCAAACTAAAACAGCCAGCAGTCATGGAGCTCTAAGCTGCATCAAACAAGACAATCCCAATATGTGCTTTGAAAGAAATCATGGATGTCATGAGTGGCTCCCGCTTCTGCTTGAGGAGAGTATATTTAGATGTATCTCTCCAAACACACACACAAATCACTTTTGGCCTTCTGACCTGAAATGATAAACATCAATGGTACATAATTGCTACTGGAAAGAAACAGAGAAAAGCTGACAGAGTTTTACTGACTTACTGGTTTCCATCTTGTTAGCAAACTACAGGTGAACCCACCAGATTAAGTGGTTCACCTGCTAACCCTGTGGTGGTTACTATGAGGCATTCAACACCGTATAACATGGTATAAGCAATGTGTCGGATTGATCCTGCACTCGATACACTGAACAGATACGCAAATTACATTATTCACCTCAATTAGCCTTTAAAAACATGATTAATTGAACACTGACACATCAGTGCACTGACAGGAGGGAGGGAGGTCAATTTAAAGTGCTACACTGTGAGCTGGAGTCTCTTCTCTCAGTGGGTTTATTTAGGGTGCAGTTTTACATAGTGATAACTATGCCCTGGAGTGTTTGACTTTCAGTATGACTGTCTCAAAAGCCCAATTCATGTCTGAAATGGAAATCCTGGACAAGATCCCTTCCAAAAATGTTAAGATAATATGGTCCCATTCCTCACTTCAACAGGGTAGACTTACCGCTACTAATATTATCAACATGGTTCCAGATCCCAACAGATATGCAGTCAGCCATGTTGAAGACATCAACTCATCATTAGAGCTTTTCAGAACACCATCAATCAAAAATATTGTACTTGGGAAAACAAATTCAGAGGGAAAGCGTGTGTATGGGGACAGTTAGACTGTCTTGAATGTAGCTGACTTGGAAGCCTACATTGGCTCGTTCATTTTGGCAGGAGTTTACAAATCAGAAGGTGAAGCAACAGCAAGCCTTTGGAACGCTGAGACTGGAAGGGCAATATTTTTTGCCACCATGTCTCTGATGACATTCCAAGTTTTGTCCCATGTCTTGACTTTAAGGACAAACAAACAAGGTAAGGCCGACGAGAATGGGACAAACTTGCGGCAATAAGGGATGTATGGGACAAGTTTGTGCAGCATTACCCCTGTTTTACAATCCAGGGCCCCACGTGACTGTCTGTAAGTGCAAACCACTGATATGTTACAAAAAAGAGAGAGGAAAGGGGGAAGGTCACCAACAGCAGTCAATATGGTTCATTCTGTGAGTGCCATGAATGTCCATCCAAAACAGAAGAGATTTGGATGAAAGATTTTGAGGATACACTAAGGCTCCATCCCTTTTCCCATAATACACCACTCCCGCTGATAAGAAGGCAGAGTGGAGACCAAAGGAAGCGCATAATTCTAAGTATTTATTAAATCATTAAGTAGATATGAATCATACGTCTGTGTAGATTCTCATTCATCCAGGTCATGGTCATCCTGAAGATTCAAAAACAAGGCAACTGGACTGTGTAGAGTTTGTTGGGAAGACGTTTCACTTCTCATCCAAGAAGCTTCTTCAGTTCCAAATGGCTGGTGATGGAAGCAGATATTTATCTTGCTAGAGGAGATATAGATATGAATCATGTTTTGAATTGTTGGTCGTATTTTAAAATTGCTTGTTATAGTGAGCTAGCTTTCGCAGCTGTAGCTACAGCTATTGTCGCATCTGCCTACGATACAGCCAGCAAGCTGCTCTGGCTGATGACGTAGCAGGAATCTAGTGGTGTCTCATTTCTTAGGGGTGTGTTTTCACCCCTTCCCCTTGGCCCTCTAAACAGAGGGCCAAGGGGAAGGGGCAGACAAAGGGGTAAGACAAATGGGAAGGTCTATGGGGTACAATTGGGATTCACCCCAACTCTAAAACTGAAAGTTCGACTTGATGGTGGCGCTACAGGAAAGGTCATATCATCAACAAAATCAGTATGGTTCCTACACTTGTGGTTATTAATGTTGTCAGTAAATTTGAGAAGATTTGTACGAAAACTTTTCAAGATACATTAATTTTAATTCAAAAGTTTGGCCTTATGGTGGTGCAACAGGACAGGTCAACTCTGCGATAGGTTTCATTATCAAGGGTTTATTTATGTATTTAACAAATAAACAGAGTTTCCTCGCACAAAAACGTGGTCAACAATTTTATGTAAATCATCTTCTGGAGGCATATATCCCTGGGGTCAGATTGACCCCAAGGGTGAAATGTGTTCATAATATTTGAGAATAATAGGAGGGTTAAAAGATGCCTTCAACAGATTTCTAAAAAACATTTGTCTTAATGTTAATTTAATAAATTATCCATGAAGGCTGTCACATATTTTAAACTTTGATGCAGTACCAAATAAGAAAAGTAATTTTGAGATACCCTTTACAATACCGCTGCCAAAAAATGCAGTTAAATGATAAGAAGTCCCTGGGAAAAAAAACTGTCTACACTGACTACCTGCAGTGCAAAAAAAGGAGGTCTAGAAAAAGTACTTGATGACACATCACAACAATGTTGTAAATCCCTCATGGTTAGTAAACTAAAGTATTCTTTGACATTTATGTTTGGCCCAACTTTCTTATCATTCTCTTAATGTTGTTCCTGGTAGCAATACAAGCAATACAATAGTTCAGATTTTTAATATGTAATGTGTTCTCTCTGAAAGGCCACAGGACAAAACTGTCCATGACAACTCTTCCCAAGTGATCAAGTGATTGTTTTCAAACAGGCACATATATTTTTGACAGCCATCAGAACTAACCCCCCCAGACCCCTCTTCAAACTATGTGTGCCACTCGCAAATGGTCCTGAGAGTCAGCACATGTTTGCATATATCGATTCCCTCATTAGCATCACACATTGACTCACAACTGAGATATCATCCCATTCAGTGACCAAGTTCCCACGGCCACATATACGTCTATTGTTCTCAGCAGAAGGGTGGTGTGCGTGACGCGCTTTAGGTGGCCATGTTCACATCCGAACACAAAGTGCAGTGACAGTAAATGGTGAACTTCCTGCAGCATGCAGTACAGGGCTACAGTTGCTCTGTGTTCACAAACTAATATCTAATTAATCCAATCAGAGCCAGCCCTGGCCATTTTGGCATCCTAGGTTAAATAAAGATTTAGTGTCTCCCTGCCCTGGCTCTTCATTAACACCTTGCAAAGAGTAAAGAAATGATACCACGTAATAATAAAACAGTTAATACTAAAACTATTTTAAAAATATTTAATTAAAATTAAAAATTATATACCTACACATTTAAATGTGAACAGGGATTCAATGGGGTTGATTAAATGATAAGAGCATTGTAAAATAAAAGCTTCATTTTGAATGCATTCAAAACATTTAAAGAGGATTCACATTCAAAATGTGATGAACAGAAAAAGAGCACACGGCAAACTTAAATTTTCTCATCTCAAAATTAATTTATATCTGAAATTATTCAATATGTCACATTAATTTAGCATTTCTGTGTTTCAGTTACTTTTATTTAACAAAATATTTTGTACTAATTGTTACTTTTACTTTTAATATTAATCTTATTATAACCCGTCTGTTGTCTAAAGAAAGTGCAAATACTAAGATAAGCTGTGGACTGACAGTGTGTGAGAGGAATGTCCTCGTTCACCTATAGTACATCTTGGTGCACAGAGACGCAGGATGATATAGCAATCTAGTAAGACCTATTCTTTTGGTGCTTTTTCATATTTTCTGGTATACCTGTTCATTCTGCGATTTTGTGAGGAATTTGGAATGGCTACATCTGTACAAAGTTACCTGAGTAGGTGGTAGCAGCAACAGTGGAGCCAAAGGACGAGCCGAGGGTGTACGACGAAATAGGCGTGGGCGGCTGCTGGACACTGGTGGACACTGGGTAGATGTTGTAGCTGGTCGACACAGAGCTGGAGGGCACCAGAGGTTTCAGGGCTGTTACCTGCCGCTGAGGAGGAGGGGGCTGGCTGTACACAGTGGAGGGGGCAGGACTGTACGCACTTTTCACCCCAACTGAAACATAACATGGAGAGTTGGTAAATGGTAAGGTTTAAGTGGCAAAGACTAAGAGAGAAGTAGAGGTAGAGAACACCATTATGGAAAGGAGACCATCCGTTGATTCTCTTGGCCTGTTGAAGGTTTTAATGTATGATCTTCATTTCACAAGCAAGTGAGCTGCAGACACATAACACATGAATCTTTCCGACCTTGAAAAGTGCAAGGTGAGTAATCATATGACTTGTGATCTACCTCCCAGCAGAAGTAAGGTTGGCATGTGTACATTTATAAAACTGCTAACAGGATTAGAAAAAAAACCAATTTGATACAAGTAAATGCAGCAGAATCAGGGTTATGCTAATACTTAAACTGACTTAAATTTAGTTTGGGCAAAGCTTGTATTTCAGAGGGCGACACAGCCATTGTGAGTTCAAATGAGCCACTGTATTGGGAATGTGTTGTTACCAAGAATATTTGATGTGAATAATTTCAAATAAGCTAAACACAAACTGAAATTTAGTTTTGGAAATACGTCTGAAGTCAATCTGAATTGAGAACTATTGGACTACAGTGTCAGGTGAAAGGAGAAATTGTTTTTTCAGGATAACTTTGCTTTTGTTAGCAGAGCTAGTAAAGCCAGCCCGCAGCATTTCATGCAGGTTAAAATCCATGTAAAGAGATAAAAAATATGAATTTTATATTTGTTTTGTAACAGGAGTTACATTCCATCAAATTCATCCCTATTCCTTTTATTGCTCATTCAAAATGTTCATCTTTTCAACATGAGACTTACTGTGTAAACTTTGTCTGAAAAAGAGTTTGTCTCATAGGACAAAATTAACTTTCTAGGAACAACACAGAGATTAAAACGTTTACATCCATTATTCCCTTCAGTACAGAGCCTGCACCCTGACATGAGGAGGCAGCAGTGCTGCGCAACACAGCAGAAGAGCAGGCAGACTACGGCCCTGTCCACCCAGAAACCAAAACAGCATCATTTCACGAAATGTGTCCATCCACATGAAAACACTGAAAATGCTGAAGAACATATTACAGGCCTGTAAGTGGCGCTGTAACGCTGCTGCAGACATACACCAAAACCGGGGAGGAAGACATGGAGCATACTCATACATCATGAGAAATGTCAATAAACACATGCGTCAGCTGTTTCCATGTCCTCCTGTTGGCCACAGTGGTCGTATAAGAGCAGTAGATTTTGCTGTACAAGCCAAAACAAGCTCGTTGTCCACATGAAAATGCTCGGCCGATGTTTCAAGATTCATCCACTCTTGGACCTGTTTTCTAAAATCTGCCTTAGGGCACCAGAAACACCGTATCTGTGTGGACCAAACTCCTATACAACTTAAAGTTTGTGCAGATATGCCCGAATTCATTTCTGTGTGGACGGCCGATGAGATCAAATTTGGCTAGCTTTTACGAATCACTCTTTTGCTTTAATTTTACAACCATGTCCTCCACCACAGCCTATAGGGGGCCTGCACAATATGAGAAAAGCATCTGATGTGCCATAACATTGTTCAATACAGCAATAACGATATAGATTGTAATAGCTTAACAAAAGATAGAGAGTTTATAAGCTATGACTTGGTATACTGCAGGTAAGTGTCCTTACCTATACTGTACTTCATTTTAACACCTGCAACATGTTTTTTATGATTCTAAAAGAAATCCAAGAGCCTTTTCTTCCACTAAACTGGCTCAAATAAAATTAAAGGTATCCTATGGCCAGCTTTGGCTTCATCTGACTGCATCATAAGGTGTGAAAGCAGCGTCATTATCCCTCAAATATTTGTCTGACTACATCAAAAAGTTGTTTTGAATTTATTGCAGTAAATTCAGACTGGCACGATGTGTTGATTGCTAATAATAAAATCAGCATTATTTGTGCAGCCTTAGCCTTTAAGTGATCAAATTAGGCACAGTTTGCAAACTCATCAGCAGTCTACTTGACAAGTGTATACTCTGTGCTTTAAATCACTGTAGCATTGGGGTCGGGATAATGACTGATTCACACATTTTATGCTGTCTAATAAGCTATCTGACTAAAAATGTTGAACTGGCTACTCACAAGCATCCCTAGTTTGTGGGCCTTTACATAGTGCATTAGGTAAGATACTGGGTAAAGATTTTTCTATCTCCCTCTACAAAATGCATTTCTGTAGAACCAGTACAGTTGAGGAAGTACAGGGCTTGTAAACAGTTCTGCGTGGACTTGACACATCAAACAAGGCTTAAAATCCATTTTGTATCAAAAGTCTATTTATCAGATACTTTTGGTGCCTAACGCTAGCAGCAGTTAATGGAGCAGCTGTGAGTAGACAGTTAAGGATGTTGCCTCAAGTGTCGTCTCAGAGAAAATTATCATATTTTCAACTAGAAAGCACTCGGAGAGTGCAGACCTCGGCCAAGCGCCACAGTTCCCCCTATTTGTCATTTGCACCATAAATATTAGTCCCACATTTATTTTGACTACGTTTTTAGATTCCTTGACCATGAAAACATACCATTGGCAACTGAATTCATAATGATATCAACATTAGTTCAGCAGTTATTCACGAAAATCGCATTTTGCGTAATGGCGGTTTTCTTCTGGATCGAGCTCCCTAGCTTTTGAAGATACAGCAAATCCGTTGGCATATTCCAGATTCCACAATGCCTTGGCTATTTAATGGTGTTTGTTGCGTGTTTATAGCTTCATTTGTTCTCTTCCTATGATAAAAATTCCAAAGGTCCCCTATTTTTTCATATTCTGGATCATAGTATCCGGAATTATTCCTTTATCCGGATCAGTCTTTGATATACTGTAGAGTTTGTTAGAAACTTGTCCTGTATTTTTTCCCAAGTGCCCTGACCATTATTTGTGGAGTTATATGCAGAAATGTCGAAAATGGCCCTATCTCCCAATGTTAAAGAATCCTTTAAAAAATTCCTGGATCCAGACGGAGATCCGGATCGCTTCCAAAATCTAATCATTTGTTCCTTATCCCAATCCGGACATTCCCTGAAAATTTCATCAATATCCGTCCATAACTTTTTGAGTAATATTACTAACTAACTAACTAACAGACAAACAAACAAACCCCCCCAAAAACATAACCTCCTTGGCAGAGGTAATTAAGTACATACTAAAGAGTATCTGGGGTCTCGAGTTCCTGAACAACAAGAGGTACAAGGCCTTTCTATTCAGCAGGCTTGTACATGGAGGCAGTTAGTCCTCATGTGTAAAGCCTTAAATGGTCAGTAGCTCAAACATTATCTCAGACATAAAGCTGGATCCGGGGAACTCTGTATCCAAGAACTGGCAGTTTTTTTTAAACATTAGTGGTTGTGAACATACTCTAGCAGTCAGCAAAATATATGAACCAGAGTAAGACAAAATATGGGGCTCTTTAAAAAAGGCTGGCCCTTTTTTCTGTTTGCAGGCTGCCAATCCACCTGTAATTAGGGGTATGGCCGGCTACAACCTGAAATTATCTGAGGATTCATGGTATACCATTGTAGAGCAGCAGCCTTATCCAAGACCTGTAAACAAACTCTGATGCCTTAAATCATATTCACTTCACTGTAATAATGAGGACATATAGACAACACATGAGAGTAACGATAAGCTGACTCACCAGTTTGGTAGTAGTTCTCCGTGGGTGTCCTCTGAGCTGATGCTATGCTTGTCTGGTAGTACTGTTTGTTGTCATAGGTAGTCACAGTTGCAGGGCGCCCGTAGCTGTAGTTGTCCTGCTGTGTTAAAGGAGGAACATTTAATCCACTCATAAAGCAGAATATTTAAGTGCTACTTGCTTAAGAATTAAATTCAAGTCCCTTAGTGTAAACTTTAAGCTTCATTTATTTGATTAAATTTACTTTTTGACTGTGAAAAAAAGAAAATCTCTTTGAAAGCCAGCGCACAAAGAGCATGCATTTCTCAGTAAAATACAAACACCCGAGTCATTACACAACAACCAATAAGACCTCATCATGCTCTAAGAGACAAAGAGGCAGAAATCATGAGAGAAGCAGAGAGGAGACTGACCGTGTCTGAGAATACCTGGTACGTCTGTGGGGTGGTGGTGGGCTGCGGAGGTGCTGGAGGGTCTGGCTGCCTGTAGGCATACTCCGGAGGTGCCTGATGGCTTTGATAGGCGGGGTAAGGGGAAGAGACCACTGGCCGCGCTGCCTGCACTGGAGCTGGAGAATAGGATGCAGTCACAGCATGAGCCACAGCCGGAGCCTGCTGCACACTGTAACTGGCTGTGGAGGGATGGGAGTAGGCCGTGGGAGGCTGGGTACTGAGGGGGGAGAGGAAAAGAAGACAGGAGACACAAGAAAGTCGATTTTAATGAACAATGTTACATCTTATAAAAATGATTAGTTAAGTCTTTACAATGGGTAAGAGACCTTGTAAATAACTGTCAAAAATAATCCAGGCTGTGTCACAAAGGTCATTTACTGCACCACTCTCAACATCCAGAGCAATACTGTGTCCTGTCTCAATGATCAAGACATTTAAATGTAATTTTTCTACAACAACTTCAATGGCAGCTCCGATATTTTAATTTGAGTGGTGCTTTGAACAAAATACTTATGTATGATAACACAAAAAGTCAGAGTCACTTCAAAGTGAGTGCTTAGAGAGAATTATGAGCTGCAGTGGCTGCTTGTATCCTGTATCAAATTTCACTGCTGCTATTAAAATCAAATAGTTGTTGACATGTTTGTCTCATAACCACATTTTGAAAGTCAAAGTGGTGATACAGGAAAAGTCAGTGGATTCCTATGTCAGCAGGTTTATATTTGCCAGGCACTGTAAAAATCTTACATATATATATGAAATATATCCAAAGGTGTCTTAGTCTATGGACAATCCCATTGACTAGCTGACCTCCATAGGCGCATTACCACCAAATCAAGAATTAGCCCAACAAATCCAACTTGTTTCCAATTTTTCTTTCAAAGAGTATAACTGTAGTCTCTTATCATATCAGGACTCACATTGAAATTTTAGATTTTATGCTAAATGGCAGACAAAAATATCATGCAAGAGGGCTTACATACAGGTAAAGCCCTTTTTACAGTGCCTTTATGCAATTCCGCTGCCATGAGGCTACATTATGTTCACAACCCAAACCATTCACATTAGCTCTGTGAGGCCACAGCGTCTGTTCCGATTCGTGCCGTCGTATGGCCTGGATGCCCCCACATATGAGGTGTGTCGGAAAAGTTCCAGGACTGGTGTCACAAAAGATTTATTTAGAATCCAAACTACAAGTTATCCCCTTCAAAGTAATCCCCCTGGAGTCTAATGCACTTTCCCATCCTTCTCTGCCACGCTTTCATGCACTCCTGGAAGGATTCTTCCGAGATCCTCCACAGCTCCATCATCACAGCCTTTTTGATGTCGTCCACGTCTTCAAAACGGGTCCCCTTGATGACCCCCTTGAGCTTGGGGGAGAGGAAAAAAATCAAACGGAGCCAGGACAGGTGAGTAGGGAGGTTGCTCCAGCACAGCGATGTTCTTCTCGGCCAGGATGCTCAGGGCATTGTGAGCAGGCGCGTTGTCATGGTGAAGCAGCCACAACTTGTCCTGCCACAACTCTCGCCTCTTCTCGCACACTGAACGTAGCAAACGCCGCAGTATCTCTTTGTAGACATGCTGGGATTACTTTGAAGGGGAAACCTTTCAGTTTGAAATAAATCTTTTGTGACACACCTTGTACACTCAACTCTCCTGCCTTCTGCTGAGTCTGCTCGCCCCTCGCTCCAACACCATGCCTCTGTTACTACCTCTGGTGACAGCAAAGAGGGGGTCAACTCATTCCCACTGTTCTGTCTCTGTGACATTCACAGTGGAGGCAAAGCATCACAGGGGCAGGCATATTACAGCTTGAATCAGCAAATTGGGCTTACCAATTAAAAACCCTAAGGATGAGGGATACGGCATGATATTCACAACCTAAAGTTGTAACCCTGTAAAAATTTCACTCTTTAACATCTTTAAGTTATCATTTTTCCTTTATCTTCTATCAGAGCTTGGTTTTTGGTGTGCAAGATACTGGATTTTTGCCAGTATCGGAAATGACAACATCTCTGAAATCATTGTGGCCAATACTATTACAGAATTTTTTCTGGTCAAAAGTACGTAGTTCTTTTTTTTAACTAAAATTGAGCTATTCCTGACACTGTGACGGTCAATTGTTGTTAGAAACAGATGTAAAACGTGAAAAAAAATTAATTCCTTAAAATTAATACTGTGGATTTTTTAATGTTGACATTAAGTGAAAAGAGGTGAAGCGTGTTAGTTAATTTTAATATTCTGTAGATATTATATAAGATTGGAAAAGGTGTTTACAACTGCGCATTAAAGTCATCCACTCCCTCTGTGAAGCACCACAGGGATTGGAGCTTTATTCAAATGTTTGCCAGTGGCTTTCAAATGAAAAAAATTGCTATAAATTATATTTGCTGTAAATTATAGGGATGCACAATATTATCGGACCAATATTGGTTTTTGCAGATATTTGCCTACAAAGCTGATTATTGGCATTAGCAGATATTACCACTTTTACTGATACTTACAGCCAATCTTTTGACTATACTAAAATTAGCCATGAAAATCCCATATAATGGCTGTAATACTGGCAAAATGTACAATGTACTATAATGGTTTACAAAGTATAATTTATTAAAAGATAAATGTTGTTTTACTTCCTATACATCTATTTCTAATGAAAATGGACATTACCATGAAAGAAACAGGTCAATTTTGGTTAGGTAGAGACTTTGTGCTCTTGAAAAGAAATATTAGTGACAAAGATCAATGATGTAATGACAATGTTGGCCTCTGTAGGCGGAGCCAGGCTAAAGCATTACCCATATACTCCCAGTGTTTGAGCTAAGCTAAATAGCGGTTGGCGATCTTTGTCCGTCTCTTCCTTGTTACTGGACGCACAGTTGAAAGAATGGTGTCTATCTGCTTGTCATGGACTCGGGAATGAGGCAAGACACGAAAACAAAAAAAATGCTGGAGTGTTCCTTTAAAACATTGATCTCTGAAGCAGAGACAAAGTAAGTATAAAACTATGTGTACTCTAACATCTGGGGAAAGTTTCTGCAGTGGATATGTAGCTTTACAGAGATAATATGTACAGGACTTCAAATGCAGCAGAAATGATAAGAATGAAAAATCTGTGCACTTTCTAAGCAGTACTTAAGCAGGGTACACACATAAAGATTATCGGGCTGTTTTTGTCCCGACTACCCCCTTCCCGACCAAAGACGGCAAATGCCCGATTATCTTCTGTCTTATAAGATTATCCTATAAAGCCCCGTTTCCACCAGAGGGTTCAGTTCAGTTCGTCTCGGTACGGCTCGCTTTTTGTGGTGTTTCCATAGCCTAAAACCGGGACAGGACCCCTTACAAGCGAACCGTACCGTCCTACTTTTTGGGACCCTTCTGTTGGGGTGCCAAGCATATCGACCCGACCCCAGAAGGTGGAGCTAGAAACACTGCAGCCCGTTGATTGGTCAAAGGAGATGTCACTTCCCGTGCGACAGCGGTAATTAAGAACAACACAGCCCCGCCATGTTTAAATCTCCACTTGTCTTCGTGAAGATAACTCTCAAGGCTTTTTTGTTTGGAAAATGGCATCAAGATTGAGCGTCCCATGGTCTACTGTGGAGGTGCAGACCTTCCTAAGTATTCTCGGTGAAGAGAATCGTTGCTCTTTGTTTACTGTGTCGTGTTTTCTTCTTCGTTGTATTTAATAGCCGGGTACACCGTGTCGCGCTGCTGTGACATCATGCTATTGGCATCCGGCTTAGACGTTGCCTACCAAGTAGGGTACGGCTGGCTGTGGAAATGCAACCAGGATCAGGCTTTACCGATCTGGCCTGAGCCAAACCGTGCCGATGCATACCGGACCACTTGGTGGAAACAGGGCTTAAGATTATCCTGTGGTCTGAGGTGTGTTAAGAGGGAAATTGTCCCGATAGTCAGCGCCGAAACGGGTCGGGCCAACAATCGTAAATATTAAACTTGTTCAATAGTGGACCTAAGAAACTGAGGACCAGCTCAAGTGTTCACGCGGTCTCCAGAATTTTTTCACAGTCTTATTTTTTATTTTGTTCCTGATTTTCCGTGGAAAATAGTCCCAAGACCACCATCATTCCCTCCTCTCGTATGTCCTCTACCATGTTGCGTGTTGTGTTTTCTGGTTGTTGGCATACACAATGTTCATGGCTGTTGCTATGCTTCTTCTTCTTCGTTTTTGTTAGATCACGTTTGATCACGCAAGATTTCTGTCTTTGAGGAGTAGAATACTTGGAATCAGTGGTGGGACAGAATGTTATGTGTGTGGTGTGATGTGTTGAGATTATTGGAGCACAGCACACACAGTATGATCAAAACTGTTCAATGCCTGATTTTTTATCTTCATGTATTGGGTCTCTAACAGATAAAAATCTCTTCAGATTTAGAAAATCCTTATGTGTGTACCCCGCTTTAGAAAGGTCCTTGATAGAAATGCTTCCCATAAGCAGGGCAAAGATTCTCAAGATCTAGTTTTCACTTAATATCAGAATAAGCTTCCTGCCAGGCTGTTAGTCACCATGCAACAGGCCTGATATTAAATCATCCCTGGTATTTACACAAAACAGGAGAAAAAACTGTTGAGTTTGGCTGAACACTCGGCTGTCTGTTCTGATCCATCCCTCCTCCAAATGTGCTGACAGCCTGCCTCAATGATAAATGTTTTAAGCTTAGCATCCCAGCATTTTGAACCTTCAAATGAAAAACACAGGGATCTAATGACTGCTGATCAGAATGCTGAGATATAATACTACAGAGTGAGCTTGAGTTATGACGGTCAAAGCAATATCACAGGATGAATAAGTCATTCGTCTGTGTTTCCTCTGTGATTGACTGTGACTTTTCATGTAATAAATGCTGAATCACTTTCAGATCAACTGCTTCATCTTCAGGCTAACCAGTAGCTACAATGACAGTGGGTGTGTGCCTAAGAGATACCATGATTGTCACTGGAAAGCTGAAGAATCTGACACCCATAATTCAATACTTTGCGATAAGGATTAAACTCGTATATTTGACTGCCTTTTTTGAAGTGGAATACATTTATCACCTGCATGTATTTTGAGTAATCCACCCGTACATCTCTCTTGTAAACATAAATGCACCAACTGAGTGTGCATCTCATATTAAAAATGAAGCTCCATCTGACGTAATTTCATCATTTTTGCAGTTTCTTGCAGTACGCACTATCCTGTGCTCCTAAACTCCAGGTTGACAGTACAGTGAAAATATTAATGAATATGCTGTTGGTGAATACGGTCAAGACAGCAGGAATACTTAACATACAGAATGAAGTTAGGTGTGACAGCCCCACCAAAAAAAACCCACTCCCATTATAGTGGTAGAGAATCAATCTGTGCAAAACACAACATAACCTAAAATGAAATGATTTTCTCTCTTACATGAATGTCAAATTTCACATGCACACTTTGAAAGTGGTCTAAAAGCAGAGACACACAGGTCTGATTCTGACTGAGTTCTGAGTTCAGTGATAATATTAAAAGTAGGCCGATGCCTTCGAGCAAATTTTGAATATGGGAAACCATGCTGACCTTTGTATCTAATCAACATTTTAGATCACAGCAGCTTCAGATTAGAATAAAGCACACCAGTCAAACTTGTGCAAACATGTAACCTATATATGAATACACATGCAGACCACAATGAAGTAATTTGTAAGGCAAGACAACAGCCCACTCCTGTTTTTCAGGATTGTTGAAAGATTGTCAACATACCACAACCACAGACAGAACTGTGAACTTTTACAGTTCGGGAGCCACAACAATGATCATCACAGTGACAAGAGATATGCCAATTATGTTTACTAGAATGCCAGACTGGCAAGTTCAATGGTTTACCTTACCAACACCTTTCCCAGGAATAACGTCAAATGCATTAAGTTAAGAGAATAAGTTTCCTGTTTTCACATGTGCATCATCTGCATCAGCATATCGTTATTGGACATACAGAAATAAGAGCAATGATAGTGAGACAGTAGATCTACACCAGCTTGACCACAGCTAGCCTTATTACTCCATCTACAGCACCCACATTATCTAAACCCAGCTACATGACATTCCCATCAATAACGTTTTGATCCATATAGTGTCTCCTGTCCTTATGATCTGAACCACTGCCCTTAGCTTTTCCACCTCTTGAATCCGCTCTGAGGTGACCAAATGTCAGTCAACGTGTAGGAGAGCGTCGGCCTGCGGACTCAGCTTGCTAACGTAAGCTAATAGTAGTAGCGGGTTAAGCTAGCTGGCTACGCAGTAAAACCGCTCAGGAGGTTTAGTCCTACAATAGATACGGCAGAGAGACAAACACAGGACTCAAAAGACACGCTGACATCCGCCCACAGCTGCTGAATTACCTGTACTGCGGACCGGCACCATGTGAGAAGCCGAAATAGTTGCTTGCAGCCATCTTGGCATCCTCAGTACAGTTGAGCTCTAGCAGGCAGCAGTGGAAACCCAGGAACCACCGGTCAAGATAGTTCACTGCTCCCGCTGCAGCCAATGGAAACAGACGACCGCTACACCGGAACTGCGTATGTTAGAAAAAAACGAGGCGAGTAACCCACAATGTAAGCCTCTCTAAATTTTTATTTCATCATTTTGTGCATTAGACTACATTATAACCACACGTTGTGGATGATCTGTTGGAAACTACGACATACATTATTGAATCTGAATGTAAAAATGTAACCTCGAACTATAAATATGATAAATACAATATTGAATTTATTTTTAATGTAATTACTTTGTATTGTACATTCTATATTCACAAATGCAGCATAAGGAGATGTAGCCATAACTTTGCTGAATTCACAAATGAAATAAAACAGTATTTAAAAATCCTATGTCTTACCATATATATATGTATAAATGTAAATGTAAAAAAAATGTTCCTCAGATGCCGCTCTTTTTTCCTTCTCCTTTGGAAATGCTTAAATCTAAGGGAACATGGAGGCTAAATTGTACTCAATTCACAGATGAAGAAAAACCCTGAAATTATCCTATAATAGCACAGGTGAGTTGCATGAGGGAATGAGAGTTTTTCCACTCAGAAACTACCCTGAAATTTACCTGCTGACCCCTTAGTATTTCCCCTACCACTCCTTCATTGACTGGCATGCGAACAGCAGCTACATCTCCTCCTGTGAGGGCCAAGTGTGAACAAGAAGGTCAGGGGAATATTTGGAGGGGTCACCCAAGTATTTTAATAGTCCCTCACTGCAGGAGGTTTCTCTGTAGTTTCCTTATCAGTCAGTGCAGTGGAGGGGTGGGCAGGGGGGAATATTAAGGGGCCAGCAGGGTAATACTCCTATGATGATGAGCTAAGAAAGGGAAATGATGTCTTGAGGCCTGTTTCCGTGTCAACAACTGTGTACATATTTAACTTTGAACTCTGACCCTGTAAGTGACACTTGTAGAGTCAACAATGTCATAAAAAAATTGCAGTGCAAATGTCTTTTTTTAAAACGTGTGCTCTACAAACATAATATCTTTATTTCACATTATTTTCCCCTTTAATATACAGTAAAAAACTACAACAATGTCTACACTTTGCAGTGTATTATAGGGTTAACACTTGAGTACTTAAAAATAAACTAGGCTATAAGGGAGTACATTCCTAAAACTACATAAAAGTGTCAATCAAAAATTACACTGTAAAGTGTTACAGAGTTTTAAATCCAAAAAGAGTCAACAATTAGACTTGATGAGAGTTAAAACACCAGCTCCTCAAAAAGAGTGAGAACAACGCTCATATAGACATATATATATAGTGTTAATATTAGTGTTAATTTGTCTAGGCAGATTTGGGGGGGGGGGGGGGGGGGGTGAAATACTGGGGGGAGTAGTTTAATGAATGGAGCTTTAGTTACTTAAGCAAGTTTTAAAGTGCAGTTTCATCAATATATAAATTCAAAGAATTTTCGGGGCTTCAGATGCACCACTGCAGTCTCAAAAGGTCAGCATTTTATCAATATTTTGACTTTTTCTGTAATATTTCTTCACTGTTCTCACACTGTTTTTTATCTTTATCCACGCAATTTGATTTTTTTAAGCTTTTCTGCTCATTTTTTTCATTTCAAGCTTTCATTTTTAATTTGTATAAAAAAAGAAACAACTCTTCCGCAGGTTTGAGAAGTTTTCTGAATTTTGAGGTTCATCCTCGGTGCTGCACTAGTGTTCAACGCATGCGTAGATAAAGGATAAGCTTTTGACGCCTGAAAGACACAGAAAGGTCGAGACATATCATGAAAAGACGACGCTAAAAAGTTTACGGTTAACACCCAGATATGTAAAGAGCTCGCTCCTTCTGTTTTGAACTCCTTTAATTGAAAGAATCCATCTGAAACGGCGTTTATGCGAAATCGGAAGTAGACTTCAGTGAAGTGTCTTGCTTCGCACATTATCCATTTACCTGCCGTTTCTGGGGACTGTCGCATTTGTCAGTCACACTAAATTAAAAAAGGTTTAATTTAGTATTAACCCGAATATCAGACTGTATGACAGCAGAGTTGACAGGTTTCGTTGTCACCTTGATGAGTAAGTGCCTCACAGTCCTAATATATCAAAAAAGTTTCCACGACCTTGTATTCAATAAACAAAACCGAGGACTGGAGGGTTATATTAGCTTCAGTCTTAGCAGGGATAAAAACGTCAGGAATAAGAATTAACCCAAGCATAATTACTGCCACGGCTTTTAGGATTATTTAAGCTATCAGGACCTAATTATGCATACAAAACAAAATATGCAGAGTAAGTCCGTCCTGCTGAAATCTGAGCAGGGGGGACCGGATTGGTAAAGTGTGTTTCAATAAGATGCTGTATAAATCATCTTGTGGTGGGAGTTGAGTATTGGGTTGGTAGGACAGAACTTGGATGAGGGAGAAGAGAGAGAGGGATGGATGAGAGAGATGCTGTTGTTGCCATGGAAACAGCAGGCACACTGAGAAACACTGACTTACAACAGCAGGAATATCTGATGGAGAGGGAGAAAGGACACTTGTGCTAATTTCCCAGGTTTCTGCAGGGATTATAGGTTGTCTACAGAGATCTGAGCACAAGGAAATTGACAAAATGCACTTGGAGCTACAAGCAGAGAAAATGAGAAGATGGGAAGGGGGTGGGGGTCATGATGCCAGAGCAGATGCATTCTGATTAAAGGAATTTTGTGTCTCCATGACGTGGATGTAAAAGCAGGGGGGCAAGCTGTCAGTCTTTTCCCCAAACAAAGGTGGCCAGAGGCAGAGGAGGAGAGAAACGGGGGTCCACAGAGGTGCCCCCTGTCTTCAGACACCTGCTGCTGGCTAGCGGCTGACATTGGGGACACTGTATGACTGTGTCTGTGCACAAGTGTGAGTGTGCATGCGAATGAGAGGAGAGATTTCAGACTGAACCCTGCTTTTTTCTGCTGGAGGAGGAGGAGGAGGATCAGGATTTTCCCTCTAGATGGTTTCCATCTTTGCATGAAGAAGAGGGAGGACACAGACAAGCAGAGGGTTTAACGCTGCTCATGTGAGTATATTCAAAGACTAAACCTGCATGTATTTATATAATCTAATCCCTGCACAAGCCAGACACCTCCGGCTGCACACATAATGGATTTTCCTCAACAATCCATTTAGGTTTATGACTGACTTCTCATTTGAGGTGACCTAGAAAGGCAGTGGGGACATTTTTCACCATGAAGGTGAGGGGATGCACATTAGGGCAAGGAGGGAAACGAAAGGAGGTGTGAAAGAACGGGATGTATTTTGCAGAAAAATTAAAGCATTATCGATAGAGACACACATAAACATATTGGTGTCAGCAGGTAACAGTTTTTAAGTTGCTGATGTTTTGATACAGAACATGTCTGCCCATTATATTGCTGTTATATTGCCTGTATATATTCACATTTAGTTTATGGAGTTTAAAGCAGAACCAGCAGACATTTTGGTCATACTTATATTAATTACATCTATTAAGCATTAGCAAAGCATTAGTTTATAAAGCTTTAATTAAGTGTTAGATAATACCTAACTGAACACTCATGAAGCATTTATTAATAATTTATTAATCATTTACAAACACAATTAAATGTTTCACATATTAAAAAAGCATGAGTACATCCTTAAATAATCATTCACCATGCATCAGTAATTAAATCATGTGTCATTATTAACAATGCTGGTGAATTATAAAGCATTAATGAAGGTTAACCGTACACTTACATCATCATGTAGTAAATATTTATGATTAGAATACATATTAATTTAAACACAGTTATACATGCTTTATTGATGAATAGTACTTTCACCTTTACCCTATTCTTAACCCTAGCCATAAACCTTAAGTAATGCATAACTAATGCATTAATAAAGCATTTATAACCATGTTAATCTGATTATATCAACGATTGAAAATGCTTGATTACAAATTCAATATTTGCCCACACTTTACTTAATATTTACTTGTGCATAAATTAAGCAATTTCGAACTGTTCATAAATAAAAAATATTTAAATACTTGCTTTTTAGATGTAGGTTTGGTTACTAATGCTTGACGCTTTGACTAATGAGCTTAGCTTACAGTCAGTGTAAAGTAACGCAGATTTTCCCTCCTTTTGTCAGCCTCCTTTCTTAAACTTTAACATAGGTTCTCAAGGACAGAAGTTTTTAGACCTGAACAATGAATAGTTTAGTTTTTGCACCAGAGAAAATGGGCTTTGTGTATTATTTCAAGCTCCTCTTTGTCAAAGGAAACCTCCACTTAAATCTGCAAACATTTAATTTGAAGTATAAGCTCTCAAGAACCCATTTTGATTTTAGTTTAGTTCAGTGTTTATGTGGTGCTGTTTCTAACTCAAATATAAATTTATAGGTACCATTTAAAATACATTTTACAAATAATGTACTGATGTACTACAAAGAGATTAATTCCACCTTTTCCTGACTAAATGTGTATATTTGAAAGAGTACAGGCCTAAATTTGACCTTATGGTAGAATCAAATGGTGTCTTTGTCAGTTTAGTTTTGATTGGCCAATATTGAGTATCTACACTAATTATATCCACCAACACTGACCATCTGCAAATAACATGGCATGAAAAGATGCAATTTACAGAATTTGTGTCCAGTCAACTGAAAGCTGGCATCAAGTACACCTACCCTCTAACCCAGAGAAGTTTTATACATGGTTGAAAAAGTGAACAGCTGGACAAACGCTGGTCTGTTTTCATGTCAATAATTTAACAAACATCAGCATTGGTACTGGCAATCAGATGACATGTTTTTCAGACACTTGTATTGGCATCAGTCCTGATTTCCACAGTCAGTGCAGCATTGCTTGTCTTGTTTAATGTCTATTTCTGAAACAAATAGGCTGTCACAATAGAGTAACTGGTTAAGACCTCTTGAACAAAGAGACTTGGTTTTCTTTACAATTAAAAAAACATGCCTTTATATCTGCATTAGGATCAACTAAAACAAATCTGAAACATTTGCACATAGGGTATCATCAAATATCCCATATATTTTAACCCTTGTCATTATTTTGCTGAAGTTTATTAATGATCCATTTGTTGAATTATAGGACACTACTATCTGTTGATGATAATGATTGATGTTGTTGACCCGTTTTCTTTTCACCCTTCATGCTAATGGCAACATATATCACTTTTTGCTGCCGCAGTGGGATTGATAGTGATCTGCTACAAATCAAAATGTAATGAGCTGGTTGTTTTGGCTCCATGACACACCCCTGTCTGATATAAATGAATTATTTCCTCTGCGTGAGGCTTGGCTGTCTGTTTACCTAGCCACAAGTGTTGCTGCCAAAACCACCAAAGCCACTCCACTCCTTCTTTTAATTATAACAGGAACTTCAAGAGGTGATCTGATCGTACTCTGATCAACACTGTGCACAGCAGACAACACTGGGAGGACCAAGCTGTGTTTTTTTGTATTTTGTCATTTTTCCCTGAACACTGTTTTTGCAGTCAAGTCAAAAACAGAACTCTTTCACCTTAGATATCTGCCTGTGGCTGCAACCTCTGAGACAGACTTGGGAATTCTCTGTCACTAACACAGTGTGAGATTTTATTCTAGGGCTGTTTGAATTAAAGGGAAAAGCTTGATTGATATTGAGATTATGATTATTAAAGAGTCTTGCTCAAGGACACATCAACATGTGAATGGATAAGCTGGGGATCAGACCTCCAGCCATAGACAACTAACTCAAGAACTGATCCAGTGTTGCCCCAACAGATAGTAGTGATGATGGTGAGATCCTTAACTAAGGCAAAGTGGAATCCATCCTCTTGGTACTATACATTAAGCAGTCGTTGTATCCAAGCCACTAATCAGATTGTTTCCAGCCTAAAGAGCACAGACAAATGGATCTGAACTTTCTCTCATAATGTAATAGGTTACATAAAACATTGGTCTGAGCAGAGATCAAATGCTCAGCAGTCAGATCAGAGCAGCAGGATTAGGGATCAATGCTAGAGGATTAGGTCTGCGCTGCACCCTCCTCCTCATTGGCCTCCTGAATCCCACCCAGAGAGGGATATGAAAATAATATTACACTTTAGCTCAGGGAGTGGGCTCTGTCCCAGTCAGTCACATGCCTCTCACATGTGCTATGCTAGGCCAGGGGATAAAGCCATGTGATTAGCAGTCTTCAAAATTAAAAAGAAAATTATTTGTGTAAACACCTCATACAATGCTGACATGTGTCTCTGAAGTGCAGACATGGATCTAGTTGTCTAGTGAGTGTACTGTGTTAAGAGTCATGTTTGCCCCTGTTATAGATGCTCAGTAATAACCTTTTTGCATCTCGTCACACCCCCCAGGCCCTGGCTCTCCTCTCTGAGGGATGGGCACCACAGAGGCAACACTACGAATGGAGAACATGGAAGTAAAAGACGAGTGGCAGGATGAAGACTTCCCCAGGTGAGACAAACACACTTACTCAAATCTTCTGCTAAAATCTCCAGGTTTGATTGACCTTGAATTTGAATTCTGTGGACCTGCTCATCTGCAGAGCTGTTTGCCCACAGCTATGAGGCATGTTTTATGTTTTTGTGTTGATAAATATTGTATTAATACCTTATATTAAAACTGCTGTACGGGGTTTATAAAACAGAATGACATTAATTTTAATGCCTGTTTATAACCCCAAAAAACAGGAGAGAAGATCGGCAAAAAATAATTTTCAATAAAGAATTTTCATGGCATATTGTCACCACTGCAGAGGGGGTTCAAATAAGGGATTTACTGTAGCCTTTATAAACATTTTTCTGTACCTTTTTTATGGAAAATTTTTACAGCAGAATCAACTCCTACATGGAACTGAAGCATAAAAATAAGAAAACCATAGAAGTGCTCCAAGAGAGGGCCTTTCCAACATGGTCCATCATGTTGGAAAGGCCCCATCTCGCACTATTAACAAAAACCCTTGAGAAAACTCTGGATCCACATCCTGATTCAGATCACTACCGAATTCTAATTACGTCCCCCTTGTGCCATCACCAACATTTCCTGAAAATGTCATCAAAATCTGTGGAGAACTTATTGAGGTACTATCGAAATTGTGGAAATCCCCCTATCTCGTAAAGTTAACAAATCCTTTAAAACATTCTTGGATCCACGTCCATATTCAGATCACCACCAAAATCAGTCTCTTCTCCGATGTGTCATGACTAACATTCCCTAACATTTTATCAAAATCCTTTCATAGCTTTTTGACTTATCTTGCTAACAAACAGACAATCATTCAAAGACATAAACTCCTTGGTGGAGGTAAATATTGGCACGATACATGATTGGATAAATGATACAGGGAGATTGGCAAAAATTTAAAGTAAATAGAAACAATACAACTTGCAATCATCAAAATAAGGTAAGAATAGAAATATGGCGCCAGCCCTCTGCAGCAGACCCACCTATCAGAGAGCTCTCCCTCTTAGCAGTTGTTTCTGAGCACATCTGGTCAGACATTCTTACACCCTGGTCAAGTCTTTGCAGTGCATGTAGTGTAGATTTTACCTGAATTTCTTTAACATGATTTAAAGAGCCCATATTATGTTTGTTTCTTTTTTTTTTGCATTTTATATGCTCTTTGGTGTGTTGTGCATGTCTCCTCCGTGTGATAAGAGTGCTTTTATGCAGTTAGTCGGTATTTCTCTCCTTCCCTCTAGAGCTTGAGTAAAAGTATAGATCCCCTGATCAAATATTACTCCAACACAAGAGAAAGTTACTCTGTTGAATTATTACTTACATAAAAATACTGGAGTACTTGCTGTAAAAAATACTCACCGTAAGTACTCAAAGTGCTTTTTTCAAAATGTTCATAATGCATCATGCAGTCCAGAGCACATCACTGTACATTTGCAGCACCAGAATAACAGAAACAACTAAACAATAGCTGATGACATGAAAAATGTCAGCCATGCTTTACACAGACAAATACTGACATATCAGGAGCTTTGAGGCTTTTTGAACCCTGGAAAAGCTCATCATATTCTTACTCCTGCTGCCTTACTTTTACTTACCTCTTTCAACTTCTCTGCAGCCATGTCAGCAACATATGCTAAAACATAAAGAAAAGGGCCTCTGTGACACATTCTGTTAAAACATATTTTTAACTGACTCTGTAATCCATCTGATGACCTACTGTATGCACTCATTTCTATATGTATGCCTTAATCACATTTTTCTGCTGTATATACTAATATTGATACACCTCATAGACAAAAAAGAAAAGACAATTCTTTCAGATTAAGAGAGAAAAGAAAATTCACATGTTTTTTTTGTTCTCTCAGCTGTAGTGGAGTAAAGGTAAAATGTTTCCACTCAGGCACAGTTCAGATACTCCAAATTGAACCGAAGTACAGTACTCAAGAAAATGTATTTTGTTACTGTCCATTGCTGCTGTCCAACCTTTATATATACTTATACTACAGCCTTATTTATGTTTCACCGTACAAGCATGGGTGTGTATTTGTGTCTATCGACATCAGGATCAGTTTGATCTGTACTTAGGAACATAAAGGAAATGTAAATGCAGTTTAAAGGTGGCACACTTCATCTAAAACACAGATAAGTTTGGCAGTTGTGGCAAAATGTTAAAGCACTAAATCACAAGGACAAACTAAAACCACTAAAAACAGGCCTATGGATGGAAACACACATTGACACTATTAATACATGTTGAAACACTTTAAAAACTTATAAAAGGTTTCTCATAGTTTGATCAATTATAACATTTTTAATGTGATTAGAGCACAGTGGATTTTTTCTGTTAATCAGATCAACAACATTGTTGTTAAAGTATTGAATCTTAGTTACAAAAGGTTGACTCCTAATCATGAATGGCAGAAAAGGAGCAGAGAAGAGGTGTGATGACATTCAGTACTCTACCCCTCCTCCCTCTCCTCCTCCCTCCTCCTTCTTTGTCGGATTCAGAGGCAGGAAGCCAGGGAGCAGGTGCAGCTAAATGGTCTCAGGCTACGTCATGTGACGCTACAGCAGTCGCAGATCAACAACAGAGCATCGTCAGGAAAATGGAGGCAGGTTTTGGTTAAAGACAGACAGGGACGCAGTATCAGGATAATTAAGGCGTTCTGTAAGAGATGCTGTTCTCTGGACTCTGTGCTATCAGCTGAGAACACGGGGGATGAGTTAGCAATCTAAATATAAGGGTGTGTGAGGTTAAAAGCTCATCTGAATCATCTGTGTGCTATTTCTTGAAGGTAAGCATCATTATTATATCGTATTATTGCTTTTTGTAGCTTGAGGACAATGAAGCAAAGGAGATTATCATGTCTTTGTTGGAAAAGAGGATAAGTCTAGTCATCCATGGTGTTTACAAAAAAGGAAATTCATTTCCGACAAAAGGAGGCGTTGCAGCAGTAATCACTGCAGGGGTCCCTGGGGGAAAGGGTCGATCCGTGCATCAGAGCCTGTTTCTCCGGGCTAAAGCCAGTGTTGTTGGCTCAGGAGGAGGACGCATACCCTGTCCTCCTCCAGGTGGGAGTTGGCTTTTGAAGAAATGCTGCTAAAAGACAGCTTAAGGCTTTCTGTGGCCCTTAATTTGTGTTGTAGCATCATGTTTACAGTGTCGTGGCTTTTGTTATTACTTGCACACAGGAAAACACAAACAAGAAAATAAAAATATCTGACACTTTGTCCTCTTGGTGAACACAATGATCAGCAAAACTACACAGAAGCACAAACAAACACATTTCTAACCTCCTATCAGCCCATTCTCATGTGTGCTTTTGTGTTTTTTGTTTGGCAAAGACATTGTTGGTACGTTTAAAGAGCCCATATATACTTTAGTGTGTATGACATGTCTCCTCTGCACGATAGAGCTCTTCTTTGAACAAGACAAAATGTCCACAGCATTTTTGGTCTGTGGGAGGACACCAGAGTGCTCACAGAAAACCTGCACAGGAACAGGGAGACCATACACTCCACGCAGAAAGACCCTGGTCAAAACGGAGAATCAAATCAGCAGTGTCCTGACTTTGAGGCCCAAGCACTAACCTGCTGCGCCAAAACTTAATTTGTCCGCTTGGGCTAATAAAGTGCAAATATTTTAACAGTAGCATTGAAAACAGCGGAGTGGATAGCAACCACGAACGCACCACACATGAATGCTCTTGCCTTGTGTGGCTGGTAAGGATAGAGTAAAGCAGACTAATGTAAATATTGTAGATATAAGGTATCAAATTTAAATATTAGAGTAGAAATCTATTTGGACAGTGACAACAGGAAAAAGGTTTGCAAACAGAGCTACATCAAAATGGAGCAATCCTGCAAGAGTAAAAGTGACAATCGTGCAATGAAAGACAAAATACTAAAAGTTATACATACTGTATGTCACCCAAGCTACATGAGATTTAATTGGTACAGAATAAGCCCTCTCATCTTCAATGGAAAGCTATATGATGTACATGTTAATGGATCCCTTTTCTGGCCTTTGTCACTGTGCCGTCATGGCATTAGCTTAATGCAAAATATTGCCACACTAGAGGCAAACACAAACTGCTACCACAGGCTAGCAGGCAGCACAGGAGTCTAACCTTGTAAAAGTTACACATCAAAACAGATTAAGCCATCAAACGCCATCCTGCCAATGGATATAATCTTCAGTATTCAGCCAAAACAGTTAGCAACATGTGTGTGCTTTTTACATTTGTTTAACCTTGCTTGTGGTGATGAGAATTCAGCAGTTTTTAGCAACCAGTTACTTGGATAACCTCAGTGATAGGAACCAGTCTTTCAACCTTCAAATGGCTCTTCATTTGGACTGTGCCAACTTTTTATGTTTAATTATAAAAAAAATCACAAAAAGAAAAAATGAAAGTGTCTGAAATGGAAACCAGTTCCTGTCATTCATATCATTCACATGAAAAGGCAGCTCTTAAAAGTGTCTCAACCTCAAACAACACACTTCTGCTGGCTTATCACGTTTGTCTTAAGATATTATTTCAATATCTAACCAGAATCCCCTGGGTTTATTTGTTAAACTGTATTTCATTGTTATGTTTTGTGACAGTGGAGGAGAAAAGCTGTAAGAGATCCTAGATTGTGGCTAATTCACCCTTATTAATTTTACTCATTACACTTAGCATTCAAGGACTCAACAAGTGGGGGCTTGTAAATCCATGCTTATGTGTGTTAATATGGGTCTGAAAAGGAATAATAGTAATACATAAAAATTTGCCACTCTGCTTAAGTTTATACTTGTTTTTTTAAAATAACACCTTAGAAATGTGACTCCAGAAATGTACGTAGCCTTCTATTTATTCCTTTTCTATTTTTAGTACAGTTGCTGACATTATCTCCAGAATAATCTGTCTGTTTAAATATGTGTTAGTTTAAGCAAATGTCATGCATAAATTACTTTTATCATTATTACACTGAAAGCAGAGCAGGTCTAGAAGATTCTTAATGGGGCGACCTAAGCTGGGGTACTGACTCAGAAAGGGGTGGCACGTTTAACTTCAAAATAAAGTCAAACTACTGAAACTTTAGTCCTATCTTTGTTAATAAAAATATTACATTTTAAAGGATAATAAGCAATTACACAGGTAATAGCATACATTTAAAGAAACACAGCCCGTGGTTGATACAGGTCCAAGAGAGTGTTCCATCATGTGGGTGCAAGACCTACTCCAATTCTCTGGGTAAAACACCAGCTATTGTTTATTCAGGACATTGTCCATTTTGACTCTTCTTCTTACAGGCATATCTAGCTTACTTTAAAGATGACTGCACTCCATCATCATCCACAGTGTATGTAAACTTTGGTGCAATCCTTCTTTTGGTTCAATGTATCACAGCTACAAAAGTTCCTACCTGGAGTAGTGTTGTGCTGCATGAGGTGCACCAGCATCAAATTATTAAAAGGAATGATGTGAATGATGTATACTGTATGCCAAAACATTGAACTAACTCTAAATAATCATGGTAAATGGTAAATGGACTTGAGATTATAAATGATACACAATGTGATACACATCCAAACTACATGTTATGAATATCATATCCTTACTGGGTCTGTCAGGGGTCCAACAGTTTCTTAAAGAAAGCTTGTTGTGCAGTAAATAACAGGGAGTGTGTTCACAGAGCTGGACAACATCCTCAGTATGCAAGCCGACACTTTTTTCTCCTCTCCTCTACATCTCCTCCTCTCATTGCCCCTCTTCTCACCTCTCCTTCTCCTCCCTTTACATCTTGCCTGGCAGCCCTGTAATCTTTCCCTCTCCCCTGAGAGAACTTGATTACCATCTCTGACCTCCTCTGCACGCTCCTCTGTTTTACTGCTCAGCTTGATCAGTGTTCACACCCATGACTCGTCAGGGATAATGAGCAACAACCACATCACAGTGAAACACTTTATCATCAGGCCATCATTGATGATAACTTATCTGAAATACTGAAGGTACATGTGGTGCTCTGCTGGGTTCAGTGCTCTGCGATCTTTGTAATAAGCAGATCACATAGGTAAATATTCGTCTCAATTAATAAGGGCACCAATTTCTTTTCAAACAGGAAATGCTTCTTCTCTCAGCACTTGGATGTTTTAAATGTTCTCACACAGTTTTAAAAGGGAAGTAGTTATCAGCTACCCTCACAGTAAGTGTTGCAAAGTGAGTGGTCAGAAAATACCTTAGTGTGAAACATGTTACAAACCACACACTGGTATGGACTAGTTATGTAATACACTTTTTGTCATTACTGCATTATCAAAAAAGTACTGCGTATAGCATCATGTATAGATTAGATTTTTTTTAAATGGAAAACATACATAGAGTTTAATGAACAGCATAACTATTGATTGTTGGATTTCTCACTTAATTTACTTTAAATAAATCCCTGAATTTGCTTGTATTGCTTTATTCACTGCAGAAAGAAAAAAAAACATTGAAAAAACTTTTTTTTTTTAAATATCATTTGGCCGTATTTTGAACTGCTCAAATTTATGTTTGTATCCTGATAAAACAGTCTACACACTCCTTATAATCACAGTAAAACATTTGAAAATGTGTCCAAAATACATTTTAACAAGAATTAACATCATTTAGGCCTATAAGTCAAGATGAAAGACTTAAGAAAGACCAGGAACGGCTATATTTAGATCAAGCAAATTTCAGCTGAGGCTATCAATAAGACTTTTCAGTCAGTTTCATGAAAAATATGTTAAAAGGAAGATTACAAATACTGTTTAACAAAAAAAAAAAAAAAAAAAAAAAAGTACCACTGTAATCACAGGAAAATTTTGCGATTACAATTTTGTTTTCTGGTAAAAAAAAAAAAAAAAAAAAAAAAAAAAAGTTGACTCTTTTTTACATAAAACATGTTTGTGTACTAAAAATCAAGAAATATGTTCCTATAAATATATTTTATAAAGTTTGTCAAAGGTGTTTTGATATGCTTAAGTTTACACTGTGTTTTTGTGGCTGGGTTAAGTTACTACCTCTGAAAATCCATGAAATAAATTTCCTCAATTGAAAGTTTTTTTGCAGTTTGATACATTTGCTAATTATTCAATATTTTACTCAATGTGCACATTAATGTTGGTTTACCTGTGTCTGTTTACCTTTAGACCACTACCAGAGTACGGAGATATGGACCCCTCTTGTGGTCTCACTGACGACAGGACCTGTAAGTAACAAAGTAGAGTGGAGGTAAAATTACTATTTAAAATATTATCCACCCAGCAAAGCGTGCATGTTCTCATGAATCTCTTCTCTCCTTGTCTTTCTGTAGCCCCCCCTGACACTCTGAATGTAAGCCCCCCTGGAGGAGGAGGTGGCGTTTCCTCATCTCACAGAAAACGCCGCACCCTGGTGGCCCCTGAGATGAATCTCTCCCTGGACCACAGTGAGGGGTCTCTGCTGTCAGATGACTTCCTGGATACACCAGATGACCTGGACATTAATGTTGATGACATCGACACACCTGATGAGACGGATTCACTCGAGTTCATCACCAATGGCAATGAGCTGGAGTGGGAAGGTAAAGTTGTTGTTCACCTGAATGACTGATATTATTCCACTGCTTTGATTTACGGCTTTTAATAAGCCGTGAAATGAACCCTTTGTTTCAATAATTAATATAATATAGTACCCAAAATTTTGTTTTAATCCAAATGTTGATGTTAAAGATAATTAGTTTTTATGTTTGAAGTGTTTATTTTGACTTTTGTCTGCTTATTTTGAAATTATTATTTTTTAGCGAAGAAATGTGTCATAGTCACACAGCCACACACAGATGTATCATACAACAGTATCTTAATACATAGGGATGTGGGATGGCTCGAGTCCCAAAATTGCAAAGGTGGTCTGATTGTTGACCAATTGTCAAAGATATGGCAGATTACTTCCTGGTGGTCCCTTGAGCAAGATAAAATCCCTCAGTTGCTACTATTTTTGGCCATGTGTATGTGGCCTGTTTTGACAACAGATAGTAAAATTACATTTCTCCTCAAGATATGAATAAAGGTTATTATCTTTTCATTCAAATTGTCCTCAGAAGAATACAAACATCTGGAGATTCAAGACGTCTCTGACTTCAGACAAGTTTAATATTCACCATAGTCTGTTCCTATTCCTTAACAAATGTGGCTATATGTTACTTATTCAAGCATAGAAATAAAAACCTAATCTGTCTGTCTCTGTCTTTCTTTGGGTGCACTCAGATGACACACCAGTGGCTTCAGCCAAAGCAGGTCCTGGTGTCGGATCAGCACAAGGAGACGATGATGGAAATGCAAACAACGGCCGTCTGTGGAGGACAGTGATCATCGGAGAACAGGAGCATCGAATCGACATGCAGGTCATCAGACCATACCTGAGGGTCATCACACATGGAGGTCAGTGAACAGACAGGATGAGATCAAAACACTAACATCATGTTTTGAAGTAAAGTACATCATAAGATTGGCTTTACTTTTGTCTTAATATGTAATACATTTTGACTTTTTTCACCTAAACATACTGTTCAAAAAACTTTGGAAACATTATTTCAGTCGATCATTTCTCTCCTTCAATAATGCCAGTCTCCTTGGCACTTTTTTTGGGGCACTATCCACACGTTTAGCTGTGTTGCTCATTTCACAAATGCACAATCCTTAACAGTTATACCTTGTTGTAAAGGTGACTAATCAGACTTTCCAAAGATTTAAAAGACGATACCAACTTATATTATTAAAGGGAAGAAATAACTGACTGAAATATTGTTTTCAAACATTTATTGAGAGGTATAGATAATATTTTACAGAACAATGAAAAGTTCAGCAGCAGCACAGGCGTATGTCTTTTGTGACAGTCTGTCGGGCCAGGTGTCCAGACAATGTCCTTATCAGTCAGCATAGAGTATGAAAATGTCATCTTCATGTTGATTATCATGATAATGTAAATGGCTGAAGTACAATAAACCACAAAGTAAAACTCTCCCATCAGGTTATTATGGAGAGGGTCTCAACGCCATCATTGTTTTCTCTGCATGTTACCTGCCTGACAGCAGCTGTCCAGATTATCACTACATCATGGAAAACCTGTTTCTGTAAGTATCTGCCTCTGCAGGATCTAAAGCTGTACACAAGATGTTTATTGATCATGCATGCTATGATCAAAAGTCTTTGTGTCTGGCTCCTTCTGTTTTGATACTATCTACTAACCTCATCTTTTGTCTTATAATCCTTTTTTGACCTTCACCTTTTCCTTCAGATATGTAGTGAGCAGTCTGGAGATGCTCGTGGCAGAGGATTACCTGATCATCTACATGAACGGAGGAACACCTCGGAACAAGATGCCTGGGATCAGCTGGCTGAAGAAATGTTACCAAATGATTGACAGGAGGTAACAAAAGGAGAAACTGTGTTAGAACTAATCAAACGTAAAACAAACTATAAGTGCTCCAAGAACACAATCATCCTCCAAGGAATTTCCAATATAGTTGGGGAATTACTGTGGAAATTGAGGAAAACTGCCCTATCTCGCACTGTTATGAAACCCTTTAAAAAACCTTCTGGATCCCAGATGGATTCAGATCACCACTTCTTCCTGTGCCATGACCAACATTCCCTGAAAATGTCATGAAAATCCACTGAGAACTTCAGATCAATCAATCAAAACTTTATTTATAAAGCGCTTTTCATACACAGACTGTAACTCAAAGTGCTTTACATAAAAAACAAATAGAAACATTCCCTCAAACCCACCTACCCACCCCTATTTTACATAAGTCTCTACTTTCACGTATGCGTGCAACATTTTACTCATACACAAATACGCATGCACGCTCGCACACACGCACGCACACACACACACACACACCCATCCACTAGACTAGCTGACGTTGGGCAAGAATAAGAATAAGAGGCTGAGTACAGACGGACCAGTTGAGGAAGTGCCATCAGAGGAGCCGTCTGCACCAGGAGCAGAGAGTCAACCACAGCCACAGGACACCAACGCAGAACTTACTGAGTTATGAGCAAACATGGAAAACTGCTCTATCTTGCACTGTTAGCAAATCCTTTGAAAGATTCCTCAATCCGCATCCGGAATATGATCACCACCAAAATCTAATCACTTCTTCCTTGTTCCATCGATTTTTTCCTATTTCTGATATGCGGGTATTTCTTAGCTCATTATGGCCAAAACCAATACTGATATTTTGTCAAGAGAAGAAAGTCTCCACTTAACTAAAATTGACCTGTTTCTTTCAGGGTGACAGTCTATTTGTGATAGAAACAGATGGAGAGCAAGAAAAAAAGCATTTTGTTCTTTAATGAACAACAGTTTTGATTTATATAAGTAGACATGAGGTAAACCATTGTGGTACATTTGTACATTCGGCCAATATTACAGCCCTCTTATGCAATATACTGTATATGCCCAATATGTACCACCAAAACTTTGGCTGTAAATATCTACAGAAATGTTCATATCTGCTGCTACCAATATTTTGATTTTGAAGCCATTATCTGCTGACACCAATATCATTCAGATAATACTGTGCATCACTACCTGAAATTTCATCTAAAATCTGTTCATAGCTTTTGTTCAGAACCTAAATATTGGTGATCTGAGAGCACAAACCTTCGCCAAGGTATTTCCAAGTTTGTAAATTGAATTATTGTTGAAAATGTGGAAAACTGCCACTTTTAAGCTATCCATTGAGGTCATCCATTTACCCAAGCAAAAACTTAGCAGCCTTGACGGAGGTCATTAGTCGAGGAGATGCGAATAAAAACTCTGGTGAATGTTGTAATTACTTCTGCTGCTTGTCAATATTTGCTTTACTTTAACTAAAGCATTTACATAGTGGAACAATAATCAAGCTTTGGGTGGTCTCGTCTTCTTGTGTTTGATTGCAGATTAAGGAAGAACCTGAAGTCTTTGGTCATCGCTCATCCCACCTGGTTCATACGCACTGTCCTTGCAATATCTAGACCATTTATCAGGTAACATTGTCAATCTTTCACATTTTTTCCTAGAAGCTTAGGAAGTTCCCTGTGAGTGTTGAATGTACAAATACTAAATGCTTAATCTCTTGAGAGGAACGTTGATTTATTTTGCATCCCCTTAAACCCACCAGTAGAGTTTATGCCTATGATCATCTCAATCTGTTTGTTTGAAAACAAAACTACACCTATGTGCAATTTTTCAAAGAATCATTCTGTGCATTGTCTTATTCATGCTCAGCTGTTGATTCAAAGACATCTGAGCCTTAAAAGCTGCAATGTGAAGAAGTAGCCATAGAAAAGTATGCTAAAAATGTGATCAGAGTATAACACTGTACGTATCCCTGTGACATCTGTGGCCTGCAGACTGTTACAGTGGTTGTGTTGTTGTTGCCCTGTCGCCTTTTCTAGTGTGAAGTTCATGAATAAGATCCAGTATGTCCACAGTCTGGATGAACTGGCAGAGATCGTCCCAATGGAGCATGTCCACGTCCCTGAGAGTGTGGTGCAGTAAGTATTTCTACCCACTAGAGGGAGAAAAAGAACTGCAGATCCTGTTTAGGATTTTGATGAACTCTGACCTTAATGTTTGGATAAATGATAAGTTTGGTGCTTCATTTTTTAGCTGGATGGTGGAAATAAGCAGAGATCTTAATGCTTTTTTTTTCTTTCAGATTTGATGAAGAGAGAATTAAAGCACGGAGAGAAAGGTGAAAAACAACACATTTCATTTCTACATTTTTTAAGCAATTAAGTCAAATTAATTTGATACCATAACATTTTACCAGAGCTCCACTTCAGCTGGATGTGTGTGTCTGCTGTATGTGTGTCTGTGTGCAGGCTGGAGCAGGAGCGCAGGCAGCAGGAGCAGCAGCAGCAGTCAGTCCCACAGGAGCCAATTAAAAAATCAGAAAGGTACAATTCCACCCAGCATTTTATCTTTATATATATTTCTTGTGTAGACATGGATTTACTATTTAACCCATAGCCAACCTTTCGACTTTATCACTTTTAATAAGCTTTTGTCTTTCTTCTTTGACCCTCAGGCCAAAGTCAGTGATTGTAGATCAAGGATTATGAGAAGGACTACACTCTGCAGCTGAAGGTAAAATGAAGCTCTTTATTTTCTCCATGTACCCCACTGTGGTTCTTCATCTTCACCAGAATGTCCTTTAAAGCCTATCCCAGACCAATAATCAATATGTTAGATCGATCACATCAGTATAACAGACGGAAACTTTCTACATGCCTAAAAATTCAATGGAGATAAATAAGTTCTTAGCTACATAAAATTGCATCTTCCAGTATGTCTTTGAGTAGGGATACAAAGATGTTTTGCGATAAAAAAAAATACAAACACAAAAAGTTAAAAATAACTATAAACACCAAATAATAAAAATACAATAAATTAATGTAAAAATAACATTTCTAACACATTATAACATGCAACAATTCAGCAGAAGTTCAGCTGCAGAAAAACCTGTCTGCTGTGAGGGATAAGTGCGAATAAGCAAATCAGGCGAATTCCCAGGTAGGTTACTCCAACGTTTCATTTTCAAAAAATCCTGGTTGCATTTGTGAAAATGGCTGAAGTTTTCTCAGTTTAGGTTGGTGGGCTGCATGTGTGAACACAAATAGCAGAGTGTCAACCTGAATTTTCTGGCACTCCCCCATTTCTCCTCCACCACTCTTACTTTGCCTAACTGTAAAAGTGCAGGAAGACTTACTGCTGTGAGGGAAAAGTGCACTTCAGGAAAGTTTCAGATTAGTATGCTCTATTGTTTTTGATTGATCAAATAAAGAATTGACACAAGTCACTTATGTGTGCCTTTGCTAAAATGCATATCCAAATGTTAATGAAAGAGATCCTGCCAGTTAATAAGAAAGAAGTCTACCCAGACAATAATAGAGGTACTTGTACCACAAAGATTCCCCTCAATTGAGGGAGCACAATGGCCCACAAAAACAAAAAAGACCCCTCTGCTATTGTAAGAGGAGTAGACACTGAATGAGATGAAAAGGATTTGTCTGCAGGGGTGCAGGAACAGATAAAAGAATTGAAATGAAGTCTTTTCAACTTTCAGTGCATCCTGCTTCACTTTCACACAGTTGGTTCTCCTTCATTGTTTAAGAAATCACCAGCTCTCAGCCTTTTTGGAGGCGCTCCCCTGGATTGCTCTTTTCTTCTCTTTATTGCTCATCTGACCTGATTGTGTAAGGTCCCTGTGGCCCCATGTCAACACTGAATGTAGAACTTACAATTTTAGTTTGAGCTGAAAACTGGCGTTAAATGTCAACCACATGGTTTATGAGACAGAGCTGTGACTGAGATCTACTGTGTAATGATGTCTTCAAAGAACATGCAGCATACATAAGTGAGCAGCACCCTTTGGTGCCAGAGTGCTGATGACGTTCATACAGTAAGAGCTGTTTGAAGTCAGCTGGCTGGCGGATATTTACAGTACCATGCTGTAACTGTCTCACTGTTGGTTTCTCTCATAAGTCATGAGACTCAAACACCAGTTATGACATACAGAGATCATATGAGCAAAAGGAAAGTAGATTCAAGCTCTGACCTCAGGTAGACAGGATAAACAGTGTGTGCAGTATGTATGAATCTAGTACAAGTCACTCAACATTAAAATCAGAGCTGGCTTCATCAAAGGACATTGGGATGCAGACCAATGGTTATATCACATCGCTTTTTGGCTGGATATATCTAATTTTTTTTTTGTCCAGAGGTGACAAAAACAATGTCAAACAACTGTCAAATCATATCTACAGGGGCCATCTCACAGGCACTTTTTTGTCACAATGTCAACATGTTCATGGGAAAAAAACATGCCTAGTTGTGAATTTTGAAAAATAAAGTCTCATAAATAAAACAAAATCATCATATTTTGAAACTTCCCCATTTGAACTAAACCATTCATGTGGATTATTGTATTGTTTTATGTTTTCAAATGTCACATTAGTCAGTAAACCAATCAGGCTAAATATACATGCATGACACTTTTATTTGAAAATATTGTAAAGTGCTGCACATACAAAAAAAAAAAAAATGGAAACAATATGAGCCAGTCTCCAACCCCCCACAGACTGCATTTAGCAATAATGGCTCTTAGTCTCAGAACCTATGGGATTTTTTCATGGGGTGCCCAGTAATGCCAGAAATTCGATCTGAGGATGACAAAACTTAAAAGATTTAAATATTCAAGTCTACGACTTAAAATACATCTGAAAGCGCCTCACCTGAGATTTTAAAGGGCTGTCACACTGAGCAGAATTGTTTCTAATAAGCTTCAAACTAGGACCCCAGAGTTTGTCGAGGACATAAAGCGTCAATACTAATGATCATCATTTAAATAAAGACAATCTTAGACTCACGATTGACACAGCCATGAGCTGGTTTGGTGGAGTCATACTTTGTAGAAAAGTCTTCGAAGGGAAACCATTGGATAAAAGTTAGGAGCATAGCAGAGGAGATGTTTACATCAGTCTGCCATGTTGTAGCTCCCTCTCAGCCCTACACTTGCTTTTTACTTGAACAGATTATATAACCTTCAGAAATTACAATAGCAGTGTTTCTGTGAAGATTGTTATGATGTACTAAACATTTAAAATTCATATTTTTTTCCTTAACTATATACATTTAAATGGTAATTTGCTCATTTATACTTGTTCAAAAATATTCCTTCAAAGCTCAGTATACAGCCTAGTCTTGTTTTAGTAATGTTATATTCCATAGACCTACAGGCCAACAGTGTGTGCAGTATAATATATATAATATAAGTGTGATTAGCATTTGAGAGTAGAAAAAAGTAAAGTTTCACACTTTGTTCAAGAAATGTTAACAAATTAATTCAGAAATATTGGTCAGGAGTGAAACCTAAAAACAACAGGCTTCCTTTTTAAGACTTGTTATATAGTATATAATAGTGTTTTTCTTTAAGAGCAAACTCAAGACCTACCTTTTAAATCTCACTTTTTAATTTTTTTTTTTACATTATTTTAGGTAATTCTAGTTATATATATCCATTTTTACATTTTAACATGTTTTATTGAATCATATTTAAGCTTTGTTTGATTTATCATTCTTACCAAACAGTCTTTTATTTTTACCTCAGTCTATTTACTGATTTATTTTATTTCTATTATTATTTATATTCTGTTCTATTTTTCACTTTTGTCTCCTGTGTTTTTCATTATGAACTCATGATGGCGTTTCCACAGCTCCTCGCTCACACACACAAAGTTCTGTTAAACCAAGGTCTGATTTTTCTTTTTTTTTTTTCTTTTTTTTTTTTGCTAAATTTAAGCTTTTTTGTTCTTATTGTTGTTATTTAAGTTTTTTTTGCATATACTTTCTCCTATTTGTTCTATGTTTATGTAAAGCACTTTGTTCTACATATCTTGTATGAAAAGTGCTATACAAATAAAGTTTGATTGATTGATTGACTGATTTAAACAAAGTGGAGTTAGTTCTGTTTTTTCCTGATTGACAAATTTCCTGCAAAATTTCGAGAACTTTAATTTATATAATTAAATTAATTAATTAATTATAGTTAACAAATTGTTTTTGTCCAATCATCTACTGTAATCATATTTGAAAGTTCCTTGCTTTAAGCACGACGTAGGGATTATGAACTTTTTCCTTAAGGGTGATTTAAGAAAGTGCTCTTCAGTGTCTACATGTGCTTTCTTTTCTCTACCAGAATCCAACTGACCACTGGTTTCATCGTTCCTGAGCAAGATGGTGGCGCTTCCTCTCTATCTGGCTCTCTACCAGAGGTCGATCCTCTGTTATGAAGTCTGTTATCAACTGTAGTCAGCTTTCTTTGGCTAAAACTTGCTTTGTGTTCATACCTGTATCTTTGCTTGTGCTGTAATATTGCATCTCAGAACTATAAGAGAAGGACATTAACAACATGACTTTACAGCTGTAGAAACATTTAATGAAGACATATGAATTCCGATTTATTATGGTGGGAGGAATGATGATAACTACAAGATGAAATCTGAAGGCATTTGGGATTTCCTCTGGGTCTCTAAAATGTTACAGTTGTTCTCTATGTTTTCACAGTTACACTTAATTAACCACAAACAGATTTGATTCTCCATCAAAAAAGTTTTCACTTCACACAGAGACGTGTACATTTGTAGATAAGATTTAACACTTTATGTTACCAGAGATGTCTAAAAGCAGCATTGCTGATGTAACAGGTGTCCAGCGATTGTCAGTGTATGCTTGCCATACAAAGCTGGTCACAAACACCTTTCTCACACTTGTCAGTGTGTAGTGTATGTTGAATGTAAATACTGTTTTTTCCGTGCTTCAGATGCCTTCATCTTTATTTTTGCCTCATAACTGTTGTGACAAACGGCCTTTAAAGCTCTCTTTTGCTGTGCCAACATTTGAAATTATCCAAATGTACGAACATCCATGCTGTGCACTGTGTGTTATGATGTGCCTCAGTCTTGTGCTTTAATTGATGCATTTTGAGGTCTGAAAAAGACAATATGTTGGAATCTACACAGATTAAGTGTAAGAGTCATAGTTTACCTGATACACCTGATGGACAGTTTCACATTTCCATAGAGAATATTCCAAGTCCAACTGACAACATCACCTAGAGAGTGAGGGGAAGGGCAGAAAACTCAAAAGTGACTAAGTGAGTATTTTTTCTGTGGGCCTATCACAGTCATTGCCTGTTTGTCCTCTGAAGGACATTGAAAAGCCTTTTCACTTTCTGACAGTGGACCATAGTGACATCTCGAAGCTTTGCAAAAATGGATCCGCCTGGTGACAGACATGGAATCCTGCAAATCCAGCAACTTTGCAAACTTGATTCGAAGTTATGACCACATATAAATAATTTGTTGCAGCAGTGATTATTCTTTGCATTCACTGGCACTGCCTGATATCATGCATTTAATGAACCGTTTATATGGAAGAGTGTTAGTGTCAAGTCAGTGGAAGGAATACTGAGGGTGATGAATGATGACGAAAAATTGTCAAAATGACAAGAGAAAAGGAAAAAAAGTAAGAAGTTTAAAATGATGAGGGGCAAAAACTGAGATTACGAATCAAAAAACTCTGAAATAGCTGAAATATTAAGAATCAAGTTGAAATCAAATTAAGCCTTTTTCTCGTATTTAATTTCCATTGGGATGAAAAATTACTCATTCTCTTTATTCAAGGGACCCTTATGTCACGTTTTTTTATGCAGTAGTACAATTTTTTTTTTGCATTTTTAAAACCAGAACTTCTTCTTTGACCAGAGTATTTTTTTAGGGTAGTATTGCATTTGTGTCTGAGTCATGAGTAAAAATATTAAAATGAAGCTAAACCAATGAAAATTCTATATCAGCTAAAGCTGACGTGATTCCAAAAAAAACTTTGACCTCACTACTGACACCAAGTGTAGTACATACATACTAAGTACTTGACACTGAAACAATACCTGAAACTAAAACAGTACAGGTTAAATACTTGATGGATCGGAAAAATGTGTCTTTATGCATCTGGCCTGCCCAGCCATTAAGTATGAAAATGAAAAAAAAAAAAAAAAACATTTTCACACTGACACAAAGTTTTATTGATTTGATATTTATCTTGGCAAGCTGTTATCTGTATTTGTATGTCTGGTGATTAAGGATACACAATATTATCAGTATGATATCAGATCCTCAAATATTGGCCTAAAATGTTAATTATCTATATCAGCCAATATTTACATTTTTGCTGATATTTACAGTCAATATAACGGCCATACATACCAGCCATATGTCAGCAGTAAAATACACAAATACCATGATGTTTCACCTTATTATTACTACATGGGTACAATTAAAAATCAAGAGTTTCATTTTCTTGAAGAGGGAAACACTGTTTTTTTTGTTTTGCTTCTGTTCCTCACACACATATACTGTAACATTAAAAGCAACAAGTCACTTTTCATAAAGAAAAGACTCTCTGCTCTTGATGAAAAATATCAGCATTGGCATTGGTGATAATGAGTTCAGGAATATCAAGGTATCGGACATCAGCATCCAATATAGTGCATCCCTGTTGGTGATCTATATTTATTTAGTCACATACAATGAACTAATACAAAACTCTGACTTTGATTTCAAAGTGCTAGTAGTCATTTGATAGTATTTGGGCCAAGTAATATTTTATTGTGTATTATTTAAAAAAAAAAGAATTCATTGATAAGCCATTGTTTGACTAATTCTTTGAGCCTCTGGCTGGACCATATTTTGATCCCCTGAGAATAAATAGTACATGTGGCTTTTGCAGAGGATCAGTTTGTGCTTCACCATCTCCCTCTGTGTTTCTGTTTGGAGAAATGTTGGCTTGCTGTCATATTTGAACGACATTTCAGGAACATCCTAATGCATTATTGATCGCATTACCTGGGGTTACATTGATTCTCTCAGTGTCTTCCATCTCTTGTAGCAGAACGATAGAGGAGGAAGAGATTTTATTTTTGTAAAAAAAAATGCAGTTCTGTATTTTTTGCCTTATTTTGCACTGTTGCAATGTTTTAGCTAATTTTGCAATTTATGATATATTGTATGTCTAAAAAATGTTGTTCTATGTTTTAAGTTGTAAAGTAGTAAAACTAAAATGATGTAGCGATCAGTGGAGGGTGGACAAAAGTTTATTTTGTACAGCACACTATTTCTTAAGTGCCATCTCTATTTAGTTTTCTTTCTGGTGCACAGAGTTAAAAACGCTTACAGCTTCCATCCCATGAAAGTCCTGTTGGTTTGTTTTGACATCAGTGAAGCAAACCATGACAGCTCTACAGCTCTTTAGCAATGTCCATCTAAGTTTTGTTGGCTCGACTGAGTGCCTATTTTTCAATAAAATGTTAAAGAGAAATCCAGAAAATGTGAAGAAATGCAACATCTAGTTTTTCATTATGTTCTCATTATAGCTCACATGTTTACAATATCCAGTGTTACAAGTTTAAATAGAAGTGGCTGACTCGATGGTCACTTTAATGATAAAAGCACAATACTTTTATTGTAACATAATTTGCCTTTCATTTATCTGCTGTAAAATGTTTGCATATATTCAGATGGAAAAGGTTATCTCTCATTCATGGTTCTTTGTCTTCATATGATCGATGCTGCCTTGTAAAAAAAAACACAAAGTAAAATAAACTGTTGCTCTCATAAAAGCTGTTTCTCTTATTTCGTTCCAAACGCATGCAATCTGTGGCTTTTAGGACGACCTTATTGACCTGCTAAAGGGCCTCTGATGGTGATGGGGGACATGTCAGATGAGCCATTTGTAGATGTAAGTATCACTCCTTTTTTTAACACCCGAACAATGCGGAGACAGAGTCAGGGTGTTTTAGAGGATTAACCCCTTTATGCCATGTGCATGATCATTTATATGAAAAAAAGGAGGCGCATATAATTATTTATTCAACATGTCAGTGATTACCAGCTAAATAGACCTTGGTGCATTCTTCCCTGGTGTCTCAGCACAAGTAAAAACATCACAATTAGTGCATCATGTCCCATAAGCAAATAAAAACACAGCCATAAATTATATTATGTGAATATGATAATTACTTTCAATTACTTAAAAGCAATCATTTATTTTCATAAGTTCAACCCTTTATATGCAAGTTTGTGTAATTTAATAGTTGGTAATTTAAGGGAAAGTAATCTCCTGTGCACAAAATTCTTAAGTAACGTTTTAATTGACACAACAAGGGACAAGTCGATGATTTTCAGCTGCATTAACTTTGATTAATTTCATTTTTACTTTCCATTTTTGTGCTATGGCAACTTTAAGAAGAAAGGATCATTTCTAAATATAAATTTTGCTCATGTAAAACATTAACAGTCTGTCCTACTGTCCCTGAACTCATCTCACGTTTCCATTGAAATTCCCTGCAGTTCTGCATCTCTCCACTAGATGTCCTCAGACTTCCCCTCCTTTTTCAGCCTACCTGTGACCTTTCATCGGCAGCAGTGCTGTAGTTCAGACATCTACTTATTGCATTTCAGTTTATCAGCATCACTGCGTATACACAGACTTCATACTGGCAGTCGATTAATCCTTATTGTTTTGCTTTGTTGCCAACTTTGTGTTTTGACCTGTAGAGATTTTAGCTCTGAATTCTGAGCCTGCGTGCACACCTATTTACCATAACTGGTTTCACTACCTACAGTATCTCTTTTAACCATCAGACTATTTAAAGATGTGTGCCAGTCTGACTCACCTATATTTGGATCATATTACCCACTTCTTACTCCAAAGTAAGCAGTATAAAGTAATTTATTTTTCAACAGGATCAGACTGATGCTTGAAAAGTCTTGAAGCCACAGAAATGACTTTTTGATATTTAGGGTCTTTAAATGTCCTGGGATTGTTTTTGAGGGAAGGGATTAAATTCATTCAGGGCAGAATTAAAAATGAAAGAGAAAAGCAGGCAACAGAGGGAGAAGAGGGACTTTTCTCATGCTGAGGAGCTGACAGGCCATGGACTCATATTTTTGATATTACAACAATTAAAAGATGTATTTAATATGTGAATATTATGTAGTTTGTCTATCTCTGATGCCACAACTTTGGTAATCATTTTTGTTTAAAGGGGTCATATAAGGTCTTGATAGTTGTTAAATTTGTACATTAAAAGTAAAGCCGGTAATGCTCCTGAGCCATGAAGGCCCAAAATTCAAGAAAGAAACCCACTGTTTGTATCTTTGATAATGTGATAATGCAATTCAGCAAGCTTGCATAATGGTGGCATTTCAGAGAAAATTAAATGAACCAGGAATAACCTCTGCCCTGGATCAGGGTCCGGTGACGTCCACATACTGGAGACACAAGACCACCACGAGTCGTCCGTCACACTTTTCTCCCTTTACACTCTTTAACTGTCAGATGGGGACTCTTTCAGTGGTCCCCCTGACCCCATCATGACTGTGACTGGGCTCATTTTACAGATGGACAGCACTCACAAATAGACAGACGGCTCATATTGTCTCTGAGAATCAGCCTTTGCCTTTACAACATGTGAGTCATCGCGTAAAAGTTTGATCACAGTCAGTCCAGGATCCTCCATTTTAACATCAGTATCAAACGTTATCAGCATTGCTGTCAAACTTCAGCCCACTGTGTGTGTCAGCAATTAGTACATGTTATTAATAAATTGAAGAGGGTCTTTAGAGCAATGAATGTCAAATGTCAGACAAACTCTATATTCTATGGCCATGAGAGAAACTTTTGGCAATAAAGATAAAGAACAGAACAGGCATTGATAAAATATCAGTCAGCCTAATTGTCCCCTTAGACTGGTGTTGGTATCTGCCCTATTCAAAATCAGTGCATCTCCAAGTCTAAACCAATAAATGTTATCAAGCATTATTACCTCTTAAAACAGCTTAAGTGTGGAGTCTTGAACATTTCTGACATGCTGGACTCTCCTTCTAAGTCTAAGCTCCTTGCAGGCTCTCTGCCCTCCATGACCTACACATGTAAGTTTACCTTTCATGGTGGTCAGTGTATGTGGACAGAGTGAGTTTGTCTGTTTAAATATATGACAGAGTTCTTCAGATATCTTCAGCAACACCAAAAGATCAGCAGATGGAAACCATTGTTTGTCTCACTGGGAAAAAATGCCTAAACTTCAATCACAGATGGATGCTGGAGTAACAAATCACAGACTAACGTGGCTAATGTCAACTTAAAGCATGTTTTGGAATAAGGGTCAAGATATCAAGATAAAAATAAAGGTTGGTATGCATTTGATAACCATACCTGCAACAAGTGAAAAAGACATAGCTTGTCAATTTGCTTATTGTAAAATTAAATTATGTTAATGTGTACCTGTGTGAAAGGCTTCTCATTACTACTACATTAAGGAGTAGACCTATGATGAAAAGGTTTTGACTTAGAATTGTTGTCTGGTTATTTTGTACATCAAATATATCACATACATCTCAATATAGATCCTAGATTTACTTTCATACTTTTAAGGTATAGACATTACATTTTAACTAAATACTTACTGCTATAACCACTAATTAACAGATGAATCTATTGAGCATTAGTTTTTACTTAATTTTGTTGACAACTTCTTATTTACTTCAAATATTAAAACTTTATTTTCTTTCTTTGTGTAAAACTTTACTTACAACATATAACCCTAAGGACATAATACCAGGGGTAAATTTTGGGTCAAAAGCTTAGCACAGGGCCAACAAAATGTGGTACACAAATATCTTTGCTAAAAGTCTTGATTCTTTTTTCTAAATATCTCAGTTCACTGAACCATCTGTTTTCTACTCCTACATATGATCTATTTTAATTAACAAGAATAAGCTTATGCTTAACATCAGAAGAATGCTGTGAAATGAAGGATGGGATAGGCTGTTTCTGCAAAGCATTTACATTTGACAGATCCTTTTACTATTTTTAATTAAGGTAGTGGTGCTATACATTTTCTGTAAAGCCTGTCAGTGTAATGCAAAACTCTGCCTCTTGTTGAGCCAAATTTCAATGTCAATATTTGAACAAAGTTTTAAATGCAAACTTTCATGTGCAACAATGCTTCTCTACACTGAGTGTAATCACATATTTCACCAAAATAAATAGAAAATCCTAATGATTTTAAATGACATTTCTTTGCATTGTACTGAGTATTGCCACACACCTTTCAACATGGGAGTTAAAATAGAAAACAAATCATCAGCAGAGTTCCAGTTAAGTTTTAAATCTGTTGGGACATGTGTATGGAATTATGAAGAGGTGCTGTTAAGCTGTACGGTGTGCTTCAGCAGAGATAAAATCACATAACACTAAACAGTTTTATACTAATGCTTTGTTTGTCTCCCAGTTAAGAAAAAGAACATGTGCTGTTTTATATGAATAAATACTAACCACTTACCCTGAATACTCCATTTGTGTAACAATTCAAGTCTTATTTTAAGATCACACCCAACAAAGAACCCCTAATTTTTTTCAAAATAGTCATATCTCAATGATGATTTTTCATCCAAGAGTCTCAAAATTGACTGCAGGTACTGCAGAGTGTCTCGGCCAAACCACACTTTTCAAAGACAGGTTAATTTCAGTGAGATTAGTTAATCTCAGTAAATCTCAGTTAATCTCTAGGTAAAAGATTGTTGTTGTCTGAGAACAACAACAATCTTTTGTCTGTGTTGGGGCAGCATTCTTTATGTATAGCCCTTCTAATGAAATGCAAATGAGGGGAGCCATCAAATGTTGCAGAATATTAATAGCTTCTATTGTTTCATTATAACATCACTCAACAATGGATAAGATTCTTATCGTTTACAGAGCAGATTAAAACCTGGTGGTCAGGAAAATTATTTGTACACTTAATTTCTACTCAGTTAGAGCTCACTTACAAGAAATGTGAAGTTGCTGTATTTCTTAATTAAAAATGGTAACTTTTACATGTTTTTCCTTAATGTGTCTCGATTGCCTCAAACTGTCTGTTCTGACAGCCCATTTTTCCCAGAAGAACAATTCAGGCAGTCCGTTTGTCTATTTGCAATTTATTAATCTTACCAATTGTTTCCTTTTTATCAAAAGGTTGTTGACAAACATTTTTGTCTTTTCTGTGGATGAAGTGAACTATCCATTAATGAATAGTATATGCTGCCTCAAGGCTACTATTTCTCTCTTGTATTTAATTTTCATATTTCTGGTTTGAGAGCCTATACTGAAAAATCTATAGCATTTCGAGGGACTGATTAGTCCATTTTCCTGTTTCCAAACGCATGTGTATTCCGGCTAAACAGGAGCACATTACAGAATGTTAATCTAAAGTATCTTTAGGACAGCATCTGAGGTAGTTTTCCACAGTCAGCCGCTCATCAGGTGGATTAAATGTGGGGTGGAAGAGTACGGGTATGGATGCTGGTCATCCGTCGCTGAGACGAACAGCAGCAGCTGCAGGGAAATATGTTAACGTGTGAGAGTTCGCGGGCTCTGATTGGCTGGCAGCAGCAGCTCCGTCTGCACCGATTCGCTGATGGAAGGAGGGCGTGCGACAGAACATGGGCACGTCGAACCACGAGAACGTCTTGTGCGTACGAATGTGATGACGCAAGACGTCACAGTTGGATATAAGTTGCAGTGTCTAGCCCTTAGAGTGAATGAAGCAGTAGATAGAAACGTGGCAGGAGATAAGAGAAGTAACCAGCTCTTCTGAATTATTTTATCTTTTGGAATTTTATCCTCGACTTTAAAGAAGTTTATTTGAGTGTTCTTCTGCTGACACGGAGCAGGACTCACCCCAAACCGACAGAGAGATGAAATACATCATAGGAATTGGCGGGTAAGTTTTAACATTAAATTAAACTGCTGCTTTTTAATCAAAACTTTCCATAGAATATGCTCCAGTCTCACTTTTATATATTTTTGGCTGTTTGAGCGTGTCTAAGAAACAATAGAGTTTAGGCGTGGGGTCAATTCAAGACTTGTTTTTATGGCGCTATTCCACCGTCAGGGGTCTAAGTGTTACCTACAGGTTATTATAAATTAAATATGCACCTGTAATGAGGTCTTCCATCAGCTTCCTATCCATTGTCACGTTTTATCACCAGCAGCCCGCCAGAAAAGATTGCCACGGCTGACCTGATATACCGGTTTATAGTCACATCCGGTGTGTTTGTTGTCAGAAATCAGGCGGGACATTTGAAAATTCAGCGCCACACTTCACTCAAAAGTGGAGGGAAACCGCACACTTCACACAAATCATAATAAAAGGGTGGCGAACTGCTTTAAACATTTTAGTCTGTAATCTTCATAAAGTGTCACGACTTAAATTTAATGAAGTTTCTTTTTATTTAAACAAAGCACTGTAGTTTGAGCACAGTACCTTAAAGCAGCCATAGATATTCATCCTGACCTCATGTACAACCTGCACTTTTATTTACATTTTATAATAGTTTTGTTCATCTTTATGACACAGATTCAGTGATTTGTATGATTATCCAATTGTAAACAAAGGGCACCACATGTTCTTAAAAACTTGTAGGACTGATTTTGTTGGACTTAACATGTTTGTAAATGTATGTAACTCCAGTCTGTAATCCTTTTTCCTAATTACTTAAAGACGATCAGATGATGAGTAGATTAAGATATTTTCTCCATGAAGTCACTGCCCTAGTAGCTGAACAAATACTTGTGTTCTCAGTGTTTTCCTTATAATTTAGGTGGGGTTGTGGTCTAATATCACACCATAACCTATCACTACTCCAAATATAAGGCACAGTATTCCTTTGGGTGGAAATTTTATGGTATTTTGACATGTTATAAGTGTTTCATTGTCCAGTTCAGACATTTAGAAAAACATATCCAGCATAATTTTTTTTACACCTCATCAGGCTGTCAACAAACATGGCACCCTCAGTAACTTAAACTCTGAAAGAAAAACTTGAGGGAAACACTGCATTATCATTTACGGTATATTTTTATTAATTATTCCTGTCTCTTATAGAGAATAGATCATATTTAAGGGTCAGTTTTTGTGTAGGAGAGACATGGTGTCTACACAAAAACATGTCATTTTTAATATTTGTGTAAAATAATTTTTAAGTATCAGAATATTGAATGTAGTGAAAATGCGATACCATACCTCCTTGTGATTTCAAAACAATGACCACCTTGTAATCTGTGCTAAGCTGAGGACCCTGACCCCACATTACCAAACTGCACAGTAAATGCAGTTTTGATAATGTTGAAGAGTCTTTAATAGAGCATACATAAATAATCTCCATTTTGACCTTTTTTGCCTTTTTGTTGACAGCGTCACTAATGGTGGCAAAACCACCCTCACAAATAAGTTGATCAAGACGTTGCCCAACTGCTGTGTTGTGCATCAAGATGACTTTTTCAAGGTGAGTTTTAGGCAGTTTTTAAATTAGTGTATTTGAGATATTGTTACTTCCTCATATTATGAGCACTGCATGAACATTTTATGTAAGCAAAGTAACCCCATTTCCTGTGTAGTTAGTTCTGTCTAGTTGATATGTAAGCTGCCTAAATGTTCATGTAGCATACTCTCTAACTTGATCGCTTCAGTCTTTATTTCTTATCCTGTACTCCATATATTAATTATTTCATAAGTTTCAATGCACTTTGATAGCTTTCTAACACACCCTGAGATAATAGACATTAATCACCCCAAACTTTGTGTCCCATTTTACCTGCTTTCGTTAAAATCTTTACTTTTTAGATCTCTTACCATGTATATGCATGCTCTTGTTAGTATATTTCTTTTGTCTACTCTGTGTGTCTTTGTTCGGCTGTGCTACTCTGGCATGTGAGTGGGATCTGCAAGTGTTCAGAGCTGTGAGGTTGCAGCAATATTTTATTGGTGACTGTTATTTCAGAAACCTGATCAGATAGAAGTCGGGGAGGACGGCTTTAAACAATGGGATGGTAAGACTTCACTGAAGACTGCCAATAACTCATTGTTTACTCTTTATTGTCATTCACACACACACACACCCTCCTACTTAAGATGCATTACAACCATTCAACACGTGCACCATTCAGTCACACAAAAGCCTCCAGTATCTTGGAGCAAAATACAGAACACTTTTCATTTTTTCATCTTCTCTGTGTGAATCTATACTAATTCAGTGTTTTCCCTCTATTATGTTCTTGTCTATTCTTCTTGCTTTACAGTGATCAGCGCTTTGGATATGGAGGCCATGACAAACACAGTGAAAGGTTGGGTTGAAAACCCGGTGAAGTTTGCCCGCTCCCACGGTGTCACGCTGTCTACACCATCTGATGAGTCTGACCCCAATGAGCAGATCCACATTCTCATTGTGGAGGGCTTCCTGCTGTACAACTACGCGTAAGTTTAGTTTTATCTCAGCTCTATGTAATTTTCAGTTTCTATCTTCCCATATGGGTTGACAGTGTGGTAAATCCTGTTAGACCTTTCAAACGTGTTTATTATGCATGTGTTGATACAGGACATCAGTGAAGGTGATCAGGCCTCTTTGTTTCCAGCACTTTCTTCGAAAAAAATATGACAACAAACATCAACACGTGTTACCATTTCTGCAGTATCACGTGATGATTTTGCACGAGTTCCATCGAAAAAACGTAAACAGGCCAGTGCTGCAGATAGAGATAAGGGCCTCTGTGAGGAGATGAGTACACTGAGTACTAGGGATGAATACTGAGCACACTGCGGGTACAGATAAGGGACAGTACGAACAGTTGGATGACTTTGCTGCTTTACTCTCGGTAACCTTGTTCATCCATCACCTTTTAGGCCTCTTCTGGATGTGTTCAACAAGAGCTTTTACATCACGATACCCTACGAGGAGTGCAAGAGAAGGAGAAGGTGAGATTGCACAGAAATGTCGGTCTATCTGGGTCATTCCTGGCTATTGTTGACAGCAATGTAACTGTTGGTTGAGTAAATACGATGGATTAAAAAAAAAAAGCTTTTATTATAGTTTGAAGTCTTAGGCTGCCCCTACTGTAATTTCAGTTTCAATTAGAAATTTGCAATATAATAAAAAAAAAAAACTTTTTTCCCCTCCTATCAGAAGGGAATAGATCAAATGTCATTAATCTGTATAACTGCTGAAGTACAACTCTGCTAAGCGTAAGTTTGACAGAAATTAATGACATAAAATTAATACAACCTTATATTATTGGTTATGTAAAATCAGCTTACAGGGATCTGTTTTGTTTTAAAAACAGTTAATTTAAATATTTCCTCACTATTAGGTTCCCTGTGAGGCACATTGACCATAGAGACTGGAACATTCATAGCAAAATGCATGCAGTGTACTCACAATGAACGAACCTAAGCTCAACCACTTAGAGAGTTTCTGGTGATTAAACTTTTTCACTTTTCTTCATAATTTTATCCAAAAGCTTTCAACAGTGCATTGTTTATTTCTTTTTAGAAAGATTGACACACCACAATGTCACCATATCCAGCAATGACCCATTTACTGAATATTTTTCTCCTCTAATCAACTCCCTTTTATTCATCTTTGGGCAAGTGCAGCATTTTAACACTGTTTTTGTTTTTTAGTACAAGGCAGTACACAGTCCCTGACCCTCCTGGTCTGTTTCGACGGCCACGTTTGGCCGATGTACCTGAAGCACAGGAAAGCAATGGAGGAGTGTGGCTTGAATATTGGTAAGCTTCTGCTAAGGTGCTTTATCATATTTATGTCAGTGCATGGGTGTTAAGTCAATGTGCAGTTTTCACAATTTTCCTTACGTAATTGTCTCATCTTCTTTTTCTTTTCCTTTTTTCATGTAGAGTACCTGGATGGTTTGAAGCCCAAAGAGGAGATCTACAACCAAGTGTATGAAGACATTCAGAACAACCTGCTCAATCGTTTATAGGTAATAATATTAATAATCATTTCAAAACAAGAGCTCTTGCTCATTTTACTAAAAGAGTGCAGTTGCTGAGCACACATTTCTTACATGTTATTTTGTCTTTGTCTTTCAGCAGGAGGAGTCCTTCCCATCCATGTACAGATTTTGTAAATAGTTTGAAGGATCCATTTTTTATGAAGTTTTTTGTAACTTTTTCTTTGTTTGTAAATGGTGCATTAGAACTTTAATTTATAATTGTCTCTTTTATCATCTTCAGATGATTATTACTTTTTTGGTTTTCCTTTTTAAAATTGATTGTAGAAAAAATGAATAGCATGTTGCTGTCATATTAAACTGCTGCCTTGTACTGGACCACTGGTTGCATTTTTTTCAGAATAAATGCATTAGTTCCCACTGACATACAGTAAATCTGCCATCTTTTGGGGTTTTTTCCCCCCCTCCTTTTCTTTTAGCTGTTTAAAGCATTAAATATCACACGCCTACCATCAGGGTCAGTAACTACAACTATAAGCATGCAGCTTTTAGAGCACTATACTCGATGTGCTTTGCAGCACCCTAAATGCTAACTAAAGAAAATTTTAAATAGCTGTTTGAGCGGTTTCTTAAATCTCAGCAAATTCTCTAGTGCTTAAGATCAGTTATAAGAGAAAACAGTGTATCCTATTCACAATAATCAGTCTGTGTAGTGAGAGCAAATTTTGAGTTAATAGTTTGGTCTGCTTTGCTGTTCATAATAAAATTAACCCAAAATGAGTTGAATGTATTAAATAGATGTTAACCAGAGACTAGTTTTGAAACCATTAAAGTCACATCCAAAAACTAATTCCTTTTTTTCCCGAGATGGTGGGGAAACTGTTAGTTGCTAAATCTTGAGGATTTAGACTCTTCATATTTCATTTTAGAACATCAATTGTAATTTTCTGAGTAAAAAAAATAGTCATTGCAGGGTAACCAGCTTATTTAGAACAAAACAAGAAATCCTTGGAAAAAACTGTTTGCAATCACAACATAAGATGCATTAACGTGTGGCTGATACAGCTGCCACATATTGTAAATATTACCTTTAAAACATCTGTCATCTATTTTAGAGTCATGAGAGTTCTTCCTAGCTCTTCATCTTAGTTTTTCCAACAATGCTGCTCTAAAATAGCTGCCCTCTGCCTTGAGTACATGCCTGAGTAGGTCACGGCCTAACCGCATGATTTAGGTTATTAGCACCAGATTTACAGCACATGAGGGCAGAGCACGTGCTCATATCAGTTTCCACCCTCATAAATAGGCCAGGTTAATTTCTAATTTCCCCCCAGGGAAAACCTCATGTCCTGTAAAGAGTAGTCAGCTAAATAAAGAAGAGGTCATGAATAAAGAGGTGAATATATTTGGGGCTCCCTTTTTCTTATAACAAAAAGGTCTAATTCTAGAACAAGGTCTGCTGGTCCAGCAGTGGACCACTGGGGCTCGTACTCTGAGTAAAGTTCACCAAACACTACCCAGAAACACCTACAGGTGGGTTATAATGGTTGAATGATGGCATGTTTAACACTAGACTGTTCTGACGTCACTTTCAGCCATTACTGATCAAAGGGTGAAAACTAAGTATATTGGAGTGTATAGGACTTCTCTGACCATTTGCACCTGACATCACATCACTTCTGCCCAAGCGCAGATGACAGAACTTTTACTTTAGATTTAACAGTTTGTTCTTTCAGTTTGTGGTGTGCCAGAGAGAAACAGGGCAAAATACACCAACCGACTCGCCCACCAACAACCAGGGCCTTACTCTTACAGCTCGTAATCTCGCATGGTCAAACACAATTTAAGTGTAAACAAACATGCTGGACAACATCAGAAAGAAATAAAGCTAAATGCAATTTGCTTATTATGACATCCTTGGCAGTTGTCATTTCTGTCCAGTTCCTCTCCTTATCAGTCTGTTGTTAATAATTTACAAGCTATGTTGTTAAGCAATTGTCCACAAATCAATTATTTTAACTCCCTTTTCTGACGTCCTTCTATCTTTATGCTTCACCTTTACTCTTGTTCCCATGGCTAAGTTTGCTTCCCACGTCAGCCAGTTTGTTCCCTGATTGGTTTGGGGAAACAGTGGACATGCTCGGCTGTTCTAAGTTGTCACATGAGGAGTTCAAATCACAAATTTCAAACATGAAAATATTTAGGATTTCAAGTCACAGCAACCCTGATCCTCTTCTGAGTTGAAAAAATACTCTTAACCCAACTCACACCACAGGAAAATCGGGTAAGATAATCCACCAGTCATCACCGTCAGGCACAAACCTCCCATCTCCATTTTTTTATGAGTTTTCTATTTTTCCATAAAACAGTCCTATTGGTGGCTTTTCATGTTGGTGAGTAGGTTTTAAATACTTTTAACCAAATCAAAGTTAAAAACAGAACAATTTGTTTAAGACAACACTTTATTGATTCATTCAGAAATAGAGATTTTTTTTTTCCTGAAAAGTTTTTGTTGATTTGATTTTGGTGATATGAGGCTTGTGTCCGACAGTGACAAAATGACAGGACCTGTGCTGACTTTGGTCTGAGGTGAGGATCTGAGCCAAAACTTTGGCCAACTATTGTGAAGTGTGTAACCTGCTTAAGGGGCATGTGAAACTTTAAAAGAAAGCATAATATGGCCTCGTTAATGATACTGATTTACTTTGGTCACTTTGGTGGCTCAAAAAAGGAGCTTCTGAAGAATCAGCTAAAATGTATGTAGCCTGGTGACAACAGTGGTGCTCCTGTCGTCCACAAAAGCCAGTGATGCCATCAGAGTAGCATGTCTGCAAAAGGCCCAAAAGCTCTCTGCACCTTTTTTTCCAACATGTACTGTGGTTAGACAAATTCATGATTTTGTCTAATGGGGACTCTGTTTTAAACGTCAGTCTGCCTTTTTTGACCTCTTACAGTAACAGTCATTCTTTGAGTTCCCCTGACATCAGCAGCAGCGACACGTAGTCTGTCATGTGTGTGTCCAGTGTGAATGGGGTGACAAGGTGACTGTTGTGACGCTCTAACAGGTGGACGTGGTGTGAACAACACCGGCCTGGACCCCCTGTGCTAAAAATGACAGCAACGTGTGTGACAGCAGTGAACACACGTATACATGGAATGATCCTACCAGAAAGACAAACATGTTATGGGTCATTATGAGGAAAAAAAAACATTGTCTATGTGCCTGTGGTTTCGCACACATCAACAATGGCACCTTTGAACTGTGGGAGACAGAGGCTGCATTAAGTTGCTTTATAAAGGAAAAACAAATCAGTCTAGACGTGTTCCTGGACAAACTTGACCTCATTCCTCTCAGCTCCAGTGAACTTTATTACCTCTACACATTCATTAGCAGCGTGGGCTTGTTTAAAGCCACTTAAATCAGTTAATAATTGTTACACTGAGGATGTAGGCTGTTTCCTGGTTTTATGATGGGAGTGTTCGCATATGTACACACATGCAGAACATTGTAATTTTAGCAAAATTACTCTAATCTTTGTTTGTTTGGTGTTGCAGAGCACTGAGGGTTTTGTATTCCATTGTGAAACAGATTATGCATTGTTGCAGGTAGACTTAAGTTTAATACTTAATATGTCCACATTAATATACCCTGCTGGGCTTGATCTAATTATTTTCGTGTAAAATATTGTTTCTGTTGAAGCCTGAATGATTTCCATTATTTATATTATTTTGTTTGTTTTATGACCTGCTATATTTGAGCCCACTTTGTTTTCATAATTCTGCACATTGTATCTCATCTATTTCAAAAATGATTTTAGTGTTTAATCTTTTCATATAGACTTTTTAACTCTTATCTTTATTTATTCTTTGAATTATTTTGTTCTTCCTCTAATAATTTCTATTTCATGATTATTATTTTATGGTTATTTTCAATGTTATTATTATAAGTGGTAACAGCAGTTGTAATTGAATTATTTAAAAGAATAGCCCTTAAGTTTTGTTGATCCTGTGGCTGACCATCATTACAAATAACCAGTTATCAGAGATGGTGCTATAAATTATGTTATGTATGTTTTTATTTACCTCCTTGACTCCAAAAGTCCAGTTATTTCAGGGAAATGTGTTGCTTGTGCCCCCTTTTTAGATGCAGAAATAACAACAGCAGAGTCAAACTCAAAGTAAAGAGTTGTCTTCTTTTTGATAGAAAAGTTCAACTATTTCAAGAGAATACCAAAGAATATCTAGGTGACCCAATAAAGATCATTCCCCCAGTGACCTCTTGGGGACTCCCTGAAATCCCACCTCTTTAACCTCCTGAAGAATTTCAAGTAGAACCAAAGCCAGTGCTCATTGATGGTGTCCGATCCCACAAGCTCTGAATGGTTTGTCAACAAGATGGACTTGTGTAACCCTCTATGAGGTCTCGAGTGTCCTCACTGCAAGAGGCGACGATACATAACGGAGGAATGACACTCATCCAGTTACAGCCTGTCTGAGCCAACCAGACCTGGGCCACATAACTGCAGTAGACCATGTCCCACCACTTCACACACCCCTTATTCCTGTCCCTCACACTCACTCATGGATTTACTCTCCAACAGATAGCTGAGGGTCTGCAGGAGTTTGTAGGTATATTTAGCCAGCAATTCTTTGAGTGTTAGTGTAATAGCTCATAAGGGATGTTATGGCAACAGTTTATATTAACTACAGATGGTTAAGCATTAATTAAGCAGAACTAAAACATTGTTAACTAGCCTGCTATGAAGCATTTTTAAAAATTTGTTGATCCTTTATAAAAAGCTAGAAATTCTTAATTGTGGACCAATAGAGCACTGGTAAAACTTGTCAGAGATAGTAGCTGTAGAATTGCTTGAGTAAAATATCCATTGTGGAAAACAATAAATAATTAAATAGAATAAAAACATAAATTGAACAAATAATATAATGAAAATTCATAATAATAAAATATTTAAAACTTAGAAACTATGATTTTTTAAATTCTGGTCCAACTTATATAATCTGCTAAACTTTCCTTAAAAAAGTCATGTGAACCCACTTTTGTCCCTCCTGACATGAAAACAAATTATAACAGCAGCTGTTTTCTATTACAATACAACAAAAAATATCTTAGAAAGACAAAAAATATCATTTCTACGTATTAAACTGTATAATGAAGGTTTTGCTGAGGGCTCATGGTCATTTATGACCATCTAACAGTTTTTCTTAAAATCTTACAGCAGTACAAGTGTTATCCTAATAATACTTTTTTTCCCATTATTTTTCACAAAATAGCATGAAAAAAAAAACAGAAAAAACATACATTTTTACCTGCATAAGTGACAAAAGATTTTTTTTTCCAAAGGTAAGTAACAAAAAATGACAGGTGTTCAATATTTTTTTAAAGTGGAAATGGGAGGTTTGTGCCAGTCATGGGCCCAGAGGATCATCCTAACTTTTCCGTCCCTCAGCACCCCTGGTTTCATGTAAGTGTTAGGTTGTGAAAGTGAGAATTTATCTCACGTGTGTTTATTTCCACAATGTTCAGGGCAGGGCGCTGTGCTCCTGATAACCAGTCAACCTGCACATCTAAATAGTCAGAGGGAGGGGTGGTGTGTAAAGATGACATCATGAACAAAATACGGACTAAGGTAAGGCCTTCCCCACTTGATACAGTGATGCTGTCATATTGTGTCCTGAGCAGCTATTCTAATGTAGAATGAGCATAGTCTTGTGCATTTGCCTGAAATAATGATATTTAGCTAATTTGAGAAAAGCATTAGGCACGGCAAGTTTATTTGTAAAGCACCTTTCAGCAATCAGGCAATACAAAGTGCTTCACACAATAATAATAACCTGTTTTGATATTTTTACCCCAAAAAAGCCCCTTAACAAATATAACCTTGAAAACTAAAGTGAAGCCGATCTGAGAGTGGCACCAGCAGGCTTTGTATGATAATGTTGGTACTTCTTCTATATTAACAACAACAAAAACCAGACTGATGGTTTTAGACACTTGTTTTCAAACTGCCTGAATGTTTAGTGTATATTTATTCACCTGTTGCCATGATGTCTTAAGTTCATGGAAAAATGTCAATGGTCATCGTGTAGCTGATGCAACCTACTATTTTGAGGTGGAAAAGTTGCATTTTGTTGCTTTACATGGTGTATACATGAACATCGAGGTCAAATACAAAGTTCTGCCGTATGCAAAAGTAGAAAGTTTGTTTACTGTTATATACACATTAGAATAAAAAATGCATCTTTTTATATGTCCTCTTTTGTTTGTCTGTTACCCCTGTAAAAGAGCAGCAAGTTATCCCACCATCCTCATTTCCACTCTTACTTTTGTCTTCAGTCACGCTCTTAGCAGAACGTGCCTGTGACGTCCTGTCTCATGAATAAGTCTGGAGGTAAAAATAGCTCAGAGAGGAGCACGTCACTGGAGAGTTTACCCAAAGTTAAGGTCCACTGCCATCATGTGGTGAAGAGGTTGTCAGTGAATCAGTGTGATCAGTGGTTTACTGTCAGTCTGTGGTTATTTTGTAGTAATTTATTCTAAGTTGATAAGATAAAACAATATGATTTTGATAGTAATATGAATTAAATTACTAAGCAAAAACATTAACAAGGCAAATACACTTTTAACCCTTCAAGTCCCACCCCAGGACTATGGCTTTGCATTTTGACGGGCACTTTTAGAAACAATTAAGCAGATTTATTCATTGCAAGCTGCTCGTCAGTCACTATAAGTTGACACTGTAAGCTTTTAGTGAGGTTTAAAAAAAACCCAAGATTCACTTAATGCAATAAATGCAAACAAAATGCTGCAAACTTTATTTTTTTACTTTAAATGAAAACTTTGTTACATTTCAAACCCTCAGTTACTCAAATTTAATGTTTGTTCGTCTATTCAACACGCCAAATATCTGTTAAATTATTGACTGACCCAAGCAAATGACGAATGAAGTAGAACTTCTTAAAAACTTTGTAATCGTAAAAAATTACAGATATAAATGTACGTATATTCAAAAGGCAAAAAAAATCTATTTAAGATACAAAAAATGTGAATAACACTTTTAAAACTTTAGGACATCATGCACACTGTTAATAGAGTTCAGCTTTAGAAAACTTTTTCCTCTCATTTGAATTACTTTGCAGGTTTGCCATAATTACTCAGATCAACTTTCATAGAGTTTTTTATACTTCTTTTTATTTTGTAAATATATATATTTCTTTTAAGTAAGGTCTCTGGCACTAAGATATGTTGAATAAGTCATCTCACCACTAAAAGTTTTACTGCACTGAGCCCACAAGTAAAAAATGATTTTATGTTTCTGATTTCCATATTTGAGGGAGAGTTTAAAGCCTCCAACCTTTAAGAAACAATAATAATGAAGTTATTTTTAAGCATCACATACAGCAGTTAAGTAGAAGAGAGGGCCTAATCAGGTTTATACAAGTTCAACACACTGATTAATAATGACTTTATGTAATAACAGCTAAGCCTGGAGTTCAAGAGAAAGACACTGGCAAACTATTAGTAACTCGTCACTTATGAAGCAGTATTGATTATTCACATGCTACCTATAAACCCTGCTATACATTTTTTATCAATGTAAAATAGTAGGGTCATAAGGGTCATGGTGCATCATTTCAGTCAATGATAGAGAAACTTACATCCAAGTGATCAGATAAACCATCAATAACTCCTGAATAAGTGCTCAATAGTTAACCTATTAGTTGATTTATTGCTAAGCTTTCATTTATGAGAGTAACCAAATGCATCATAGCTTTTTTATACTAATGATCAACAAAGTCATAGCTGTGTGTTTACGTAACTGGTCTAAATTATAGATAATGGTAAACAAATGATGAATTCATGTTCTACTAATGCATCAGTAAAGCATTTATAGCTGTTTATCAATGACATTGATTAAATAATGATGCTTTAGTTTAGAGATTATGACATTTATTTATTATAACTTAACTTACTTTGTTGCACTATGTAAATGTGTGTAGTTATTGAATTAAGACAGATTCAACTATCCTCCAGACCCATCATCAGCCCCTTAAAAGAATATATGACCCAAATTTGTCTACTGACAGGAGTTGCAGTTTGTAGCTTAAATGGAGCAAAACATATGACTGAACAAAGGAGCAGGACAAAACAACCATGTTTAAATGAGCATTATTACAGAAGTCAGACATCCAAATATTTCATTTTGTTCTACTTTGCATAAAGTGAGTGAACTTGAGTTGTTTTCTGGATCACAAAAAAAATTACAGAATATCTGTGGAGTCCCAAATGGGTAATTTTAAGATAGAAAGATATGTTAGAATCTATATAAAGCAACCAAACTTGACACCTTGTCACAGAACTCTGAGACACACAGGGCTTCAATATGCCATAGGGTTTTTGCCTCAATTTCATTTTGGTTCTCACACTTCTGAGACCCAAAAAAAACAGCGCTGCGACCCATTGTTGGGCCCTGATCCACCAGTTGAAAACAACTGACTATTTTTTCCTATATATTCACGCATCATGACGCAATACCAGGACTGTTTAGACCTTTTTTCGCTGAGTGGACCAAAAAGAGGAGGTTGAGCCCAAACCCTCACCCTCTCTGTTTGTATTATGGTGAGGCCGTGCGTAACTGAGTGTCAAAACGCCCCCACCATGCCAAATCCAAATGTTCGCCGTTGTTCCCTCAGTGTTCAACTTTATCTGACAGAGGAAACCATCACATCGCGACATGGAGAAGTTCTTGTTGTTAACTTCGCTCTTACACATCATGGTGTGTTTGGGGACCGCTCAGAACCATTTACGCGCAGGTGTTGGACCGTGGAGACAGCGTTTTCAGTGGGAGAATAACGGACAGGTGTTCAGTCTGCTGAGCACAGGGACTCAGTATCGTCTACCTTCGCAGAACAGGAGACGCACGCAGCTCGTATTGACAACTAAAAACAGTATTAACCGAATTCAGCCTCCTGTGGCGCTGAGCAGATCCAGCAGAACCAGGACTGCAGATCCAACAGGAGGAGGTCGGTCTCATCAGAACGACCTCATTCAGATGGATGCGTCTGTTCTTGGTGCTGATGCGGGTCAGTATTTGTTTGCCTCTGGTCGGCCTGGGACACACGGGCAGTCCCTAACGCGGCCCTTGTCCTCTGTGGATGCTGCTCCTGTGGGACACCGTGCACAACAAAGAGCTTCTCACACGAGTGCTGCTGTCTCCACCTCTATCCAGGAGTTCTCCGGCAGCGGGATCCCACGAGGAGGAAACGACGCTGGCGCACAACCGACCACCGCGTCAACGACGAGATCAGCGGGTATTGGCCTCAGCCGGAGCGAGAGGCTCCGATCTGTGAGCTCGGGTTCGGCTGCCCGCTTACCTGGAGCAGCCAGATGGAACACTATGGCAGAGGACAGTGGCGCTAACTTTGGAGATGCTCTCAGTGCGCAAAGAGCGCAGTCACTAACCAGAATATCACTGGAGACGGATGCCCCCCCTACAGTGCCGTCCAATAACTCTGTAGAAATGCCGTTTTCTCGCTCCAATGCGGATTCAACAAGGACTGAAACGAGTGACCCAAGAGATCCACACAGCATTCATCACAGGAACTCCGTTTATTACGATGTGTATCCAGCGGACCGTAGAAACAGGATCGTCGTGCGTCTTCCACCTTCGGCAGGTTTTGGCACCAGACTTTTTCACAATGGTGAGAATACAACGACATAATAATGATGATAATAATAATAATAATAACAGCCATAATTACATTACTAATAGTAATAACAATAATGACAATCGGGGAACAACGTGAATGTTTTCGTTATACTTCATTAGAACACTGTTACCAAACCTCATCAAGAGCAGCTCCTGTTATGTAAAATACGGAGACACATACTGAATGCCCTGAGCTCATGTTCTCGAATCTGCTTCAGCATTTTTTTCCAGTAAATAATCAGATTTTAATTACAATAATATTTACACCTCGCAGTGTTAATTTAAAGGACTTTAACACAAAATTTGATCTCTAACAAGTGTCACTGATTACACTGCATTAGTGATAATGTACCAACTCTGTTAAATCAACTGTGATCGGTGTGAATCCATAATGGCACTTTAGAATTGTTAATATCAACTCTGGTAGTGTTGATTCATTTATACATATTTTGCTGTGTACAATAAACCAGACCATCAGCATGAATATCGACTATTTTTCATTAACTGCATATATAACTTTGTAATGCATGCAGCTACTGTCAGGGGCTATAGGTGTCAGACAAAGGGAATTGTCACACGCTGTTGCAACAGACTTTTTAAAACATAATGTGGTACCACAGATATTTGATGAGTAATACTGAGGAATGTAGAATTTCAAAGAGACCACATTTAGTCATTTGGGGGCCCAAGGCAAACATATGAGCCCTCCATATCCCTGTACTGCGCTGACAAAAGTTTTCTTATTATTTTAATCTTGTACACGGTAACATAACGAAACTAAATGCATTTCCCCAAATTTTGTACTTTAGTTCAATTGAGACAAAAGGTGAGTGTGTTATTTAGGCCATTTGTCCTGCTTTGGAAATCTGTTACAGTTATCTTAAAGCTCAAGTTACTTGTTACATAACCATGTTTATATATCTCCTCCCTCCAGTGAATAATATTTATCATCAAATAACAGATTTTGAATATTAATGTTAACCATTACAGAGCCCCTAAAGGGACAATGGCAAAACATAAATAAATAAATAATACGTTTCTTGTGCGCATGCGAAACTATCCCATGCAGGGAACTTATGCTATTCATGTATAAATGTATTTAAAAAAATAAAGCCAATGCCTTCAAATGTATGAGGTCTACTGACAAAATGATCATAAAATATGGATGTTGAACTTGTCTACTTCATACTGCAGCTCTTACTTAAAAGAATACGGTTTAATTTAAATGTTCATTTTTACATATATATATTCATCTTATATATTTACATTTTTATATTGAATAGGTACTGACTATACAGTACTGTTAACTGTAGTGGCACAAAAACTCAGCCTGATGATCAAAAGTATCCTCTAGTTCATACTTCATCTCAAACTGGCTTTAATTTCATTTGTAATATTTTTACACTGATTATTTAAAAAAAAATAGTTAAGAACTATTATATCTATAATAACAGTACAGTAGGGGCACAGAAACACAGCATGATGATCAAAATTTCCTCTGGTTCATACTACATCTTTTACAAAAAAAAAAAGGTTTTGATTTAATTATTTTTTTATATTGAATTATGTTAATTAAAAGATAATGACTATGATAACTGTAATAACTCCACTGTTGTTAACTGTGGTGACATCAAACTCAACTTGATCAAAAATCTCCTCTGGTTTATACTGCATCTCTTACTTTTGAGAAATAGATTTTGATTTATATGATTTTTTTCATATTGAATTATTTTATTAATAAGTGATGACCATTATACCTGTAATAACTGTAATGTTGTTTACTGAGATTATTATCTAACAAGTAAATCATCACAATGCTTTTACTGTAATTAATAAGAACATAAATCAACATTTAATATAGTTTACCATTTCGACAGCTTTACTCCTCACATCTTTCAGATGAAAAGTGTCACTCCTGTCTCCACTTCATCTCTAGTCCTCCATCCTCCTCTGCTGACACTAACAGGAGTGTCTGGCTTTCGCTGTTGTTGACTAACAACATTCAGTGTCACTGTGAAAAAGGTTGACACCCTCGGTGGTCCTGATAAAAACTGTTTACTTTCTTCTCACCTTCTCAGCTCCACTGGGGTAAATACTTCGTTTCCTTCAAAACCCTCATAACCGCGCCGACGACTTTGTTTTGCTACCGTCTTCCTGAATCAAGTCTGCACGTGCGCAGTAACATGGAATAGTCCATTGCATGAGAAGAGAGGGGGAGCAGTCGAAACGATCATGATAGATTAAGCACTTTAATGTATTTTTAAGCGGGTAAATTAAGGCTAAAACAGAAACAACTCATTTGAATGTAAGAAAGCTTCATTATTAAGTTCTCTATAAGACATTTGGGGTCCCTGGAAATCTTGGGGCCCCAGGCAGTCACCTGTGTTTGCCTAATGGCAAATACGCCCTTGGTACCACTTTGTCTACGGAGGTGCTCAAAACAATGCAAATGGCAAAGTTTGTCACAGGACCTTACTGTAAAGGTGACTGATCAGGATTTCCAACAATGTAAAAAAACAATACTAATTGGTATTATCAAAAGGGAGAAATAATCAACCAAAATAACATTTCCAAACCTTTTTTATGGGTTAAAAGATCTTGTATTCTAAGACAGTCAAAGACATGTTTTGTTAATGTTAACATGTATTGACATCATTATTCATATTGTAGCACATTTATTCTCACTTTTTTGCCCTTCTCTTCTGAAGCATACCGCATAGCCTACATGTCCTTTTACACAGAGCTAAGTACAGTAGTGTTAAAACACAGTGGCTTGCCAGTGAAAAAGTAAAGTGCAGTAAATGTTTTCAATACAATTAACAATCACCCCAATGCAGTGTATATTTTTTTTAACCTAGGACTCACAAAATTATAGAGTGGTCTGGCCCTATCTGCAGCAATGTGTAGCTTTGTTTCTGTTCCTGTTCTCTCCCTGCAGGGGCAGAGCTGGTCACCATCACTGTGGTTAATGTATTCACTTTCGATGTGAGCCTCATACAACCCTACTTCAAAAAATACCTAAGTACCCCTTTAAGCCCCTCAGTTTCAGTGTTAAGTGAAAGCCCCTGTCTCTGCATGTCTTTCCTTTATCCTTAAGTTGTGGATTTATTCTCTGCAGGCCTTCCTGACCTGGTCCCCGACCCTTACTACATCCAGGCTGCCTCTTACATCCAGAGAGTGCAGATGTACGCACTGCGCTGTGCTGCTGAGGAGAACTGTCTGTCCAGGTGAAAGTCTTTGTTTAGCATCTCATCATGAAATATTTTCTGTATTCTGGATAAAACAGGCTGTGGGGTTTTAGATTCTAACAAAGGGTGTGGGTCAAGTTTGTAGATCATGTGACTTTATGTAATTGTGATATTCACATTTATCAAAAATGCCAGCATGCTGTGTAAAAGTCCCCAACCATTAGCTTGTGCATAGACAAATGATATTAATAATTATAACTGTATTTGTGTAGCACTTTTAAGAACAAAAGTTTACAAAGTACTTTGACAAACGGTCAGGAACATACAGACAACAAACCACAAAAAGTACAGCACAAGGAAACAAAACCAAAAAGATCAGTTAAAGTCACGGCACTTTTACAGAAAGACACAAAGGAATAAAAGACACGAGCAAGAAAAGTTAAGAGGATAGCAACTGGCGCTTCAGATGTCAAGTGACTTCAGGCCTCTGAGTCAAAGGCCCTTTCCATACGTCATCAGAACCCAGACAATACAACAACCAAGCAACATAAAATGAGACCATGCGGACTGAAGTAAAAGCTAAAAACATAAACTCAGTGAGAAAAAGGAAGAAAAGGCAATAAAAATTGTTTGAAAACATAAAATAGGATGGCAAATATAAAAAGATGAAATTATAATGATGATAAAATAATAATAAAATAATAATAATAATCATAGCAAAGATAAAATAGAATAACAGACATGAGCAAGAGATAAAACAATTAAAAAGCATAAAAGTTTATCTATGAAAAGATTAAAAGTGTAACAAAGGTGAATCATAGATTAGATAAAATCTGAATTAAAAGTAAGTCATTGCATTTATTTGTTAACATAACAGAAGATGTAATAAAAAGAGGATGAACTTAAAAGTAGTAAGAGGTACTTCAGTGCCCCTTTTTAAAAGGGAACTTTTAAAAGTTCTTTTCAAGAGAAGATGAGGAGGATATATTTCCTAGCTAGCAAATACTAACTCACATTTTAACCTAAGATTGTTTTTTATTGCCTCCCCCCAACCCCTGAGCCCTCCTTGCTTCTATTGTACTGACATTAACTGTATAACTGTAATTGTGACCATAGTACACGGTCACTTTAATGTAAAGTTTTAACTTGCACAAAGCCACTTTCAGTTTTCTCTACATGCCTGGATGTATATAAAAAAATCTTTAAAATTGTTTTTAACTATAGGTCTATTTACTTATTTATTTATGTCTATTTATAAGTTGTCTCTATTTTATAATAATTTTTTATTTCTTTTTTGTGCGTAATTGCTGCCACAGAGGATGCCAAACTATGTTTCACTGTACAAATTCTGGTGCCTAACGAGTGTTTATGTAATGACAATAAAGACCAATTCTATTCTATTCTATTACTAATAAATGAGGGGATTAGCCACTGGCTATGAGGCTGTTACCCCACATCTTACTCACATGTTGCTTTGAACAGAGGTCATTATAATTAATCCAGCTTCTTTAACAGGTTTAGTTGCTATAGAATGGTGTATTATTATGTCCAACAAAAGCATGTTCATAAGAAAATGAGGAAGAAATGCAGTAAAAGAGGCATAGCTAGCCTTTTAGCTTGTGGCTAATTTACCCCATTGCAAGCAGCTTTGCTGCACAAAGCGTACAGGGATAGCATATGTGAGCAAAGCAACCAGTTATGAGTCTTTTAACAGCTTTTATCCCTCTTCTTTTCATAAACATGCATCAACAGGACACTTTGGATTGCTGTTTATCGACAAGTCTTGTTGGTTGCAGTGCTGGTGTGGTGAAAGTGGTTTTCTATTGCAGGCTGTTATGGGGATGTCTTGTTTCTGCAAACTGTGAATGCAGACAATAATGCAGTTGACTTGGTGTTTGATAACGTGTGGATGTTCATGAAATGAAATGTAAAATGTTAACAGGGTCCCTCTCTGACATTTCTTATGCAGATGCTTTGCTCTATATGGATACATTTTATACTTTCAGGAACAAAAATTAATCGAGCGTATGACAAAAAGTACGATTAATATTTAGGAGTTCTCTGAGTTTCCCACAATCGGCTGTATGTTGGCCTCAGTCACATTTGGAGGCTGTGGTTGAGTGATGGAGCAGCTCGACACAAACCTGGCACCTGTCCGGGATCCTCTACTCTGATCTGAGCTGCCACTCTGCCAAGCTAAAGAGCTCTGAAATGAAAGGAGAGGATTCCTGAGGTGAAGTCCAAAAACTTCTGAGGCAAGACCAAAAGCACCTCAGTAACTGGGAAAGTAAATCAACATTATGTCAGAGTGGAGGAGTAGAGCGAGTTCTGTGAGCAGTGAGGTGTGTATGGAGGATAACGTGGTGTAAAGACACCGCAAGCAGGAAGGTGATACAAGTCAGCTTCAGCCATGCACTCAGTGGTTTAGTGCAGATACTTGAGGTTAACTTGGCTCATTTTCTTCCGGTTTCCCCTTTCCGACAGGTCAGCGTATCATCCGAGTGTGAGGGACCTGGACTACAGAGTCCTGCTGCGTTTCCCACAACGAGTAAAGAACCAGGGAACTGCAGACTTCCTCCCCATGAAGCCCCGACATGAGTGGGAATGGCATAGCTGTCACCAGTGAGTCCATTGCTTAAAGACAAAAACAATGCAACAAGTCTTTGAACAAAACTGTTAGATATTTTTGTTTTTCATGCAAGACTTAGATGAACCGTCCATTTGAAATTGTACCGGGTATGAATCAAGAATAGATAGATAGATTGATAGATAGATGAAAGTTTTTCTTTGAGCCATTTGAGCCATCAATAATTGTCAATTGTTGGTTACCACAATACATCTGAAGGCTCTTGTATACACATTAGTTTATGCAAAACCAAATGTGCTACTAACCCAAACAATTGTATCTTATTTAATGTAAAAAAAAAACATGTATATACTGTATATATGCATACATGCATATGCAAATGCACTCATGTATATTTACACAAGGCATACAGTCAGACAAATAGTCATACACATTTGTGTTACTGTGATCACAGACATTTACTAATCTTCCTTCAGTTACCCCAAATAGGTGACTTTCAATCAATTGGTTTGTAGCAGTAAAGATACTCATTATTCAGCTGTGAGCTAACTGTGCATTGGTTGTTCCATCATCAGAAGATGCTGCTTTAATCATCTAGATTTGATTTTATTGGATTCTTGTTTGATGTGCAGGGAAAGTTAATTCCCTTCATGCATTGCTTGGTATGCAACTGTTCACATGATTAAATTTGCTCTTGCATTTGGTAGTAAAAATCTTCCACTCTTTACACACCTAGTGAAGTAGTTATGTATTGCAGAGCAGAAAGTTAAATGAATAAACAAGACAGATAGGGTCTCTGTAACTGCCATGAGTGATGTATTTTTACTTAACACCAAGCCAAACGTGCATTTCAACATTTATTCTGTGCTCATTGTGAGGTGCAGCCCTGTTTTGAAATATTGCTATCTGCTGTAACACTTGACCAAACAGCTATGTCTTGCTCGAGCTGTAATTTTAAGTTTCTTTAATGGCCTTTATCCAACCAATTTGAGTCATAATTTAAACTTTTTCACTCCAGAGGGTCAATTTATTTTCCAGACAGAAAAAAACCCAGAACCACAACCTGGTTCACTTTGTTCTGCGTAGAACATAATTGCTTGACTGATATCACATTCACTAGCAAGAACTGATCATGGGGGCACAAGTGCATTTGACCTGTCCTTCCAAATCTTATCAGGTCACCTTTGAGCCAAAGTGATGTTTTTTCCCCCCAAATTTGTAGGAAATCCCTCAATGTATTTTTGAGGTATCGCACTTGCATGCAGGTGGTGGGCATGATGCCCTGGGACCTTTTACCTATGACCTATTACCGCTAATCCGTTTATCTTTAAGTAAGAAAAGACAAGCATGCAAAGTTTGACAGAAATCCTAACCTTGCACAGCAGCTGGACCTTCCTGATTCCACGAATATTTACATTTTTGCAAAGTGCTCTAAGAATATTATGCTTTAGAGATGTCATGTTCACAAGCAAAGGATGACCAAGACGATTTGTAACCTTGACTTCAAACCTACCTAATCTATCCACCAAACAAAAAGACATGAGGCCCTCTGACCTTGAACTTAAACATGTCATCCCTGAGTCAGAGCAGGCATTTTAACCTAACTAGTACCCCACTAGGTTAATTAGCTTAACTGTATATAGTTGTTATGGGATGTTTTATTCAAAAATAAAGAAGAAAAGCAGTTAGAGAGTTGTGCTAGCCTCCTAGGTCAAGGCTATTTACCACTGTTCATTTCACTCTGTTGCACAGTCCATACTGGGAGGCAGGTAAATGAGTTCCTACTGCAGGCACAACTGAAGATAGATGACTTGATCATGCACGGTCAACTTGAAATCTAAATGAATAAAGTTGATGTTAATCAGTGTAAATGCACTGTGTGAACATGGTGGCTCTTTCTTCATTCTTAATTTGATCCACTTTCCTTTATAATTAAAGGCTTAAAAAGTCCAACGTATATTTTAAAAACAAAAAGAAATGTTTTTTTACAGCAAATTATCTGACTGTCCTCTTCATCTGCAGACATTACCACAGTATGGAGGCCTTCAGCAACTACGACCTGCTGGATGTCTCCACTGAGCAGAAGGTGGCTGAGGGACACAAGGCCAGTTTCTGTCTGGAGGACACGTCCTGCGACCCAGGAACACGGAGACGCTTTGCCTGCACTGCTCACACTCAGGTTTGGCTTTCTCTTCTCATCTATTATATACACATATATATACATATATATTTATGACATTTTTTTTTCATAAACCTTTTGAAATGTTGTATAAAATTTTCTTCATCTCAGGGACTTGGTCCTGGATGTTATGATACATATCACGCTAACATTGACTGCCAGTGGATCGACATCACTGATGTACCACCTGGGAACTACATACTCAAGGTGGGAGAGCACTCGTTTCTTTAAGAGAGCAGAATGGAAAAGTTAGCTGATATATTAGTTTAATCAAACAGAATTACAATGTATTTTTATTTCTTAATGGTAAGTGATTACTGCATTCCTATTTGAACAAAAGTCTTAAGACCAGGTGGTAATTTGGGACACTGACAAAAGAAACTGCACCTTTTACAGAAGTTTAAAATGGATCAGACAAGGTCATTTTGTCCACCGCCACTCAATTCATCTATCAAAATGTCAGAAGAACATAAATTTGAGCTGAAACAAAAGATGGAGTAGTAGCTACAGAATAAAAGGGGTAAAGGAGTAAAACAGAATGAAACTGAAGGAGTTTATTTTCACTCTAACAGCAAACTAAACTATTTTTCTTTAAACCTCACAAAACTATCCATAGAGCCAGCTGATGACGTTGTCTGTACTGTGTCCAACTAACCAGTGAGGACAAACCGCCTTTATACCCTCACAGCCCGGCTGATGATCTTCAGCCGTCAGCTGTGAGGAGCCACACAGATGTCACCAATAACTCCTGATGAGCATGACAAACTGTCATCTGCTTTTATGAAGATTCTTTTTCCATATACTTATGTAAATATCCATAACGGTGACAAAGAGTTGATATCACTGTTTCTGCTTGTCTCTCAGGTGACAGTGAACCCAGGTCAGCTTGTTCCAGAGTCTGACTTCTCCAACAATGAGGTGCGCTGTGACATCAGGTACACAGGAAGCTACGTGCAGGCCAGAAACTGCAGAATATCAGGGTGAGTTGATGTTATGGTGTCTTATTTCTTTACAGCTGAAGAAGAGTTAAATAAAGAACATTACTGACGTGTTTTTACTTGTTTCACAGGAGCTGACCAGACTGAGGTTCTCCACCTGATTAGTATACGTATTGTCTTGTTGTTTGTCTTGCTCTGTATTGCTTCATTGTGCTGCAGCTGTTTTACATCCAGATGATTCTACTGTATAAATTATTGTTAATATGTCATTTAATTAATGTTAATATGTCACCATGTTTATGTCGCTTGTGTTATTTTGTAGCTAGGCTTGGTAGTTACTGTGCTGTATGATTTTATACTGTGTATTTTCAGAGGATTTTATAGCAACACGAGAGAGTATGGATTAACTCAGTGGTTTTCAAACTTTGCTTTCTTAAGGCACACCTAAAATTTTAACCTTGCAGTGCTGCTGGATCCACCTCCATCTTGTTAAGTCTCAAGCCAGGATGATTGTGCTTGGTCTGCAGAAGCACTGACCAATCAGCACCCTTTGAGGAGAAAGAGGCAGGAGTTACAAGCGTGACAAAGTGAGAGGCAACTTTAGGACTGAAAGCAATGGCTGCTAATGTAGGATTACAAGGATACCTCCTCATGGCAGCTTGCTCAGAACTGGACAACTTTTCTTAATCTTATGAGGAACAAAAACAACACTGAAAAAATGTCTACATGAAAACGATACTTTCACTCCTCTCCCGACAGATTTTGGCAAGAGTTTGACTTATGAACTGGTTTAGGCTATAAACTTGACTCCTCTGCTGCAGGGCCAATCTGCTACATCATCTGATTAATATTGAATGTGATTGACAGAATAATCATCCAATTACCTGCCCCATATGTGTTTAAAAGGTTATGCCTTCCTCAAACACTTAGTTATTTTCCATTTATTAGTTGCATCATTTAGATAATAACTCATAGTTGTATGAGTTCTCAAGGCATGTGTATACTTGACTAAAGCCACACATCTGAGAACCACTGGTTTAACTGTATCTTATATTTTGTTTACAATTAGCCCGATTAAGATCAGTACAGTTTTGGTTCTTCCTTGTGTTTCCACGCCCTTACCTGGTGGACTGTCTAGCTTAAGCATCAGATATGTACACCAAGTTTCCCAACAGGGGGTTCATAAAACAAAAGGAGAGGGTGAGGTGTCTTTTTTTACCTCTACTTTTTCACAAATTTTGACCGAGTACTCTCAAATAATTGCTTAACACAACCAAACCAAACTGATCTTGACTACTTGATTGAAAACATACCATTAGGAAAACATTAGCATGACTCAAAGGTGTAAATAATGGGAAAAGAGATGCAAAAGTAAAGTGTAGATCTTGGGTATTTGAAATAAAAAAAGGGAAGAGTTTGTTAGAGAAGTAATGGTGAGGGCACTTTGTGTGTGTGGATCTTTTCATATGTAAATACAGCAAAAATCAGATTTTTATAGTCCTCCCTGGCAATAAAATAGGAAGTGGATTACATAGTTCATACCATAAGACAGCCCACCTCCTACTTGACTTGATTGGATGCTTCGGCCAAAAGTAGTATTAACTCGTGATGCAACCATGCATCTTGAGCTAAAATGTTGAACATTGTTTAACTTGCATTTGCACCGAAAAACTGCTCGAAATATGTTTTGCCAAGAAATGGAGAAGAGCACTTTGGGTGTGCTGTGCCTGGGGAAATCATTGCCTCTGTGTGATCTGCTCCTTATTTTTAGGGAAGCAGTTTGATTTAATCAAGTACAATTTGACAGCTGCAATGGTGCTAATTTTTTAGTAGAAACATGGTGATTTTACCTTAAAATGATCATATTTTTGCTTTGTAAATAATAAAAAAGAGAAGTTTTGTCCGATACTGTCCATTTATATTTTGAGGTTGTGTTTGTAAGAACTGCTAAAGTTTGAACCAAATCTTTACATGTCTGTATACAGAGAGGTGTATTTAGGACTATGCCCATAATTGTTGCAAAACTGTAAGTCTTTTTTTTAACAACAGGGAATGGTTGGTGTTTGAGAAATGATCTGAATTTCTATCAGCTTTTCTACAATAAAGTGACTTTTTTGAAACCAAATTCCTATTAAAGACTATTGTTTTTCCTCACAGTCTAAAAATCTCAATCTATGTGGACATTTTAACTCATTTAGAGGGGTTTGGAGATGATGTATTTTAACACGGACGTTGGCATTGCACTGGTTACCACAACTAAAAGTCTATGGGACTTTTCACTGTGTTGTTAGATCATTGCTGATAACAACTTTCACATTTTGTTCATCATACTAATCTTAAGGAACAAATCTCACTTTTACCTTTTAAAGCCTAAATGTAATCTGAAAGATTGAAAAGCTTGTATTAAGCTATTATGGAACTACAACATGGTGGTTCGACTTAAAAGATCCTCTTGACTAAGAATTATCTCCTTGTCAAATAACCTGATCAAGGTGGTGCCCATAGCTACAGCTATCATGTATGTATTAATGTTTATTTAAAAACAACCAGAAATGATTGCATTATAGTCCTTGGCCATTTTTGTAGTCCTTGTTAGCAGCTCGCTAGCAACCATCCTTTTAACACATAATAATGCTTTAAAATTAAAAAGTGGGGCAATATATGATGCATTTTATGATGCAAAATGAAATGTTCTGACTTAATTTACATGTATTCACTGCAGACATTAGTTCTAGTATTTATCTGAAAAGCTAGACTTTGGGCCTTAGGAAACAAAAATAAAATGCTTATTTACTCCTGTTTTTTTGGACTTCTCCTGTACCACCCTATTAACAACATGACATCATTCAATCTGCTGATTCATTGTTAAAACACAAACACAGTCATTAGCACGTAGAGTGACAAACTATGTACACTTGTCACACCTTTGAGAAATACTAAAATTATTCAACTCACCACAATTACATCTTCCAGAGGCTTCACACCATAAACCTTTGTGTCTGCTCTGCATGTTTGTCTTGTTGCGCTGACGTGGATGAGTGATTGAGAAAACATTTATTTACCTCCTCATAACTTCATTAGAGGTGGGACTCTGTTTACACCCTGACTCTGGATTTATTTAGGATACTGCTGTCAGACGTGCATGGAAATGCTATTAATAATCACAACATTTAATACTCGGTTATGTCTCTCTGCTCTGTTTCACCTGCTGTGCACTTGGATTTCCAACACAAAAATACTGCTTTATGGGTTTGTGATGTCAGACAGAGCCTGAAGCGAAATGGTTTCAACGGTATAGCTTTACAAAACCACAAATCTCTTCCTCTGTTGCAGATAGCACACCACAATTTCAACAAAGTGAACCGGCTCAGTCATTAGAAAGTATCACAGAAACATACTGACAGTACTTGTCCCAGCATCTGTTAAACACCCTCTCATTGTGACGTAAGAGAGCGTTTATGCAGATATGTGGTTTTTTTGGATGCTGTAGCAGTTTAACATAATGGCTCTGTTGATGACAACATCGCCTTCTTTTTTTTCCATACACTTGAAGTCATGGCATTATCCAAACACACAGGATTCTTTCAGAAGAGTAGCGCTTACTCTGCATTAATAATTGGGTACAGTCAGCACTGAAAACATTCACAAAGTGACACAGACAATACTTTTTTTTTAAAGTCTGTCATAAAATATACCTCAGCTTACTCAAATGTCCTGTGAGGAAATCCAAGTTTGTGCTTATTTTGCATCTCCCTGGGGTCAAATGTTTGTCTTTGCTGAACTTACCCTGTATATATACGACAGGCTGGCTACATGCTGGATGATTTTAGGCAGATTTTGGACCTTTCTTGCCCCTCACGTTACTTATTTGTCTAAATGATCCTCAAAAGTTTAGTGTCAGCATAGACATTTTACTGCTTCTGACTTGGAGCTACCCAGTCATCAAATCATGAGTATAAATCATTTTTGATATTTATAAAATCAGAGTCCATCTGCCTTCAATGAAATACCTACTAAAGCCAATAAAAATGACCAAATAAACAACCAGATGTCAGGATTTTACCCATATTCTCCTTTCAGTTTTTGTTTTTGTTGCAAAAGAGTTGGGTACGTTTACTTTTAAAAGCAATTCATTACATCACTGCACTGTTGCACTCACTGAGAAAGATAATGGGCAGAGCACTTTCCAAAAAAAAGTTCAAAAAAGATTCTATACGATTACTGATAATTATCATTATTCTTTTTCTAATCCACAAATAAGCCGCCAGTGTTGGAGTGAACCTCACAAATTTTACCTGCTGGTCCGAACTGCCAATGAACTTGATCAGTTTACAAAGTGTGCAGGACATGAAATATTAAAATATTAATCCTGCCAATAATAGCTTTGCAATTCATAAGGAGCTTACACCATCAATTTCAGTTAATTTCATCACCTGAAATTTTTTTCTTATAAAAGGGAAAGTGTATTCAGCAAAGTGTGATACGGTTAGAAAAAAAGGTCCATAAAAAATCTGCTCTCTGTGACTTGTGTGTTTTTATTTCAACTTAAGCGAATGGGATTAATTTACATGTATGTACACTGTCAAATAATGCCAGATTTACAAAAAAAAATCTGCCAGCTGTGCTGCCAGTGTAATAGTTTTTTTTATTGTAATCGCGCGTTATGGAGTAATTTTAAAAAGACTGTGTGAGACATTTCTTTAGAATCAGACTCAAATGCAGAGAAAAATCTAGGAAACAAATGCAGCTGATAGGAAGAAGGACTTCTCTCAAAAGTTTGTAATGTTTTACCCAGAAAGCATCCATCAAGGCAGAAAAAATCCAACAACGGTAAATCCAAGAAAATCAAAATCCAAAAAACCACAAAGTTCAAAAACCAGGCCAACTAACAGTGGAAATGCAGAGCTGGAAAACACGCACACACAAGGAGACGACAACAACCTGGTGGAGGGCTGGTGAAAAACACATGGTTCATAAACAGGTGAGGGTGATTCCTGATCAGATGCAGGTGAGTTTTAACAAAAGGCAGGAAAAGAACTATGGCAGGAAGTAAAACCAGAAGTTAAATAAACACAACAGGATGACAAAATAAAACAGGAAATAAATGCCAAACAATTGAAAACAAAGAAGAGAACATCACATTGTAAATGTCTTTTGAAAGCAGCAAATATAATGTAAGCCTGTCTACAGTCTAAATTAGTGATAAACATGGTACAACTTTACAATATATTAATCTTTTTATAATAACTTGTTACATTTTACAGTAAATTACTAGCATCTATTCTCAAAGAAGTTAACAGGGGTTTAAACCCTGCCTGTGGTTCACTTGCTGCAAGCCATTTCCCTCACTCTCTACCTGCCATTACCAATTTCTTGTCTCCAATAAAGGAATAAAAAGCCCCAAAGATAACAATTACAAAATAAATTAAATGACGTGTTTTTGGTCGATTTAAAGCTTGTCATGTAAACTTTAGTCGAAGTTATTTGGTTCAGTTTAGCTGTTTAATCTTGGTGGTCAGGATCCTTGGAAAAGTCACTGATAAATCTGGGGTCTATGAATAGAGAAGAACCATAAAAATAAGACGGTAGATGTGGATTGGTGCAGGTTTAAAGAAAAATGCTTTCAGCGTATCCTGTGTTTTTCTCTGTGAAATATTGAAGTGAAATGTATTCAAGTTGATGAAGAATGAAAACGGAAATTCTCTGAGAGCACAGCACAGGGACTCTTTATACTTTCAGATACGTTGGTGTGTAAAAAGTGTCGACAATGAGGAGAACACCTCTATCCAACCCAAACGTAAACTCATTTCACTCATCCTCTTACTCAAACATGGCCTCTCTGTCAATCCCTCACCTTCTTTGGTCAGGGAGCATAGAGTGATCCGCTGGTGTGAATCTGATCGTGACGAAGGGTCAGAGCACCACCTCCTCCTCCTCCTCAGGTGCTATTTGCTCTGGACGGCTGGGGTTAAGCCTGTTGGGCGTGCAAAGATGTGCAGAGCGTCCCTGTCTTCCCCCGCTGGAGATGGCAAGGAGGGGAGAAATTCCTCAGCTCCGCAGACGTCCAGAAAAGCCTGAGTGCAAACTGCTGACCTCAGCATCACCACAGAACCCATGGTTATCACGGGCGGTTTGTGTGTGAGGCCGTGCCCGGAGGACCGACCGTCTGAGACAAACAGTCAACAAGAGACAGAGCCAACAGGCGAGACAGCAGTGACACATCACGGGGGCCAGTTTGCTCCTCGTGCACACACGCACACTGCTGCACCTCCAGCACTGACACATTCAACCTGCACATGCTCCGTCTAATTTTGACTTATTCTCCAGGGACCCAGGAATTCATCCTTGCCCCCTGCAGCTGACTTTTATTTGGAAGTTTATTTCAGAACTGTCTGGGATATCAGGCTTCCATATGGATGACATTTACATATCTCAAATGAGATATTTGTATTATTGATATTTATATCCTATTTGTTGAGTTGGGTGTAAATCCCATCGGATGTTCTGCTTTCAAAATGGCTGCCAACTCAGCAGTCACATTTCTTAGGCTAGAGATGTTAATTGTTAAAAAACACAAATTTATGTCATGTGTACAGCTAAAGTTATTGTTTCAGACATTTTCATTTCAATTAGCTTTCAGAGCTGTTTTAACTGATGTGCCAATAAAACATTTGTTGAAGGTAATTTTGCTGATGTTGGTGCAAAATCAGTTTGTTTTTATGTACAAATTCTGATCTCAAAGTGACAGAAATGATAATGTCATTAGGGGACATGGCACCTCCCCCAGATGGGAGCCAAGTTTGTTTAGCCCACAGTGAGCTGGATAATAAAGGAGCATTTACCTTTTGAGAGGGACATGATGAGACACAGCTTTTAGGGATTTACCCTAAATACTGCAAGTTCTGAACAGGGCTGGAACAGAGGAGTTTATAAGCATGCTGGAATCTACTCTCTTTGCAGATTTTAAGACAAGAAGCTTCAAAAATATTTTCTGGGGATAACTTAGACCAGTGTAAATCAGCTTTTAAGAAGAGAAAATATGAGATCTTTTAGATAGCTTGTTTTCCTTATAGCATTACCGAAGAAAGAACCAAAGATTTTGATAAAAATATCAAACATACATTCTTAGAAAATTTTTTAAAGGGGATAATTAATTTAAAAGTCCAATAAAAGGCCCTGAATGACTCTCGTAAAGCTGTCAGCAAACAAGCCATCAGATCATAAAACTAAAGCCCAAGTTTCCTAACTTTTCAGCCCAAAACCCTTGACAAAATGGCGACAGAAACTGGTGTAACAGGAGCTGGTCAAAGCTGATAATGTTGCTCACAGAGGTGTACACTCACCATTACAATTATCCCTATATTGACACATGAACAACAGAAAAGAATACAAGACCCTAACATACTATACAGTAAATGTAGAGAAAAATTATGGTACTCACTCCCCCCGACCTCTGCAACACTGACTCCTTACCCCTCTTTAAAACCAGACTCAAAACTTGTCTGTTTAAACTCTCCTGCTTCCTCTGATCCTTCATGTTTCTGTTATTTGTCTGTTCTTATATTTGCTTTTATGCCTGTTTTAATGCACTTTTTTATTTGTACATTTTGTAAAGTGACCTTGAGTGTCATGAAATGCGTCCTTAAATAAAATGTGTTATTATTCTTATTATTATCATTTCCAAGTGTAGACTGTAGCATTAAGTGGACTCCTACATTTAGTAAAGCTGATGTATGTGTACTTCTCAGAGAACAGCAGAACCTATATTACTCTTTTTTCATGCAAACTTAAATTTAAATGATTTTTTTTTACAATTAATTTTCACTACAGCATTAAACTCCCTAAATTATACTGAATAAATATGTAGTTTTATTTCATACTGACCTCATTTTATGTATATTTTTCACAATAATGGGTCAATTTCATAATTTTCAAGCATCACAAAATTAACAATTCTTTTAGAGACCATCTTGAGACCCATCATTAGTGTTTTGCAACCCTGACCCTATGGAACCACTAAAACCAAGGGTATATATATTATCATCATGAACTGTAGCAAGGGAGAGTTGATGGCTCTGTTAAGAAAAGTGAAAAGGGCAAGTGAACGCAGAGAATTGATGCCAAATGGCAAGAAAAGCAAAATAATGATTATACTTGAAAGACAGAGAATTGATTCAAGATCTTCTATGAATGGTGAGGGTCTTGAAGTTGTGGAAAGCCTTGAATATCTCAGTTATATCACCACACCAAAGAGGACTGCACCCAGGAGATAAAACAGAGGTTGGCTTTGGCTCAGAGAGTCGTTCAGAACTTGAATAGGAAAAGTCAACTCTCCTCCTCCCTCAAGAGTTGTCTTCTATAGGCATTGTATATAAATTATGAACAATAAAGACTGCAGATCAAGAGTGTCTGGAGTCTTTTGAGAGGTGAGGCAGAATCTTAAAGATATCGAGGAATGATGGAAGAAAAAAAGATAATAGCCAATGAAGGAATTAGGGGTGAAGAGGTCACTTTTTCTTTTAGACTCAGTAAAAGTCTAAGAGATTAAGGAGATTTAAAACCCTGACAAGGCCGGCCAGCATAGGCAGTATTGTCAAATGCTAGAGGGTGCCAGCAAACCAAAGAGGGCTCCACTGGCGTCCCGAATGGATGAAGAAGAAAAGCAGAAGATACTAACGAAAAAAGAGGGTGAAGTCTGTTAAACTTAACAATACTACTTCATCTAATTCCACTTTTTTGCAGTTATTTAGTGTTACAATGAAAGCAAGAAACCACATCACCTAAGGCCTTAATTTCACGACCCCAAGGCATTGCAGCTTACTGTTCGTTATCTGCTCCTTTGTGGGGGAGAAGGGCTGGCAAGTTATCAGATCTGGCACTGACAGTAATAACTGAAATAAGAATTAGAAATAGCTTCATCACTGAAGCACTAGTCTTTTTAATATTGTTGTCCTTATATCTCCCCGATAGGCTTCCTGTGCCAGGTGTCTGCCAGCTCCAGTGGAAAGATCATGTTTAAGCATGTCTTTCCAGCCACAGTAAACATTAGAGCACAGAACTGGAAGTGTAAATCACACCCACCTCTGGAGAGGGTCATGGTCAGACACAGCTCAATTGCCATGTCAAAATTCAAAATACTGGTGGGTTTTTAGGCAAAAAAAAGTGTTCTGGGGACATTTGGGACCAGTCTTGTTCTAAAAGGAATAAAATGAGGGACCTCTGAGCAATTATCTGCTTGCTTGTTATGGATGTTATGGATGTTAGTCACAATACATGTACATGTTTCAAAAATTTGTTCATTAATCATTTAAGTTAATGTCAGTTTCTGCCACTGTCATTTTCATTTTGGCAGCAAAGCAGAGAGGCAGAGGCGTACATCTTGTCCAGGGCAACAGATTGTTTGAGGCCAGCTTTGACCCTGGCAGTGTAATAATCAACACATTGCCAGTGCTAATTTAAGTCATCGTCCCTCACAGTTCATGTAACACATTCAGTTAAAGTATGAACTCATACAGCAGCTCCATGACAAATCAATCATAAGAAAAGATGTAAAATATCAACCATATGTGGAATCATCCAAAGATGTTGGTGTAAGCGAATCAGCTCTCAAACAGCTGATTCCAAAGTAATAAATCAGCTGTGATACATTTTTAAAAATAATAACAACATAACCACACAGACACACTGAAGTGTTGATTCTGTCTGCTGTCTGTGTACAGTCTGGTGCATGAGGTTGCATCATTTGTGGAATAACCTGACAGAGACAAACACACAAATGTTGTGCTCCCTTGTTTATGTCTGATTTTTTATAGCATGGAGAACAAGCTCTTTATGTTCTGAGAGTTGAAATGAGAGAACATTTTTACCCTCTTGAGCACTCTCTGACATTCTGAGAATAAGACAATGTTTACCTGGGCAGGACGAGGACTCCCTGACTCTGAACATTTGCACATCATTACAGATTTAACAGCTCTATCTCTTTGAAATAGAAGAATGTGTGCTCAACATGCCCTGTGCTTTCCTCCCCGAGCGGCTGTGCAAATACTCAAGCACTCCACAGGCTGTCTGAGTGGATACACGCTGTTATTAATCCTGTTATTGTATTATTTTTGGGCAGGGACGTGGTCCCGGATGAGACTGCAAACAGGAGGGAAGGAGGGTGGAGGTGAGGGAGGAGAGGGTGAGTGAAGGGTGATGGGGGCGGACAGGTTCTTCAGCTGAAAACCTCCTTTCATATTTGTTCTGAATTTGGTTCTAAATGCTTGTATTGTTTTATAGATTTTACACCGGAGTGTCAGACGATGTTCAGGTGTCTCCTCAATAAAACACATGTTCGCATGTCAGGAGGAGGACATGTCATGGCTCCAGCGTGAGTGAGAGACGTGAGTATAAAAACACACACACTGCAAGCACACAGGTAAAAGCAGACATGAGGCTGTTTTTGTCTCCTCTCACACAAATGTTCTCCTGTGAAAAATAAGAGGTATTTAACGTTGTTTTTACTAAGTCTGTGGACACATACCCCATGTTTGCTGTGAGGCCTGATGTCTAGTAGCCCATTTGTTAATGGAACTTGTCCACACAGACACTATTTTGTGCAGTCTCTCTAAATACATATAGCACGGTAAATGAATTCCTCTATTTCCTCAAGTTGTGTCCTAAAGTAATCTTACAGTGCAGATGGATCTGCCTGATTTAATGTCAGTGAACAGGCAGATCCACCTTGCCAAGCTCCAATCTACAATGTGAGCGTCTCAAAGTGGCACAGCCCAATCAGGGTCCTTTAGAGCAGGAAGAGGTGGGAGCTACAGGTGAGACAACAGCAGGAAGTGATTGCTCTTGGAGAGATTAGCATAGCTGCTAACAGCTTCAGCAGCAGTTTTATTAGACCTAGACTGCATTTCTTTATTAAATTAAAAACAAACAACAAAGCTACAAACTTCTCTATAGAAACTGTATTTTCACTCCACTTCCAACATGTTTTTGCTGATTGCTTTTTTAGTGTAGTGGCTTATTTGCTGTCCTTTATACCTAACGTCCACCTCCTACAAAATCTGATTGGTCTGTAATGAATGTGATTGATTGAACTATTGTCAAATCACCTGTTGGAGATGCTTTGAAAGGTTCCTCCCATTGCCAGACACTTTCTATGGGCTGGGCAGATTGACTAGTGGCGTACAATATATTGATCAGTCCATCAGGTGTGTCAGGTTAATCTTTAAGGGACTTGTAAACAAATTGAGTTTAAGAAATGGACAAAACATTCCACATTAAAAAATGTTAACTTCCTGTGGCTTACAAACTACATCATCCCATTACCACTATTCTTTTTAAATTATTTTGTGAACTCAGCATCATAATACTCTCAAGGATTTTCTTCTAATGTCCACCATGACACAGGGATTACATTATTTGCATGGAGCCTCTTGGTCACACTTATCTTGTGAATGTTGTTTCTCATGAGTGCCAAAAGGGATTTCTGTCAAACTTTGCATATTTATTGTCTTGCACTAAAAGACTACTTGATCAAATTTTGGAGCTCATAGGTCAAAGGTTAACAGGCATCAGGTGTGAACACACTATCTCAAAAATGTATTCCAGGTTATCTTTAAATTTTGCATAAATGTCGACTTGGATTCAAAAATAAACTGGTAAGTTACATTTACTTGGTGGACCTAAGTGGTCATTTAAAATAATGTGAATCATCCGTATATGAACAGATTCATCAGCATTACAAGGCATAAAAATCAAGTGACAGGTAGACACTGAAAAAGACAAGATGTACACTCTGACCTGTACCCCTTTTGTCACCGTGGTCCATAGTTAGTCTGTGTAAAATCACCACATCAGCTACAGTCTACATTTTTAGTAGATGTCTGCCTTTGGTTGTTTATCAATGTCATACATCTCCTGGTGGATGTTGATACAAGATAGAACAAAATAACAAGAGTTTTTCCCCTGAGACTGAATATATTTGGTCATTTAAACATTTAATCCAAAGCTTTTGTTCAATAACATTATCATGAGTAAATTGGCTGTGCTCAGCATTCATGCTGCTGGATGACTCAAAACTCAGTGAGTAAAACAAATAATTGCTATGTCTAACACAGCGTTCCCTTTGATCAGCAGAGTTCAGATTAAAAATTCTTATCAAAGTAAAGGTATATTGAACAATCTAAACCCTGTCCTAACTCTTCACAGCACAAAGTAGACTTACAAATAATTATGAGCATAAGGGCGACATCATGTGGTCACACGTGGTAGATTAAAATAAATCCTGTTCTTACACTTTAAAAAAGTCAATACAAAAAGATAATATTATTTGAGCTTATATACCATAAATGTTAAGCACAGTATCAGAGGTAAATGAACTCATATTGTTTTTTTCTTTTCATTTTTCGGCAGTATTTTTCACAGATGTTTTTTTTTGTTTACATTGCAAACACAAAGTGTAGCAAGATGATCGAGAAGAAGTCTGCTTATATACATCTATGTACAAATACGCATATATACACAGGAGTATCTTATCAAATTGCAATGTTCATCATCTCCAAAATATCCAATGTTCTGCAAACTTTTTTGTCCTTCAGTCCATTTAATGATTGTACATGGTGCTTTAATTCTATTTTGAATTGTCGCATTTTGGAATTTTTCGCGCCATTTACATTTGTGAAGTAACGAAAGTCCAACAAAAATAAACAAAATCAATATGAACACTCTTTTAAAGTCTGTTTTGTAAAACAATAAAATCTTTTTTGCTAATTGGATATGCCAGCCAGTCAGTGACCTGAAAAAGTGCTCAACATCCAACCAAAATGTAAGTGTCATAAGGCACTCTTAGAGAAAAGACATATTTCCTGTTCCCATCTTACAAAAGGTACAGTTGAGATTAATGTGTCTGAGTCTAGCATTTACTTGGTTTACAGGGTGTATGGCATGCGCAATTTTAAAAGACCCTTCTTTGGTTTTGTTAGTTTACTTAATTAAAATTCCAAACAGACTTCAAACCAATATTTTTGAATACAGAATTCCAAAAGGATTTGGCTTGAGGAGTTGATGTTTATGAAGAGTTTTCCTCAGATGACTAAAAGTACTTTTTTTTGTGTAATAAACCATCATCCCCACTATTAGATCTGATTTGATTTGTGGATTCTCCACATCATACCCTTGCAGTATAGCAATTCAGATGATATTGCACCAAACACAATGGCAAATTATTATGGTGTGATAGGAGTTCAATATTTTTGTTTCCATTTTATACTTTCACACAGGTAAAATGTTATTATAAATAATAAGTATAAATTAGTATTTTTATACTTCCGATCTTTGTTATGCCACATTAGAAACCTGTTATAATTATTATAAAAAAATTAATAATAATGATAATAATAATAATAATAATAATAATAATAATAATAATAATAATAATAATATGTGGGAGGAGTAATAATATTTGTAAATCATTAACCAAGACAATAAGACTAGTTTATGGAAGTTTGAGAGATTGACATGAATCTTGCAGACATCAAAATTACAGTGAACAAAAATGTAAGACCACTTACTTTCACAAATCTTTAACAGTATTTGGTCTTTTGGTTGGGTTTGTGACGCAGGCTGTGACGACTATCATCGTCGACGGGATACCTGCTCAGTCGGGGCTGCCAGATATTGCCAGACATCCGAGGAGGAAGAAGAGATGGAGAGCCTAAACTACTTTCGTCCTGCTCATTTCGCCGTCCTGCTCATATTTATGGCGACTGGCTCGTTTGTCCCGGTCCATGCCTCTGCAGACCGGACAAAGACGGTGGAGTTTAACGTGAAGCCTGGCGGAGTGGTGCACACGTTCAGTGAGGGGACTGTAAGTCACTGGATTTATTTGTCACATATTTATAAAGCAGACATATCAAATCAGCTCTCTTAAGTTACACGCAGAAACAGGTTAAATGGCTACATCTTACCCGTCCACTGCAAGTATGAACTCGGGCTGTTTTACCATTCAGTGAATGATATTTTGTGCAATTTGTACTGAAAACTGAAAATATTATTGGAAATGTATAGAATCGAATAGAAAGCGAACTATAACATTAATGTACGGAGAGCGTAATTCTTGTTTGAGATGGCAAATTTTTAAGCATCACTTCCTTATCACGACAAAAGTGGAAAAACTACATTCCACTGGTTAGCTGTAGTCGCAGACTGATGACGACACAGCCCGTGAGAGGCTGACACGTCGCTCCCTCTGTGCCACAACGACTCCATTGATTGGCTGACAGCTCGTATTGCGTGAGACCTTACTCTGCCCACTTTGAAACTGTCCTCTTATATTGTTTAAAAGGGCAATTGCAAATAATAATTTATGCCATGTTACTTTTTGACTTTTTGACCATTTAAAGACACACATCAGCTTTAAACACTGTAGAAAACACTCTTCAGATGAAAATTAAACAATAAATAGTAAATTAAACAATGAATTACAAGAAACTTCCTGGCATTTGTACCATTTTAAGCATAAGCATGTTTTATTTATCATTTGTAGTTCAAGTACAAAATCAGACCTCATGAATCTTTAATCCTTTAACCTTGTCAAACATTTGAAACTTTTGCAAATTTATTATACATTTTCCCTGTTATTTTAAAGACCTGGTTATCCTCCAATAGTAGTTTCAAAGGGCCCCTTTTTTAAAATAAATGTCTTTTTATGGGAATGCAGTAATGCAAAAGATGCCTTGATGTTACATTTTTGTAATGTAAACCAACGAAAACATGTATTTTGGAAGTCTACAGTGAAGAAATTTAAAACATACAAAACACATAGAATAACTTGACCTATTTCTTAGTATCAAGTGTAACCTTACGTTTTAGTAACTTATTAACTTATTAACACTTAACTACAGGTTTGAAACTATTTGTACAACAACAGCATCTTTTATGAATACAAACTTAACTCATTTATACAGCATGATATTAAACATCAGGTTCGTCATGTGTTTGATGTTGACACAGAAAGTTGTCTTTTTACCACAGAAAAAAAATCCTCAGGAATCAATAAAGGAATCAGTAAATAACTGTATTGATAGAAAGAATTTATAATAGCATTGGTAATAATAAAATCATTTAAAGTGTCATCTATATGTAGGACATAAAAGTAACTTGATTACTTAAAAATGTTTGTTTAGTAAATTTAATATTGTTACTCTACAAATTTAAACCCTTAATTTACTAGTTACAAGTTATAAATTACAGATAACTATAAACTGCCTGACACTGGCAGTGATTTAACGACTAAAAACAATGAGGGTAAAGTTAAGGGTAAGAGGTTTTTACTGATATGCAGATTTTATGTTGAGCATTGAGCTTTACTGTTATGTGTTTAATTAAAGGGTCTGACAAAGTATGCTCAATACATGATTTTTGTGGATACGCTGATACTTTTTAACTCGGGCTGATACCAATATTGCTATTTTCTTTTTAAGAGTAGAAAGTCTCTACTGAATTAAAACTGACCAGTTCCTCTCATTGTTACATGTTATTTGTGTCATAAACAGGCATGAAACAAGAAAGAACATTTAATTCTTTAATAAATGATGCCATTGATATTAACACGAGGACAGTCAGCGATATGGTGAAGCATCATGGTGCATGTAAACATTCTGTTGATGTTGTAGCTGATAAATGGGATTATGCAGGGGTCATCAGCTACATTTGGCCAAGGGCCTGTTTTTGTTTTAACAGACATTATGGAAGCCATACTTTAAAATATTATTAATCAATAAAAATATATCGGTCGCATTAACATATCATTACTGAAATAGTTAAATAAAAAAAAAATCTAAAATTTACAGTATGTCTTAGCTTGTAAAGAGATCAGTCCCTATCACCCTACTGCTGCCAGCTACATGGGGGGATTAAGATATATTGGCTACTTCTCCCAGGAACTGATATGTTTTCCATCACTGGTTTTGATCTCATCTCAGAACCAGAGGAAATTGAGCCTTTGCAGTGGCCGCCCATCCCTCATCACTTTTAAGTCACTGATTAAGACCCATTTTTTTTCTATAGCCTTGAATTAAACTAACTTGAGCCCTCTGTTTCATTTTTTTTAATCTTTTAGAAAGTTTTAGAAAGTTTTAGATTGTTTTTGATAGTTTTGTTATCATTTTGATGTTTTTGTGGTTTTAGTTTTTATCTTGCACTTCGCCTTTGTGCTTTCTTGTCCCATTTGGCCTTTTTAGTATGTTTTATTTATGCCTTATGGTGGTTTTAATTGCCATTTTTCTATCTTGCTTACCTTTTGTGGTTGTACAGAACTTTGGTCAACATATGTTGTTTCTAAAAGTGCTATATAGATGACTCCAGTAGACTTGTTTTCTTGTTAAATATTTGCTGATATTGAGAGGTGAATTTCTGTATAAAACAGATGAAACATTCAGCCATGCCCAATAAAAAAGATTCAAACCCAAATTTAGATGATGTGTTTATAGTTACAGGGATTTAATAACAAAAAGAGACCCTTAAATCCACAAAATATCCTCACTCATTTTCTGAATTTAACAATTGTCTGGGGGGCCAATAGGAAGCTGTGGGGGGCCTGATTTGGCCCCCGAACCACCAGTTGATGATTCCTGGGATATGACAGTATGCACGGCCAATGAAGCGGCTAAAAATATTGACCGAAATTTCAATATCCGTCTATTCTGAAAGTCCAGTTTTTAATCTTTTATCTGATAAAGCCAATGATAACATTGCATTTCAGTTTCTTCCTAATCTTTTTTTTCTGTTTTAATAAATGAAAAAGTTTTGAAAAACTATTTTACAACTGAAATAGCATTTAAAATTGTGCATTGATTAGGGATAATAACTTGCCAGAGAAGGTAGCTATATCTAAATACATCAGGCATCAGTATTTTTAATTTTTTTGTAAGAAATGTAACTATAAAATCAGACATTTTTAATTTAAGTTAAAAGAAAATGTAGCGATAGTGAGGTAATTCTTGCCCCTTTCAGATACACAATGGTGTTTTTTGTAGGAAAAACCTTACAATATAAAGCTATTTTTTCTTAATTTTTTTCACTATTTATTACACATCTTTTGTCCCCCTTTAGAAAGGTTGTTTTATAACATATAGAAAACTGTTATGGTTAATTATAAGCACATTAATGATCATAATGAGTAGCTTCAACAGCACACTTACATGTACCCATCCTGTGCTCTGTTTTATTGTAGGGGGAGTTTGAATGCTCATTCACTTATGCTTCACAAGGGGGAACCAATGAGGTGAGTCTCCCTCTCTCTCCCTTTCCTTCTCTCTGTTAGTTTATAATTTATTTATTTTCATGTTTAAATATTGTTGTGATTCTTCTCCTACCAGCAATGGCTGATGAGTGTTGGTCTCAGCGACGATGACCGGCTGTTTTCCTGCTCTGTGTGGAGGTGAGATAAACAAACACACATACAGAGAATACCAAGTTTCACTCCTCTTCAGCTCAGTGACCCTGATGTTCAGTGAGAATCCGTGCCGTCTGTTTGTCTTTCCACTGAGTCACTCTCTGATTTTACTTAATCGTGGCAGTCCCAGTGGAGAGGAGAAGAACAAAAAGCAGCTCGTGGTTTAAATGTATTCATGTCCAACATCGACTTAATATGCGAATGAATTAATACAAATGAATAAACGTTGCTAACACTTATTCTTTTGTCGTTTCCACCAGGCCCCAGGGGAAATCGTACCTGTTTTTCACTCAGTTCAAAGCTGAACTGAAGGGAACCAAAATTGAATATGCCAGCGCATATGTAAGTATAAAATAAACACAGTCCACTCAGCTGAGAGCTGCAAATGCTGCCTGCCCACACATGAATTTCTGTAAAGTTTTTAACCACTTCTAGGACTCAAAAGGGGATATTTACTATTGCTTATGGGTGTTTTTCATATGTTTCCGACAGCTCCAACAAGCAAAAATAGATAAATCTCAAGTTTTAGCCCCTGAGTTTTTCCCTCGCTGATTTATATCTTGATGAGTCATGTTGGGCAGCAGAAGAAGCTCATTTGACTGTGAAGCTTAACAAATATAAATCGTAGTAAAGCATTTTCCCTTCAATTTAAGCATCCGGTCAGCTTAGAATATCATGCCTGTGCCAAAATCAAGGGGAAAATACAGCTGATGAACATCTATGCATGGCTAGAAAATAACAAACCCTCCACCTACACAGAAACAAATACAGCAGCTCATAAATCAGGCTCAAGGGGAAAGATTAAGGCCAGTTTTTTTCCTGTCTTGCAGTTTATTTGCCTTTTCGGCTGCTTAGGTGATGCAAGATAAAATCAACACTCGGATTGTGTCTTTAATAAGCAAGAAATGATGTCACATAAACTGAATATATTTTAACACAACAGACATAATTCTGAGATATTCATCTTCTGTGAAAACAAGTCTAAATTAGAATATTAGTATTTAGTACCTGCATAATGCATTACCTAGAAATTAAGCCTGCAACTCGTGATGCTTACTTATTAGGAGAGAAGTGTTGATATTGCAACCAAAGTAATTTATTTTTCAAAACACAGAGCTTTTTATTTTCTCCTTTATAAAGCAGTTGTTTATAATAATAAACAAGGGATGAATGATATTGGATTTTTGCAGCTATTTCCTAATTCATTATTGTAACTGATACCTTTTTTCTTTGTCATGAGCCCAAAGCCCACACTGAACTAGAATTGACCTGTTCTTTTTATGGTGTTAGAAACACATTTGAAGCAGGAGAAACAACATTTTATTATTTAAGAAACAATACTTTTGATTGATAGAAGACAGTCAGTGATGATCAGGTAAACCATCATGGTACATTTGTACCATTCTGCCAATATTTCAGCCAATATATGGTATATGTATGGCCAAGATGTTAGCTGAAAATATTGGCAAAAAATGTCATATCTACTGTTACTGATAATCAGCTTTTTAGGTAATTATCTGCTGATACTGATATTACTCTGATAATAATTTTTATTCCTTTAATAAACTGAACAATTTGTCTGACTTTCCCCAAAGGCTGGAGTGAGGTCTTGAAATGACAGGGCTGTTTTACAGTGGATGCAGTTTACTTGCGTGATGTTTGTGTTTTTTCATTTTGGCGAGCCTGTTATGAAGTCAGAGCTTTCAGGCTGCCGGCATGAGCCACACGTCTTCTGTGCAGATATTCTTGAGAATAGAAGGCTATCCTATTTTTTCCACAAGCTGTAACAGCATGGAGGTGCAGCCACAATGTAGCACACACAAGTGTCTGGTATGAAAGCCATAGTGTTATAGCCAGTGGCACACACGTCAGCCACATGCATCTAGTGTGAGACTGCCATTAGAAATGATATAAAACGGGGATTTTCATATCCTATGATGATACAAAGTAGTGAAAACTGATACTTCTAAATATTTGATATTAAATTCAATGAATTACATGTAATTTTTAAGTTAACTAAAATCATTCACAGTAACTAATGGCTGCAGGATGTGTTACATGAACCGATTCAGCCCTTGATTCAAGCACAAGCATCACTTTAAAAAACTGCCATATTGCATGGGCTTTCTCCAGGCACTCCAGTTTTCTCCCACTGACCAAAAACATGCCGGTCAGGCCAGTTACTGACTCTAAGGCTTAATGCCAATAGGGACATTCACAGACCTCACATTACTGATACTTAAACATAGTGACCGTTTCCTTAATACTGAACTAATGTCTCCACTTAGTGTATGATGTCATAAAATTACTCATTTTTTCTATGATCTCAGGCCCTCATGGACTCATACACTCAGACCTTACCCCATTGAAGTCTATGAAAGTTAAGTACTCAGGCTATAGGGTGGGGATTGAGACTGGGCACTTAGAAAACAGATGGATGGAATTAACATGATATATATTTTGTCCATATTTTGTTTATTTCCACTGATCCCTGTCACTAGCACTACTACAACTAAGAGGCTAGATCTGCTAGTGCTGCACACTTCTCATAACGTTAATGCATACCCTGCAAACTTTGTTACCCAAGTAGTGGCATGAACAAAACCTTTTTTCTAACCATAAAACCAACACTGTTTCAACAGCTTCCAATACAGCCAATATAAGGATCTTTTGGTTTGTGCTGTTTTGTTGCCCCTGTAGACAAAGCAGTGTTTTGTGATTTTGTCCCACATAGAGTAATGCAGGAGAAATGCTCTCGTAGGCTCGCCATGAGTAAGCATCATGCTGGTTTCCTCGACAAAATGCTGGCTTTTATCTGTGTAAAAATGATGTGTTCCTACATTTAAATCCTTTGTTTTGATGATACTGTAGGAGTACAGCTTTTTAAAACAGCTCTGGGATTTGATTATTCTAACTGCCTGGCAGATCTCCAAAGTGATGGTCAGCAGTTGTTGGCTTTTTCACCAGTAGGTAGAAAAGCCAACAACAGGTGATGCTGTTGGCGTGTGATGTGAGCCAATTGTTTTGAAGCACTTCTTTTTCATGTAGAAGCCTTAGCTTTTACCAGCCGTTATTCCTCTTGCTCAGGGATCCTAACGCCTTTTTACATGAGAACAGCTGATACAGCATCAACGTTACAAGACGCTGAGAGCTATCTCAACAAAAGTGCTGAGCCATTTTGCAACACCTCTTAATACTCCTGAAAGAAAATTTGGAAATGTTATTTCGGTTGAATATATCTTCCCTTTAATAATACCAACTGGTGTTCTCCCTTGTTTTGAGCTTCAAGTGTGGATGTGTGCCAGTCACAGGTTTGTGGCTGGCACCTGATTGATAGTACTTATTTGAATGGGTCCTGCAACTTTGTTGAGTTTGTGTGTGCTCCACACACTCTTTTAAAGATCTGTCTGTGGTGCCATTGTGCAAATCTTGCTCATAATTCTTTGGAACAAACCCTGTGGTGTCTCAGGGTGAGTAACCGGTTTTCTTTGGGTTGGCACGCCCACTTCGTGGTCAACTTCACCTTTCATACGGAACTTGGTCCTAAGTTTGGAAATATCACCAACGCCAGCACACACCTGGCAGCACTTAAAGCTCATAACAAGAGTGAATACCAAGAGAAGACTATTGCAGGGGATTTTAGCGCTTTTTTGAGGCACTACCCACACGTTTAGCTGTGTTGCTCTTTTCATGATCCTAACAAGATGTACCTCATTGTAAAGGTGACTAATCAGGCTTTCCAAACATATAAATACAGAATCAATTGTTATTATTAAAGGCAATCTTTTCCCATACAATTTTAGAGAGATTTTCTTTCCCTGATCTCAGTCTTTATAATGAAAAAAGGTTTTCTAAGCCTGATTTAATTCACCAGACATTCTCAGGATGAAGTGTACCTGACTGCACAGTCAGAATAAAATGGAATGAAACACACTGTCACCTGCACTTTAGTCCTGCCTTCTGCTTTACTACACTTCTCCATGGACTAACACATGTCACCATGGGAACCCATCATGTGCTTCACATGTTCCTGAACATTTTCAGGTCCATGTTCCTCAAGTGACTGTTCAAGCTCCATCGCAGTTATCAAATAAGTACGACAGGGACAAATGGTTAAAAGAATAGAAACTCTTTATTTTCCTGGAAGTCAAACTCAGAACACGGTGTCTGTACTCGTAATGCTTGGCTGGAGGTTAATGTCTGGACTCTGAGTTCAGTCACTTAGCAGAGGTCTGCCGTGTCCGATGTGGTTGTCTGTGAAGTGAAGCACACCTTGACACGTCTCCTTCCCCCAGCAAGGACAGTCCTGACACTGTCATTAGTGCAAGCACATGTTTCCTCCTCCTCCTGCTCAGGCTCCGTGCCCTGCAAGTAGAAGATGCACACACAGAGAAAATAACTTCACTAAATGATTGGACAAAAATACTCCCCCACACACACACACACACACACACACACACACACACACAAACACCTGCCACCCCCGCACTGCATTTCCTTGACCTTGGCATCACATCCTCCCACTTTCCCGTCCAACCTGTTGTGAAAAAATAGCTGTCTCTTGTGCCGCCTCTCATTCTGTTTTGTTTATTTTTTCTGTCTCTCCTCCTCCCCACTTCTCCCCCTTGTTTTCATCGCCGCTGTTTCCAGTCACAGACGGCCGCAGCAGGACAGAGTGACGTGCCTTTGAAGTCAGAGGAATTTACTGTAGAAGACTCAACAGGTGAGAATTTGATTGTATTTCTGAGTGTTCAATCGACTCCCTCTGCTTGTCACGTCAATCTCTCTCTCCCTCTCTACCTGTCTACCTCCTCCTCTTCTCTCCCCCTCTCATTGAGTTGCTGCCTCCCTGCTGATTTCCCTCTAAAGCACATTCTCCAGCTGTGAGTGGGCCGCCCTTTGTCCCTATAGCATTTTTGTTGTTTGTTATTCAGTATTTTGCACAAATCCCCACTGTGGCTTCAGTTCCGGTCTCTGATTAGCAGGATTTGACAAGTCACACAGAAAATTTTCTGTAACATCAGATTGGACACTGCAGAACAGAGGCTTATTGACTCAAAAAAAACAGCAACTATCACAGACTTAATGATAATCCCCTCTTTGAGACCTCAGGAGAGTCCTTCCTGTTTAGACTTTTAAGGATAAACTCCTAAACAGTGGTGCTTTGATAAGTTCACACTTAAAATTATCTATGTTAACATTTAGCAGGCTGAATTAGCACTTCATAGGGGCACTGTTGTGCTCGGACATACTGCATTTATCATGATCTATATATCAAGATGGACAAAGAAACAGTGGTATGGGAGTGAAGCCAAAATTAGGAGATCTCCAGTTGTTGACTGATTGTAATATGGGTCATAAATCCTGCCTCCTTTATGTTAACAGCTGGTACATTGGTCTAAATATAAAGAATTCAATTACATTTGGAGGTTGTCATAAAAGCTTGTTGTTATCAAATCTGTTCAAGAGATCCTTTCGCTGACTAGCCTTGTTAGTAATGTAGTAAAAAATAAAGAGCAGATGTAGCATCAAGTTAAATATAGATCTGAAAACAAATGAACCTCCTGCAGCATTAAGTTGCAGGTAAACAAAGTGGGGATGAATTAGTGAGAGAGGACATAACCAAAAAATATGCTCATTTGCCTTCCAGTAAACAAGGACATAAGCTTCAAGATGACAATGATCTCTTCTGCTGTGAGTTGGGTTTAACTGAGAAGTCTTTGCTGCTACATCAGTACCTTAAATGTGTGCTTTGTTGAGCACAGGGAGAAGGTTCAAAAGCCAGCTCCTTCTGCTCTTGTCCTTAATTCAGCTTACATCTCATAACATGTTGGTACCTCTTCAAAGGGGTATTTTGGCTTCACTCTTGCACAATGAAGGAGGCAGGGATACACTGTGAATATAAGCTTACTGTCATTGGTTTTTGGTAGACAGCAATGTGCTACCCCCATAGAAAGGAACTGTATTAAAGTTTAAACTACAGAAGCCTAGACTAGCTGTTCCTGGGCAGTTAAACAGCATTTTTATTTGTTTTTTTTTTTTTTTTAGCAACACCACCTGCTGAAAGAAAAGTGATTTAGTCACAACAATAAGAGCACCCTTAATTACTACAGAAATTCTGGTCCAACTGTAAAGTGTAGTACTTGAAATGTTTGCAGTGCAAAACACGTTTTTGTTTGCAAGTTAATGTAGTATGTCAATATTTTCGATTTGGTATTTATAAGGGGCTGTAATACCTTTATTCAGATTGTACTGTGCATAGGCGAGAGGACTGGGCAATGACATACTGGACAGGAGCTACAAGCCACATTATAACCAAGGCTGCCTATGTCAATAACTATCTATAGCCTCTGTACATAGGGTGTGGCGCAGACATAAACACCACGCTACTGGTGACCCAGCATTAATATTAATTTCATAATCAGCTTGCATGAGGTGTAGGATATTTTTCAACTGCTCAGCTTTAGGTAGCCATCAGGGACTGTTTGGCATACAGGTCCTTTTATACATCTACTGGTTGAACCATAAATGTATCCTATAATTATGATCATTATTTTGAAAGAAACATAAATACCCCCCTCTCATGGAGATGGATTTATTCAAGAACCATGCACATACTGGAACGTGACAAGTAGCATTATTGCTGATATTAATGGTGCATAGATATATGGATAGTGTAGTATTGTTGCATGGTATTGAGCTAATTGCTGATATCTGATATGCCGATATTTCAATACTTTCATCAGTGAATATTGATACCAATATTGATTTATAGAGAAATAACTGTTTTTGGTATGCACCCGAATTGTGCACAAAATGTGTGATTAACAGTAATAGTTCAACCAAGCTTTATCTGCTTTTCTATTACAGAATTACGAACAGAAATTCAGTAGTACGCTGACAAAAAAAAATAGTTTTGACAAAGCTGATACTTCTAAATTAAAACCACTTTTCCAAACTTAACAACAGATTTGCAATAACTTTACAGATTTAATGCTGTTACACAGGGCCAGAGTATCTGCTGTAAATATTGGCCAAAAAGTGTTGTATCTGCTGATGCCAATATCAATCTTATGGTATTATATTTTTCTAATGTATAGATACATAGATAAATAGACAGAGGGTGGACATTAAAAACCACAAGCAGCCATTTGAGTACTGGTAAGTCTGATCTAAATGGAATTGCAGATGCAGCCCTTAGTAGTTGCAGGTGGCACTATGTTAAGTATCCTTCAGCTATTACTTTTTACCTGTAGATGGCTCATATCTACATCAGTCTGATCTGCTGATCCTGTAGTTTTCTCCACTGTTTGTTCAGGTTGGAAAAGACCTGCATGCCTCAGAATGCTGTCTCTGCAGCTCTGCAGTCAGACAACACTGGCAGATTTCAGGTTCTTTGCAGCAGCGATGCCCTGTGCTCTTGTTTCTGACTGAAAACAGTCTGTGACATTAACTCCCTCTCCTCTCTGCCTTCCAGTGACACACACAGAAGGAAAGTTCAACAATCAACTCTCTAAGCTGACTGCCATTGGACGGACGCATCATGACGAGCTCTAACCACTCAGACGTCTGACATTTCTGTGGTCATATTTTGACCAATCAGAGAACCTTGATAAGCTCTTGGAGGAGCCCTTGGTTAGAAAATGAAGGATGGATTTAGGAGAGATCTTACACAGTGACGACCAAAAACCGAAGTGGGATGATTCTGCTTTTGCTTGTGCTGCACTTTCTGTGCTGGTACATTGACTGCTATGTTTTAATGGTGGATTGATGTGAGAAAAAACAACATGAGCAAAAAATGAAACAGCAAGAAATCGGTCGCATATTCATTTTTTTTTTTTTTTTACAACTTAATGTCCTAGTTAAAATTCTGCGATGAGATAAAGCGCTTCCATCGTTGTATCTTAGGTTACTGAAGCTGTGAGATCTACAGGGAGAAAATGAGCTCTGATCCAATGAGGATGTGAATCTATAGAGGATTGGTGTTGGGGGGGTTATAGAGTATAGATAACATGTTTAGAGTAGGGGGGATTTATCCATCTTGTGTAATCCTGGGAGGAAAGTGAGTAATCCCCAACAGCATCCGCGCACACGAAAAAACAATTACATTTCCCTCAATCTCATTTTGTTCCAGTTAATGCACACATTTTATCCTGTAAATCACCAATTAGACCACTTCTGCTCCTTTCTCTTCCTGATTTTGATCAGAGGGGATACTTGTAACCAATTCATGAAAATGAATTAAAATACGGATTTACATCAAAACTGAAGATCGTCCTGTGTTTTGCTCATTTTCTGATCAATTTTAAAGCGGATGCAACCATTTTCTTCATTCTTACAGCTGTCACCCTTATTGTGTTCTTTATTTCTATATGTTATTTTAAGTTTAACCCAGAAATAATAAAACATATGGCATGCACAAGCATCAGAACCAGAGTATGTGATGAAGAGATACTGTCCCATATTCCTTAGTCCTTATTGAAACTTAAACTTTCATCCCTATGTGTCACAGATGTGGATCATCAGGGATTGAGCAGGTTTCAGAAGTATACATCCCTATGATTACAGGTCCCCCCCCTCCTCCCCCTGATCCCTTTTGTAGTGTGTAGGATTTCCTTTATCTTCCTAACATTGATCCAGCCCTCCGAGATCCACACAAGAGTCCAGAAGATGAGTTCTGGAGGGATTGATTTCAGATTTAAGGATTTTGCTGATTTGATTCTGAGGTGGGATTACTCACTAAGATTCATACCTCGTTTGGTCTGGGGTTTTGGATTCTTTCATCCATCTGGAGAGGTTGTGCAGAGGTTGAGGAAATGCTCGCTTTGTTTGTCCCTTTGTCACCGCTGAGGCTTCCTCTGGGGTCACAACAGGAAATAACCATGTCCGGATGCTGAGACAGGGTAGAGAAAAAGACATGCGATGTTACTTCTTTTGTACTTGTTTTCTTTTTCTTCTTTTCTTTCCTGACTCATGATGAAATATGATGGATGTTTCAATAAAGACACAATGTCACTCTTCTGAGATGAGTCTCTCTCGCTCTCTCTCTTTTTTCTTTTTTGTTTCGCTATGTCAGTCATGATCTGATTGAACCTCCCACAGCCTTACTAAAGGGTAAACATGAAAAGAGAGGAGAAATTTCAGCACCGGCATTAAATATTCTGAACACTGTCACAGCTGGGCTACAGTAAGCACAGCAGAGGGCATTTTTGTATGCCCCTGTCATATCTGTCCAAAAAAACAGCAACCCTAATGCCAGCACTAATGTATTCCTAAATTCAAATCAGTTTGCATAGTGTAAAATAGCCAGTTTTCCAGGAGGCAAATGAGACTCAAAATGAAACTTTGTATTAGAATAAAGAGAATGAAAATTTACACAGTAATCACTTCAATTAAAGCACATTGTCCCCGGATAAATGTTTTCCAAGAGATAAAGAGCTTTCATTGTTTCTTGTTAATTTCTGGGGGAGCAGCTTTACAGGGACGATCTGCTAAATCCAGAGGCACATATGGGAATGTATAGCACGTTGATCTTTGAGGGCTTACAGAGATATAGAGTCCGGAGGGATTTTTTCATTTCATGTTAAGCCAAGAGTAAGTCAGTAATCATGATTGTGTTGAAATTGGCATTGCTTTGTTTGAATTCCCTGATTTAAGAACCAGGCATTCATCATTGGAAAACATAATTTACAATTTCTTCTAGGTAAAACCTAATGACTGAACATCTACATTTAATGTTGAGAAAACATTTTGTAGTAGCACTGTTCTGCACAAGCTGTGCCAAGAAACACCCACAGATGAAAGCATCCCACAGCAAAAATGAGACCAGTTTAGACTCTGATTTCCAGTTTTGAGCTCTCATGTAGAGAGAAATTTGACACTTAATTCTCAAGCTGGTCGTTGCATTTAGTAATGAGTCTCAAAAGTACAATGCCTCCTTGTTAATGACCAGCTCAGTCCTTCTCCGAGACTCAAAGCTGCATCTATGCTGTCATTTGAAACCCTAACACATATCATCACTTTTGCCTTCTGGTACCAGTAAAGATGTTTACTTCATCTTTTCCCCTGCAGTACAACAATCAAGAAAATATACACACTTGATGCTGCCAAACACTGCTTACATTACAAGAGCTTGCATAAAGAAGCCTTAATTAAAAACATTTTTGAGTCTGGCTGACAAAAAGGCTCCAGGGATGATTGCATCTCAGCATGAGACTGATTTACTTCAACAACTGTCCAATAATTTTCACACAGAGCAACTTAATTCCCTGTCCCCTGACTCCTTCTCTAACACCATCTACAGAATGAAGACTACATTAGACCCATTACATTTTTGTTCAAATGAGTGATTATTCGTTGATTATCCTGAAGCACAATTGTCCTGAAATGGATTCTCTAAAACTCCTAAAACTGTCGATGCAGGTTGCAAACCCACCAGTTGAACAAGCTACAGATAAGCCTAGTATCAAGTTTGTGCAGTAAGCTTTACTTTTTTTGTTCATCATATTTGTTGCAGCATATTTAACCTGCACTTCTTTGAGGAGGACCAAACCCTGGGCTCAACTTCAGGTAAGAATTAGATTTCACTGAATATTTGTAAATGATGATGAGTCATTGAGAGCTTGCTAGCATGCTAAAGTTAGCTTTTAACTTGCACTATTCTGCTAGCATTTTTGACTCATTGGCCGTGTTAACTGAGGCAGTCAGTTTAGAACTTGTCCTGTGTTTTGACAAAAGTTTAATTGGTATTGCCACATTAAAAATTTACACTTATTAAAGTTTAAATCTAGATTTAGTCAGTGGGGAAAAAACATTTAGCCATTAGGCCAACTATAGTTATTTTTTTCAGATTCATAAACAAAATAAGCCAGATTGTAAAAAAGTATAGTTTTATTTTTCTCATACAGTATCTGTAGAATAAAATACAGAACTGAAATTGTACCTTGAGTAAAGGACTTCTATGAGTAGTGGGCAGGTATGGTAACCATACTGTGCTGATCCTGTAATTTCGTTTTTCTAATCTTCAGCAGCGTACCTCTAACATTTTTATGAACTGTGTCATGAACTCAAACCTTGCATAGAAAAACTGTCCCATGAAGAAGTTAATGTACTAATGGGGAGCACTCTAGGGCTTCTCTTTGCTGTCAACAATCCCATTTTATGTCACTGTCTCATTTTATCTAAAATGATACATAGCCCAACTTTTTTTTTTTAACAGTTTATGTTTCAACAGCCTATTTTACCTCCAAATTATCTCATCTTTCTCACTGAAAAATGTTCTTGAAATACGTATTGTACATACTGTTCTTGGTTGAAAGAAAATATGGTTAAAATACAGGGAGAAAAAACCTTAACAACAAACCTCAGGTAAGAATACTTTTACTAGTTTTATATGAAATATTGCCTATTAGCTGCTCTTAGTGTAAATTGCAAATTAGCAACTTTTAGCATGCTACACTATTAAAAGTCAAAATTGTCAAGTCATTGTGAGCTAATAAGTATGTTGAGCCGCTAGCATGGTTGCAGAACTGTTATTATGATTATTTTGTTCCTTATTCCGAAAACCTGTAAAAGACAAAACCCACATTGAAATCAACCCATTGTCAAATCTCTGTGTATTTTAAAAGCAAATTATTTTAGGCCACCATTAAAAATTATTATAAACTCATAAACCAACCACTGCTGCTTGAATAGCATGTTTTTTTTTAGTCACAATTAAAACATGCTCTGTATTTGATTTGGTATTGATGTCCAACACCTAAGTCTGCATGCATAGCACTGCTTGTAGAATTTAGGCCCTGTACTCACGGAGACAAAAATGTTTTTGTATTGAAAACATTCTCTGTAAAGACAGCATCATTTTAGTAAATGTGTCTAAACACTGTAATATGTATGCCAGGCCTGTAAGTGGCGCTGGTACGCTGCTGCAGACATACACCAAAACCAGGGAAGAAGAAATGGAGCACACGCATACATCATGAGAAATATCAACAAACACTGGCGTGTACTCTTGTTGCTCATAGTGGTCCTAGAGGAGCAGTAGATCTTGCTGTAAAAACCAAAACAAGCTCAGTAGCTTCTGCAGCACGATTGCGACACACCACTGTTGTCAGGGTTCACAAATGCGGTTTAGGCAAGAAATGGGGCTCTGACGTCATTGTTTCTGAAGCTATCTGTGTGCATTGTCCACATGAAAATGCTTGAACAGCATTTTCAGATTTATCCACTCTGAGACCTGCTTTGAAAGATGTGCATTTTTTCGGGCATGTGAAACATCACATCCAATGTGGAAGAAAGACCAATACAACTAAAAACTTTGTCTCCATGTGGACAGCCCCTTAGATAGCCTTTTTTTATGTGTTGGCTCATGTTACATTTCTTTATGCTGATTGTTTAAACAAACAGACTTCATCTCCAGTTGATTTGTGAATAACTAGAGCATTGTTCAACTAAAACCTGCAACAAGGAGCCATTATATCACTTCAGACAGACTATCATTAGATCATCAAGATCAGCCGTGCTGTCCTATTTCATCAATATGGCTTTTTGGTTTTCAGTTTCTGTTTTTTTCTCCATTTCCCTTTACAACCACCTGCCCCCTATTTCTTCCTCCTTCCGTCTCCTGACATTTTGAGGGGAACAGATGGAGATTGTGCCTGGGTCGGTCAAGCCAGAGGCAGCAAAGGAGATGGGATTTCTACAACACCAGGGGCCTGGTGCAGGGTACAATGAATGACCAGCTGCCCCCTGCCTCTTGTCCTGTTAACTTATATACATATCTGGCCTTAGTAAGTTTTCATATTTGTTACCTTATCTGTCTCAAAATCCCTCACACATCCCCAGGCCCTCCCCTGCTCCAGCAAATGTAGCCCGGGCGGTGCAGAGTTCTTGTTAAACCATCACAACTCTTGACAGCAATTACCTAACCCAGACAATGCTGACATATGTGACTGGATGTGTCTGGCTGCATAGGTTCAAGGGCACTGTAGCAATCAGATCTTCCCTTTCTGTTGTCATCTCACAATCATTTCAATATCCTTCATATTCCTATTTAATTAGGCCCTCTCCTTTGCCCTTTGTCTGTGCAGTCTGTGGGAATCTGATTGCTGAGATGCAGAGTGAGCATCTGTATGGCGGCTCTTGTTACTCAGACAGATGTTATGATGCCCTGTGTAGCCTAAGTACTCAAGAGATTTGTATAGGAGGACGTCCGCAGAGCCAAGCTGTTCATCCTGACATACTCACCCCAAGTTACGTCTCGTCACCTTGGAAACTTGGTCTCAGCTCAACTTGGCAAGCCTTAAATCACTCTCCGTTCTTGCCGTCTTGTGGCTGGTTGCTGTGAATATGGCTCCATTTCGATCAGCCTCCCGCACCTAATGCTGCTGCAATACCTCAAACTGTGGTCGAGAGCAGCCTTCGTTTCTCAGGGTAGGGGGGAGCTTTGCGGGGCTCCTTCGCTTTCTCTGTGGGGTCAGAGAGTCTGTGATGGGGGTACGGAGGGGGCTTGCGACCTCTGCGGCCTTGTACCATCAGTGGTTTGGCCTCTGAGGGTCTGTGAACAGAGCCTGCTGAGGATGCCCGCCTCTCCCTATCCGTGTCAGTTTGAGTTTCAGAGTCGGTGGGTGGGCAGCTGGAGGATGGAAGTTGGGCAGATTGGTGGTCACTTTGTGGGGTCTCATAAGTCCCAACTTTGTTCTCTGTGACGACAGATGGATTGTTGATGGGGGGTGGGTGAGGATTTGGAGACTCAAGGGAGGGAGGGGAGACCGTGATGGAAGAGAGGGGTATGGGGGACTGAGGCTGAGACACTGGGCTGTTTGAGTGATGGAGGTTTACAGTCAGAGGGGAGAGACCGGGAGTGGGAGGTCGAACAGCGAGGGTTCTTGGGGGAGACAAGTTAGAGTCTTTTGAGGTGGGGTTTTGAGGTTGAGGGGGGTTAGATGAAGAGAGACTGCGCCCACCTCGCCTAGGTGAGGACCCCAGACTACATGAAAAGCGAAGAGTTCGATTTGGGCACAGCAGGGCATTTGGTGGAGATTGGCTCCTGCTGTGTCGATGATCTCTCCTTAGGGTGGTTGATGAATCTGATGCTCCTGGCTGGTGTTCCCTCTCTGAGGGTCTCTGACTGGTACCTCCCACCAAGACTTCACCAGAGTAGGAATCCGAACCAAAGCTGCTGTCGCTTGAGGGCTTGGCAATGTTGCCTCCTTCTGTCCTCTGCTGCTCCTCCTCATCTAACTCAATAGATGAGGTCAGGTAGTCGATCTGATGCACCACCTGGAACAACACACAAAGGCGGATGAATACTCTCAGTCTTGTAATGAATTCAAATACTGATTACTGCAAAGAAACAAACATGAATATTCGATTTAAGAGTTGCATAATGTCTTCTGCGGCTCTGAAAGGAGCTTTGTAGTTTCAGGGAATGACCCCGCTAACGTCATGATGACATCATCAGGATTACCTCAGCTGGCACCAAAAGCTTAAAGTTTTAAACAAAAAGCCAAAACGGAAAAGGGGGAATTACGCAGATATGCTTGTTTTCCTGGCAGCAGCTGCCTCACCAAAGATGAAATAAAGCCCTTGAATTTTGGAGAAAGAAGGCTACAGTCTTTTAGACACCAGTGAGGGCTGGAAGTTTACATAGCTCAGCCTTTGCTCTTGAACATATTGATAATTCATTGTAATAGCAGACTTTTTGAGCCTCGTGGAATTGAAATACTTAGCAAGGGTTGAGCAACTGGCAGCCCTGTTCCTTAATGCAGCCTGCAAGTCAATTTAAAATACTTAAACAATGTACATACATTAAGGAAACATGACAAAATCTTCCATGACAATATCAAACTAGCAATAATTTCACACAAATTGGGCTATAATTTGTCGTAATTGTCTGTATAATGTACTGTAATTGTGTTGATACTATCCTTACTTTATAAGCAAGGACTGGAATAAAGATTAAATTTACTTTTAAACTAATAAATGCTCTGCAACTCCCATTAAAATCAGTTTTTGAAACTGGCTTTAATTCTGTGCTTAGCTCATGTAATTAAGTATCACTCATTGAATTTGAGTAAAGCCTTCTGCACAAAGTACAAAAGAATGTAACCCTCTTGTCTGACAAAGTTGCCGATCCTTTGCTGCTTGACCTGAGTGCAGTGTTTGATACTGTGGAGCACTAAATTCTTTTAGATAGACTTAGTGGTTTTATATAAGTCTGGCACTGTTTTAAACTGGTTTAAATCTTATCTCACTGATTGACCGTTTTATGTGAACATGGGGGAACAGGGTTCAATTTTAAGCCCTACACTTTTTAATGTTTACATGTTACCTTTAGGAAATGTCATCAGGTAACACAGCATCAAGTTTCAAAGTTATGCTGATGACACGCAGTTTTACATGCTGTGTCTCCTGATGACAGGGCCCATTGATGCCCCTTTTAAGTGTAATTTAGACGACAGGTCGTAGATGGCAGACAATTTTCTACTGCTTAACCAGGACAAAACTTTGGTTTTAGTTATTGGTACTGGACTTAAGAAAGAGAAACAGGACACAAAACTCCAAGAACTGTCTTCAAATCTCTGTCACCAGGTGAAGAATCTTTGCCTCATGTCTGACTACGATCTTAGTTTTGAACTTCCTATAAGGGAAATTATGATTAAATCATTTTATCATTTTAAAAGCATTTCCAGAGTGCACCAGCTTGTCTCTGAAGCTAATGCAGACTCTTTTTCATGCTTTTAATACCTGTAGGATTGACTTTTGTAACTCTTTTTGCTGGTCTTCCAAACCAGACTACTTCACAGCTTCAGTTGCTGCAAAACTCAGCTTTAAGGATGCTGACTAGGACCAGAAAGAGAGACCACATTACACCAATTTTAAAGTTTCTGCATTGGTTTCCAGTATCTTTTGGAATTAATTTTAAGGGTCTTTATACGTTCTCTCTATGGTCTTAGTCAAGCCTGTTTTTCTGATTTGCTTTTATCATATGAGCCAGCGAGAGCACTCAGGTTTTCAGGTAGTTGTTTTTTGGTAGTGCCAAAAGTCCGAACAAAGACTCACAGTGAGCGGTCTTGGCATGTCTGTGTGTTCATTGGCCACAGTATCAGATACCTGATTGTCTGCTGGAGGTTATATGATTGTGAATTAGGAATGAACACTTTTACAGCCTAAATAAACATATTTACACCCTGGTTCAACCAGAAGCCTCAGTTTATATATTTTACATATTTTATGCCTCTCAGGGGGTTGAGTTTTCTCATATTGCACCTTTTTTGAGGATTTCAGGTCTTTGGTATGAAAGGACATAATTGAAACAGCTCTGAGCCTACACAGTGTCACTACTGGTCAGACAGCCTTAAGTCACATCTCAACTCAGCCTCTCTCTTTGTAGGTTGATCCAAACTTGAGTTGTAAAGGTGTGGTGCATCCACAGATTAGCTTCAAAAGCATCCCAAATGCTCATTTGATAATCAAATGGCACCCGTCACATGGCTTCATCCAGTTCTTTCTACAGTCTGAAACAGTTTGTTTTGAGCAGAGCTGAAACAGAGCGGTTACTGAGCATGCTAAAATCAAATATCTGATGAGAATTTTTGGCAATAAACCTGAAAACTATGTTCTGGGGATAGCTGGGACTGATGTAAACCTTTGGGAAAAGAGAAAAATATGTGACCTTTAATGCAGTGATTCTTAGCAGGTCTTACTGTAGGACACACTACCACCTCATTAACAGCAGGCCAAACAGCAGATACTCAAACCTATCTATCTTGAGTCGTGGGGGATATTAAACCCTGCCTTTCTCTTTTTGTTTTTTCATGATGACTAACAACCAGCATTAAGGTCATCATCAAATTAAACTCCAACCCTCACTGGGTTGGAGTTTAATTTAACTACCCACCCACAGTATGTGCACCGTGTCATGAGAAACACATGCTTCAGCGCAGATGAACTACACTAAATGATTTTCTACAGCCCTTTTAAGTCTAAGGAACACATCTGTGACCCATTGAAAATGGCTTTTGGGTCCTGAACAACCAGTTGAGAACTGCTGTCATAACATACCATATCATTCCATCTTGAATAATATCAGATCTCGTCGAATCAAATTGCATCACATCGAACCAAACCAGATTAAATCATATCATATAGTACTGTATTGTATTGTAGTGCATCCTATTGTTGTATTGCACAATATTTTATTGATGAATATAGAGTGGGGCAATGAGTCCTAAAACATGGAAGTGAGTTAGTATTTCCACAGATCATGGTTCCCTTGTCTCAATGTCTGTGGGATTTTTTTAATGAAAAAAAAATCCCAACATATGCTAACTACAGAGTTTGTTGGGTATATTAAATGTCATCACTTTTTGTCGCCCTTTAAAAAACAATTACAGGCATACCCATAACACATCCACAGGCACTAAACTGATTAAGTTACACTAAAATGGAGGTCTTCTCTAGAAGAGGAAAGAGCCTGATGTAGAAGTTGGATGCTTAGTGGAGGTGGTGTTGAAGTCAGTCAGCCATGTAGTTCCATAATAGTCCGACATTAATATTTCGCTTTCCCCTATTATATTTATTAATAGTAATTACTTATATATATATATATATATATATGTATATATATATATATATGCTTCAAAAATTATTAAATTAAATTAATTAAAGTGTTCGTAAAGACAATCATAATGAATATAACATGTAAGTTTCAAAGACTGTTGTTTCCTGCAGAGCTTATTTTTTTTTGGCAATAAATCCAAAACCCATTGAAAGTGCCCAAAGGCATTTTTCTAAAAGAAGTACAGTGCTAACTTCTGAATTGTCCTGCAAGACTACCTCATGCATATTTTGCTGTATTTTATCATGTTGTATTACATTGTATAAGGTCATATTGTATATAATGCATTGTGCTGTGACTTATCTACAGTAAGTGTTTCATGTTTGATCAAATTGCACTGTTTTGCAATGTATTATCTTGTATCACTATAGTATTATATGGATCATATCATGTTCTATTGCATCATATTTAGATATTAGAATACATAACATTTTATGAATTCCAACATAATCCTTCTTATTGATTAAATCTTTATTGATTCACTTATTGATTCTTATATACTTGAACATGGTAAAAACTAGCCTACACTGTTTTTCAATGGCAACAATGTATAACACGTGGTTCTCCTAATATTCATTTGTCCATGCTTTACTGCATGGACAAATGTTTCTGGAATTTGCTAATGTTTCCACCCTTTCTAAACACAGACAGAGACCCTGGATGTCATGCAGTTAGCATGATTTGTAATGCTAGTAGAATGAAGTGAAAGGAATTCATAAAGAACCTGTGAAGCAAAAAGAGAACTGATATTGTTTCCTTTAGTTAGTTGTTGAGTTTTTAATTTTCAACTTTAATTGTGTAGGACTTATTGTATCATTTTATTTCATTTCATATTGTATCATATATTGAAACTGAGCCCTAAGTTGGCATCTGCACCTTCTCTCTGAGTAGACCCTAAAAACATCAAATCTATAATCATAAAAAGCCACAGAACGGAGAAAATTCCCACAGTTCAAGGCTGGCTTCAGAGATAATCTGTGGTTGGATACTGTTTTACTGTTAGAAACGAAAGCCCTTAAAACTTAAGGCCTTTTTCCAATATTTTGAGGATGAAATTTCAAGGAAAACAAGAAAAAAGATGTGTTCAACATGTTCAGTTCATCCTGCAAACACTGCATTTGCACGATCAGCAGCTTAAAACTCTTATGTCACCAGGAAAGTCCAATGATAATCCAAAGACCCTTCTTCCAATCTCATAAATCTCCAACAAAATATACACATAACCAATCTTACCCCCGTGTCCTCCGCTATTACATTGATGTAAAACATTAGGGTGATTTCATTTTAAGCATTTGAATCCCTACATTCATAATCTAGAGCCTCTCTGATGTGGACTCTTGTTGATGCAGCTTCTTTCTGGATGTGAAACTCTAATCTGTAAGTGTGTCATACAAGCTACGGAGAGAGCATAAAAACCTAGAAAGGGCGACTTTACTACTACGGGAAAAGTGCAGGATATATTTAGATTACTTTCCCTTCTATATATCCTTGTGCATGGTGGGAGGAAGCAGTAATAGATCATAAGCTTACACATCTTTGGATGCAAACTGTATATTAAAGCAAGAGCACAGCAGGAGTTTATATATTCAGATATAGACATAAATGGTTAATGCACAGACACTGCACACACACACCAAACAAACACATCCATCCAATGATAGAGGCAGGAGAGATTGGAGAAAATTACACTGGGGAAAATGTTTGACCTATCCCTCCACCTGCTCTGTGTGTGCACAGATAAATCCCCGGCCCTGCTGGAACAGATGAATTATTGTTTTGTTCAACAACATCCTTGCTGATGTCAAAAGATGACCTGGTTTGTCTTTGCCTTTCTTTTCTTTTCTTTTTTTTTAGCACTGACTCTTTGCACAAGGCACTAGTATTACTTTGAAGTGCGGGGAGTGTATGCACATGGAGTGACTTTGAGCAGGTGCTGCTTGTTAATGTCAGAAATCAGAGGAGATAAAAGAACAGAGGACCCCGGGTTTTATCTGCTTCTCCCTCGGGTGTTTATTAAAAACAAGTGTATTGACCCCCCAGGTCTTTGCATATGGTGCTTATAAGGGCTGAGCCATGTTTGTGGGAGAGCTCAGTCAGTTGTGTTCACTCATTTTGTTTGACTTTGTTTTGTTGGAAGTTGAGTCATAGGGCAGATTATTGCAGTGTGTCAGATCAGATTGATTTCTCCGCTGTATGAGTGGTCTTTAGCGGTGCTTTTATATTTGAATAGTCTCTGTCTAAAACAATTTACAGGCCCTTTTCCAATTCCTTTTTATAGCTGTGATTGATTATTAAATAAAACCGAGGGCTCGCTGCTCATGCAACAGAATGATAAAACAGGGCTTTGAAATAAATATGCGACCAAAGTCTTCTGGAGTGCCTTATCCTCCTTTGATCTGTCGTTGCTGTTGTGAAAATTTGGGATATTCTATCATACTGTCTGCAAGCTCTCCCTCCTCCGTGTCCTCCTCCTTCTCCCCTCTCTTTTTATGTAGCTTATATGCACTTTCATCAATTTTATATCAACGCTGTCACACAAAACCCGTCCCCGCCAGGATGATGAGGATACTAACTCTGGCTTAGCTACGACCTCATAGATGTGGATCAAATTGCAAAAGAGGCGAGACTTTTACGTGTCACTCTTGCTGTATATAAATGGATTATGAAAAATAAAAGCATCGGACGCTTTCCAGCTGTGCCTGGAGCGACATCTGTCCATACAGAGGGAGAGTGGAAGAGGAGGGGCAGATGAGAGGGTTGAAAGAGAGAGAAAGATGCAGGGAAGGGAGGTTACAGCATCGTACCAGCAAACCTCTGAATGCATCATGCAAATAGGGCAGAGCTATTGTCTCAATCACCTCTATGTAAATGTTTGAGCGCGGGTGGTGTAAATGTTTGGAGACAGATGATGGAGGAGAGTTGCAGAAACAGTTTGCAGACTCTGGCGGATTCATGTGAGACTGCTGCTGACTTTACGCAAGTTAAATTCTGCTGAGGATGTACTATGTTATTTTGAAGCCCTTAAGGTTTTAAAGAGTTAGCATGAACATTTCCTGCATGAGGAAACGTAAATTAATGAGAGAGGATGTGGTCACTTCTTTGATTTTGTTCTGCCTTGTGTATGTGATTTTCTTGTTAGTCCAGGAGAAGTGTGTGCAGGAAAAATAGTTGAAATAGGGAATGCTTGATATGTGATTTTCATAAGTATTTGAATCACCAATATTTCTGAACAGATCTGAAACAAGAAAGTCATTTGATTCTCTAACAATTTCTACTGCATTGCTTTTAAACGAGGACAGCCGGAGATGATGCTGTGAAGCATTATGGTACATTTATATATCCTTCTGATATTACAGCTCATATAATGGATACATTTGGCTGATATGTATGGCTGATATATCAACTGTGACCAAAAGTGCTCAGCGGGGGAAAAACCTCTAGGGCACAAAACACAACATTGTCGTGTGAGTTGTTGTCAAAAATGTGGAAAACTCTAATATCATGCATTGTTAACATATCCTTGAAAAAATTCCTGGATCCACATCCAAGTTCAGATCACCACCATAATCTAATCACTTCTCTCTTGTGAAAATGTCATCAAAATCTGTTTATAAGTTATATAGTAATTAGTGAAAATGTGGAAAACTGCCCAATCTCACAGTGTTAAGAAATCCTTAAAACAATTCCCGGACCTGCATCCAGATTTGGACCACCTCCATAATCAAATCACTTCTTCCTTGTACCATGACCAACATTTCCTGGAAATTTCATTAATTTCCGTACTTAAGTTTTTAAGTGGTCCTGTTGACAATTAACAAACAAATGGACGAATGCCAGCAAGAACACAGCCTCCTTGGCAGAGGTTAGGCAGAAATGCCCATATCTACCAATGACAGTGAACAAGGTTTTAAGGTATCATCTGCCGATCCTGATCGAGTGCGGATGTGGTTTGAAATAACACCCACCAAGTGCCAAGTTTGGTGGGTAAATAGCAGAGGATTAAGCACCACATTGCAGTCAAATGTTTTTTAAACACACACTCAGCAAATACTTTCTTAACCACTTCATCTTTTCCTGACCTTATAAAATGTCCTGATGTATGGGACAAAATACCAAATTATCTCAATTAAATGCACTAAAATAGTGCTACAAAACACAATCTATTATCTTGGCTCACAAAATGTACTTGGACGGTTAATTTTTACCCACACGTCACTTGGCTGCTCAGTCAAAGAGTTAATTTTGGACCTTGCTTGCTGGTGCATCCCTCATAGAACTACTTCCTTGTCTCTTGTAAACTATCCAAAATATGCATTACCTCTCTCATTTCCTGCTGTACATCCCTCAGCGCCATCAGGACCTGCTCCAGATTGTCCACCACTCGTTTGATCTGGTTTCGCACCACTTTCCTGCCGCAGCCCCCCTCCTTCCTCTGTGCCTCCCCTTCGTTTCTTGGCTTACACTGGACCCATGTCTGGTTCTGGCCCAGGATGGAGATACGATCCAGCCCTTGTCTGGGTTTCCTGGGTCCTCTTAGCGTAGTGGTGCAGCCCAGGCCCCGCTGAGGAACCTCAGTGGAGAAGATGACTCCATTGAGTGGCCCATTAAAACCCTCCACAGGTGGTTCCCGTAGGTCTCTCTGGCTCTGCGAGGTCCTGCCTTGCTGCTTGATGTAGCTGAAGCTGGAGGTGAAGCCGTGTTGCCTCTCAATCAGCCCACGACTGTCCGAGCTCACCCAGCTGGAGGAGTGCAAGTCTCTGTGACGGTAAGTGGTGCTGCTGCTGTAGTCCCACACCTTCCTGCTTTTTTCCTCGATGCCCACCATCGCAGGGGCCTTACAGTTTGTCTCCTCAGGTGCAGGAGTCGGTGGTGGTCCCACTAGTGGGCCATATTTTCTAACTTGGGTGCTCGTCCCGTCATTCTGTGCCTGAAGGAGGCTCTTCCTTGCAGAGATCTTGCTTAGAGCCTGTGGCGCATCCTCTGCACTAATTTGAGTGCTTGGGTCTGGTTGCAGCTCTGGAGATTGGTTCCACCTTGCAGGGCTCTCCTCCCTCTGCTTTCCCAGACCCCCCTGCAGGATGTTGTGCCCCCTCAGCACCACTGGCAGCATCCTTGCCATCCCCACTCCATTGCACCGTAGCTCCCCCTTCTTGGCGCGATCCTTCCCCTGGATGGAGAAGAACCCAATTCCTTTGGTTTTCTCCAGCGGGGTCAGGCTGTTTCGGGCCTCAGAGCTGGATTTAAACTGTCCATTGAGGCCAAGGTCTCCGCTTTGGTGGGGCTTCAGACTATTTCGCAGCCAGGGGATGAAGTGAGGGGCGTGGGGTTTGAAGCCTTTCTGCTCCCCTGGTGCTGGAGCTCTGCTGTCAGAAAACATGGTGATGGATGGTGTCCAGCCGCCTCACAGACAGAAGAAGAAGAGGAGGAACAGGAGGACTCCTGGGAGACAGAGCTTCCTCTTCTTTTTCCATGAATCCTCCACCGCCTTTTCCATGAGCACGTTCACTATTCCATTATCTTCAATCTCTTTCTCCCCTTCTTGCTCCTTCTCCAAAACTTTTATTCGCTCCTTCCCATCCTCATTTCAGATCCCACCCACCCATCTACTCCTCTGTACCCTCTGGAGCCTGTTCCTGATTTAATCGCTCCTTCTCTTATCCTTTCGTTTCTTCTCCTCCTCCCACTATCCTCTCCGTTGTGGTGCTCCTGAGCCCCTCACTCCCTCATTGGGCCGGCCCGGAGATGCCTTGGAGGGCCTCTCTCTCTCTCTCCCTTTCGCTCCGTCTTCTCTCTCCGCCTGCCTGCGTCTCACTGGCTCAGTAGCAGTGGAGGCTTCCTGTCTCTACATCTCTCTCTCTCTTTCTCTCATCCTGTCTCTCTACCCCACCACCACACTGCGCTGCGCTGCCTCCCCTCCTCGCTCTTTCTTCCTCCCACTCCCTCTCACTGCTCTAACTCTGTTTCTCTATTACCCTCTTCTCTCCCCATCTCTGTCTCTTCTCCCTGCTACTCTCTGCTCTCATCTTATCGTCCTATGGCTTTGCAACTCTCTCCTTTACTCTCTCTCCCTCCCTCTTTCTGTCAGTCTCTCTTCCTCCACCTCCTCTGTGCCTGGCGGAGCAGCTGAACTAGTGTTATTAATCCCCCTGTTAGCCAATGTATACCCACGTGATTCCCCCCTTGCCTCCTTTCTCATCTGATTACTCCTTCCCCAGCTCAGACCCTCACAATTAAATGCTGCTTAGGAGATCAGTGGGGGTTTAGAGGAGTAAAGGGGAGGATGGCAGCAGGAAAGGATGGAGGAGAAATAGTAGGGGGGCACTTAATTGCGACCCACAAGATCAGAGATCAGCACCAGTTTGACAGAAAGTATAAGCTGCCTGCCCATGAACAACAGCCTGCCTGTAGCACCGCTCTCCCCAGATTATTCCAACTGTCAGCAAATAGTGTCCCGTTACATCCCAGTTGTTTCCCCCCTCGTTTTATTTTCTGCCGCATATCCAACTTCCATTTGTTCCAATTATGCAGAGACAGCTGCTATTTTCGGGTTTCTCATTCTAATTCCAATTCTTGGCTGTCTGGATTAGATTACTTGTGTCTGACAAGCCCAAAAAATGCCTCCTAGGTGCCTTTTTTCACTCAAACTGCGGCTGCTTGGATGGGACCCTCCCACCCTGGCAGCGCCTGAAATGAAAAGACAAAAACACAGCCACACAAAAAGGCCTGACAGTTTGCTGTCACTCAGCGGTGAGACACTCAAAGCATCTGTCATTCTGTTAGTCAGCATGCCAATGTATTCCTCTGGTAGTGCCCCTGTGAAAACATGACTTCATTCAGTGACATGTTTTTACAATACAGGTAGGAGGAGGGGGGAGGAAACAGACGCAGGCTCTGTGTAATCTGCAGGCTAAGAAGATTCCTGCCTACATGTCGACAGACTGCTGTCAGCCAGTAATGAACACTAGTCTGGATAAAAAAATACTATAAAAAGTGGAAGTAATGGAGCAGGCATTATTAATCCTTTAGAGGATTGTTCCTCACGGCATGTGAGTGCTCAGAGCTAAAGACTATTTCACTTCAGCCGGGGTCGTCCCTGCATTTAGAGATTTAAATCATGTTCATATCTATGTGCATGTCAGTGTTATAGGTTTTAACTGTTATGAGAGTTAAAACTAAAACTAACAGTGACATAATGCTTCAAACCATCTGAGTTTAGGTTTGTTTAGAGAGAGACCATGTTTTGTCTGAGCCTGGGTTTTTGCATTTGATTTTGAAGACTGCTAGAGTATGCTCACAATCACTAATGTTTAAAAAACCTTCCAGTTTTCTCTTACTGAGTACTCCTGATCCTGGTGTATTCTCAGTCTGTCTGAGAGGTTCCACTAGAGCTCCTGCCACTTTAAGGCCCCCTTCCTCAAACTGTGAAAACAAGTCCACAAAACTCAACATTTCAAGGTAACTGTCTGCACTAGATTTTTGACTTTAGGGTCAAACTCAGAATTTTGTGTTGAGAGAATAACTGCTCAAAACAAAGACAACCTTAGGCATTCAAACAAAGGCCAGTTGCAGTTTATCTTGGGGATGTTGTTTGTTTGCCACTACACTAGTCTTACACACCAAAATCTTTTGTCTTTAAGCAAACTGCGTTCAGAACTTGGCCTGAGCACACCTGCCCCTAAACAAACTGTTTTACATAAAAAACTTAATAAGGATAGTTGAGATAATTCGATTGATTAATTTCCCTGACCCACATCAAAAAATGTTTTTATTTGTTTACTGAAATATGTATTTGATGCCAGTGATTTAAGTTTTCATTATTACAGTGCAAGTGGGCTCAGTCCACTTTGATTGGTTGACTGGTCTATTCTGTGATAATTGGTCCGTTTAGTTGTCAGCAGGGGTGGCACGGTGGCGCAGCAGGTAGTGCACGTGCCTCATAGCAAGAAGGTCGCCGGGTCGCTTCCCGGGTCGAGCAGGGCCTTTCTGTGTGAAGTTGCATGTTGCATGTTCTTCCCGTGCATGCGTAGGTTCTCTCCGAGCACTCCGGCTTCCTCCCACAGACCAAAAACATGCTCATTAGGTTAATGGTCACTCTAAATTGCCCTTAGGTATGAGTGTGAGCGTGAATGGTTGTCTGTCTCTATATGTTGCCCTGCAATCGACTGGCGACCAATTCAGGGTGTACCCCACCTCTAGCCCAATGACAGCTGGGATAGGCTCCAGCCCCCTGCAACCCCGAAAGGGATAGTCGGTATAGAAAATGAATGAATGAATGAATGAGTTGTCAGCAGCTCTGTATTCATTCTACAGTCTATGCTTTGCACTGGGTTTGCCAGCCTGAGCCAATGGGCTTAAACTGCAGATGAAACTATGGTAGGATGTCACACTGGTAGGTCTAATATGGGGGATGGGAGAATGAGCCATTTCAGACAGCTACTAGGGCTGTAAAGTGGGGGAAAGGGAAAGGTCTGATTCATGCAGACTGTTTTTTTTTTTTGTAAAAGCATGATTTATCACATGGAGGAGGGATGTAAAACAAACATCCCACAAAAGGCATATAAAAGTCCTGATTAAAAAAAAATTACTTGTTTTTTCAGAATAGTTAAATAGCACATATAGTACGTATTGTGCTTTTGCAATTTTTTTATGCCCTTTGGTGTTTTAGACATGTCTCCTCCACATAATAAAGCACTGCCAAGAACAAGACAAAAAGTTTACAGCATCAGGACTTCTCCATCTCCTCATATTTACGGCACCAGTAGCTCCCTACATTGTCTTGTTCCCTGGTCCCCTTGAATAGACCTACCAGTGTGATATCTTACCATTGTTATGTTGTGAGTTTAACCCCATTGGCTCAGAGTAGCAAGCCAAGTGCAGAACATAGACATTACAATGAATGCAGAGTTACTAACGATATGGCACCAAGCAGTGCTGAACTGATCAATAACCACAGTGCTGACCTGTAGACCAGTCAGAGTGGACTGGCCCCAGGTTGGTTAGGGAGCCCTAAAGGGGCATGAGCTCTAACAGAGTGTGTCTTGCATAATGTGAGTCTTCATTCTTCAACCCCTGTTTTGACCCAAGTAGACCTGATTTGTTGTCAGCTCTGACTGCCTCAACTGTTTACTTCTTTTTTACTGAGGAATCTGTTCATTTAAAAACTGCACTCCATGAGATGCATGTGCAACGTAATGAACGAGTGTTTTTGTTTCTTGCATGTATTTCACATAACGACAGAGGTAAGCTGTTAAACACCCTAATTTACACTGTAAACAAGGAAAGCAGCAGAGGTGATAGCATGTCAGTCTCACCTGTCAGTCTTTGCTATTGTTTTTTACATACTATGGGTTAAAGGAATAATTACATCACATACCTAAATATATAAGAAAAAGGTTAGAGTATTGATATTTTATTAAGATCAAAAAATGCAAAGATGACACTTGCAGTTGAAATAATAGCTGGACTAAACATGCTTGTGCATTGAAAATGCTACAGGTTGCTTTCCAGTCAAAACCGTGTCTCTTAATCCAAATATTACAGTATTAAAAAGATATGATATAATATTATACACTTACTTTATACTAAATGAAATGACTAAATAGTTACTTTGTATAAACTGAAAAAGAATTACAGTTAAAACATGGTTTGTTGAAAAAAAAAATGAAAGTTTGATAACAAATTAATGATTGAAATATTGAGCTAATTATATTAATTAAATTAAATGTGAACATTTAATTGGAAAATATAGAATGATAATTTGAATTAAACATTTCTGTAGAAATGTTTGTCCCTTATTTAGTTCTCATCAAATTATACCGAAAAGTGAGTCTGCACATACTCTAGTATCAGCAACTTTTAGTCTAATAACTTAAGCCCCTGGTTGCATTTGCACAGTCCAAAAGTAATGCGGCTAACTATATTCAAAACCTTATATTGGTGTCGAGGTTAATCACCATTTTATGAGGGAAACTTTCAGGCTGAGCAGTTCCTGCTTACTGAGCAAAACCTCCCTCAGACAGAACATCACCTGCAGTTACACTATCACTCCATTATGAGGACATAACTTTACATTATTGACTGCAATGCAATCAGCCTTTTTCAACTATCGTTTAATTTATGAAAAATGTCTTCCTTTTGGTATTTGTAAGCAGGAGCTTTTTTTATTCTAATTTGAGTATATTTATGGGGCTTGAGAAGATGAGCAAAACATCTCTTTCAAAGTGAGGCCAGAAGCTTCAGAGCTGACTCCTGCTGACCTGCAGTCAAAGATATAAAAACCTTGCCTTCTTCAAGTAACAGGACATTGGTCAAACTATGTGTTTTCAAAATCATGGTAAAAGAACTTTTTGTTAGTTTTCTAGAGAATTTCAATAGTAAATGGTTATTTGATGAGGGGAAAGAGCAGATGTAATGTAGTGATCTATAAATTGACAAACAGAGTAGAAGAGGAAGGTGGAGAACACATGACAAAAACTGATGATACAGATGCTTAACTTTTTACACCTGTATCTACTTTGAATCAAATAAGACATTGATCTGTTGTGTGATAGCTACTGAGGAATTTGTGTTGCTTTTTGATGAGTTAGATGTGTGCTTTAATAGGAGGAGGGTAGCCTTAATAGCCAGACCACTGTTGACCCCAAAGGTGTCACTAGAGTATACCATCAGCCATCAGACAAAACACCTGAAAATATAGTCACACTGGTTCATTCTCTATGTCAGTCTGTTTTGTTGGCTTTTCAATTGTGAAAAATGGCCGAACTGTCCTCCTACTGTAATTTCTGTGCAGCTCTTGAGCATCTTTTGTTGCCACTGAAAGTTTGATTTTCAGCTAGCTGTAATACAGTAGTCCTCCTCTCAGCCGGTGATGGTTGTGAAGAACAGACCCCACAGCTTAAAGGTGGCTCTGCCCACCTCTGCTCCTCTGTTGTCTTACATTAAGGAGTCTTTCAAATAAGGTTTATTTACTGAATAGTATACCCCATTTTTTCATGCAGATCTTTGACCTAATGAGGGTAAAAGATGCCAAAAATGGCAACACCCTCAGCCAGCCTTGTCTGCATTGCTATGTACTGTACCTTGGAAGGTTGTGAGACATACTAGGATGCATTGTTTTTCTTTTCTTTTCTTTTTTTAAGTGAAAGATTCATTTTGTGCCATTAAATGCATCAACTTATGAGGAGACAAGTTACACATTTTTCTACAGAATCCTATCAGAAAAGAAAACCCAGTGAGAAATTTGTGTGCTAGTGGATTTATGCTGTTAGACACTCCACTCTGTCTAGTTTAAAATAAATTGTAGCTCCAAACAAACTTCTCCTAATCCTCCCATTAAAACATGTTAGCTTGAGCACAGTTTGACAACCTTTAAAGATGCTACTGGTCAACAAACCCAGACTGAAAGTGACAGCTTTAAAGGTCACATATTTTGCTCCTTTTCTGCAGTTTAACATGGATCCTTGATGTCTTCATGAAACGCTAGTAACATGGTTTGGTCCAAAAAGCCTATGGATCAAGCACAGCTACATTCTTTCCACGCTCACATAACCCCTCTGGTTTTGAGGGCGGTCGCCTTAATATGCTAATGAGCCAGAGCAGAGCAGCGGCCAACACAGTAACATATGTTGACTTAACGATAGACCTGCAGCACATTTCAAGCAAAGTGGAGCGCAGTGCCGCTCCAGCCACGCGCCACTTACAGTCCTGAACACACACAAACCGCAAATTACCAGATGACAGCAAAGCTCATTTCCCCCAAACATTTTTTTTTGAACAGCTCATAACCTGCCTTAACTCTGGTTCATGTATTAATTTGTGATGAATGCTTGGGTATGTTCACAATCACCACTGTTCAAAACACCTTTTCATTTTAATGTACTGAGTACCCTCGATAAAGCTGTATTCTCAGTCCATTCTGATTGGCTGACAGGTCTTCTCTGTGGTAATTGGTCAGTTCAGTGCTGCTCCGTGCCATATTGTCAACAACTCTGCATTCATTCTAAGGTCTACACTGCACTGGGTTGGCTACCGTAAGCCAATTGGCTGAAACTGTTAATGGAACAATGATTGTCACACTGGTAGGTCTTTTCAGGGGGGAGCCAGCTGTTTAATGCAGCTATGGGTGCTGCAAAAAGGGGGAGGGAGAATTCCTGATACTGCAGACTTTTGTCTTGTTCAAAGAACTGCTCTTTCACATGAAGAAGACTTCTTAATCACACTAAAAGGCATATTAAACTAAAAAAAAAAAAAATGGGATCGTTAACTTCTGGTGATCATTGTGAATCAAGCCCTTCACAAAACCTCTAATTGTCTCAAAATTAATTCATTAAGTTACCAAACTTGTGGAAATTCCAGTTATTGAGTGAGATTGGAAGTGTGCACCTGGGATTTTCCAGACAAAGAAAACAAACAAAAAGTGACAAACAAATCAAAGCAAGACATGGAGGTCTGTAGCTTCGAACAAAGCTGTAAAACATCTGTTTATGGACTTTGAAGATGATATCTCCAAACAAATTGGTGGACTTCTACAGGGATGTAAATCTTTTCTTCAGAAATAAAACAAATACAAAAAAAGCACAACATGGACTCTTTAAATTCACTGGTGGACCACATAGAGTCAGTAGTGGGGCTGCATGTGGCCACCAAGCCTCCAGTTGTTTACCCCTGATACAGAGTATTTAAACTCAAGGAAAACACATTTCAGCAACCTCAAAATGAGCCTGTGAATTCCTGCTGGTGTTTGTAAATATCTGATGGCTTCAACTTAAAAAAAAAATCCCCCTTTCTTTAAACGTGTTTGTGTTGTTTTACAGGTCATGGATCCATGACTCTACAAATCTGTTCTCCTCCGATCACTCAGACGTTTTGTGAGGGCCAAAAATAACATGGCAGCAAAACACACAATCATCATTGCTCAACCATTTAAAGTCAATGTGTTATAATAAGAGCCTGTCACAGATGCAGCCTGTTTGCTCTCTGGCTGGTTAACCACTTGAGTCCTGCTGCCCTTTTCCCATTTTTTTATTGACGTGATTAATGTTTGAGTGATTAAAGGATGCAAACAGACAGAGCTTATAGAAATGCAGTGTCACTTGCAGCTCAACTACTACAGGAGGTGTTTGTCTCAGAACTGTAGGTTTCAATATCACTGGAACAGTTGGTTATTGGGGGAAGCAAACAACAGCATATGGCCTCACTGTAACCTTGTCCTATCCTGCCTGTGGTGCTCCCTCACTTGTTTTGAGCTCTGTAACAAACTGACGGCCCGTCCAGGAGCAGCAGAGCGTGCATGCTGGGAACACTACAGCTGTATGGATGTGTGTCTGTTGAACTCTGCTGTCGCTGCAGGTACAGTTTCCTGGTAAAAATTTTCTCCCACAGAGAGAGAGGGGACTTCAATGAACACCTTACATAACATGGTGGAAAAGATAGGTGTTAAGGCAAAGCTTTGAAAGCAAAAGGACCCGTGTCTGTCCAAATTCATGTGCCAAAATGACTTTTAGTCACACTGTGAATGGGTTCAGGCACTTGGGAGCTTTCTATAGTTACCTGGACAGCAGAAGTGTGCAGTTTTGTGGGGATTAGTTGCTGAATTTGGCTGTGTTTCAACACAAAGTGAAAGTTTCCCGAGAACACATTGTTCTTTTTTGTTGTATTAAATATGGAAGTGAGCAGATGCTGTCTTCCCTGAAGTGTCCAGTGTCATGCTGCTGATAATCCTCAGGGCCTCAGCACTGACTGTGTGTTGGTGTGTCTTTCCCGCCGTATATATATTTGCGTTGTTTGCTTTTGGATTCCCCTCCGCCGTGCTTTTCATCCTTGAACAACACGTCAGTCAGGTGCTCTCTGAGGACTCAAGCAAGAGAGAGGAGTTAGTGAGAGAGAGAGAACGAGAGAGGAGCAGGGACACCAAGAAAGAGGAAAGGAGAAGCAGAGAAAAGGCAGAAAAAAAAGAGTTTTGAAAGACTTCTAACTTCCAAAGCTGACTGTCATAGCTGTGCTTGCCAGAGGGTAGAGCACCTTTAAGCATACTGGATGAGTAACGATGTGGAGGGACTACAAAAGCAAAGTAATACATAATAAGCAGTGCTCGCTCTGCTCTGCTCTGCCTGCTAACCTACATGAGATTGGTGTCGAGAAAAAATTTGGATGTGCTTGAAAGGTCAGCAAAGACCAGGTGTAAAAGGCACTTCTCCTTTAACACCCTGCACAGTCTGTAATAAGATTAAGAAAGCATGGATGTAGCTGTTAGATTGAGATGTCTGCCTTGACACAAGCATTTCCATAGAAATGAGGAACAAAAACAGGGATTGTGGCGACTAAATCAAAACGTGACAAAATGTTTTGCATACTGTTTGTAACCTGGGGTTTATTCACACAATAATTCATTTGTTATCTCCAGCTGAGGATATAAACCTGCTTCTCCTTTATGCTGCACGATAAATCAACAAATACATATTCTCTCCTTTCATCAAAGCTGCAATCATTGAAGGAGCTGCAGTGGTTTTCTTCTTTTTTCTCTCATTAGGCCTAAAAGGCATTTTTAGCCACATAGATGATAAAAGGAAATCTAGAAATATGGCAGTGTGATGTTGCACGAGTGCAGAGAATAGCCTGCTGTTTGAACACAATGCCCCGTGGTTTGTTTTGTTGCACCACCCAGAACTCAAACATTAGGGTGTTTGTGCCCGTATTGACAGGCGGCCAGACTTTGTAGTGTGATGCCAAAACCAGCTGCCTGTATCCTTGCAGGGATGGACCGTGATAATCCGGCTGGGTTTGTCCTTCCTAACAGGGTTTTTATGTGTGCACAGCCATGCAAGAGAACCACTCCTTTGATCCTTGAGAGGAGTCGGATGCTACAATGCCCCAGCTCAACTTTTGTTTAGTTCAGGTTAGAGGTCCGTTGCACAAATCATTACTCAGTAAGGCTGGATACACACTAGATAATTCTGAGCTAGATTTTGGTCCTCATTCGCCCATTCCAATAGTCAAGCGGGAGTGCCCTAGTTTGAGGCTTGTCTGCAGACGGTAGGAAACACTGGACGAAGCTGAAGTGACGTCACAGGGCCTCCGAGTCCAAGCACTGGTCAACTAGTAATGCTGAACAGAAATACTGCCCCCTTCCTTGCCCAAAGTGACCCCAAAGTCAATTTCTAAAGAATCAGTAAATTGTTTATTTGAGTAAGTGTGATGAAATGGCATGATGGGATTAATCTTGTGTTGCCCATTTTTTATTCTTTTGGGAGAGTGTAATAAATATAATTTGATACCTGCTTATCATTTTATGGAGTGTATTTCACAACAAAGTCTTTTTGAAACAGGAGCACTCAGTGGGATAACACTAATGCTCAAGATCATGTCATGGATGTCGGTATGTGCTATGGACTGCATTTAACATTGACATTATTTGTTTATGTCTTATCAGGTGGACCAACGTTTTTTGGTGTGAACACAGCCTAATTTTTTTTTTTAACATTATCCTCTATTGCTGGGGTGTCCAAACTATGGCCCCCACTTTTAATTGCCCTGTAGAAAGTTCCATAAAAGAAATTTGGCCAGTACTAGAATTTAAAGCTTATGCTTGACTGATGAATACAAACAAATAGCATTTAGAAGCAGCATGAAATGTCCTTATTTGCTTTGCTTTCTTCTCCATCTTAGGGTTTCATTTAAAAACATTGTGCCGGTCATCCTCAAGCACCAACAGTCCCATAAAGTTTGTTTGCTTTGTGCAGTTGCTCTTGTTTTGAGTTTGAAAATGGAGATGAGGATTTTTCCCATCTTTACTGGGGGCCCATCTAGTGGTAGCATGGACCTACCAGGGTCCCCAAGCCTGAATTGCCAACCCAAATCTGTTACACTAATGACTGTTTACTTTGTTGAGTCACTGATGGAAAGCTGTGATGTAGGCTATATTTACTATAAGCATTTTTCAGTGATTTAGCACATCTTAAAATACATTGAGTCAGTCTTACAAAGTCTGATTCACTAAAGGTAGGTATATCAGAGTAGCCACATCCTTCTTACTTTCTTTTGTATGTGGCCCTTGGTGAAAAAATTTGGATATTTTTGTGCATTGTTTTCAACAAATGACTTTGCTTCTGCAATTTGAGTTAGAGCCACTAACTAACAGAGCAAACAGTCTAAAACTGGCATTTATGTCCTGCTCAGAGCATGAGTCAACTTTGCGCAGCAGTTGGACATGCCTGATTTAACCTCTGTTATCAGACGGATCCAAATTGCCAAGCTCCAGTTTATACACTGTTTGTGAGTGGTCCAAAGTGGCACGGCCCAATCAGCATCCTTTAAAGCAGAAAGAAGAAGGAGCTATGAGTGAGACGTTAACAGGTAGTGACTGCTTGTATAGAGATTAGCATAGGTGCTAACAGGTCCAGTAGCAGTTTTATCAGATCTGTACCAATTTCTTTATTAAATGAAAAACAAACAATAGTAAAGAACTTCTCTGTAGCAAGGATATTTCCAGTCCACTTATTATTTTACAACTCAGCACTAGCGCCTGCCTAGTACATTTTCTGATTGGCCTGTAATGAATGTGATTGACAGAATGATCATCAAATCACCTGCTGGATATACTTTTGAAAGGTTCTGCCCATTCCCAAACACTTTCTATGGGCTCTTTTGCAGATGGATAAGTGAAATATATTAAACTGTCCATCTGGTGTGTAAGTTTGGGCAGGAGTCCCTGCTGGAGCCAATTAGACAAGACAGACTGGGACACATTATCAACCGCATGTTACATACTTTTACAGCTCACAGGCATGGTTGCAAACATAAATAAAATACAGTCCTTTCTTGTCTGCAAGAATTTCACCCTCATTCATTTCAGATGTCAGCAAAACAAACACTTGTCAGGGCAGCCAGCTAGCAGCTTTACTTGTTTTCATGTCATTTAAGTTTGATCATGACAGTTTTTATGATGTCGCATGTCAGATGAATCAAAACTGTGAATGAATTTCTACAAACAGCATGTGTGGTCTTGTGGTCTGGCTGAATTTCCTAGTCTGTATTCAGAGGATCAGAATGTTGAAATAGTTAGAAATTGTCCTTGTGTCTTTTCTCTCACATGTTTATAAGACTGGTTTGGACTTTAAAATTGACTGGTGTGTTGGCAGCCTAAGCCGTGCTTGAGTACAAGTGGAAAGAGTAATGGCTCCCTCTGCATGCTTAATTTTCCCCTCTTCTTAGGATGCAGGACAGCTCCTTTGTAGTCACTTCATTATGTCAAAATGATAATTATGCCCCAGTGGAAGCTAGCTTCACCAAATGTATTAAGAGCCCTCAGTCACATCCACTGATAATCACGCCGTGACTGTCATTCTTAAATTTCAATATTCATATTTGAGAGACACAGAGAGAGGCAAAATAAGCAAGCAGAAATCCTCAACTTTTATGCACCCCTTCTTTTCCTTTATTCTGCCTCTTACACAACACCTGAAAGCAGAAGACAAGCAGAAATGAATCATTAAAGTTGATTTCAGGACAGTTTCTTTTGCTTTATTTGACATCATAGTTGCGTCAAATAAGAACAGGAAGAGGTAAACAGGGAGGCAGTGGGACATGACTGGGCTGTGCTCACATCTCAGTTTATTCAGAACTCTCTCAACTACAGGGTGCGTTCACTGAAAGGAGAAATGCACGTTGAGATAATGACCATTAGATGATAATTGGGCACTTGGTAGTGCAGAAGCCTTTCAAGTGGGCTGCAGGGAGGATGTGCAGACGAGCTACAGGCCAAATTATCATTCCAAAGTCTGAGGGAAGCAAAGTCATTGACAGATTAAACCCAAACTGAATTCACATTGACTGATTCTCTGACTGCAGCTGAGCTGAATGTTTAAGTTTCCAAAAACAGAAGTCTTTCCGACTTACTCATTTCCTGTTTTACCTCTGGCCGTTGCAGGAAGTGGAAAAAAAATGACCCATAACTCGAATTGTTTGTCAGTCAGATGGGTTTGTGCATGCTTTCATGGCTTCCTAACAATGCTGGGAGCAGGAGAAAGGGATTTGGTTGACTAAATCCAGGTCAGACATTCAGTCAGATTACCCCTCTGATCTGGCCAGAAAATTCCAGCATCCAACATACAGATGGGAAGACAGGGGAAAAAAAGACAGGAAATTTATTTGTTTAAAAAAGTATATTTGTATTATATTTGCTGTGCCTGGGTACAGTATAGACACACAAACAATCATATGTACATGAGTGAAAATAAAAATAGAAGTCAGTTCATAAAAGTAAAAATGCAACAAGATAAGTACGTTTAAATTCAGAGAAATCAGTAAAACAAGTGGGGCTGTTGTAGAGGGTGTGTGGTGATTTCTGCAAAGTGTGTCATGCATTTTAAATCAAGGGAGATTTAAAGTTACCCTGCAATGTGAAGGGATTGTAGAAAATGACATCCAAAGACAATTAAAGTCAACTGTTTGGGGGAATTAGGAAAAGGATTCAGTACAAAGCCTGCCAAAATGGTGCAGCCAGAGTCAAATGGGTCCAACAAACAAGACTACTCTCAGGGAAGTCCTCAAAGAATTAAGTGTTTAAAAAAAATTGTTCAACAATCATCACCTGTGTCTTCATGAATGCCATATGCAGAGTTGAAATTATTAAGTGCATGCAGCTTTTTGTCTTGAAATATTCCCCTGGAAAGACACTGCATTTTAAGTGACACCAGCCTTCGTTTTCTTTGGCAGAGCTGCTGTGGATGGAGTTAAAGTTTCAGCAATCCTATCTGGAAAAGCACAGCGCTTATTACACGGCTCAATTTCCAATTCTCTCACAGGTACGCACACAAACACACAAGCGCAAAATACACGCACACACAGAATACAAAATGAGGCCGCAGCACAAAACAATCTCTCAGACAGGCTCAGTGATACAAAAACACATAGACAAAAAGGGACGACAGCCATTATGTGAGGTTGAAGAGGGATTGTAACTATTCATATGCTCCTTTACAAGGAAGAAACACAACAACATCTTTCACTCTATTAAAACAGACTTGCATCTCACAAACAGTGATGGTAATCTCCATCACATTACATGAGGCTGCTGTGTGGTGAAACGGATAGGCTGCTTGACGGAGGCAGGCTCCGGGCCATTATGCCACCCTGGAGTGTGGAGCTATAATTGCAAAGGGAGAGTACAATCAGGTACTGCGTTTGTCTCTGCTCTAATCTCTACATACCCTGCCTGGTCCTTTTCAGAGATACAGAGCTGCAGTTTTTTAGTCCAGCCTTTCATCTGACTGCTCACAGGGAGTCTTTTTAGTCAAGATCTGTCAGAATTTGAACCGTAGTTTTTGTGCTTGTATGGATAACCCCACTGCAACGCCAATAAAACTGAGGCACAGCTGACCCCGGGCTCAGATGTCTATTATGATGACTGTTTCTTCAGTACTCCCACGTTATTCCCCTCTGATAATATGACAGTGCAACCTTTTCACCTGGTGTCACATCCTGCCTCCCCCCTGCTGTGATACAGATATTTATAGACAAAAAAAAAAAAAAAGTTAGTCAGAGATTCACAGATGTACAACACCAGCAAGAAACTGGAGTCAACAATGCACACAAAATCTAATTCCTTCACTTTTAGAGTCCCTCCCAGACCCAATTACTTCATCTTTGATATGGCGCTGTAGACTGGTGCAGAGATGAGTCCTAAAACACTGAAGTGAGTCATCATTTTTAGCATTTTTGGCTCAATTATAGAGAAGTCTAGGGGATTTTTGAGCTAGACTTTGGTTAAAGTTACAATATGTAGAGTTTCAGAAAATTGGAAGCTGAAATTTATTACAAAAATCAACTATTTTTATTTTGCTTATACTCTGGTTTAGCACTCACATTGCTTAAATATTATTTTAAAGCCAAAGAAATTCATTCCAAATGTTTATAGTTGTATAGACATGTCATGTTGTGTTGATCATGATGATTGAGACACCATGGCTGACGCAGCATGTTTTTTGTTGCAGAGGGAACATTCAATTTCACGTCAAAGATAAGAAACCTATTAAATTCTGCTGCTCTGTTTCTGTATCTCTGTAGCTACTGCATTACCACATCCCATAGCCACTGGGACTTAGTTGTCAAAGACATTTGAAGACCGACTGACACCTCTGCCTTCTTTCTCTGTTAACTTTTTCTCTAAAGTGAGGACTCTATTCAGTGAAAACAGCAGCACATAAGGTGTATTCACCAAACAGTAAACTACCATTTTACTCAGCATTCTAACATTGCTTGTAGCACAAATCAGGAACTCCCCTTTGAACACTTTTTCCCCCTCTTGAACTGAATTTTAATCCACAAAACAAACTTTGGTTTGTTTATTATAAACACAATAAAGAGTGCATTTATTTTTGATCAAATACAAATCTTAGTTTAAAAAAGGAGTGAGCAGTGAAGGTGGAGGTGACATAGGTCAGTTTCTGCTTGACATTTTATGCTTTGGTTTTGAGTCCCAAGGTGGTAAATCTTCCACATACTGAGTTTGGATGCCCAAAACATAGATGGTGGTTAACTTAAGATGAAGAGAGTACTTTTTTTTCAAGACCCCAAAATATTTTTGGAAATGCCCCATTTGAGATCCTTAATTGTTGTCAACTTGGGATGCTGCCTTTAACGTTTATCATATAAAACTGATTAAATTGTCATTTATGATCAACTCACTATTTATACAGCCATTACTACTAAAGCTGGGTTTATACTTCTACACTAAAGCTAAGCCAAACCCACACCGAAGGGCCCAATGCTGTCCTTAACATTAGTCTGGGGCACTGGTTTGTGGTGTTGCTTTTTACGTCCTGACACAGTCTCTGCTTGTTCGTATACAGGATCCCATCGAAACTGGCTCAGTGTGTAAACGGTTCTTGAATGGATACTTAAAAGGAAAATAAGAGTCAATATCAATAAGTTTTGCTGAGGGACAATATTTAACGGCTCACTGAGCAGTCAATGCAAAGAATGTTCTGTATCTTTGGCTCTGACATTAAGTCAGTGGTATTAATATGCAGCACCAACATGTAGGATCTGATTCTGAATGTCTGGTGCTGGGTGTGTTGGTACCACATATGTACTGGATTTTGTTCTCATGTCTGGCTGAGACAGGGAATGGCGATATTTTTCAGGGCTTGTTTGACTGCTGAATGAGATGTGAATATGGAAATATATCTCTGATATCTTATCAAGTTAATTTGGTTCATCTTTTGCAGTCATAATATCATATAACAGTACATATAATCATACACAAACTCAGAGACCGTCAGTCACTTGATGCTGTGCAGTGGACTAATCACAGGGCCTGTAGTCCGCAACATTTCAACATGTAGCCTCATTTTTGAGGAGGTAAACTTCGGGCTGTGTGCCAGTGTTCTGTATCTTTGAAGGGCTACACAGACCTTTGGTGCAAAAGTATAGAAAAACTTAACTTAATAAGACAGTCTTGTAGAAAAGGTTAGAGCAACAAATAAAATTTGAGCACTTAGTGGTGGCTTTGTTTAAGAAAGCTGATCATTTTGCAGCTCCATTCTAGCCTGAGACTGTCTTTTTACTTTGACAGATTATAGACTACAATTACTCCTCAAAATAATAAAAAGTGTGTTGTGTGGATTATCTTGGTTGACACATCATGACAGTGTCAAACTTTTTGGTCACAGAACTTTTTTTCAGTAATAATCAAAACCTCAGTTGAAGAAAGGCTTTTTGTTAATGGATCCTGCACACACTGCTACAAATCATCATCATTGCAACAGTCTACACGACGGGGCAAACTTTTCACCTGGTGTCACGTCATGCTGCCTTCTCGCTGTGATCCAGATATTTATAGACTGAAATAAGTTTGTCAGAGGAGATAAATACGCTGCTAGTGAGACATTTGAGTCAACAATACACAGCAAAATCAAATTCCTTCACTTTTATAGTCCTTCTCTGACCCAAATACTTCATCTTTGATGTGGAGGCTATAAACCACCCAATTATAAGAAAAAACTAGGTTTATAGGTGCCTTCTGAACAAAAGGCCTGTCTACCTAGTGGACTTCAGTGCATGGTGAGGAGGCTGTAAAATGCAGGCTAAGCAGGATTATTTAACTGTTCACATGGTTGTATATATGCAGGGAAAGTACAGTACAGCGCTTGTTCAGGATTGAGTGCAAAACTACTTATAGGGGGAAAAAAACAAGGCAAACAAACAAAAAAGATCAACTCTTTCTGGCTTTGGGTATTGAAAAAGATGGAAATTCACTTTCTTGTTTGGTGCTCCCAATACCATTTGTCCATCAAAAGCACCTTACAGAGATAAAACTGAGGGCCTGTGCCTGGATTCATGTCTTTTTGAATGAGTGAGAAAGCAAGTTTCCTGCCCTTGGAATGAAGATAAAAAATATGTTTTTTCGAAGGCACAGTTGTCAAGGCTCCTACTCCTGAATACACAGATAAGAGCTTATAGTTGTACATTCATTCAAAATAAAACATCTGCTGTGGATTAACAGAACAATCCGACTTTGGACGAACTAGCACAGAGAGTTTCAGTGTTACAGTAATGGCTGAAAGGCACACACAAATACAGAGAAGCCACAAATGGGAAATGTTCATCATTGTCACCCTAAAAAAATAACGTGACAGATGGTTCACGAGAGGGTGACTGGAGGTAAAAATATTTAAAGACGAGGTTGGCTGAGGTCAGAGGTTCCCCTCGTCGAGCATCTTATTGACCCCGTTACAGATCCTCTGCAGGTGAGTGCGATAAACCTCTGAGGGCCCATACAGAGCGGCCAGGAAATCACAGTCAGCAAAGTGATTGAACACGTGGTTGACTCGCGAGTGGCTCTTGGCTGTCAGGTGCCGTTTGATGGCCTGGTGCAGCAGTTCACGGCAATCATTCAAAATGGCGCTCATGACGCGGCGGTCAAAGGTGAACTCGATCTGGTGGAAGCTGACCGCCGTCATGGCCAGAGTGTGAACTTTCTTCCTGTGAGACGGCGGGAGAGAGAGAAGAGGCTGTCAGTTTCTAATTCTGACTGGAGCAGCAGAGGGAAGTAAAAATAGAAAGTGCTGTCTTATGGTTTTCTTTTGAAAAGTTTCACAATCCCCCCACCACCACATCAGTTATAGGATTGTCCTTCACAGCGATGCATCTCCATGCTAACGTAATCACCATTCTCCATACTGTGCACTAATGTCTGCTTCAAATGCCTCCAAGCTGACTTTTACTTTTTATGGGGAAATATATAAACTGATGTGAAAGACAATTTTCTTAATTTGCCTCCATCAGCACAGAAAATTACACTTAAACTGCAGATCTCCCCTCACGAGGCCGTCATCAAGGACCAGCTCAAGGACTGTCACATTTTATACAATACATGACAATATCTGAATACCAGCGGAGAAAAGAATCTAACTAAAAACACTTTTAGAGGTACTCTTGTGTGCCCTTATTTAAGGTTTAAGCAGAGGATGACAAGAGTGATTCTTATTGTTTAAAACGTAAAGCAGGATGCACCACAGTAGGGACTTACTTCACATCTATTTCAGGATATAGGTGGGACTATGTAAGCCACAATGTATTTTATAATTCACAAGATAAAATGTTTTAAATTTCTTTCTGCATTACAGTTTATAATGTTATAGTAATTCTTAAAGGGATAATTCAGTGTTTTTTAAGTGGTTCTGAATGAGGTTCATGTCAAAGGTGAATACATTAGCCACAGTGATTCTGGTCAGCTCTGTGCCTATTAGGAAATAACTCTAAAGGAAGTTATGCTGGACATTGTTGCAGATAGGCCCAAGAGCTCAGCATGATTTTGTGATTTGTAGTAGGGAATAGCTGAAAAAAAAGCACTGGGGCGATTGTTCACTGTACTGGACACATTTACAAAGCTCTACTTTCAGCTAACAAGCCTCTTTGTTTTGGTGCTGCTTCAGCCCACTGCAAAGCCTATGCATCCTTACACCTGGTGTGAAGCAGATGTTTCACCTCAAATTCACAAAAATATTCAGGGCTCTTGGACTGACCTGCAGCATTGTACAGTTCATACCAGACATGTCACACTCAAGGCCTGCAATAAAATGTCTTATGTAATATTAATGGCCCTCCATTAAATAGCACTCCTGCCACTCTTACTAAAAATCCCAAAATTCACTGGAACAGCTGCCATGCAGAACATTGCACCAACCCCTCCTCTTATTGTTTAATAGCACTCTGATCAGCAGATGAATGGATACGTCAGGGCTTTTACAGTGACTTTTAAGTATGCTGACATAAATGTATTGTTCAAATTCATGTTTCTGATTAAAACAGTCAGTTGAGGACTGTTCAATAACTACACGATACAGACTGTATTTTACATGTCAGCCTCTTCTGTGATTAAGTTTAACCCCCCTGCCCCATGGCTACTTCACTGAATCTCTCCATACAGGAGCCTAACTGACCAGAATCACTGTGGCTAATATTCTGACCACCGACATGAACCTCATGCAACTGCACAAAAATTCAGAACTGTCCCTTTAAAGCGAAATTGAGAAATATTTAGGAAACACTTTAAAAGAAAAAAAATTCTTCGAAATGTATATAGAGGCTGGCCTGAAAATGTTTGGACCCCTTCATTTGTAGTTGTGATGGTGATTTCATGGTTTTGTTATGAAGCATGCTTAATGTAATTTTACTTAAGTGGACAAATTCAACAAATAGGAGATTATCTTATATTGGCAGGTGTCATTTTCACACAGTCAGGTTATCTATTATTTCAGGTTTTGAAGCTACACTAAGCTAAGTTAAGCTAAGCTATTTTTTTTACAGGCTTTTCCTCCATTCTCGGAGACCAAGCCCAGTATCATTGTTTCATGAAACTAATACACCTTAGATGGATGGATTGATGGATGGATGTCAGAATTATTCCTTTTAAGTCTTGTTCAGCATACCTGAAGTTCTCTACCAGGATCAGCTCCTCGCTGTTGAACTGGTTGTTTCTGTAGAGCACCCCCAGCTTCACCACCATCTTGATCAGGTTCTTGATGATCTTCTGAGACTCTTTTCGATTACGGGTGTACTCCTTCGTGACACGGTACAGCTCGTCCAGCACCTCACTGCTGGTGTCGTCGATGAAAAGGTTTGCCACGCTCTTGGTCGCCATCTTGCTCATTAGCTTCTTCTGCGCCTGCAGGGCCAGGCTCTTGGTGCTGAAGGAGTCCATTGTTGAATCTGTGTAACAAAAAAATTTACAGAATAAATATTTAAAAAATATTGAACTCTTCAAGTAACATGCATTATTATAATTTTGTAAACAGAACTATAAATGCTTCATGATGTATCGGTAAAGCATAAGTAATCACTTCATAAAAAATAATGCAGTTCATGTTACATTGAATTCATATCTGTCATATTGTTTTTCAAATTGCAACATTAATATGTGATTTGTTAAATCAATACATCAACACATTTAACTCTAATAACCCATTGATAAAAATGATTAAAATGACACATTGCATGCTTTTACACAATGCTTTTGTCAGCAAGTGGGCACACAAGTCAAGTGGCCCATTAACAACATAAGTATATTTTATATTATTTTCATCTTTGGCTCTATCTAACCTTTTCACCATTTACCATGATTATTTCTGCCATTGAGTTTTTGTTTTTGCCAGTGTTTTTTGGTTGTCTGTTGGCAATCCATCCATCTGTGAGCAAGAAAACTCAAAATAGCTCAACTGATTTTGATGAAATTTTCAAGGAATGTTGGTTATGGCACAAGGGAGTAAATTAATTTTGGTGGTGAAGTGAAACTGGATACAGATCCTGAAATGTTCTAAAAGATTTGTGAACATTTCATAATTGGTCAATTTTCGATATTTTCAAGAATGACTCTGGCTAACGATATCAAAAATGCCTTGGTGAAGGTTTGCGCTCTTCTTGTGTTTTAATGCTTCTTGAGCCAAAAAGGTAGCCCATTATGTCCCAAACCTGGTGCTATAAAATGACCACAAAATTATTTTACATTAATATTTTTTTCTACTTGCCCCATAAAGTATTTTCACCAGTGGGCGTTAAAATGTGAAAGTTGGTCTTTTTGTGTGAAAATAGTGAAAATTAAAAATGTGATGCCTGGTCTGCAAATTAACAACACATTACAAGACATTATACGGTTTTAGGAACCATGTGATTACAAATCAGTTAAAATGGATTTAAGAGTGGCCAAATTTGGCCTTAATAGGCTAAGTGTAAGTATTTAAATCATAAAGAGCACTACAGGCTTGTTTTAACAAATACATTTTAAATTCAAATTGTGTTTTTCTAATAATATTTTTTGCCAACTTACATGTGGTATGGATTATTGATGGAAAAGTAACATTGAAAGCAAAAACTCAACAGGCACTGCTATGACCAGAGGGTTAATGAATTATGACCTCATATAAATATCAACAATTAACTTTCAACAACCTATAAATGAGTTGTTTGTAATTTATGTAATTATTTATATGCAAGTTTTGGAATCGTTAACAAAAATGACATTTTACTTACACATACTTTACTTTATTGATGGTTTATATCATTGATGATTTATAGATAAGAAGCTAAATATTTAGAATACTTTTCTGAGGCTTAAATGTGTATTGTCTTTCTAAAGTGTTGCAGCATTTTTTTCAGTTATGACTGAAAAGGTTAATATTTCACTGTGTCCAGTGTCTTAAATGGAAGCTGAGACTTTCTCATTTCGAGGAACTACCACAAACACAGTGACAGCCTGCGATGTGTGAGGTTATTACAAATAACATCTAATGTGGTTTAAACTGCCGGGCCAAGAACTGTCCCCTTTATTAGATAATGAGCCATGGCAGCTGTCAAATTAGTCCCAGCACCCCTCTGGCTTCCTGCCTACAAGGTAGTTAGACAACAATGTGTCATAACGCACGCAGGATTAAAGTCGGTTACAGTGAGACTACACCAAGACAAGTAAGTGTAATGTGGACGTTTAATGTGGAAAACACAACCAGAGAACAAGGTGTGTGAGTATGTGTGTGCGAAAGAGAGCAGGAGACAGACAGTGCAAAGTCATTCACCACATGTGTGTTGCTTGATTTATGTATGACGCTGTTGCTGTGCCTGTATCTGTGAGCTGAAGCAGGGTGACTCAGTGAAAGGCTGCACCCACCGAACAGGCATATAAGTGGTGGAGGTCAAGAGGTTGACGGCTTTCATCACAGTACCCCATCTTTAACAACAAACATGGCAGGGCCACAGCACGCCACATCTTTTCACATTCAAAGACTTAATGCGTTCTGCGGGTCACAACTAAGGGCCTTTTTTCATCATGTCTTATTGAACAAAAAAATTAAACTCTTTTCCTTGAAACTCACGCTCTGACCTTAACAAATCTCCAAGGATAACCCAAGAACACCCAAAAGGAAACAGGCAACCAAAAAGCATTTTAATAACTGTTTTCCAATATCAACATAGTAAGACTGAACAAGGGCAACTCGAGGGACACTGCTTAAAACAAGAAACATTTTTCTAATTTAGAGAAAAAAAGTATCATCAAAAACAAGATAAAAAAATCCAGTTGAATACAAGTCCTTCACAATTGTAAAACATTCTAAATTTAAATCTAATCCTGTCACTTAAGGACAGTTTACTTTCAGTATCTCATTTTTTATAAAGGGATAGTTTGGATTTTTTGAAGCAGGGTTACTCTCGGTCTAAAGCACTAGTGAATAAAATTGCCAGTAAAGCAGCTGTCCCGTTCTGTTGACGGTGGGCCATGGCACCTCTGATATTTAATGCTGTGCTGCATAGATTTATGACTCTGAAGGTTGCTGGTGTTTCCAACCTTGCTTATAATCACACAAACATAGGACGTTGTGCAGCTAACAGCATCATTTTGTGTAAAATTAAGCTACAGCTTTGACCACTTCTGCTAATTGTCGACCATGATCACATCTTTTACCCTTTGTTATAGTTTATGCTGACTGCCTCAGATGAAAGTGTGACGTCATTGATTTGTGAGGCATGCAGAACAAAGTGGAGAGAATTGATAAGGGAATAATTAAGCATAAAAACAAATAATGTAAACTCCTTGAGATATTTGTTGTTATAAATTCTCTCTTGGGATTTGTTTTCATTTCCCTTTCCTAGTGGCAGGCAACTTTGGAAAATTACTAACCATGGCTGGGGAGCAAAAAGGTTCATGTCAAGCCCTGCCTACCAAGTTCACACAACCCCAAAGGTTCAAAATACCCACTGACTCCCCAAGATTCCACCACAACAACAATACTTGGGTAGGCCACCCTTACTTAAAGCCACCCAAGTAAATATTCTAACTAATTTCCTTTAGAAAAACCAAACAAAAAAAAAGACATAATCACAATACACACCAAAGAGATGTCCATTTATATTCCCAACAGTAAGTGGGCCATTTCTGGTGCAAAGTCTCACGCTGAGAAATAAACCTTCACACTTGCAACTCACTAAGGCCCATTTCACAGTGCCTTCCATCATCATTACACTTTGAGACATTCACATTTATTCATTAAGAGTCTAATATCTGTGTCAGTTCACACTGCAATACTGCTTGAATGTGTAAGACACAGGGCTGGGTATTTCCATTACATCAAAATATTAAACATATCCTGATACTGAGGCCACGTACCATGATGTGCATTTTGGATGCCGACTATGCTTTTAACAAAATTCCCAATGACTTGAGTTCTTTTTTGAAAGTACAATCAGAGCAAGGAGAAGGTTTAAATGTCTCTACAACTCAAGAAACACACATTTCAGGTCCTCAAAGATCTGCATCATGTAGTTTGGCCTCTACTGCCGTCTTTTAAACAGAACCATTGATAACATTAGCCAAACTGTATTTAACAACTGCTGTCACAGCATTAGAGGCCATATCGATACTGAGGGATCTGTATCAATACATGTATTGGCAATGAGTATCTAAAGATATTTTGTTGTATTGATATTTTGAGCACAGGCCTAATGTGATGTGACACATGTCTTGGCAAGTGCCCCCCGATACTGACGAAGGCAGAAACACTTGAAGTACTCTTCCACGTCTCCCTTTTCTCCAAATAAATGCCTCTGATACTACCTCTGGGGACGGAGGGGTCAACTCGTTCTCGTCACTCTGTCTCCTTCCCCTCATTCCGTCTCCACAGCGTTCATAGTGGAGGCAGAGAATCACAGGGGTGTAAATATCATGGCCTTGTTATTTGGGAGACTTTACAGAAAGCACTATGGATTAACACTAATCAAAGAGCAGGAACACAAACAAAATAATACATGAAGCTACACAGGACAACCCTATCATCCCACCCAATGTGGCACACCTACTGCTCAAGTACAGTTGATCTCTGAGTGAAACACAGTTCCCCATCCCTCAGCATATTCAATTCAGGATCCTGCTTTCACTCACAAAGCCCTGAACCACCAGCCCCCCTTCAACGTCACACTCCTTCCCATAGTCTCCGTTCTACCTACGTCAGACTCCTCTCTCCACCATTCAGAAACATGCACAAAACCTTGGGGGACATAACCTTCTCTACATCTGCCCCCTCCCTCTGACATTCACTTCACACACATTGAAGACTGTTTTAACCCATCCATATTCAAATCAATACTTAGGACTGGTTTCACAGTTGTGTGACTGAGCCGTGTGTTACATGTTGTTGACATGTTGTTTATATAACTAATGTGTATGAGGTGTGCGATGTTCTCTCAGTCTGTTTTTGATTTGTTAAGTCATACAGTGCCTTTAAGTTTATGAAGTACATTTATTAATATTAACTAAAAAAAAACTGCCACAGATCTGGAAACATTTCAAGAATCTTTCATACCCCTTTCCCTCTGCAGACAGGGAAATTCTCGCAGACAAAGTGTGACACTTGTTTACCTCAGGGGGGAAAACAATTCAGTAGTCAGACCTTATTTCTTGATATCTATGAGAGCGTTTCTAAATGTAGCCTAATAGATGCCTTCCACAAATATAATTATTCTGTTTTGCTGTGAAAAAAGTGTCCCATTCACATCACAAAAGGAGCTTAATCTCTTTACAATATCCCTCCACATGAAAGAATCCCCAAAGCATTACTGAAAATCCCTCTGACCGGCAGATTGCTTTTTCCACGTGCAGGCAAATAATAATAATAAAAGATCCAAAGCAGGAGGGATTCTATTAGTGCAGCAGACGATATGAAAGATGACATATCCCTACTGGGTGACGTGTGATTTTTTTTTCTTTTTTACTGTTGTTTGTACTAGAAGGCTGTGTGTCTGCTGCTACAGTGTGTGACTTTCATATCTCTCTCTCCCCCTCTGCTATGCCTCTCCAAGAATATCAATAAGACTCCTTGGAGAGAGTTTCAGCAGGATGCTTCCCAGGGAGGAGACACACACATGAGGAGAGGGAGAGCAAAGACAAGAGGCAGAGGGATGGAGACACAAAAGGGGGCGGCCGGTTGCGTGTTTGTGTGTTATAAATCAATCCGGAGACATGAAGGTGTTTGAATGAGAGGCCACTTTAACACTTAGTACTATCCAGCTGCAGCCCTGCAGCAAAAACCTCTGGCAAGACAAAAGAAGTCCCTGGCATGACAGAAACCACTGGCATGGCAAAAGCTCCTGGCACGATGGAAGTGACACGATGATAAGGAAATTAAGAGCACATATAATGGCTCATTAGCTACCCTCAGACCACAGCTAACCCTCCCTCTCAGCTGCATCTTATCTAATATTCACGTTTGTGATTGACAGAAATGAAATATGTATGAACTGCCATAACATCAGGCTCAAGTAAAAAGAGGCTTCATGGGGGCGGCGTCTCATGAGAGAGGAGAAGAAATAAGTTGGAGGAAAGAACACTTTAAATGGTAAATGGACTTGAACTTATATGAAGCTTTTGTAGTACTTCTGACCATGGTCATATCTGCCCATTCACATAAGGAATGCATGAAATCATCAGTTCAATATCTGTATCAGCCTAGACAGCTAAATATATATAATACAATATATTTTTGCAGATGTATCAGTCATATATATCCTGTATATTGGCTATAATTAGGGATGGGAATTGAGATTTTAAACATATAAATACCATTATCGAGTTTGCTTATCAGTTTGATTGATCATCGATTCCCTTATCGATTCCTGTGGATTTTCTACACAGAAAGCAGGTCTATAGGTTTTCAGGGTCAACAACACCAAACGCATGGCCCTCCCGATATTCTGTGCCATGCTTTAAATCACACTGGATGTTGTGCACTTAGCACAAGTTATATTGTGTAACATTAATCCACACTTTTGACTGCTTCTTCCTCCTGTCTGCCACTTTTTTGCTGCCTTTGAGCTGACTGCCTCTAATGAGAGTATGACAGCTCTTATCAGTTCCTTCCTAGTGGAAGTGGAATTGATAAGCAATATCCTAATGATATTGAATCTTTACAGTTAAATGTTGTTTTTCTTACTTTACAAGTGTTCCTTGCATAAATATACTGTCACATTGAAAGCAACAAGCCAATTCTTGTAAAGAAGTTGTGCTTTTGATGAAAAAATATTGGTATCAGTAAAAGCTATAATGAGTTCAGAAATATCCATTTATTGGATAACAGCAAAAGATCACTACTGTTCATCCCTAATTTACACCAAATCACCCTCACATTCACTCACTGGTGGTTGAAGTTTCTATGTCAGTTATCCATCAGTCCCAGCTATCACACCTACACTCTTTCATACTAATAAACACTTAACTGTGGGAGCAACTTTGTATGCTGGAATATATACAAAGTACAGATTGTACTTTCTACTGGTGAAAATCAGTGCTCTAGTACCTGCAATTTCTTTGTATATTGTGGATGGACCTGCAATGGCTAACTTTGTTTTTTGTGGTTGCTTACCAGTACAAAAAAACTCCCGTTACTAATGTAAAAAAACACCAGGAGCTTAAGCTGTTGCTTGAAACACATCCACCGCCCTGTTGTTTGGACAAGACAATACCACGACCACTGTCAAACCTTTGGATGTAAAAAAGCACTAAACTTCTTTTTTCACCCTTCAAAATTAAAAAAAGACCAGTGTATACCAAAGTGTTTTCAAGAGATAAGGTTAAGTTCATAGAACTTTAGGCTACAGCAGAGGCAGTGAGAAACATATCACCATGACTCATCAGAGAGATTTGTCCATCAGTCTGAAGCCACAGCAACTTATCCACACATTGCAATTAAGCTCTCATTTTGCTGCTCTTCCCTCAACCATCTCCTCCACTCTCAGTTGTTTGCAGTGATGGTGGCCTTCAGTCCTTCTTAAAAATGCCATTCACTCACCATCTGATTTTGAAAAACAAAACACTTACTGGAGGCATATCTCCATTCATCCCAATCATTATTAGCAAGCACGCATGTGGTGCCACCGGGGGCTATCAACGATGTCACATGAGGCTATCTGTAGCCTGTCACCACTGTTTTTTCTTACACATGAAGCTTAATGTAAAGTACTGACATTGTATTTCTCCAGACCAAAAACTTCTGTTTTTTTCTGTCAGAGAATGTCCAGAATTACTCTTGGTTCACCCAGATGAAATTCCACATGTGCAAATGCTCATATTTTGACCCTTGGAGAAGTCGTGCTGTCATAGAAGAGTTGTTGTTGCAGCAGCTATTTCACTCACTCTGGAAATAATACCAAAGCTGTGTTCAGAAAAGTACTATCATTTTTGAACTGTTTATTATTTTCTTCCTTTTTTATTATTGTCTACTAAATATATTAAGTCAGATGAGTCCAGAAAGGTCAAAAACAATGTGTGTGCCATTAATATAATGGTATTTGTTTAGGACATCACAAACAAGTACCCAAGTCCTCAAATACTCATGGCCATCCCTGACAAGAAGTTGACTCCTGGCCAAGGAGTTTTTACTTCAAGGTCTCATGTCCTACAAAACAATTTTCTTTGCTTTTCTGGGATGTCTGCTCTGAGGCCTGTAACCCCTCCTGTCCCCTCCCATCAGACAATGTTTGGCAGCCAGTCAGCGCAGAGCTCATTATCATGGCCTCCCTGCCTCCTCAGATACAAGTGTTTTCAAAGAGGAGGGAAAAGAGCAGCATCTGATCCTCTACAGAGATTTTTTTTTCCTTTTTTATTCAACTTGACACTCAAGACATGATGTAAATGGTCCAATACACCAGGATATGGGACCTTTAACAAATTAAAAACATGGTTGATTTGCGCAGAATTAAAACACAGACCTATTCTGCAATCAACACGAATTACCAGAGGTCTACAGCTAAACACAGAAACCAGCAGTGTTGTTTTTACTCTGTCTTTATACACTTGTCATATTCATTTCAATTACTAACAATCATTGTTAGTTTCTAAAGGTAACTCCTTGAAAGAGTAAAACTAAAGAGTGGAAACATTTATAACTTCTGGGTTTAAAGACTAAAACAGGAGATAATAGGCCAAAATCTAAATTTCAGGTTATGACAATAGAAAATGTGCCACAGTAAAATACAGACAAAAGCTATTGGCAGCTTGTTTAACACAGCCTGCAATGATTTCAACATCAATCCCACCTCTAGCATGACAAATAGCCAATCACAGTAGCTGGACTGACATTTGGGGTGACCATTCAGATATTAGGGGAATCATAGCCACCTATTCAACCATGCCCCTGCCAAGGCAACCCGAGACCCCTTTGATGTTGTGAATATGCAACTTTTGCCAATGCATTTATGCTAAAGTGCTTATGCTTAGCATTTTTGGTAATGCACTAAGCAGCCAAAGCCCAGGGCGGAGGCTGTAGAGCATGCACAGAACATCTCATCCAGTCTGGTCCCATTAAGGAATAAACATGAAAGATAAAACCAATCTTAACCACTTCCATCATGACAGAGACTCTGACATACCAGAATCTTTGTCATGTCAGGAGCTTGGGCTCCAGACCTGCAGCTGGATGCTTCTCAGGTCACCATTTCATCCTCATCCACTGTTTCCTCATGATTGTATCTCAAACTCGCCAAGCTGCACTTGTTACAGAAAATCCTGCCCTGATGCAATGTGTGTGAAACGGATAACAAGGAGAAAGACACTAATGATCACACCAAGAGGGGAAAAAAATCACAACCTTTCTTTTCTGTTTAAGCGGCAACTGAAAACAATCACTTAGTCGTGCTGTCACCGTCTAAGGACCTGAGGAGGACCAACTGGCCATCGCAAAACACTTTAGAGGAAGTCTTCATTTAGCAGGCTCTCTCTCTCTCTTTCACTCTCTCTCCACCCTTACTGATGGACATGCAGGAGCTTTGAGAAGTGCAAATGGATAATGGTCATATTAAGAAGAGCTACCCTCTTTCTCAGATTGGAGGGTGATTTCATAGTGCTCATTAAATTCCTCTCTCTTGTCGGGGACTGGAGCCATCATAGCTGTCAATTCTGTGTCGCCTGCAGACAAACAGCACAAGAAAAAGAGAAGGAGGAGAAGGAGGAATGAGAAAGGGAGGAGAGTCTAGCTTTCATTCGAACACTTTTAACACAGCTCCACTTAGGATTGTCCATGAGGTTTCACTCCAGGCTGAAAAAATGACACTTGCACTTTCAAGGATGGAACAAGATCCTCACCGTGGCTGTCATTTCCACACCTCCATTTCCCTCTAGAAAATGAGAGTAAGCCTCAGATTGGAAGAAAATGGCTCCTCAAGGGACAGGTGTTGCAGTGATGAAAAGGTTTTCGATCAAGGAATCTTTCTTTGTGGTGACTTTGCAGCATGAGAGTGGTTAGTGCCAAATCTAAATGGCCTGTGAAGTCCTGTGCCCAGGGACAAGCTTGGCCAACCCTGACACAGCTTCTCTGCAGAATTTATAGGAGGCGAAAAATTTAACAGATTTAAGGCAGAACAAGACATGACAGCGGCAAACCCTGCTGAGTGTTTTTGCAGAAAACATAAAAGCCACAGCCAGCACTGCATGCAGAAAATGGCACAAACCGACATCTGCATCCCTGATAGGTCTGGTTTGCTGAGCAGCTGAAAATGAAAAACAAAGACAGATTGCGGACGCCGACAGATCCGAGGCATAATTACAGCAGTTAAAGGAGCTACAGAATCATCAACTGGCTTAGAAGAAGAGGCCAGCACACATTTGCTCACGAAGACACAAGCTGAGCGAACAGAAATCATTAAAATGAAAAGGACCCTCCACAGAGTTAGATGGATATCTGGTGACATTGAAGGAGTCTGGGTGATGCATTCAGGGACTCCTGCACCCTCCTGTAGGTACAGACAGCCCCGCGTGCCCTGCGTGACTGGCCAGCTGAGGGATTGAGGTAGAAAAGAAGCTGTGATGACGATGTAATAAACCAGCTGTCCTCTCTGGTCCTTGGAGGATTATTGAAGCTGGGTCAGATGAAGCCGGATAGGCCCTTCATTATCTGGGTTTAATTTGCATGGTCTCTGAGTTTCAGGGCATGCACAGGCTGACGTTTACATCGGGGATATTTCAGCCAAAAGCTTTTCCTGATTCATTTGGGAAAAAGGGAAATGCGTGGGACGACAACTCCCACTGGCTGTCGTTTTCATTTAGCGGTTTAACAATGTGGCCGTTGTGGAAGCCTTTGAGACTGATGGAGGGAATAAGGGCTGTAAAAAAATAAAATCTACATTTTGCTGTTACCACTCTGCTGGAGAGCCGAGTGCTGAATGGGAATGTCGGCATGACTTTGGGTCAGTGAGCCATTAGACCCAAGTTGAAATGTCACAGTAGCAATTGATTTCTCTCAAGTTTAGTCCAGACATCATATTCTCCCAGGCTACATGGTTTTCAGTTCTCAGAAATCAGCAGATCAAATTTTCTGTTCTTTAAAATGTCAGGTCAGAGCTTTATGCGGGTGCATCCACTGATATTCCCATCAGCCTCAGCGATACCTTGGGTTGAAAGAAAATTGGAAGTAACACAATAAAATAATATTGTTTTAGAGAAAGACATTTAACCTGCTGAAAGTAACAGTTTAGCCATTTCTGTAAAAAAAAATATTTCAGGGTCAACCCGATTGATGAGTGGCACATGACAAAAACACAGTTTTGGAATCCTCTCCTGGCGGGAAAAAATTAAGTTTTTTTAAGAAGCGTTATCTCTTTTAAATTAAAGACAGTTTTTAAGCACTGCCATGGAAATTATCCTTTTTAACAGATATTTGTCCCCTTGTTTGTCTGTCAGTCTGTTTTTCTTTCCATCCGTCTTAAAGGGTTAACAACAGATATTGATGTAATTTATTATTTAATGAGAGCTTCAGGATTATTATTTTCATGAGGAACATGGCACGTTATCAAAACATTTCATGCATGCTATGGAGATGTTCTTTTTAAACTAAATGGTCAGCAGTGCATCTAATAGCATTCATCAACTATATACGCCTCTCTGGCTTTTCTTTCCAGTCACAGCAGTTGGAAACACAACTGAAAAGGGTTGGTGGCATGTGCTCCCAAACTTTACCTGACCTGACCTGACCTGACCTAACCTGAGTGCTGTAAAAGCATCCAGACTGCAAGAGAATTATAGTTAACACTGATATCTCAGATTTACAGGAAATAAAAACATCTGTCATTTTGAAGGAAGCTCCCTGCAGAGGGATTAAGAGTTGGGAAAGGCTGTGTGATTTAGACACAACCATGGATGTAGTCAGTTCTGGCCATAATCCTGTGTATGTGGAGATCAAGGCAGTACATGGTAATCAGAACCTTTAAGGTAAATTGTTTTTGTTGAAAATTTTAACCACAAATTTTGTTACAGGACTAGATCTTTGTTAGGGAGAGAGAGAAATGCTGAAACCACTGATTTAAACTTTGAATTTGAAATATGAATAAGAAAATGTTCATCCCAGTTTCAAAGAGTCCGAGAAGGCAAATTAAAAAAATATGTTTTATCTTACTGAACACTCCCAAAGCTATAGATATGGAAATTAAAACTGTTTAAATAGAAAAGGAGGAAAGTCCTCATGTTTGAGAAGCTGAAAACAGAGCGTGTTGTTTTCTGGAAATTTATTTCTTTATTAGATATGTTGATTCTACACCAATTCATTAAACCAGACAGGATGAGACTTCTGCATGCTGCATGGACATTTAATGCTGTACTGCTTGCACATAATTAGCATTAATCCAACATGATGTTAGATCTCCAAGTATTGGCACTGATCAAGATACAGCTTCTGCATCCACTGTCCTCCCATGTCAGTCAAAGTAAAGCTGGCTCTGACAGGTGAGAAGGAGCCAGAAATTGGATATACCTGTGGCTTCCACCCACACTAACCCGTGCCATCCTGCTACATAAGGAGGAGGAGGCCATAGCACCCAAAATAACAGCGCCCCCATACCAGCTGCCAATCGGCAGCGTGGTGGATACTGATAACAGTCATCATATAGAGGAAAACCAATAAAAAACCATGTTCCTACATGTACTTGGCCACCTCAAGTTGCTAAAAAGGCTTTGGCAGCGATGGTCGAACTTTCCATGACACATCGTTTTACAAGTGATTGGTTGATGGCAGCAGAAAATGTCACGACTTTCATTCTCTTCAGGGATCAGTAGTCACACGGATTGGGGCACTGTGACCCTGACAGAGACGACTCCATCAGCACAGAGGATCTTCACTGCTAAAAGATGGGGGCGATTACAGAGAACAGCTCCGTATTTGTAGAGATTGACTGCTCTCAAGCTCTCTGAGCAGACATAAATCATAGCTGACTCCTGCACCAAAAACACAAATAACCCCAATTACCTACCCTCAACATAAAGTGTGTCCAAATTACCTCTCCTTTTTTTGGCAGTTGCCCTTTTCTGATGTGTGTTTAACATACTCAGTCAACATCCAGAGGCTCAGTTAACATTTTACAGGTAGACAAAGGCTCTTTTGTTGTTTCAGTCTTTAACATATTTTCAGCATAAACCTTGGAGACTCAGGAGTTCAGGGAGCACTTTATGTACTTTAGTTTTGAGTCCACTGTATATCTGAAATTATACAAATGCAGGCAATTTTGGTTTCCGAACAAAACCACTAAAATCAAACCTCACCATTACCTATTTGACATCCTAAAAATACAGTCAAAGAGGTCTGATTTTTCAGTCCTTGGCACTGGGCACCAAATGATGGATTGTTTCTTGTTTTCAGTTATCAAAAAAATGCAGTTAAACTCCTGTACTCCATCTCAGTTGCACCAAAATCATTGGCAATGTTTCATAAATCCTTGTGGACTTCCTCTTTCTGCCCAACAAGGTACTGAGTATCAAACTGGAGAATTTTCCTGGTATCAACGAGGTTAAAATTTCAGTTTTGTGGCAACACAAGTTGATGGGAAATTTTGATGGATTAGCTTTTGAATTTGTTTCTTTCTCAGCACTCACACTTCAACAGTTTTTTTTGTCCTTTAAATGAAAAAAACTCCATATGACACACAAAAAAAAAACATAAAACAAGTTTTGCTATGATAATGTCATCAAAATATGTCCCAAAAATAAACTAAATTTTCCTCTTAGAATTCAGGTGCTGTTATTTTCTTATCAAAGGTGCATTCTGTAGTTTGGAAGTAGGCAGGCTTGTCTACATTAACACCAATGGCTGCAATTTTTTCACAATATAATAACATGGAGTTTTCTTATTAATATTGAATCTCATTAAAAACATAAATACAATTCTCAAAATGTGCCCATGCAAAAAATGTCAGGGCATTGTGAAAACAATTTTCAGCATTTCTATCTTCAAATAATGCCACACAAATTGTTAATGTTTCTCCGTTGGAAGAAAACACGGGAAAGAGCTTTAACTCTTGGAGGTGACAGGGAAAGTCGAGGTACAAACAAATCTAAATTTCATTTTTTTCTAATATTCTGCACCAGAAACTTTAAATGATGGAGCTTTATAACTGATGGATCTATACCAACAACACTGCATCAATGGAGCCACTGCCATCATCACGGACCCTCACCACCCCTCCCACCAAATCTTCCCCCTAATACCATCTGGGAGAAGATACAGGAGCATCTGCGGCAGGACCAGGAGAAAACTTAACAGTTTCTTCCCACAGGCTCTCAGACTGATCAACAGCCTGTGCCCCCTCCCCAAACCTCCCCAAACCCCCCCCTACACACACATACACACTGACACAAGCCAACTGGACTGACTGTGCCATAACTGATCCTGCTATTTTTATCTCTTTTAGCTATTTATTCTATCTTATTTTGTTTCTTCTTAATTTTTATCAAATCTATCTTTATATTGTACTTTGCACTGCACCGTTAGTGTTTAGTGTGTATATGGCTACACATCATAAAACGACAATAAAGGGAATCTTGAATCTTGAATCTCATTAAAGTGATCATGTTTTGCCTTAACTTAGGTTCCTATATTATATTTTGATGACTGCTAGGTGCTGTATCTTCACAATCACTCATGTTCAAGGGTTCACATCCCGAGTACCCTACCCCAACACTGAGCAGCTCTGTTGCAGCTCCTCTCACTTAAAGGCCCACTTCCTTAGGTGGACCCTGTCTGTTGTTATTTGTGGACTGTTTTTCTCTGTGATAATATATCAGTTTAGGGCAGCTTGGCACCATGATTTTAACAGCTCTGCATTCTGAAGATAGTACCATATCAGTCCCCACATGATCAAACTCTCAACTGATCTCAACTGGCTTAACATGTGCAACAATATTTTCTCTAAGTGCCAAAAAAAACAACTATATAAAGTTCTCCATAAAATACACATTATCACCTACAAACTCTAGCGTATGGGCTCTACTTAAAATAACAAATGTCCACACTGTCCAACCATAATTGACAATGACTTTCAAACTCACTGGCTTTGCCTGCGAATTCAGAACTCTTGGTCAGAGGTGATGAACTAGCCGAGAGCCTCAGAATCCCACTGTGCCCCTTCATTGCATTACTTAGTGATTTCTTCTCACTGCACATCCCAAAAACACCTCACACCATTCATTTGAATACCTTTAACCATTGCCAAAAAAATAAGATTATTTGACTGGAAAGACAGAACAAAGTTTTCCACACTCCACTGGCTCAGTTTGCTCACATATGATTACATCTGGAAAAATGAACAGCATCTTTAAGAAACAGTATCACATCTTCTGAGAGAACCAGGTCCCATTTTTGTAATATTTGCATCGCTGATTCCCCATGTCTATATGCATGTGCATGTCTATATACATGAGTCCTTATGCATGTATGTGTTGTGTTGTGTGTGGGTGTGTGTGTATGTATGCATACACATGTCTTGAATTGTAAACTAACTATTACCCCCCTTATTTACACTATTTTTCCATCAACTTTTATCATTAATGTTTATTTATTAATTGATTTAGTAATTATTATTATTGTATTCATTATTCTCCATTTACTGAATTTTATTGCAACTTTTTCTTTATATTTCACTTTCTCAGCAAGAAAAACTATAAGAAGTCTCAATGTGCAACATGTCTCAACATCCCATTATAATAACTTGATTTGTATAGCACTTTTAAAAACAGAGGTTTACAAAGTGCTTTGACAGAGAGGCAGGAACATACAGGCAGCAAAGCACAAGAGCTTAAGCTCAAAAGGAAATAAACCAAAAAGCTCGATTTGAATCAAACCCTTACAGACAAACACAAAAGGCAATTAGCCATTTCATGCAGCTACTAGTGAAGATGACAAGAGAATCAGAAGAAGTCCTGATGCCACAGACTTTTTGCCATGTACACAGAAGTACTATGCCCTCTAAATCACACTTAAGAGCAAATAAAGCTAAAAGAAAGATAACGTGACCACTTTGGTGTATTTTTTATGTGTTTGGATCAATAATGCTGCTGTTTGAGAGGTGATGTAAAAGATGGTGCTCACCATCAAAACATAGGTGATAGCTAATAAGATAATATCTTATTTATCTTTCAACCATGGTATCAGTAACAATTTCAGCTGTGAGTCTGAGTCAGCATTGGGGCAACAACTTTATTAAAGGCCAACGTTTCCTGCTCTAGTTAACACCAAATTTTATGGTAAGTTTAGGAAAAGTCTGCTTGGCTCTGTGGTTCATTTTAAGCTACCTCAACAGCAGAGCATCTGACAGGATTAATTTTCTTATTGCTCCTCTACAGGGTTTCTTCCTAAAATGGGATTAAGTATTTGTGAACTCTGGGATAGTCTCCAATTTAACAACTGTCTTTCATCTGAAAATAGAAATAAATAAAGATAAATCATGTAGGTGGCAACTGAGACCAATAACTTATTGAAAACTTAGAGCACAGGGAAAGCTTTCTTGTCTGCCAGGAGGGGAGCTCAACAAGTATGTGATGTCACATGAGGGCCACCAATAGAAACAAGAACTACCATCTGGAATAATTTGTAATAAGGTACCTATACAAACTTTAAACATCCCTAAAGATTTTTTTGATACAAGAAAATAAACAGCTTTTTTTCATTGTCTAAGTAATGGATGCCTTGTTTTCCTTAAACTTCATTTACAATTCTGTTATTTTTTAATTATTCTGTTGCTGTTTTTTCTTCAATCCTTTATCATTTTTAGAGCCACCTTCTCTTAAATGCTATCATTTTCTGTTATATACATATTAACTTTTAAAATCACTTTAATTTGTTCTGCTATTTCTATTGTACCAGGTTCTTAAAAAACACATCCAATCCAGCTGTTTTAGGCCTCTGTAAGGTATACAACCCCTTATCATTGATAGTACAGAGGTGGATAAAAAGACAGGCTGGGAAGGTTTTGTGGAGTTGTGATTGGTAGGAATGTTTTTGGTTTTTATATAGCTGCACATTCTGTGATAGGATTTTAGATTGTACTGACCACTTGTACACCCAAATGTAGTTTATCTATGAGTCAGAGAGGACATTTGTGCAAAGTTTAAGGGACAATGCCTCCAAGTGTACTTCACACATCGTCTTCATGAGACCAGATGGATGTTTGAACAGGTGTAGTACTAATGCATGTGTGGAGAGATGGCAAACGTAATGCCTCTGGCTGTTGTAGAGGCATAAAAATATAGAGCAGTTAAAATGATTTGAATGATTTATATACCGCAATAACTAATTCAATTAGCTGAGGCTATTTTCTTTTCTTGTTTAACATTAATAGCTGAAGCAGAGTGGTGTACTGATTTAAAACGTTTCTGGGAAGATAATTTGAAATCCAGGGACACGAAAAGAAACTTACATGCAGCAGACAATTCTTAAAATTGAACACTTAGAAACACAGTCAAATTGAGCACTCATTATTTAAAAAAACAAACAAACACTGGATTACAGCGTCAGAGGGTAAATTATGTGAAGTCAGTTTGCAGAGTGGAGTTTGGCTTATGTTAGCTGTGCTAGCACCAGCAGCTCATAGTCTTCCTTTCAGTTTGACATCCAGAAACAGTGTCTGTGCTGACTGTGGTCACTGACTGCTTTAGTCAAGTAAGTATATGCGAGGATAACCTAACAAATCCTTGATAAACTGAATCTCATTTTTATTTTAGAACAAAATACTTCAAAATGCTGACTGTGTAAACAACATAATACCAGTGCTGTCCATTTGTTGCATAGAGCTCGTACAATGTTCTTTATTTACAAGCAGGTAGGAAGGCATTTGGGCAGTGAGGCAGCAGCCATTAATCAGAGCTCCTGGGAGTCACAAGTGTCAGGCAGCTGCTTTACAGTTCAGACAGAGCATTTGACCAGGATTTTGGGCTGACTTTGATAAGAATGTAAAGAATAAGTTTCATAGACTTGCACCTCTGGTGCCAGCTATTTAGCCACCCGGATTTAACTGTTTAAATAGTTGACCACATGCATCTCTTGTACAGACATGGTAAAGCTATATAGCAAGTGGAAGTTAAGAACGTGCTCTTTAGATTAGGAGGGTAAAGTTAAGATGAGTTATTGGTGAAAATATGGAAAACTGCCCCATCTGGCATTGTTTGGTAATCCTTTAAAAAAATCCAGGATCTGTAGTCGGGTCACCACCAAAACTTAATCACTTTTTCTTGTTCCATGACCAAAATTCAGAGAAAATTTAATCAAAATCCCTTGATTACTTTTTAGTTATCTTGCACACAAACAGACAGAAGGACAGACACATGCCTGCAAAATCATAGTGCCCTTGGTAGAGGTAATAATCTAAAAGATTTTGATAAAACTGTAGTCTCTCAGTGTCTCATTTGCAAAGATGAGTCGTCATCTTGAAGCACCTACCAAAATCCTATAAATCTTGTCAGCTTTTTATCCTTTTTTAAGACTTTAGAGGGGGTTTCTAGGCCTTTATTGATAGTCAAGAGACAGTGTATTGATTTGATAGGGAGGTAGCAAGTAAAGGCTGACACACAGCAAATGGGCCTCAGGCAGGATTTGAACCCAAGTTGCTTGCACAAGATAAGAGATGCTATACTGGCACTAAAGCTTGTCAGCTTTATGCAGTTTGCCCTTGTTTTAAATCTGAAAGTACAAATCAGCCATTGGCATCTCTCTGCTGCTCAAAGGTTTTTTCTCATCCTGACCCGAGGCCCTTACAGGAGCAGCATGGGTGAACAAGGGTTCTCTGAAATCAGAATGGGCCCCCAAAGTCTTTTACAGTGAGAGTATGTTAATTCTGTTAAGCCTTTAAAGCAAGCTGTGATGATGGCTGCTTTTTTCTTGAAGTATTTTCAACCATTAAGTACACCTTAACCAACAGTGGATCAATTTCACCAATGCTAACACACTACAGGCCCAGTCATCCTTACACTTTTTTGTATGTGGGGAGATCAGTTTGGACACTTCAGATATGGACCATTTGTGGGTAAAATATGTCATTACACCTCTGATAATGACACAAACAAGAAATGCAATACATCACATTTAAAGAAACAGTTACAAAGAACTGATTGGAAGATTTTATTTCATTACTTGATCAGTTATCAAACACGTGCTATTTGTTTTCCTGTGGACCAACAATTATTACCCATCTGTTCAGCCTTGTGTAAGCTTACTGAGAACAACAGGAGTCATAATTTTTATCCAGTTGTATTATTTTTACACCATGTTTGACTCAGACAGTGTCGTGTGAACAATATCTAATATAACTCAATTGTTGACTTTAAAAGGGGGCCAAACAAAAACTAAACATAATAAGTGTCATAAAGGCTGTATTTATTGCAGGGCAGTAGAAGTGGATTGGATGTTGCTTCACTGATTACACTCTCTGAACATATTGTATTTGCTTTGCTGCCTTTTGGTTGAACTCCAGCGAGTGAAAGGTAAATAAAAAGCACTGTGTCACTGTATGAGAGTCAAAGAGGCTGCAGAACCACTCCCATAACTTTTCTTACAACACTTATAAGTCTTGCAAGCTTACAGGATGTCACTAGAAATAATTCTCATCAAAAATCTTGACTCAAAAAACTTCTTCCTGCATAGATCCTGCCCAGCTGTATGATATAATCGCCCTCTACTTTGAGAAACAATAGACAATCCTGCTGGTTATATAAGGTACATCCGTGCTTTGTGTTCAAGTAACCACTCAAATGAGCGCCGCTACTGGAACCACTCCACCGTTAGGGAACTGACAGGATTTCAGGACAAGTGAACGCAGCAACTCCATCTTTCATCAAGTTCTGCACGGTTTGTCTTGTTCTTTCTCCTGAGACGTTGCATAACGCAGTAGGTACTGCCTGTTTAATAAAAAGAGCCGCTGTAATGAATGTGGGGCTGGGGAAGTGGACCGAAATCATAGGTGTATGGGCTGTGCAATTAATCATCATATTCAATAGTGCTGCAATATAAGCATTCACAATAAGCATACTGCAAAGTCAGAATTTATTGCAATAAATAAAAGAATTTGATGTTGCCAAACAATTTTTCCTTTATATGCTTGTATGTTTTTGATGTATTGGGTAAAGGCCTGGGTTTGATACGTTCACACTGTGTTGATGCCAATATTACAGAGGATGAAAAAGGTTTGGTGGTTTATGGATCATGGATCATAGTTGTGGATTTTTGAAGTGGGGTTGTATGAGGTACATAGCATTAGCCTGAGCACTAGCCACACTGACAGACAACAAGCACCCAAAAATGTCCCTTTATCCAGTTTGGTAAGCAGTTGTTTCCTATTGTAAAGCAAGCTGGTTAGCGCTGCTGGTTTTGTTTTTACCTAGAATTCTGAAAATTACAAAGATTCTGTGTTACCATTCGCAGCAATGTATGGCCCTAACCTGAGAGCTGCTCAGTGTTGTACGTGTTCTGGTAATGCTTTATGCTTCTAACCATCTCTTGAATGCCAGATTCTGACCCTGCCATCTGAATGTCGCAAAAGAAATCCAGACTCATCAGACCAAGCAACATTTAACTAATATTCTCTTGTCCAATCTGGGTGACCCTGCGTGAATTTTAGCTTCCCTTTCCTGTTTTAAGCAGACAAGAATGGCACCTGTGGTGTACCTGTGCTGCTGTCGCCCCTCTGCTTCAAGATTCATCCTATTGTGCATTCAGGAATGGTCTTCTGCAGAACTTGGTTGTAACGGCTGGTTATTTGAGCTACTGTAGCCTTTCAATAATCCCCGACCACTCAAGTCATTCCCCTCTGACCTCAGCTGTCAGCGGGGCAATTTTACCAAACAAACTAACAGGATACTTTCTATTTTTAGACCATTATCTGTTAACCCTAGAGATGGTTGAGCATGAAAATCCAAGTAGATTCGCAGTTTCTGAAATGCTCAGACCAACCCTTCTGAAACCAACAAGCATGCCACATTCAGAGTCTATTATATCACCCTCCCCATTACGATGCTCTGCTTGAACTTCAGCAGGTCATCTTGACTAAAATGCATTGAAGTGCTGCCATGTGATTGGTTGATTTTTCCTTGAACAAACAACAAAAGCAAGCTCAGTCCTGCGTCTTATCCACTTTGATCAAATTCCAAATGTCAGACTTTTTTTATGTTGTGCAAAACGAATCAATAAATGAAAATCCTTCTTTGATAAAGTAAGTAAAAAAAGGACTTTTCCCACATTAGACTAAAACTTCAAAAAGATTATCTTGTTGTCAATACTGTTTGTGTTCCTACTATTGGTTTTTATTAAGTATAAATATAAACAATATTGTCAAAGCCCTCATCTTATTTGAAAATAAAACCAAGTTTCTTTAAAACTTGAAATGTTGCCCTGCCCTATCTGAAAGGTCTATGTTTACAGTTGTATATGTCAGGCCATGTGTGTTTGTTTAACTCTATTTGAGCCCAGGCCCATCTGGTTCTGCAGCTCTGACACACGTAATAATTGCCTCAGAATGAAAGTGACTCGCATGTGTGAGCATGCAGGTTTTTTCGTATAGAATAGTGAATCTTTGAATGATGCATCATAGCTCTCTCATCTTCCCACACAATCTTCATCTGTGAGGACTTGTGCAGATCTGCTGAGAAAGGAGGCAATCAGTGTTCAGACATCCTGCCCCGTCCTACTCCTTTTTTTTTAACAGTTTTCTCATATCTGCCAGAGCCCACTGTTAAATTAATAATTAACACATCGCTATATAATGGATCGTGGATTAATAATTCAGTCTGACGATTTGGACTAAAATAGACCCAGTGTGAAGAGGAAGGAGCAGGCTAGAGTGCAACAGGTTAGGGCAGGGGTATGAGACGGGGTAAAGGCTGGACTGTAGGAACTTTGTCAGAGTTCATTTTGATTTGAGATTAAGTCTTAATACAAAAAGGCATTACGTTGCATCAAAATGTTTAACTAATTCAAAATGCAGAATCAATCATTACTACAGCTGCGAAACACATTCATGGCTTATCAATACTTCTGTAAATTAAAAATAATAAACACAAAAATACTGTACATGCATACATGGAACAAATCCATATTGATACAAAATTAAGAGTTGTTTTCTTATTTGGTGGAAGGAGAGACAACAGCCCTCATCTATCAAACGTGCATACATCCAAAAAATGTGTGTACGGTCATTTCAACGCACAGATCAGCATTTATCAATCCGAACATGGGTGTAGAATATGCTCAAATCCGACATTGGGTCTAAGCTTGTATGTGGAACTTTTTACTCTGCGTGGACTCGAGCTGCAGCAAGGAAAATCTGTCGGTGAATAGAGAGGACTCGTATATCAGACTGGTACCCAGATTTAAAGCTTTGATAGCTTTCAGATATGAAATCTGAAAAGAGTTTTATGTTACAATCAGCCAATATACATTTATTATTAATGCAGAGCAGCACGAGTTTTCACCTGACTTCTTTGTATATATGTTATGCAAGTGTTTCCTTTATCTGATGAGGAAGCAAATCGTTGATTAAATCGAGCTGCAGCCTGGTCTGCATGTTAGGGAGAGAGGGACATGTGAGGGGTGATTGAGGGAGAGGGAGCACTTTCTGTAATCCAATATCTGTGTTAGTTTATTTAAGAGTTGTTGAATAACGCTGCGGACTGTTAAGGGATTATTTCATCCAAACTGATCCAACACGCCTTGCGTGCACATCTATTACCGCTTTCACACTAAAATCCGCGGGTTAACGCTGTTTTTTTCAACGCTGGTTAACCCGCGAGTGACTCCTTTACCACTGCCAGCAGACCCGGGTCTACTCAGCAGCAGACGAGCTGTGTGGCTGTTTTTTTTCCTCTGGCGCATCAAGCTGATGTCATCACGTTGATGACGTCATCGGCGCGACAAAACATGACCACGTAAACAATGGAAAAGAGCATGGACGCCGTGGACATGGTTTTCTGTACTTTGTACTTTTGTCCCTCTTTAAAAATGTACAAACTCGGCGCTGATGATACAAAGGCGGATGGAATTTGTTGCTGAGATGGCAAAGAGTCACGTAAGTTACAGACAGAGGGGACGGGCGCAATGTTATGCTGGAGCACGTAACGCCATTGTCATCCGTAACTTAGCAGCTTGACCTGGGTGAGATGTTCTCACTGAAGCCGGTTGGAGACGAGCCGATAAAAACCCATGTCGCTTGCAGGGTAAGTCGACCCGGGTCGAAATGCCGATTAGACCCTTTCAAACTGCGGACAGGAGCCGATTGTTGGCGGATTTACACGGGTTTTTGGCCAGTCTGAAAGGGGTATAAGTCTACGCACCACCTCTCTGCTCCCAGTATTATAATCTACAAACCCCATGCATGAACTACATCCTTCAGTCTGAGGTTTTGTTTCATGCTAAACTGTACACTGTTCTTATTCTTAAATCAGCTGCCTAAGGATTAATATCTAAAAACAAAATAATGAACAAAATATGTTTATTTTGGCTGCAGAATGAATTCATTTCATTTAAAAAAAAAAAAAAAAAACTCCCTCAAAACAAAAACAAATTCCTAGCATCCATCGACAGTGTGGTGTCTTTGATTCACATGAATCCACTTTACAGGTTGCCAAACATTTTCTTCTTTTCTTCTTCTCTTAGAAGGTGTCGATCCTCAGCCAAGAGATGTTTACTCTTCACTATAACATGTCTTTAAGTGTTGTACATTCTCAGCTTGACCATAAATATTTAAGGGTATGTAATTGAAATGATGATTGCTTCAAGCTGCCACTTTTATCAACATCTGGTCTATTTTCTACATACTTGGCATAAGTGGCAACCAACATTTAAGGTGCATTTCTGCCACCCTCTGTACTAGAATTTTGACCAGGGCAGGAATTTTAAAGCCCAAATATGTAAGTAAATGCCTCTAAACCAGGGGTTACCAGCCTGCAGATCTTGATCTCCCCTTAGATCCTTTCGACACAATGCACGACTGTGCATTTGGTCTTAATCTGACACACCAGATGGACTGTTTCACTCAACTGTGACATAAATGGCTCTGGTGAATCCAGCTGCTTTCCAAGTTTAACTGATTTCTGTGATGGAGTGGCCCTGTAACTAAGTGCAAGTAACGCACACACACACACACACGCGCTATACGCTACACGCCAACACACCCACACGCCAAACTTTCCAAGCCCTGTTCTGGTCCACTACACCAGTCACAATTGTCACCTAATTCACCACCCTACAGTTCCAGTAGTTCGCACGAGGGTGCACACTCGCTGTTCTACACACCCGTTCATATATATTGCATAGATACTCGCCACAGACACCAAGTTATCTGCCCTCTGTCAGGCACAGTGTCAGCCACACAGGGGCGCACCTATTTCCTGGTGTTTAAAGGGCACGTAGCGGGAAAATGGTCACCTGATTTGTTTGCCCTAATTCTGGTTTATTTCTCAGTATTGGAGGCTGAATGAAAACATATAAAATGAGGAAAATGTAACAGAGATATTTCTCAATTTGTGAATGGTTTTTAATCCAATTTTTGTTGTTTCTATATGAAGGAAACACTGATATTACAGTTAATACTGGGAGGAGCTTATTATTTAAAAGGCATCCATTTTGTCCATGTTGGGGAGAGAAGAGTTGGTGGTACATTGCAGGTATTGGAGAGTGAAGGAAACAATTGATTGTGAATGGATTTTTTGGATGTTGTCTGTGTTTTTGTTGGTTGTTCAGCTGTAGTTTGGGGTTACTGAAGAACCCATTTCAGTTTGAACCCATTGCTTATTTTGTAAATAGTTTTTGTAAATAGTTTTTTTTGTCACTGTATATATTTTTTTCCACTGTGTTGGGAGATTGGTGGAATAAAAACCCTAAAAACATATCTTCCTGACTACACCATATTTTTCCCCCGGACGAGCCCCGCTACAACTGCCCTATACCACAACAGCTTCAGTATGAGCAAAATATTCAAAATTTTTTAATTTGGGTATTTTTATAAAATTGAGTGTTCAAGTGTACAAGTCTTCTCGTCATGAGTTTTGTATTATATTCAATTTTTAAATTGTTAAATGTAAATATGACCTCAAATCCATTGATTCTATCTTTCATTATTTTCCTTTCATCACTTTGATGGATTGAAGATACTGGCTTGTGGGTTAAGTTTAAAAATACCCATTGAACAGTTAGTTGTGGTCCCTCAGTGAATGTGGGCAGGTAGATCTAGTTTTCCTTCTAAGAAGCATAGGGGATCTTTGCCTGAAAAAGGTTGGTGACCACTGTTCTCAACAATCCAGTTTCTTTTTAAAAGGTGAACAAGTCTTTGTGCTTCCCCCTCTGATTCTTAATATGTTTAGCTGACTTCTGTTTCTGTTTTCAGAAACAAAAATAAACAATATTCTGGCTAGTGGCTAGCACCTCTTTTTAGAAGTGATTTTTCTGGGATTTTCTTAATATACACAGCTGGACATTTACATAAAGTGTGTAAAATGTATGAAAGAACTGGCAGATCTGATTCGCATTACTATTCTGTAAATGTAAAATTATCAGTGCTAATACTAATAATGCCAATGCTAATGCCAAGAAAATTAGCTGTCCCTGTCCACTGTTTTGACCTCTGATCTGTTGGCACTTTGAATCGTGTTAAATAGTACATAAGGTATACTGGTCTAATGCATACTGCTGATTTTTCCAAAATCAGTATGCCATGTTGGTATTATCGGCATACTGCAGATATAGCAAATGTTTGCGTATTATTGCATTCTACATTTTGGCAAAATCAGCACATCCTGCTAGTGTGGTATTGTTTCTGATATATGCTGGAATTCACCACAACTTCCATGAATCACACATGGGAACTGTAAATTGATTTCTGCACCCAAGAGTTCACAGGTTTCAACAGCAGCTTGACAAATGAGGGCCAGTGTTTCTAACAGAGCTCATGAACTTATTCAAAGCAAATTAAAGGTCCTTGAAAAATCTATATTTCCTTTTGGCATTTCATTTTAACATATCATTTACTAACCATCTCCTAACAATTTTTTACAGGGTTAACATAGACACAAAATAGTTTTACTAACTAAACTTAAATAACTTCATGAAATAATGCTACCCAATCCTGTATAGTCAGCCAACTACATTTAGCCTGCCAGTCTCCATGCAGATTTTTACTCAGGTTTTAACCATGGATTAATATTTCAATATTAATATATACAAAGTATATGCCACAACTGATTGAACCACTGACAATAGGTGTTAATTCTGTTGAGCCAATCATGGATTTGAATAAATGTTGGCTTATAATAATGGAGGTGCCTCTACTATGATCATGTGGCCACCCTCATCCAAATTGTGGTTGGTAAGGTTGGTTGTTCTGTTTTTTTATGTGATGATTAACAAAGTCACTTCCGTGCTTGTTTCCATAGCATTGATTGCCTGTTTCTTGTTTACAAGATTTGACAACACTGCTTCACACATGAACACATGCTTCACCCAAATAACCCCCCCACCCCCAGTATTTTATCCACGTAAAATCTGAGTAGGCTCATGTCCGAAATCTGCAGCAAAAGATAACGTGCGTGAACACAAGCTCCTCCTGCTCATCTCTACTGACACTTTGACATGCAGTTTGTATGCACAGTGGAGGGATATCAAAGATTTTAAACATCTGCCAGTCGCCCCCTAAAATGTAAGTTTTGTTTAGTTAAGTTGACACTAATGAACATACATTCCCTCACAGTTTTTACTATAAAGACTGAATTATTTTTTAATTTACTATCCATTTTTAGTCAGACAAAATGGAAACTAACAAACACTTTTAGGTATATTTTGCATCATTGAAATGAACACTGCTGCACATATGGACAGAGGGCTGCTGTGAGCTTGTTTTGTTAATTCTGCAGTGTCAGTCAGCATTACGCATGTATATTAAGACTGGGAATACAGGAGCTGCTGTGCTGCCTGAGGCTGAGCCACTCACTAACAACATTTGTCATCTCATGCTAACAACTTCATATCTGTGAACATAAGAGACCAGTGCACCCAGACATGTTCAAGTTTTAATCACATATTACCTGCAATATAATTAGCATCTTAACAGCTCTGTATAATGCATGAGGCAGACAAGGTGCAAACTGGAGCTTGAGCTATGACTGATGTCTGGGCCTATGACACTTTAATTAAGGTCACCATACGAGCGTCCAATATGACTAATTTTATTCACTTGAAGCCTGGAGAGTGTAATTTGTTAACTCTGCTTGTCAATTGAGTGGAAAATACCGGTGTGCTTGGCTAAAAGCAGCAGAGCAGGAGATCAGTGCAAACAGACGGGGTGGGGGGCACAGATATAAGAGGAAAAATACTGTGACTAATAAATGACTCAAGAGGGGTCTCAAATGAGTCCCCTGTATACTGGCAGACATCAACAGCCCTGACCCTCCGTTTCAAACAATGTCCTGATATTTGCAGGTCAGGCAACGCTGCTCTTTCAGCCAAGGCCACATGCTCAGAGTGTTTTGGGTTTCCACGGAAACCGGAGGCCACCTGCGTGCTGGGCTGAACTTTGCAGTCCAGTAAAAAGCGGGTCAAACACCTCTCCTGTCTTGTTGGTTGAGTTACCATGGATCCTCCTCAGCAGGACTCAACAGTATCTGTAGCATTACAGCTGCAATTTCAGCTCTTCCCTTAATAATACTGCATGGGGAATGTCTGGCAACGTGACTGTATTGTCCTCTTCGAAAAGACACACAGAGGAGGGGATCGGCAGCACAGATACAGTTACACTGAAATATACATAGAGGAGGCTTACAAGCATCTACCTAATCCTGCAGGACAGTCATTATTATTTCTTGTCTTTCAGAATCATATTGTGCCTCTGCTGAAACTATAATAGAGCTGCTGTAAAGCACAAAGCTATGATTAATGATGGACAGCAAATGCTCATTAAAAGCAGTCTGGGATGAAATCTAAAACAAACTGACTGTAATTGTTCTGCTTGGCTGTATTTTACTTTAGTTTCATGCAGTCTGGAGCACCAATGTCATTATTTTAGGGCAGTAAGTTATTATGATTTGCATCATCAGTTAACAAATTGATCCATTTAATCTTCTTTACTACACTATGTCATACCTTTGCAAAAAATAAAAAAGCCCATCATAACTACCTTTTTTTTAAAGCGAGGACTTCAAGTTGTTTGGTCTAACAAGCAGTCCAAGGCCAAAGTATATGAAAGCAAATCAACAGTAAAAGCAGAGCTTCTTTGAAACGAGTCAAATATCAAGGACATATAAAATTGCCTGTTAGAAAAATGTTTAAGCAAGTGGAAAAATCTGCCCTCATAATTTCAAAGAAGTGCTCTTGAAATTGACACTGACTTCATCAAAAGTTTGAAACGCAAAGATTTAAAGTGATAGAGATCTAAAAGAAGCCAAACTGTTATGCAGCTCGAGTTAACTATGGCTTTTCTACCAGGCACAAAGTCACGGTAGTATGTGGCTGCCTCTTCTACTGAAATTTTTGAAGAAGCACAAAAAAAACATCCCCACAAGGAACCAGGAGAGTTTCTCTACAGAGAAGACAAACTGAGCTTTTACTTTGAGAGGCACAAACGGAAAGAGTCATTGAAAGGTTTCTGTCTTTTCTGTGATATATCCTATGCTGTGGACAAAAATAACAGCTGGATAAAGGTAAATATGGGTCTCTGTTTTTCATTTTCCTGTCTGTTTTGGCCAGGAAACACGGGCGACAAGCCTTCTATTCTGGAGATTTGCGCAGGAGATGCACGGCTTGTGCTGGCAGTCTGCAAGCTCTGACTTGATAACATGCTGGGTAAAATGACACACATGCACCACTGCCATTATACAGGCAAAGTGCATCCAGTGTGAAATGGCCCTTAGAGACGTACTGATTCAACATAGCACCATCTGCAAATAACATAGCATGAACACACGTTAGAAGCTGAAGAATCCAAAGTCCTCCGCAGCTCATCATCCCTCTCCCCAACTCATCTTCACTGTTTTTACAAAATCTCTGGATGTAAGAGCAGAGAGGGTTGAAGAGATTTTTAAAGCTACAATTATTCAAATGCTCTTCGTGGAGGGCGCTGACATCAAGTGTGTCTATAAAGTGCCCGAGCCTTGTAATGTTCCATCAGTGTTAACATAACACCAGTCTCAAGGCTGACACAGACAAACGCAAATAAGTTGCATCTGCTGTTTACCGAAACCCACAAGACTATAAACTTCGTAAATCACTACATAATACTTCACAACTAAAGCATCCATTTTGTTTAGTGGCAGAATGTTATTAATTAAGGCGCATGCTTTGTTTCGATTTTTTATGATCCTATTTTGTGTTTTCCTAGTTCTGATTAACAGTTAATATCCAACAGATTATAGGACCACCAAATACCAGTGGTAGCTCTTGGATTGGAAGTCCAAGAGGTGTGACACTGACATTTTTTTTCCTCATAACTCACAGTGAACTTGAAACCTACCAGCTTTAAATAAAAGAAACACAAGTATGTGCACTAATTATTACCTCTGCAAAGGAGATTGTGTTTTTATGGGCGTTTATCTGTTTGTTTTTCTGTTTCTTTGTCTGTCAGTGAGCATAATAAGTCAAAAAGTTCTCAACAGATATTGATGAAATTGTCAAGGAATGTTGGCCATGGTATAAAGAAGAAGTGATTAGATTCTGGTGGTTATCAAAATGTAGATGTTCATCCAGTAAAATTTTAAAGGGTTTGTTAAAATTGTGAGATAGGTAGGTTTTCCACAGTTACACGAATAACTCGGCTAACAATGTCAGAGGCAGGGGTGTATACTCTCAAAGCACTTTTTGTCAACGTTGCCTTTAATGTAGCTTTTTAGGAAAAGACCATTTTAACCACGCTAGTTATACATTAAAATTTTACAGTTGTTGCCACTAAGGGGACTACTGTTATTAATCCTTGTTAAACTTAGTTTTATAAACTTTAGATATAGAAGAAAATACTGTTCATTACCCAAAACATGTATAGCCTTTGTAATTGTTTCTTTTATTCTAATCTGGAATGGTAAAATGATCTTGCTCAGTTTTGTTTAGCAGAGTGAATCTTATTTATCAGGGGCAGACTACTGCCAATTCAATATTATAAATAAAATAGGGAGACAGAGAAATATTCTGCTTGAAATATACATTTGCAACTTTTTTCTCTTATGTTTTTTACAATAAAAGCAAAAAAACACGACTCAAATACCTTGAACTGTGTGAACTGTTACACTCATAGCATTGGTGCATACTTATCAATTTCCATCCCTTTGTGTGGGCATTAGTATTTCTGTTAAGTTATTTACATATGTTGACTTAATGTGTAACAATTTTAGTTCAAGACCTTCAACTAACTTATTCAGTTAGCTCCAAAACTAATTGGAGCCAGGCCCTGGAAGAAAACAATAACCAAAGAACCTGATCTGTTGTGCGCATGTTGATGTTTTTAAATGACACCTGGGACCAAATTACAGGGCCATTAGGGGCCCAGCCATTTCAATGGGCATGCAGACCTTTCGATGATCTATCAGGCCGATACCTTGTAAACTGAATTAAAACATGCATTTTGGCGCTTCATTTTGGTACAATTTACTTAATGAGGGAGCCAATGATGCTGAACCCTCTGTGCCCTCTCTGCTTAGTGAGCCCTGTAGCTGAAGATAATGACAATGCAGGCAAGAGTGGTATTATCACATGGGCTGCAACATGGATAAAGAAAATTAATGCTCTTTTTTCCTTGTAGAAGTATCAGTTCAGGAATTGTTTAGGCACCAGCATCACTCTAAAGTGTGTTTAATTTATATTTTCAAAAATCATACACTTGACACTAGCATTGGACAAATCTAGAAAATGTAAATTCTAACTCAAAAAGGTGATTTTTTTTCTTTACTGGGCAGAAGGGGTCCCCTGCTGGGCAAACTCTGATCCGTCTTCATGGTCAAAATGGGAGACAACATTGACATTGTAGCAGACTTACACCGAAAGAGTTTATCAAAAAACGTGTTGCCTTGAATAGTTATTGCTTTATTCTACATTTAGGTGTAATTCCCCTCCAGAAACCATCATCATTTACTGGCTAAAACTAGTAAATCTTTGCCATTCATGGTCAAAAATGTCTTGTAGTACCCAGAGATGCTGAAAATAGATTGCTTTGACTAAGCTTTTGGCCTGGGGTGAGTTCAAGAGGCGTCTGCTATTGCTACCCACAACAACAAAGCCACAAAAGAAGACTTAGCATCTAATAAAAGGAGATCTAAAAATGGAAAATCATATCACCACTGATACAGCTAATGCAAGAGGAGAGGCAACTCTGAGTCCTGATCCAGGACCATAATTCATTTGACATGTCTGTTGAGGCTGTGCATGATAATGTGTGCTGCTACCTGCCAGAGCCTCAGCTGCACACTGGAGCCATTCATCCACACTCGGGGCCTTGTTCTGGAGACGAGCTTTACAACGTAAACACAGCAATGTGTTACAAAACATATCAGTGTTTGCAAAACATATGTCGTCTTCAGCCTTTTCAGTCTGGAAACACAGGGGGTTTCACTCAGCCCACGAGGAGGCTTGTTATAAGTTTAACCTAGCAGCAACAGAATGGGTTTTGTGTTTGTTTTTTTTGTTAGTCTTTCACAGTCCCTCAGTTACTTGTGAGATGGTAATTGGCTTTTAAGCAGCACAAATGAAAAAAAAAAAAACAGATGTCATGTCTAAAGTATCCACGTTTATCTGTTTGTTTCTTGACAGCTTCTTTTTTTTTTATCTACTTCCAACAAAATCAAGGAAAATATACATCGGGTTGTCAAACTCAAGAACTTGAATACAGCTTTGGTAAACTGAATAAATAAACCCATAAGCAGACTGTTTAAATGCCACAGCAACAAAAATGTAGGTATGACTTAAACCCTCTTTTTGAAGCTTTGGTACTTTACTTTTCAACAGTTTAAATTTTAAGTATCAAAGTACAGGCATTTTGACACACTACATATTCTCTGTATCAACTAGTTAAAGGGACAGTTCTGTGTTTTTGTAGGACTGTATAAGGTTCTTTTCAATAGTCAATACATTATCCACATCAATTCTAGTCAGCTCTCCCTATGTAAAGCAAGAGCTGGCACAAGAGCTAGGGCTATTCATTGCTGCAGCTTATTTTGTCTGTTTTCAAGTGAAGTATGTGGAGCTCTTGGCCCCATCATGTACAGCCTAACTTGCCCGTCTGTTTCTCCTTACAGGGACATAACTAATCAAATTCCCTGTAGTTTATGGTTATTATATTTAAATGAACCTCATACAACCCCAAGTCAAAAAAGCTGAACAATCCCTTTCACACTAAATAATGCTAACTTTATCCAAAATCAAAAAAGTGCCTTATGATGCCTAATTTGTCAATTTTCCAATTACTGGTTTCACGTGACACTAAATATGTGTATTCAGTTCTATTTTAACATTACTTGTCTATAACTACGTAACTTAATCAGTTAAGTAAATTGAGTTTAAAGAGTGCACATGGAAGCTCCTTAGAAAACAAGCCAAACTTCTTGATTTAATTTCTGACCTGACATCCTTCTTCATTTTATCTCTTCATAACATGAATTATCTGTTAAAATGCAATGACTTCCAAAATACTCAGCTAATTAATCGTCTATCACATTAATCATTCAGTTTCACTGCTCTGATGACCATCCATTATGGTCCACAATGGACCTGTTTTGCATAATAAACTGATGCCACTTTTGTCACAGGTTGCTGCTAGCTTGATTTATAAGACGCTACAGACTTAGTTAAGTTACGTCACATTTAAAAAAAACTTTATTTCATTGTTGAACAGCAACACTTAGGGTCGGTATCTTAAACAACAAGAATGAGAACCATCCTAAATAGTTAAATGTCTCAAGTCATATAGACCAGTGCTTCTCAAATGGTGCTGCATGCTGCATACTTGTGTGCCTTAAGCATGTGTACAACCATTATGTCATCAATACAACTAATTAATAACTAATGACTGAGTTTTAAATTTACTCTTAATATAAATGTTGGATATCTTTGTTACTAAATATTTCATTAGTGATTCAGGAGCTGGTCATATTTTATCATAGATTTTTAGATAAAAACTAAAACATGGAACAGACTGATAGGATACCATACCATAGGATGTTTTGTATGGATATAGATATGGAGTGCCTTGAGATTTTGGCATGCTTTTATGTGTGCCTTGGGCAAAAATATTTCAAAAACCTTTGATACAGACAACTCAAAACACGGTAGAAATTACAGAAACGCAGTAGAAATAACACATAAAATGCAGTTTCGGTGGGAAATACATATATTTCAGAGGAGGCTTTAATTGATTAAATGTATTGTTAATTAATAATTCACTAAGGCATGGATCTCACCATTTACCGTAAAAGAAAGTGGTGGAAGAAAAGGGGTTACTGCACCCCTGAACAGCCTGGTTCATGGGTCCTCCACAAATGTAATTGATGAATACATGTGTGTTGGACAGAAGCACTGATGCCAGCCTTCTCTCTAATGCTCACCTCTATTTGGAGCTGAATGTTGGTGTTGTTGGGTTCAAATGTTCCCTGAAAAGTTTGTTTCTTTTCACTCCTGAAATCCCTAATTATGTTTAAGTCATGGTGGGGCTGTGCCATCCGACAGTACAACCAAACAGGTTTATTTTTGGACTAATCGGCATTTTTAACTTAAAAACTAAATTGTCATTCTACAATGTTGGAAGTATATAATAAAAGTTGAAAATGTTAAGGTTGAGAATAAAATAATACAAATCTGAAATCTGAACATTCAAATTAACACTACCAGAGTTAATATATACACTTCTAAAATTTCAATGTGGGTCAACACCACAGAGACTTGACTTTAAAGGTTCAGTAACATTAATTTCCTTGCTTTGAATGTTGTAAGACTGGGCTTGGAGAGCAGAAGAACATGGCCCTTTTTTGCTAACCACTCAGTTCAATGAAGAAATGGGCTATGCCTTGTTATTGCAAATGCCCTTTAAAATGCTCTTTTTACTTCCTATGGTTTATTGTGTAATAGCTATACAGCCTCCCCTATATGTGTGCTTTTTTCTCTTCAGACACCATGACTGTTTGGAAAGTCTTCCCTGCCCCTCTGATCTTAGTATTTCCAAGGGGGAGGGAAAAAGGGCTGCATCTGATCCTCTGCAGAGATTACATTTTTTATTCAAAATAAATCAAATCCCTCCTTAATAAAAACCTGTTTGAAAAAAGCATGAAACATCACTGATTTTTCAAATTAATTACGTAACGGGAGCTACTTTTGGTCTCTTTGTGCTTTTTCATGCGAGTTTTTTTTGTTATCCAGCATCCAACCAGGGATGTGGGTGTCTATTTTGTGTTTTTAATAGTCACTTACAGCAAGATGTAAATGGTCAAACACACCAGGACATGCGACCTTTAACCCTTTTCAGAGAGCTGGTACATTAACATTAAGAGGCATAACACTTACAACACTTCAGAAATATACTCTGTCAGAGTATCTTCCTGTAACCTCCAAATCAACACTACAAGGTGCAAATATTGCTGTAATAAATTTAATATTTAGTGGAAAATTTTGATATAAAGAAACCGTGTTTGGTGATAACATTCAAACCACAGTAATTTAAAATACTTTCTGAAACATGTGAGTCCATGAAACAATGTACGGTCTACGTGTGAAATTTGTCCATTAAAGCTATGTATTGACTTATCATTAGGTGTTTTAAGACAATTTCAAGACATTTCTTGGTCTATTTAAGCTAAATTTGCATCAGTCTTTAGACAAGTTTCTGATTTCCCTCAGACATTGTATGGATGTTTTTGAAGATATTTGAAGCAGGTCCACAGTGATAAGCATGAAATGACTGACTGACTCACTTCCGCTAACTTTGTATGACATAAACGAGTGGAAAGTGAGCTAGCAAACAAAAAACGGGTCGTTTGATGCCTAACTTTGTTCAGTGAGTCTAAAAAGTTGCTCCATGCAGACAGAAGTTGGCATTTTCCCGTCCAAACAATGACTCTGAGTGTTATACCACAGGCCCCTCTCTGTTTGTTTGTGACCGTTAGTCGTCGGTTGATGTTTCATCATGAACCGCTCGAGCGTTCAAATCTGCAGGTAAACTCACCTTTGTCTCGGCTCAGCGGGGCACAGGAGATGTCAGCCAACAAGAAGACAAGGTAATCTGAACCGAATCTCTTAGGTCTCCATCCTGGCAGAGCGGGGAGAAGTCGCTTCACTGCATGTTTGTGTTTGTAGCCTTGTTCTGTTGGATCTCGATAAGAACACGTCCTCCGCTCGCTGCTGCCGTCTGCTCTGACACCGTGTGGATCAGGCTCTGAGGTGTGAATTATTGAAGGACTGTTTTCTTCTCTCGCCTGTCGTGAGATCGGTTACAAGAGTTTGTTGTAACCCGATGCCGCCGCCGCCGCCTCCTCCTACTCGTAAAAAAAAGTTTCAAACTTGAGGGGGACCTGGAAATGGCCAGATTGATGTTGGTTTAGGCCAATGGAGGAGCAATAAGAGGGAGTGGACCAGCCCAATCAGGCCGAGTTAATGGTCAGGGTACCAAAGTATAATTTACACTTTACACTGGTGGACAGAGTGGGTCTGCATTACATACTTTTGCTCATTACTTGGGCAAAAGTATGGAGTCCTGCTCAGATATTACCCCAGTGGCTATATGTGAAAGTTTCTCAGTCAAATTATTACTTGAATTAACATACTTGCTTCTACAAATGCTGCAGTATTCAATCTAATAAAAACACTAGCCAAACTTATTTTCATGTTGCATTAATAGTGTTACAGTCAGATTATGTGGGTATAGGGGAGACCAGGGTTGGTTGTCACATTGCTAATTCCAGCCAGACCATATGGCTTCTAACCTTGCAGTGCAGCTGGATTCACCCATGTCATTGTCTGTCAGCGGTCAGATCCATCTTGCGAAGCTCCAAGCCAAAACAACTGAGCTTGCTCAGAAGAGGTACTGCCCAATCAGTGTGCATTAAAACAGGAAGAGCTGGGAGCTACGAGTGTGACAACAGCAGGAAGTGACTTCTGTTCTAGCATAGCTGCTTCTGTAGTTGTTTTGTTGGATCTGGACTGCATTTCTTTATTAAATCAAAAACAAATAACAACACTGAAAGCATTTTTTTGCTAGAAACGATATTTCTGCTCCACTTCCAGCAAGTTTTGGCAAGAGTTTGTTGTACAGATTGGCATACGTTTTATACTTACCACTAAAGCAGTAGCCCCCGCTTCCTACAACATCTGACTGGCCCTTCATGAATGTGATTGACTGAACAATTGTCTAATCACCTGCTTGATAGGCTTTTAAAGGTACTGCCCTCCCAGATGTCCAGATTGACTAGTGAAATATATTCTGTATTGTGTATTTTGAACTGTCTATCTGCCATGTCAGGTTAAAGGGCTCTGTCCCAAAGGCTCTGTTTTATTTGGCTCGATGCCATGCTCATGACAGTTGGACTAATATTTCATGTAGATTATGGGTGTTCAAACTATGGCCCAGGGGCCAATTGTGACCCAAGATCCATTTTTATTGTCCCTCAGCAGTTTCAAAAAGGTCAAATTAAATTTGCCTTGCAGTGTAACATGAGGTTGCTGCTTGTCTGATTGATATTGGAAGCTGGATTACGGAAGCAAGCACATGTTCAAAGTAAGACTATTAATTTATGAGAATGAATTTATGAGGATAAAACCACGTGGTTCACAGTCACACTGAATGTTACACAGATATGTTAATGGCTGGGTATTCACCCACAACTGCTATAAGTTTACAAAAAGTAACGTCTTTATTTCACTACTAGCTACTGCTTAAAGTGCATGTATTTTTGTTAAGATGCTTAAAGATGATGACACAGTTGTGTGCAAATGCCTACCCTTTCATAGATTACACTCACACTCGGTGTGACTGTATCCTTGGTTTTATAAGTGCAGTCTCATTATTTAAAAGCCATACCTTGTAAATTGTCATTTCAATATCTGCACTGTCTTAAGGTTGGATGTACAAAGTATGAAGCTGTAATCATCTTAAAGCACCAGCTATCATTCAAAATTAGCAGCTTTTGGCAGTTTGCTCCTGTTTTGTGTCTGAACTTGAACATGAGCTTCCCCTCCCTATATAGCATTTTTCCTCATTCTCATCCTGACAGGGGCAGACAGGAGCACCCAGGGTCAGAACCATGTGAAATCTGATTGGCCACCCCAAAATTCATGACCTCTGAACACTTAAGCTTAGGTATGTAAAAATGGCATCATCAATCTACTATTTTTCAGTATGTGGGCCTCACAGTAAAAATTTTGGACATCCTTGACGTAGATGCTGTTTTGTGTTAAAAGTTTTAGGTGATCAGGTATTTTACAATCGAACATTTACTAATATGTGGAGGGTATTACCTTCAGTTTTAACCTAGTTTTAGCATGCAGGCGATTTGTGTAAACTAGCATAAAAACTTTGGCTGTTCTTGAAACTGCTTACTACATTCTATTAAAAGCAAAGCAGTATGCAGTATAAACAGCAAACTGGTATTAGTAAGTTGGTACGACTGACAAAAGGCTATTATTTTGCAGTATGTTAGACCCAGTTGAGCTTATTCTGCTTCTTCTTTTTGTTTTCCTCTCAGTGGTAAATTATATTTAGGGGTTTTATTTCCACTTACTGTGTTGGACATTGGGCCAGAGCCACTATTTCTACAGCACAAATAATATATTGAATTCTTCACACAATTAAGTTTCTTTTACAAATTTAAGTAAGGGTGTATGATTTCTTTCCCTGATGCTTTATATTGTTTAGCTGCAAAATTATAGCTCCCATTTAGGGAGTGAAACGTTTTTACAAATTTTACAAACATTTTCATTTGGATTTTCATTATTTTCACAGCTAGTCTTTTGCCTGTAAATTGTGTGACTTGCAAAAAAAAATACTGAGATCTGAGTCACATAACTGTTTTGTCATTATGTGCTAATAATGCTGATGCCATGAAAACCCAGTGTTGCTGTTTGTCTTGTTGGCGCTTTGCATTGTGGGAAACAGTGCATGAGGGAGACTGGTCTGATGTATAGTTTGCTGCAGATTGTTCCTGAATCAGTATGCCATCCAATTTTTTTATACTGCAGATTTTGCAAACGTTCGCCCACTGAATACATCAAACTATACTTGGGCAAAATCAACACGCACTGCTAGCATGGAGGATGGTTGGCACGTTTCATTTTTTTCTTTCTGACTTTCTTTTTAACTTAAAATGAGAATATTATATGTTGCTGTATTTTTCCCTTTTTAATCAAACGTAGTCCAAGAGTGAATTATACTTTGGTACCCTGACAAAAAAAATAAAAAGGCTTGTTCTCGGCCAGCACATTCCCTGCCCCCATTACGGTTTCCAGTAATTATCCTTGTCCAGCTCCCAGTCCCAAGGCTGAGAGTTTCCCAGAGGAAATGGTGTGAGGGAAACAATGAACAGGAACTGTAGGGAGCAACTTTTCTGTCACTGTCACAATGATATACTGGACTCTTAAGTTAACAGTCTATAGTAATTCCATTTTACCCAACCCTAAACCTATTTCTTTAAATGTCCTTAAATATTTGATGCATTTTATTTCAAAGATGCATAATATTTAATAAGTTATAAGAGAGGAGGGAGGGGTGTGGGGGTTGATGATTTTTTCAGCGGATGTTTTTAGGACACAGGAAGTTTTCTCTCATCTGTGTAATGAGGACACAGGAATTCCCGAGGTCAAAATAGCCTTGTATTGTTATTGTACGTTGAGTTAATTTAACAGCCATAGCTATTATGTGAAGAGTTTAGGCCTTAAAACAGAGGTCATAACCCATCATTTTAATCTAATTGGAAAACGAATTCATTTCTAAAGTAACAGCTATTAATTTTCACATCACATTTCACATATCAATACAGGCAGATGTATTTTGTGTTGCTGTAAGTCTGTCCTGACACAACCTCAGACACCTGCAGTGTTCACGTTGAGCTGGCGCTCCCTCTACTGGTTAAATCTGACAAGTGAAAGCCTTGTGCTTTGTAGATTGGTTGTTTACTCAAGTGTGCATGATGACATTATAATCAGGCTCTATTCAGACATAACGAGGACATTTTTATAGTATCTAAATACAGATGGATACAGATGAATGATTAATATAGGGTATGTAATCCATAAAGAAAATATTTTACATTCACTCAAGTAAAAGTACACTTACGTTGTTAAAATTTGAGTGAAGTACTGGCGCAATAAGTTCTCTTTCATTTGATTCATGTAAAAGAAGAAAGTACTTCAAAAAGGTTTACTCAGCATGACCCATATATACTCCTGCTGGCCCGGGTTTAATCCAGCCTGTGGCCAGTTTGCAGAGTGTCCTCCCCTTACTCTCTCACCCCCTTTCAAAAGCCTATCCATTGCACTGTCTCTCTCTCACCTATCAGTAAAGGCACTAAATGCCCAAAAAATAATCTTTAAGAAGGAAAAAAAAATTGAACTCAAAATACTGACTGTGTCTTGGAAACAGCTAGCAGTATTGCCAGAAATTTTCGGCCCCATGCAAAGAAAAGCAAAATGATAGATAAATATGACAATATACTGTATAATAATATATTTTTAGTTGACCACACATAATTAAACAGAACTCCCTGACATTTGGACCATTGAAAGCATTTACAATAATTTTATTTATCATATAATTAGTCACCTCCAACTGGTCTAGAACAGAGCTGCAAGACTTCAGCTGGTTTTAACAGATGGCACCACATCACCCCTGTCTTCACTTTCCCTCACAGGCTTCTTGTCCATTTAAGAGTTGATTTTAAGATTTTACTGATCACTTTTAGAGCCCTTACAAGTCTGGCCCTAAATTACATATCTAAACTAGAAAAGCACTCAGAGAGCGCAGACCTCCGCCAAGGTGATCCGGATCAGTCCCAAAATTTAATCAGTTCTTCCATATCCCATTTCCGACAATTCCTGGAAATTTCATCCAAATCCGTTCAGAACTTTTCAAGTTATTTTGAACACAGACAAACAGACAGATAAATGCAGGCAAAAACATAACCTCCTTGGCGGAGGTAACTGTAGGCTTCTGATGAGCCAGTCCGCAGCCTCAGATTCTCAGCCCAAGGCCTCATGACTGTTCCTAAAGCCCAGGCTTAAGACTAAAGGGGATCGAGCCTTTTCTGTCAGAGTTCCTCGACTTTGGAAAGAGATAAGGCATGCTGAATCAGAGACATCTGTTAAATCACTTCTTAAAACTCATTTTTATGGACTTGCTCTTAAATTTGAGTTACTTTTTTTATTCATTTTCCTTGTTATTTATTTTATCCTATTTTATCTGTTTATGTATTTCACAGTTATTTGATAATTTACTTTTAATCTTTTCTGCTCTTGTTCTCTTCACTCGTTTCTCATCTTTCTTTGTCCAGTTTTTACCATCTTTTCATGTTTTAAATTACACCCTGTTTTTATTTACTCCAACCTTACAATCTCCCTGATGTGATATCATCTATTGATCTATTTATTGTGTTTTTGCCATATTTGTATCATCATTTTTCAAAATTTTCTGAATAAACAGTACTCTTATGCTGACATTTTAATCATACTAATGAAGTATATTCATATAGTACTTCAAATGTTTCCAGTTTACCACCTTCTTTCCTTTTATCTGCTTTCGTTTCCTTGACCCTCTGAGTTTGCATTTTGTTCCCGCCCTCTTGTCTGACTCTGTTGTAAATGTTTCTGTTGACCTGTTTATGCTCATTTTATTGTTTCCTGGGATTTTGTCAGTTTTCTCTGTTAAGCACTTTGTAAACCTCTGTTTTTAAAGGTGTTACACAAATAAAGTTATTAATATCAGTAGTATTATTTATGTTGATCTATAACCTACTTTTTTGTAAAGACCCCCAAAATTTGACAAGCTATTTGGAACAGAAAAATGCACAAACAAAAACTACTATCCTCTAATAAATGTTCAAACAGTTCTCATTGTTTACTCGTCCCTGTCAGGCCAAAACCTCTTATCTCCATTTTCATTTTTGGGTAGTCATGTCAAAAGGTTGTATTCACACTTCTTCCCATATCTTTTCCTGTGGAGTTTTACCCTTAATAATTGAGTGTTGCAAAGTTAAGACAATGCCCAGAGCCAATGACTGATATGACTCCTAAAAGTATTGTAAATTTAGGAATATTATATTTCCACAGTCATTTAAGGAAAATTTTCCTTCACTTGTTATGAATTACAAAAACAGAAGAGTGTTTCTATTATTTTTCAATAAAAAATAATAAATAAAAAAAATACTTACATTGCTGTACTTTAGCCATTGGCTTGTTCTTTTTTTTTTTTTTTTTTTTTTTTTGAGAAATTTAAAGCAGTACTTTTTAAACATCCTACTCTATATACTATACCACTATGCCATAGTTACTATACTACTACTCTATAAATGCTCCATAAATTGCAGTCAAAAATCTTGCATTGCATTTTAGTATAAATCAAGTGTTACAGACTTCATTGAGTTTAATCACATACATGCTGATATAATAACCTCTTAAAAGTTCAACTTAAATTATCTTTTAAATAAGGTATCTTTTTTTTACTTTTGCTTGAGGGACTTGAAGAGAGTGAATTTAATTTGTATTGAAATACTTTTTTTTATCAGTGACTTTTGCAAGAGCTGTTGAACGAGCCCTCACCATAAGCGTGTGGTGCTACCTGAACTCCATCTCCCAGAATGCTTCGAGAAAAGCAGGACGGTGACGCATTTTTGCTACGTGTCAGGAAGCACAGTTGTCAACATGGCGGCGCAACAGAGTGATGTAGATGAGCTCTTCGATGTGAAAAATGCTTATTATATTGGCAGTTATCAACAATGTATTAATGAGGCTCAGAAAGTGAAGGTGAGTGTCTTCCTGAGTTTGTAAATGAATAATACAGTGTTTTATCCTCACGTCTTTGTCTACATTGAGCTGACGACATCTTACAGCGAGGATGCTAAACATGCTAACATCTATTTACTGTGAATGTTCAGACATTACTTATGTGTTTTATCCTTTAAAGCCCTCGACGCCAGAAAAGGAGACTGAAAGGGACATGTTTTTGTACAGAGCCTACATTGCCCAGGTAAAAACCATTAAAAATGAAAGATTATGTGCTTGAATGAGCTCTGTTTTCACCATCAGCTCTAATGATCTGATGAATTACTGCCATTGCGGTTTGCTCAGATAATGTAAGTCACTCACCTTTATGTGTTTTGTGATATTGCAGAGGAAGTATGCGGTTGTGCTGGATGATATCAAAGCCAACTCTTCACCGGAGCTGCAGGCTGTCAGGATGTTTGCAGAGTATCTGTCCAGTGAAAGCAAAAGGTGCAGGGTTGCATTTGCGCTTGAAACAACATGAAAAGGGCATGCGGTTGAATGATGTGTCTCACACATACTCTACGTCAATATGTGTGGTGACAGGTGACAATTATGAGGATTATTAACAGTGGAATATGGGCTCAACATAAAGAGGGAAGCATACGCGTCTTAATAAACAAATTTCGGAAGTTACTCTGACTGTTTTGTCCTACTGCAAACACAAATGTAAATGTTACTGTGAAAAGAGGGGCAAAAATTATGTTTCCACCAAAAAGAAATCCTTATAGCCAGAATTAGATTTATTTCTTTTGTAGCTACTACTCTTTTCACCATAATAAAGCTGTAGAGGATCAACATAAAACTTAAATAAAAGCCTGACTATGTATGTTTGGTTAGACAGCCTGTTTAGCGATAAAGCGAGTTATTAATAATAGTATCCCCTCCCTTCACTTCTGTATAAGCAAAAGGATATTGAATTAGTAAATTAAGAGCCAAATAAAAAAAAGTCACAGTGACATTGAAATGAAATGTAATGTAGATCAAAACATGCTTTATGTAGATTTCTTTTTTCTTTTTTTTTTAAAGTAATATGTCACATTAGAAAAAGAATAACTGGAGATCGCTTGATTTGGGCTTGTTTTTATCGACCTGGTTGCTTATTTCAGTAGAAAAATCTGGTAACACTAGATCAACCCTCAGCTAAAAAGACATCATTTTACCCTTCTCAACACGCTTCAACAAATCATGCTAAGAAGGGAACAAGAGAAAGTGACTGAGCCAAGAGTAGTGTTGAAAAGTTGATAGCCTCTCCTTATGTTAATATTGCACTGTTAGATCCACAGTGAAACTAATATTTCAAGCTGAAGAAGTAGTATATTGTTGTTTCTACCAGTGTATAGTCAATATCTAAAACCCCTTTTCTAAAGTGATTGTGTTTTTTGTACAGTGTATGAATATTATATTGTGGTGCAAGATTCTCTAAGGTTAGAATACTAATCTGCCCTGTTTTCTCAGGGATGCTATTGTTGCTGATCTAGAAAAGAAAATGGCCAAGAGTGTGGATGCTGCCAACACAGCTTTCCTCCTGATGGCTGCCTCCATCTATTACCATGAGGTGAACACCGATGCAGCTTTAAGGACTCTGCACCAAGGAGAAAGCCTGGAGTGGTAAGAATATATATGATTTTAAAAAGTCTTGAAAGGATTTTGATTGATTCCAAGCTGGCACATCAGCATAAAGGAAAAGTAAAACTCTGTAAACTATTTAATTTCAATTATCTAAGATGACCAGTCTTGTCTTTTCTTTGTTCAGTAGATGCATATAAAGCATTTGCTTCGCATCATTTATCTGTGCAGGGAAATAATATTTGTTTTTACAATATCAGACTATCATTTGCTTGAAAATAATTTTGATTCTCTGTTTGTTAAGGCTTACTTAAAAGCCTATGCTGAAGAATTGCAGGATGAGTTGATAATTTAGTGTTTTTTGTATTTAATAAAATTGTAATAACTTAATTTCAATAAGCAATCAATAAATAAAAAAAGGGTGTTGAATAATAACATAGATAGATGGTAATGCACTTTACAAGAAAAAAGAATAATTGCACAGATTGTGCAAAGATATTTATTACATTTTACTGCACATGGAATATCAACATAGATAAGGCACAGAGGAGAAATTTCAATACAGAAAAAACGATATTACACATTTATTGGCATTATGTGCAAGGATTCTTCAGTCAGTGTTATTGAAACATATCAAACAGTAGACAAAATTTGATGTAATATTTTTCTCAACTGTAATGCAAAGCTGTCATAGTGTCACATCAGTGGTTGAAAATAGGCATTTTGTGCACATACCAAAAATTGAGGGATGTCACAATCTTATTGTACCATTATTGGAAAGGGAAGTATGGAAAATATTTTGTGCTTGAAATCTTTTTGTTATGCATTGTAGTCAACAAACTTTTCTGTGTGTTTTAGGGATGCAGATATCTAATATGCAGATGTTTCTTAACACATTTAGCTGACACTTAAACAGACACGGATGAAGATATTTTTGTATCAATAAACAGAGTCTTCTGTTCAAGAATTTCCCATACATTTATTTTTTTAGCAGTACACATTATTATATATATTTTTCTTTTAAATATGGCCAATCTGTATCAAAATCTGAAATTAGTTCTTTGGGTAACATGTACATAAAATATGTTTCTAATCAAAGAGAGTTAAACCAAGCTTCATCTGCCTACTTGAAAGCTAAACGCAGCACTATAACAACCACCTGACTGAAGTAAATAACAAAGAGCATGTAATTAAGATATGTTCCCTATTTATGGAGCATACTCTTTCAAATGAAAAGCACCTCTTCTAATTCACATTGAGGTTTACAATACTTAATGCTGATATGTCTATCTGGATATTACAGGAAATATCTGTAGAAATATTTCTATCTGCTGATAATGATAATTGCCTTTTAAGGTATTATCTGTACATCTTACATCCTTATTATGTTTGTTTGTTAATTAGACTGAGAAAATGACCTTAACCAGCATTTAGTTTGCAGCCATGGCCTCTTAAAATGTTTTGCTGGGCTTTTTGTAATAAATAACAGATACATGAAGTGCAAAATCCACCAAAACACAATGACCTGTAACTGACCAAACTGATGTAAACATTTGTTTGTTTTTCAGCATGGCCATGAGCATTCAGGTGTTGCTCAGTCTGGATCGAGTTGACCTTGCTAGGTACAGAGCACATCCACGTGGCATGATTTGCATTGATTTGTTGGGTCAACTTTGTTATTTCAAGGCTCATGGAAAACATCCAGGTGTATTGTGAATGTGTTTACTGATGTAATGCAACAGTGCACACATTTTCCATTTTAATCTGTTTTTGGACTACAGCAAGGTAATGAACTACATGAGATTATGATTAAGAAAACATTAATATAGTCTTAATTTTTACTTTTTGTGGTCTCTGATTGACAGAAAAGAGCTGAAGAAGATGCAGGAGCAGGACGAGGATGCTACACTGACACAGCTGGCTACAGCTTGGGTTAATATTGCTGTGGTGAGGAGACGAGTTCTCAGATTTTTTTCTGTCACAACACCAAGATATATAAAGTAGATTTGTAGACAAAACATAATCATGAATAACTCATCATATATTGTATGTAATATACTAAGTTGTGGACCATGTTAATTACCTCTGCCAAGGAGGTTATGTTTTTGCCGGCGTTTATCTGTCTGTCTGTTTGTTTGTGTTCAAAATAACTTGAAAAGTTCTGAACGGATTTGGATGAAATTTTCAGGAATTGCCGGAAATGGGATATGGAAGAACTGATTAAATTTTAGGGGTGATCCTGATCACCGTCTGGATCCAGGAATTTTTTAAGGGATTCTTTAACATTGCCAGATAGGACCATTTTCGCCAAAGTGGACCGAAGCTGCTTGGCGGAGGTCTGCGCTCTCTGAGTGCTTTTCTAGTTGTTTTTTATTTTTCTCATCATCAACTTCATCCTGAACAAAGTTTAAAATTATATTAAGTAAGAGTGGTTGAGATTAATTTGCTAAGATTTGTTAAAATGCAGCCGATTCCCCCAACACAATCACAAGACAACACGAAATTAAAAGTTAATGGAAGCCATCTTGGTCTTGTGACTGGCTTCTTTGCATGATTACAGCTGTACGGTAGTTTTCTTCTTGCCTACCTTTGTTTTACAACCTGCTTGTTGTTTCAGGGCGGAGAGAAGCTGCAGGATGCTTACTACATTTTCCAGGAGATGTCAGACAAGTATTCCCCAACACTGCTGCTCCTCAACGGGCAGGCAGCCTGTTACATGGCTCAGAACAAGTGGGAGGAGGCTGAGGGAGTTCTTCAGGAGGCACTTGACAAGGTAAGGGGGTAATAGTTGGTGCGTTTTTGGTCCTCTCCCCTAAGTTTACACTAAGACTTCTTGATAAATCCACAAAAAAATCTTTTGGCAATATTATTTGTATGTATTTCCATGTGCATGCAAAGCAGGCTGCATTCACTTGTTTGCTTTACAACAACCCGAGTTACTGTATTAGTTACACTCACAGAGTGATGTGTATTCGTTAGGACTTCCACACGTCACTGACTCTGTCAACATTTTTTTGTTCTTCAAGAAACACGTTCTTGACCCTCTGAGAAGAGTTTCAAGATCCCTTCTTGGGTTCTGACCCATCTGTTGAAACTGCAGCTTTAGACAAAGTCAGTTGTTGATTAAAGTGCTCTACAACAGAAAGGAGAGTGGCAAAAGTAGAAGGTATAAAAAACAGTTGAGACTATTACTCACTCATAAATTTGATTAATTTAATGAGCAATAAAATGAAAATTGGCTGATGGCGTTAAAAAGAGACATTAAAAAAACTGTAGTTATATAAAACGTGCAAATAAGATTTTGAAAAATATATTTTCAAAAAAAGAAATTGGCGATTTGTTTATATAACAAGATGGAGATATTACTGTCATGATGGTAAGACATTGATAAAAATACTTAAAAAATAAACATTTTAATGTCATGGAGATCATATTCCGTACTACAGCATCATGTTCATTAATAGAACCAAGGAGGCTCAGTAAGGCTAATATTGTCCCTGATATATGCTTTGTACGCAGAGCCACTTCACACATGTACAAAAACCCTTGAAATTTCTCAGATGTACAGTATGTGTGAACACACACAGGGTTTTTCACCCTTGCCCTTTTCTCAGAGCTCTTCCACTTAGGTCCTCATGCGCTTTGACAAAACCCTGCCATTATGAAGACTCTCTGCATGATTCTGCTAAGGCAGGATATTGATGTCATTTCACTCTCAGTAGGAGCGCCACACACTCTCAGAGTCAAATATGTGTTCAAACATACAGCACAGTACACGGACCTGTTCTGGTCTCTTTCAAGATTCTGTTTTGTACTGTGCCATATTAGGATGTCAGTAATGATACTGGTAGCAATTTCCACATGAAAAGAAGTATTCAAATAGCAATATGATTGACATACAAAAGGAAAGTACCCAAATATATAATGTTAATGAAAATTTATTGAAAATACTATTTTAGACAAAACATCACCACCCTAAACAATCCATTTTTATAGTAGCAGATGCAGATTAATTTTGAGAAACAATATTGTTCTGAATATTGTTGCATTTGTTTACAAAAAGGGCCCAATGTGCACAAATAGCATACAAAGGGCTTGGAAGGATGAGAAAATACCTTCATTTTGTATCACTTATGGATGTTGCTTCCTTAAGGCTACAGTCTCCAATAATACATTAATCAGTGTCTTTTTATTGGAATATATATATATTGTCAGTGCAAATTTCTTTAAAGTATTGTGACATTATTTTGTGACTATTTTGCCCACCCCTTCCACTGTTAATACCTCTGTGACCAGCTCATAGAGGGGCTCTTCTCATCCCCCCATTACACCTCTGCAACATATTGAACGTCACTGAGGCATGAATATCACCCCTTGAAATAGCGCAATGAACAAGACTCCAGACTAAATATTGAGTTTTCCCTGCCAGCCCCCTGGGGTTTCCTCCTTGCCCCACCTCATCATCGCCAGAGAGGCAAGCCGCAGGAAGATTTCCTGCTGTGAAGAACAAGGTGAACAAGCGAGTCAGGAAGTTTTCTGCTGTTGCATGTGTGAAAAGGGCTTCAGTGTTGTTCTAATATTCTTGAAGGAGCTTGTTTGAAGTGATCCCTATATAGCAGCAGATGGCACCACATACTCTGCTGTAGTCATACATGTTTGGACCATGTCCTGGATGAGAGAGTGATTGTATTTTCAGTAGTGTTGTTTTGTTATTTCAAATTTGTATTTTTAGGTTATGACATCTTCAGGATATTTATAGAAATAATAGATATGTTTTGAGTCATCTCATCTTTTAACTGTTGCAACCTGCTTTTGAACACAGTGCACAGATGTGGTTTGTGATCTTGTTCTCAGACCTGTTTTATTTGTTGCACAAGCACAGATGATGGTCAATTTTTGAAGCATTCTTGAGTAAAACAGACTCTGAGGTGACCTTGTGGAGTGCCTCAAAACTAACCATCTGTTAATGTAAACCAAAGAGAGGCTTTAAGGTTTTTTATGTTTTAACCTCCAAACAAAGCTTTATATTCCTGCCTCATGGGGCAGGCTATTCATTGATGACACAGCCGGACAACCTAACACAGAGTTTACTGGTTAAATAACAACAGTTTTGTTATCCAATCTAGTTATCTTTTACCCAACAAACAAAACATGACAAGATTATAATGTTACTTTACAAGAATGTCACATGCATTCTTATAAAGTGAAACAAGCTCATTAATACTCGTATGTTCAAAGAGTTGTTAAAACCTATTGACTGAAGTTACAGTTTAACTGTTGTTTACTGTTATTTCAAAATAAGCAGTCATTACTCTTGTGTTTAGTTATTTTTCACAAACACATAACATTTAAAAGGCTCGGTAGAAGGCTGTTCTGTTCAGTTTCCACATTTGTTTCTTCCATTTTTTTCTGTGTTAAATAAGTAATTCTGTTATTTTCCATCTCTCCCTCCTATAGGACAGCAGCCACCCTGAGACGTTGATCAACCTCATAGTGCTTACGCAGCACCTGGGCAAAGCTCCTGAGGTGAGACTTTGGACTTCACATTGTTGGAAGTAGCTGCTTTAACATTCATCAGTTTAGCAGTTCCTTAAGACGAGCTTGTGCCCTGTCAGAACAGACTTGAAAAATCTTTCTCCGATAACACTTCTGCTCTCAGAGATCCAAGATGCTCAACTCAGCAATTTTCTGTTTGCTTTGATTAAAGCAGGCAAAAGCATTCAACCATGCAATTTCTTGATTGCGTTAGTCTTCTATCACGAAAAGTGTCAGCTAAGCATTTCCTCTGGTTTAGTGCTGTGTGTGTATTATCCGCTCATGAACTCAGGGTTCAGAAGGATAAAGACTCTATCTGTTTTACTTTTGATGGTCTTGATAATAATGCAATAGAGTGCTGACCATTGACACAAAGCACCGTTAAAGGGTGATAACCACTGATTAGCTCATCTCACCAAGGTTAAATGCAATTATGTGTGAAACTTTTGCAAACAGACCTCTTGGTTCTAGATAGTGACTTTAGAATATACTTTGTTTAAGGCAAAAGCAAATTCTTTAAAGATACATTTTTTATCCCCTTCTGTACAGGAAATAGACTATGATATGTTAAAATCGGTTCTAATATATTAAGTTTTTGAGATATGTTTATTTTCAAATGTGATATGGGTGAAAAGGATGTTTATATCTTTGTAGTTAATTCTGCATAAAACAATGGTATATATTTCTGATGACTTTACCTGACTTTTGGTGTTTTAATCTTGAATGAATTAAAATATAAGGCCTAAAAACGTATTTATACTTCAGTGTCAAAGCTATGGTGTAACCAACACTCTGGTCCTTGCTCCTTGCAAGTTCCACCCACTTTTCTAATGTTGCCAATTTTTTTAATGGGGAAGTGGAGACAATACTTTTTCACTATTTGTTAAAGATATGTCTGAAGGACTTAACGATTATGTACTTTTGATCCCACTGATTATTAAAATATTCAGTTTTGTCAATAAGAAGGCATAGTATCCTAGAGCAATTGTTCTAGGATATAAAAAGTGGGACATGGAGTTGTTGCCAGATGATTTCAAATGTGTGCATGGAAAATAAATTTGAAAAAATTGTTTACAATTCAGGAAAGCCATAAACAGACTAATATTCATCTATTTTATTTTACTCCATATTGCTTTGAAGATGCCATTGTTAGTGTTGGAAATATTCACAAAGTGCAGGTGAACCTCATTTGTTTGTACAAAACAAAGTCAACTACATGAAAAATAATACAAGTCACAGTTAGATTATGTACAATTGTTGCTTGGAGGCAAAGAAAAACATCATCCTCAGAGCCTACACATTTGATAATATCAACAGTGCACAGACAACAATACAAGTGCAAGAGCAAAGACAACCAAACTTCTTTATTTGTTAGAAACGTGTATTTTCAGGCTCCTGGTGAACAGTTTTTTTTGTTGACAAGCTTTGCTAGCTGTACTGTTTTACAGTCTTATAGACCCAGCCTCTCTTCTACTGGCTTTGTTGTTATGTTCGTATTTTACTTTCTAACTGTATGGTCACTTTTATCTGTCCTCAGGTAACTAATCGCTACCTGTCCCAGCTGAAAGATGCACACAGAGCCCATCCATTCCTCAGAGACTATTTAGCCAAGGTAACTCCTTTTGTCTATATCTTAATGCTTTTGGTTCTTTGGACCATCTCTGATGTATGACGAATGCTGCTGTGGTTTGGGCAGTCCGTTCATTTATAGTTTTGGACAAACCCTCTTAACCTTTAGTCTCTGTCATAATATGATTACCAGGATCTGTTTTTTTTATGGTTTGCAGAGGCAGGTGTCCTTGGAATGTAGTCAAGTAGAACATTAAACTTTGAAATCTGTAGCCTTTGTCACAGATTTGGTTGTAATTACGTCTCGTTGCAGATGTACATAAACACAAACATTGAAACTGGGTTGTAAAATTGCCAAACAAAAGCATGTGATCCACAGCTCTTCTCGTGGTTGGGTGATTGGCTTGTATTTAACTGTTTCCTCTGCTCTTTGTTTTTGTACAGGAGAATGAGTTTGACAGACTGGTGATGCAGTACGCTCCCACTGCCACAGCATAAGACCGCTGTTCTTGCAATAATGGACTTCAGTATCACACCAAGAAAGTCAACAGTCCCTTTCACTCTTTATTGTGCATACCTGTATTTGTTTTGATATTTTACCTGTAAGAAGTTTAATGGATTGAAATTAGGATTTTTTCTGCTTTAACCAGAACAGATCTATCATCACTTGTGGATTGAAACACCTCTGCCTCTGTGAATCCACACTTAGTAGATTTGCATTTCTCACACAGACATCAATGCAGCTGTTTAATGTGAGCATTCCCTTTGAAATAATAATAAATGTTTAATACCTGAAATGTGTTTGAAGTGTGCTTTTGTGATAAAGGAAAGGCTACATATGCAGAAACTATGAATATAAATAGGCAAACATCAAACACATTTACTAGGGATGTAAAATACTGGATTTTTACCAGTACTGAGATGCTTTTATTTCTTTTTTAAACAATACCGATGAATACACACAGGCTCTAAATGGCTTTTTGAAAGCTACAAACAACGCTGCATAAACATTAAGTTGTGTGGCCCTGTTTGTAAGGAGCTTTTATATTTTTTCAAATGATTATAGTAAACAAATAGGTTTGCTGTGTAATATCCTCAAAATACACAAGATAACAAAATAAGCTGTTTTTTCAAGTTAAAAAAAACTGAGAGCTGTATATCAGACCACAAAATTCAGTCCTCATAGTCCACTTTATAAATAAACTTTACGTGAGGTCAGTTTGTTGATTACAAACATATTTTTACATTGTGCCCATATGTTAGGCCGATATGGGCCACAAACACAGAAAGGCTAATTCACTACTAAAGCTATTATCTGCCTATACCATTTTGCTGTTGTACTTTGCATCTATACTGTGTTTTACTGTGTTACTGTGTTTAGTGCTCTCTCATGTTAATGTAAAACACATTTATTAGGATTCTGCAATACTCCATTTTGCCAACACTGATGTGCTGATTTTTTTGCCCAGTTTTAGTCAGCTGATATGTAAATTATCAGAGGCTTTCCAGGTGCTTCCAGGGCTACAAACTGCTGTATAGATAGTCAGCCATGTAGAGCCTAAAATAAAAGTGGCTCCTATCGTCAGGAGTCTATATTTTTATTTCAGATTTTTTTAAATGAAACAATGGGTTTACTGTGTAATTCCCCAAAAGTGCATGAAAAAAAAATCGAATGCAGAATTTTTACTACATATAGTCAAGACCTAATTCATGCCTCATAATACACGCTCAACTGTGCTAACATACATTATTTGTATATAATAGCAATATGTAATACAGATAATTAACTTTAAAAGTTGTTACCTCTCAAAATCAATATCATGCCAATATATCAGTTTTTATTTAGTATATAGTTTGTACAGTATTTAGCACTATCTGACATGATTATAAAAAATATTCATTTGAGATGCTTAACATTTGACAAAGTACATAATTTAAAATGTACTCGAAGTACTGTATGTTAAGTACACTTTCTACAACATGCAACTAAAATTAACATCAGCTGATTAGCTGATCAGAAAATCAGATGTTTGTCATGGTATTCGATGTGGTATAAGGTAACACTGGATCAAAAGAATATACTATAATATAGTATAACCACAATTTAGCGTTTTTCTCTAAAATATGTATGAAATTGGATATTAAATATATCAGTGAAAATGTGTTTTGTACATCCAGTCATGTGTAATCTTACTGTATTCGACCAAATAAATATAAAACACAAATAACAATTTATGCATACAGTTTATTTAACATTATGCCAATATTAATATAAAACAGGGATGCACAATACTAACGGAACAATACCAGTAGCGGCAGATAATTGCCTAAAAAGTTGATTACCAGTATCCAAGTTCTGAACATTTCTGCAGATATCAATATTGAAGTTTAATTACCTCCAATAAGGAGGTCGTATTTGTGCCTGTGTTTGTTAGTTTGTTGGTTTGTTTATGAACAGGATAACTCAAAACCTAATGAACAGATTTGGATGAAATTTTCAGGGAATTTTGGTACTTGCACAAGAGAAAAGTAATAAAGTCTTGTTGGTGATCTGAACGCAGAGCCAGGATTCTTTTGAAGATTTTTTTGTGACATTGTGAGATAGGGCCAGTTTTAGTATTTTCTTACAATAATTTGCTTGACAATGTTGGCAATGCATTGTGGAAGTTTGTGCTCTCATAGTTAAAACTTTGTTGTAAATTGTTTTTTTACACTTATTTTTGTGGATAAGCTGCCCATTCCAAAATAACCCTTATTGTTTTAGTTTCAAGTGTTTCTGTGCTGAGTGTTGTGATTCTAAGCTTGATAGTAAGATTGAAGTTTAATTACCTTCACCAAAGAGGCTGTGTTTTTGCTGGTGTTGTTAGTCTGTTAACAGGATAACTCAAAAAGTTATAAATGGAATTTACTGAAATTTACAGGATAGGCCAGAACTGGGATTTGGTACAATCAATTGGACTTTTTTAGGTGATCCAAATGCGGATGCAGATCCAGGTTTTTTTTTAATGATTTGTCAACGGTACAAGACAGGGCAGTTTTCCACATTTTTGATGATGACTCGCCCGAACATGTTGGAAGGTGGAGGTTCGTGCCCACGGAGCACCTCTTCTGTGATGGACCTCAGATGATGTGAAATACAATACATTCCCAAAGTGTATTCAAGTATAAGTAAAAAGCATTGATCAAAGAAAAAACGCAAGAAGTACAAGTACAAAAAAATGCTCCTGAGTAACTTGAGTAAATCTAATTAGTTACTTTCCATCCCTGACTGATACCGGTACCATGCCAAAGCTGTCGACCGTCCCAGTGGCAGTGTTTCTGGTCTCTTTGTAACATCTGTACGTTATTAAAGTCTCTTGTTCACAGCACTTTTATGCACTGTCTCTTTAAACCATCTCCTATTAACCCTCAGCAGTTAGGCAGAGGGTTCAAACAGGAGATAGCGGCCCTAATTACGTCACACCCTTTTTCCTGCGTTGGGCTCGCGCGTACGCCGTCCTCTCTAACGTACCAGTTGAATCTATTGAATGCAGAGCGCCACTTGTCAAAACGCAGCCTGCCTTTGAACACGTTGACGAGCCCAGAGCAGCAGCAGCAGCAACTAGGGAGGAGGAGTAGAAGAAGCGACGACAGAGGATAATTTTCCGTCCATTTGTCTCCCTTTCTCTCCGCTGGAATAACTTGGCTTCGCATGAGATTTGCCGGTGTGTGGGGAGTCTGTTGCGGCGGCACACGGACGTTATATAAGCCGAATAACGGACAGAGATGAGCCCGCACGGACGTTATAACTGTATAGCGGCACTATAATCGCATGTGGCTGTCTGGGTTTGGCGCTGTAAAAGGCGACAGAAACGCTAGACCTCGGCCTGGCTTCGTCTATGTATGTGCGCTACATCACGTTTTAAGCTAATTTATTCACACGGCTAGCTAGCTTGGACGCCGCTGCCAATGCTGGACCATACACTATTGTGTGTGCGTATGATTGAACTTAGCTAGGCGGCTAACCAGGACGCGCTGCTGATGAGCCCGTGTGTGCGCAGCGGAATGATGAGCAGAGGAAACCACCACCATACAGGCGCTAATGGCTCTGATTAACTGTCACAGCCCCATTTAAATATTGGTCTTTGTAGTTACTAAATACACGCACGTAGCCGATGTGTGTTTTAGACCTGCTGGGCCCCGCTATCATTCATAAAAGTGTCCCGAAGCCGAAGAATGGGCCCATGTCTTAATTTGGACAACAAAGAATTAGGCTACTGAAGAGGTTAAGCTGGTTAGATAAGCTTGTTTTAGCGTTTTTAGGTGAGCTAGCAAGCTGGTTGGCGGATTAGTCACACAGTCTGGACAGTACAGCTCCTTGCACTCCCTCTTCCCCCTTACTTGGAGTATTTTTTGCACGTTTTTCTAATCTCTACGCGGCACCACGATGAGCAGTCACACCGGGGACGCAGCGCCGGTAGACGTGGAGCCCATGCCGGGATACTTGGACCTCATCACCAGAGCCTCCACCGTAATGCTGGGCGCATGGAGAGACTGTAGCACATGCGGGCTGGAGCTCTCCAAACGGACTCTCCTGGATAACGCGTACATTACACTGACCGAAATCGCCCTCTTCTTCTTTTGCGCCTTTTTGTGGACGCAGGTCAGACGAGGACTGACACAATGTCTGTTTAGGGTAAGTGACACACATTCTCAAACACATGGATCCCCAGCTCCCCAAAGGTTATTTTATTAACACTCTTAATTAACGGGTTTAGTGGATGATTCCTCTCATTAGAGGCACAGATCTGCTCTCAGTGTGGCCTCCCAGGCTCTCCTCCCTCCCTCAGGAGATGTTGCTGAAGGCACAACATGCTGTGAAACAGACTGGATGTGTGGCTGTGAGCAAAACACATATTGCCAAATATTGGATCCACTTGTAGGTATAGATGCTGTCAGTAAACATAGCCTTATCTGCACTTGTGTTGGGCAAACATTTGTATTGAACAGGTGTAACAGAAAAACACTTGACTGCGAAATTCTTTTTAAGATTTGCACTTGTTGGTTAATTTTGTTGTTTTAGCTGATTTAATTTAAGCGCAGGCACTCACAGAGACATCTTAAAATCATTTTAAACATTTTCAGTGTGTTTAAAAATGTTTACTGTTAACTGTTAACACATTATAAAGTCTCAAAACGTCATCTCTTTAGAAGTGCACAAAAGTGTTTTTTTTTTTTTCCATTTATCTGATATGTTAAAATTTCTGAACTTATTGAGCTCAATATCAAATCTGACATAAAGACAAAATTATAATATATATTAAAACACCAAACCCCTTTAACCCAAAAATAACCTTTTGCCATAATATGGAAGTCTTTTTGTTATTACACAGATGTAAACTAGAGGTACTCGGTACTGGATTTTTTTTCCAATATCTGATATACTGATATTTCCATACTTATTTTAGCCAGTGTCAATTCTGATGAATAGGAACCTTTACATAAATAACTCTTAGCCCTTACTGTGACAAACCTTTCATTTTAACATCAGAAAAAAATAGTGATGTACAATATTGTTTTTTGCAGCTATCTGATATGGAGATATTTCCATTCTTATTTTTGCCAACATTAATACTGATGTATAATTTTTGTCATGATTTAACGCAAAGCGTCTCCTGTACTTAAATTAGCCTGTTCTCGTTAATGTCACTTTTTTTTTTTTTGTTTTGTTTTTTCCAGAGAATGACAAACTAGGGATGCTCAGTATTGGATTTTAACAATATGTGATGCTGATGTTTTCCAACCTATGTAAGCTGATATAAGGTATAACATACAGACACATAAAATAAAATAAAATATCAACCTCTCCAGGACAAAAATTATTCATTTTCTTAAATACAGAGATAACATAAAGGTGCATTATATGGATGTTTTGCTGATATGCTGATATTTACTTTTGAACTTTATAAATTATGACATATTTACACTTAACTTTAATTATGGAGCCATGCCCCTCCTGAATCAAAATTAATTTGAATATGTACTACAATGATCAATATATGATGGATATCATTTTAAATATAGACTTTTAGAAATGAAAAGCTGAAAGTAATTTACTTTTATAATATATTCATTTAATCCAAAATATGTTTTGTTAATGTAGTCAACCCAACTTGATTGTATATACCTTTTTAGAGCTACAGACAGCACTGTCCAAATCTGTAGACAGACAATGAGCTCTGTCTGTCTTAAGATTCTAAAACTTTAAAACTGAAATTAATTCTCCTAATCAATCACCATGTTCAGAAAAGCTTCAAAAATGTAACTCTGATATGTACTGACAGAAGGGACAGGAATAATGAACTCAGTACAGCTAAGAACTGGTTCCGGTTTGTTTGCGAAATCAGTGTAATATGCTTTTATGCCTAAAAATCCCCTTATCAGTTATTTTTACTTAGTTCAGCTTGCCAGTGGCTCTCATCAGAGGCAGTCAGCACAAACTACCAAAAGGGGTCGAGGGTGTAATCCAGGTGGACAGGCAACAGACACTGTTTATAACATTACTTTATTATGAAGTATTACAATAACAGCACAATGAGCAATAGCTGTGGCACTTTGATTTCAAGCAAGGGTGGAAACCCCAGCAGCATGCTGAAAATTTTATCAACACAGCATGGCAATTAATTTGAGGAGTGATGTGTGTTTGACGTTGATGCAGTACACCTGCATAGGTATACCGTTTTAACCCCAGAAAATCCACAAAAATCAACAAAGGAATTAATAAGAACTCAAGAAATCGATAAGCAAATTCCTAAATGATACTGATATATCTAAAATCTTGTTAACTATATTTGTGCTTATACAGATATTTAGTTTACCTACCTACTGTTATCATCCCTACACTTTATCATTGGTCTTTCTCCCTCTGGTTATCCTGTTCACGGTAATGATTAACTAAAATGTTAAAAGTGTGAAGCAAAAAGAAAAAAATACTAGTCCCTCATTCTAATATGATTAGTCTTGAATGAATCCCAAACATACATTTCCATTTAGTCCTTTTGTTGCAGTCAGTTGATCATGAGGCTTTTAGGTACTTTTTAGAACATGAGAGGTCCTTTTTTAATTAAGTCAGTCTGTAAGTGATGCAGAATTTCCCCTGTTTACACTTTTCCTCCCTTTCTTTTGCTGTCTCTTTTTTTTTGTTTGTCTCTCTTACAACTTTTCTAAGTTAGCTCTCAAATTTTGAGAGAGTGCAAACCTCCACCGAGGCGTTTATTACCTGAATTATAAGTGAAAATGTCAAATCTGCCCTATTTTGCAGTGCTAATGAATCCTTTAAAACATTACTGGATCCAGAGATTTGGATCACCACCAAAATCTAGTCACATTTTCCTTGAGCCAAGACCAACATTTACAGGTAATTTCAGTGAAATCCATTGAAAATGTTTTCAGTTATTTTGCGTAAACAGACAGACAGACAAACAAACACAGCCAAAAACTCAGTTGCCTAACTGGCTAAGTTTGTTTAACACTGATGGATTTATTTTGAGAAATCATAACATCACATCCTATACGTGCATGTATGATGGAGTAGAAATGTATGCAGCTCATTAGTTACCTGAGGATGTGCACTTATAAAACTGCAGTGTCTCTAAAAGCAGGACCACAACATTATTTTCACCCTAATAGAGAGAACAGGCGCTTAAATGCTCTGATTGACTGGCTCTACGCCCAGGATTCCTATATTCCCTTAACACAGCTGAGGCCTGAGTACCTCCACCCAAGCAGGGAGGGGCCTCTTCTCCACAGATAGCTTGGATGCAGCTCATTATTCTGCCATTGTGGTGGGTGGGGGTGCGGAGTTTCTCCACGTGGTGGATGCTCAGATGATGATGATGTTAAAGCAGCACACTTTAGTCCCAGGCCCCATGTTTAAAGCCAGATGTGGCCTGAGAATGCAAAAAATGAGGCCTGGTTTCCCCCTTACATCATGTATGTGGGTCTCTGTGGGTTACTCCTACGGAAAAGAATTGGATGGGCCCCATTTACAGCCTGGGATACCTTAAAGAATGTGAAGGATGAGGTGGAATTATTTGTTGTGTGTGGTAACAATCAGTCAGTGCCCTCGATTATTTGGTGCATGTGTAATATCGCTGTAACAGTGCTTACATCAAGGGTGAAAAGGATGGGTTCAGTTATGGGTCAGCCATGCTGAGCTAATGCTGAAGAGAATTGCTGTTATACATCATGAAGCTCAGATGGGTCTTCAAAATAAAACAAATACATTAATTTGTCATCCTGGACGAGCACATTAAATTGAAGCAACAGGGATGTTTTCTCACAGTTTAGGAAACCACATTAAATCTTGTTTGTAACTATTGAATGTGTGGTTTCCTCAGTGCTGAAATGAACAGTTTGCTCTGATACGTAGTGAGGTGGCTAAGCTGTCAGACAGTCTGTGCAGGATAAATGACAACATAGACAATCAGGAGCACACACTTAATTAGGATCAGAGCTCATTAAACTTCATGGACATTAAATATTGGCTTAGGCATTAGGAGACAAAGGACTGTGTAATCTTACTCCTCTGTAGTCTTTTGAAGACTATTGTGACTTGTTTTTACATGACATGAATGTCTGTTTATTCTAGTATGGTGTTTACTATGAAAATATGGCTGATTGACCTCAAAGACAGGTGTGCTAAAGGCATTGATGTATCTGTCGAAAATAGAGTTGGATGTTTCAGGCAAACCATTAGTTTAATTAATTATTTATTTATTCATTTGTTCCCAGGATATACTGTCAAATTTGAGGATAACAAGCAAGTAGCTAATTGATCAGTTCATCAGTCTTTATTGTGTAGTACCAATATGTAACAAATGTTACCCTGAGGCTAGGGATGGGTACGGAAATCTGGTTGCAAAGTGTTACTGGTACCAACAAATCCAATACCTGTTGAACTGAATTGTAACAGAATTAGAAACTTCATTAAAATACCATTAGTCAAGATGCTGAAATTCATTGCCCTCTCTGCCAAGCGTTGTTCAGTGTTGTCCTTCAGCCAAAGAAACAGACATTACTGGCAACATAAGCATTGTCACATGGGCTGTGACATAAGAGACTATAAATCCCCTTTTTAATAAGTATTGATTCAGGAACTGTAAGGTGATGGTACCCTTTTATAGCCAAACCCTACTCCAGATACCTAACAGGCAGCTTGATACCTCACTCTTTTTTATTCTGATTATAAAGAACCAACATTTTTTCTAACATGAGCAGAGTGTTCAAATCAAATTTTAGTAAAGTCTCAGGGGAACAGTAGCTAACAGAAACCACAAACAGAAAAAGACATATGTGGAACCAAACCCTCCCTATGGGGGTTGAAAAATGAAGCTACTGTGAAAATGTTGACATGTGCAGCAACACCAGAAATGACATACAGACCCTGTGTTAAAATTTTACATTAACGTTTTATCATGTTCACAGGCTGTTTCAAAGAAGTTGTTTTGATCAAAATAGTTTGTGTCTGAAAAAGCATTCACTGTACAGGGGTTCTTATTTTTTTATTTACTGAGTTTTCAAGTTTCCTGTTAGCATAACTAGGAGCATGACAATGGCTGCACAAGATAGTGTGGTATACTCTTAACCCTAGTTTATATAATCATTTTGATGGGTGTTAAAGTATGCTCACCATCAATAATGTTCAAAAAAACTTCCAGTTTTCATAAGTACCCCAGATTCTATGCCTGAGACACTCTGTCAGAACTCTTGTCCCTTTAAAGCCCCTGTCCCCACCTGGGCCATGTCCGCTCTCATTGGTGAACAGGTCAACTCTATAATAATAGATCAGTTCAGCGCTGCTTGGTGCCATGTTGTCAACATCTCTGCATTTACTCTAACTTCTCTGCTTTGCACAGGGCTTGCTACTTCAAATCAGTGACTATGACATAATGGTTTGACATCGCATTAGTAGGTCTGTTGGGTAGGGGGCAAGGATGTGAACCATGTCAATCATCTACTGGTGCCTTAAACATGGAGAGAGAGAGGTCCTGATGCTGCAGACTTTTTGTCATGTTCATCGAATTGCTCTATCACTTGGAGGAGATGAGTTAGGCATAAAAAAAATCCAAAAAGCTCAATATGGGCTTATTAATACCAGCCAAGTTTCCACCACTTTGTCTGCTAATGTAGGCTAACTGAAATCTAAAGCAGCACTATGTGAGGAATTCAATTTTGTGACTCTTTGGTGGCCACTGAAGGCCTCTGAGAGTAAAAGTGCTGTTGTAAAACACACAGCCCTGTTACCTCCTACTTACTGACAACATACATTTTGGAAACGCTGATGGAGGTGAAGCTGGTCAGTAAAACCCATGTGGGAAAACACTGAACTATATCAAACTGTATAGTGTCACCTGGCCATTGATTGAAAACTGTTTGAGTGTAGAGAATTTTTATTTGTGTTTAATTGTGACCATGATGTCTAGAGTCAGGTACTCAATTGCCACTTTGAAGAGGCTAAATAATTACATCCTAGTTGAGAAAAGTTGATTGGACCTTACAATAAAAAGATGTCAATTTTATAACATGGTCCAACAAAATGGACAGAAAGTTCATAACAAGAACTTTTTTCACTCGCCCAACAGCAACAGAATCTGCTCCGCATCTGACTTGCAGCCTGTTTCTCTATGCTTTTTAAAAAGCCTTACCAATAATGACTGTATTCCTGCTTCTTCCTCAGCACTCTTTTTTTTCCTTGCCTCATCTTTTAATGTCCTATTCTGTCTTTTAGTCTTAGCCACTGTGGAACACTGTACAGATACAGGAAAAGTACATCTCTTGGCTTACTGGCTTCCTTTAGCTCATTATGAACTCATTTTGTAAACAGTGTGCACATTGCACAAGATGACTGTGGTTCACTGCCAAACTTACATAGTACTATAAGCAGGCGACCAGTGCTCTCTGAGGGAATGGATTATGAAACTACTATTAAAGTGGAAATGACACATTGTTATTTTAATCTGAGACTGCCATGAATAAGTTTCAAATTCCCCCTTAAGTAACCTTACAGATGACTTCATGCAGACTTTGTCCAATATTTTCTGCGGTCTATAGTTGAGCAACTATCTACCAAGAATTAATTTAGAGGCTTGTGCTCTATACATTTCAGCTGTTTCTTGATGTATTGTGGACCAAACTCTGAACTGACGAATTTAAGAATTTGAACTTGGATTCATTAATTTAACAAAAAGTTGTGGGGTGTAGCTTTGGCCTGAAATTAAACTGTAAAGATGTGATAGATAAAAATAATTAGTTTCCTGTTGGTTTTACTTACATCACTGCAATCATGTTTGAAGACTGCAAGTTGACCTACATAACTTCTCCATTACTCCAGTCTACATTTTCCACTAAAGATTCAGATTCCAAATATGAACATAGCATGAGTGAAAGTTTGTTATTATAATATTTTTATTCACTCATGTACACTGAGGTTGTGCATCGGTGAGCATGCTGGGTGAGATGAGGGGACTATGCTGAGGGTAGGGGTGGCTTCAGTGCACAGATGATCAAGTGGTTTTTATCAGGTTTTACTTTTCCTTTGCTCGTATAAAAGTGAAAGAAGCACCAGTTTAATGGTATTGAACAGACCTTTTTATATAAGCCTCTGTAGCTCCACTGTTACATGGATGTGCAGCAGAACCTTTTGACTCTTCTCATTTAGATTAAAAATAAAAATAAGGTAAATGCACTTTCTAATGTAGTTTAACATTTATCTCAGGGATCAGAGAGATGTTTTGATTCTTAATAAAGCTATAGTAGCTGTAATCAAAAAGTCCTGTGGCGTGTATGGCTGCTCTCCTTCTTAATTCTCTTAACTTCTCTCTGCACACACACACATCTGTCACATTGCTTAATGTGTCTGTGCCTGCATGATGCAAAAGAGAGTTTATTTGGTGGTTTCTGGGTTGCATTTAAAAGCATGCATGTGTTTTTGTTTATGAGCATCTGTGGTTTTAGATATGCCCCTGTTTGCATACATTTTGTCAGTCAAAAACACTGCATGCGCCACTTCCAAATATGTGAAAGTAAATCGCATGTGGATCATAGAGTAATGACACTAGGATATGAGCAGAGAGAGATAAATAAAACAGGAGAGAGAGAGGAAGGAAGCATTGGAGAAGTGGGCTGTGGGGTAGTGTGGTTGGGGCCAAGTCTGCTGACTCAGCATGCAGCAGCCAATCATTAGCACGATTTCATACACACCCAATCACATGAATGTGTTGTTAAAGGAACATAATCAGTTTCAAGCAAATATACTTTTTTAGCATACTAAAGAGCATGCTCATTGAAGATGCTAGAATGCTTACTGCTCAGCTGTTAGTCAGCTTTTGCAGCAGCAGTTTATAACCACTCTCTTAAATGCCTCCCATAGCCCCTCACCTATACTCACACACACACACTGAAGCAGCCATTCTGACAGCAGAGCAGCAGTGTGCCTGCCAGCTCCAGCCCTTGTTGCAGAGCTTATCTCCCTGCATGGAGCAACTGAGTAGCACCTCATCCCCTGCTGTTGTTCTAAATGTGAAAGCAGCCTGAGGTTTGACAAGGTCCCCGACCACAGATCCCAGATCACGTTCCACTAAGCCCCTGCTCATTGTTGTACATTAGCCGCAGTGAGACACCTGATACTGGATTTGTGGTGAAGGGGAAGTGCTATCCATTCAGCCAAAAGTGCCCACTCAGGTGAAACTTGCTTGTAATTTTGACACTGATTGTGTGCAGTTGTAATGGAGATTGATTTTTATATTTCCCCTCCTCTTCTCTTCTCTCTCTCCTCTCATGACTCAGCCACCTAATTTATCATCACAAAACGCTTAAGCTAGTGGCTCTTCCACCATCACCTGGCATGCGATCTGTTGCTCATTGTGCTACAGTGTCATCCATCATAAATACAGAGCGCTTTTGCTTTCACAAAACCGTCATCCCCCATTCAACAGACACAGCTTATGCTTCAGTCATTGATTACATGTCAGTGTGACAGATTTAACTGTACAGACATACAGCATTTTGGTCAGACAACTTGCCTTCGTTTTTGTTTAAAATGGTTATTGCAACAGCAGAACAAATGTTGAGTTTGTTTTGTTATGCCTGAGTCTTGTTAAACTTTTCAGATTTATTCCATATGCAGAATTTAAAGAGATATAATATTTTACAGAGCATACAAGTGGATGCAAGGGTGGTGGGTTGAAAGCAAGAGTGCAGTACTAATGCAAGGCAGAGCTGACAAAGGCAATTCAGAGCAGGAACACAGTCAGAAATCTTGCAGCTTAAATAGACAGCTACCCAGGAGGATGCATGATAGGGGATTGAATTATAGAGGTGTCCAAAAACTTGTTTTGCTCCAAAAATTGATTCAAAATGTTAATGAATTGTTTTTTTCAACCACTTATTCTCAAACCAGCTTCCTTTCACTTAAAGACAACTTTAATCAGTACTGCCAATTGATGTTTTTCTTTTGTGGAGCCTCTCTCCTTTTTCTGTGCGTACTGAACAAGGGAATGTTGATTCTGGTGTGTTAGCTGCGTCACACTCATTTTCATATCAAAACATTTCCAGCATAAATGTTTTGTTGTTTGGTTTGTTTTAGGTTGTCCACAGGGTATTAATGCTACTGTAATTCTCGGTTGCTGACAATAGAGAGATATTTTTTTGTCAAGAGCACAGAGTCTCAACTGTGTTTGGTGTTAGAAACTGATGTGAAACAAGAAAATGTTCTCTAATAAATGATACTATTGAGTAATGAATTGAGACATTCACTGATAAGGTGACACATATAGCTACATCCATAATTTTCTGCCAATGTTTCAGCTAATATATGAGATATACAGTGCTTAACAAATTCATTAGACCACCACTCCAAGTTAGGTTTATGCCACAACTTCCCTCACTCCCCATAATTGGAAATGACCAAAATCATTTTTTATGTTTCTGTAGTGGTTAATACAGCTTCATTTAGAAGCTCTTTAACCTAAATTATATTTTTTATGCCAAAATATAATTATTACTGTTTTCCATTAATTTTCAAATTACTGTTTTACAAAAAAAAAAGGAAAAAAGAACTGTGAAGCACGTTATTATTTCTTGATTATAGCGTCAAATTTTAGTTATTTGTTTGCATTGACAGTAAAATTAGCGTCAGTGGTTGAATGTGATGCTCAATCCATTTCTGACCGGCTCAAATTTGGGTATAAAAAGGTGAATTAAGTTTGAAATTCCTCATTCCTGTTCAGAATGTATGTCCAATGACAAAACATTTTCAGTTTGAAACAACTTTATGAAATATTTCTTAAATACAGGTTTTCATGTTTTTTTTATGACAGGTGGTCTTATATATTTGCTAAGCACTGTATATGGATGATATTTACAGCTGATATATCAGCTGTAAATATTGGCAGGAATTTTCATGTCTGTTGACATATTATTTGTTTAGCTATTAGGAGAGAATGGGGGAGTTCTGATATTGTACATCCATAACAAATATAGCTGTTGAAGGAGGTAAGTGTTCATATTTCCAGCAATTGACAGTAGCTGTTGCAGACTGAATCACAGTCTGTATTACTAACAGCGCCCCACGTGACGCTACCAGCCAATCAAATTTGCATGTCCCCCCTGAGCAGTCCTGTGTGACATCCTGGAAAAGTCCTGAAAAATAATTTATAGAAAAGAGTGGGAACCCTGACTAAATGCATTACAATAAATTACAGAAAAAAATAAATATTGTATAACATGTTTGTTTAACATGTTTGCGTATTTTATAGAAGCTCTGTTAAAATGCTCTTGCCTGTCAATACCAAAACCAATATCAGTATCTGTACCAATAATGTACCTTGTGTCATTGTATGACCTGCTTTTAGCCTCATTATCTGATCAGGTCAGTGAACATGAAGTCATTTCTGCAGTTTGATGATTTTTTCCCTTGAATGAGAATTACTGAAGAAGGGCAATGTGCAAACTTAATCAGTCATAATATGAAAATTTTGAATTTCAGTAAGATACTTTAAGTATCACACAATTTTTCAGTGCCAAGGCAACAAAAAAAATTACCTCTGTAGCACAACTTTGCTTGTAACTGGCCAGTGCACCCTCTCCTCACTTGATTGCCCAGTGCTACATGCTGTCTCTCCAAAAAATAAGACTATATCCGGGTTTTCTCATATAATTTTACTGAACACAAACGTTATTAATAATATAGCATATAATGCATGTGGAATTCAAAAAGTCTCAAAATAACATTTTGATAAGCCTTGCAAAACTCAACATTACTAAATTGTCAAAAGGGGATGGTACATCTAATTTTTAAAGCTATAATGGTAGCTATTCATATTTGTACTCAGTACAGTTGGGTACCTGAATGTTACTACTTACACTTGCAAAAAGTTGTACCGGAGCAGTATGGTAAATTGATAAATAAACAACAGATAACAGAGGAAACAAAACTTTGCACCTGAGAGACCTGCATCAGGCATTTTCATAAGTACACAACAATAAAAACCTAAGTTTGCAAAACACTAACACATACTATTTAAACTTTGCCAAGAGTTGTTGTAGACACAGAAGACAGCAGGTCTATAAATTATTCTGCTGGAGGAAGAAACGGGGGTGGCTGTGCACTCTTGAACACAGTGAATCATAGCCAGAGCAGCCATATGCAGCAGCACCTACAAAGCAGCATCATGAATCAGCTCTGTTTGCCGACTCTGACAGTCTGACTCTTTTCTGGTCAGCTGGAATGCTCTGTGAGGCCTTGACCGCTGCAGAGCTGCTGGCTAGTCTCTCGATCTTTTCCCTCCCTTCCTCTCTCTTTCTGTGTCATTACTCGTCTTCGGGTAGCACAGTGGACAGGCTGTCATTAGACAAGAACTCACTGTCAGTGCACCATTCACACTTGGCAGCTGTCTCTCCTCTCTCTATATCTCTATAACAGTGTGAGAGAACGAGTGGTCAGAGGAAACCAAAGTTAATTTTTTCTTGGCGTGCCTATCGTGCTTTGTGAGGTTTGTGTGTATGTCCACAGGGTGTTTATAATGTTTTAGATACCTTTTGACTTTTGTAATTTGTATAATCTTAGAATAATTCCTAGGGTTCAGTTAGATTACTTTTCCTCCTAGTTTACATGCTCTGTCTGTGGAAGCATCTGGTCCATCAGCACGGACTCACAATCAGAATGGGAGCACTTTTCTCTGCCAAATATGATGTGAATGGTTGCTTGTCCCCCTCTCTCCTCAGTTCACCCCCGTTCCTTCTCTTTTTTTCATCTATTTGTGTCTTGATCTGCCCTCAAATGTCTTCCTCTTTGTCTCTTCCCAACCCACTACTTGTTTTGGGGTTTTCATAGCAACAAGTTAGCCCAGATGTGACGACTGAGAGTGTTTGGACCTCAGGGAGCACACTCACATGTGGCAGTGATTTGAAAGGTTGCTCTTGCAAAAAACAAAATACTAAAACATTACTCAGAATGAGTACACAAACTAGTCTGTTTTGCCACGCTTACAAAACCTTCAAAGTTATGATGCTTTGAAAAGACGAAGTTATCTTCCAGGAATGATGATTGTTGCCATTGAAAGTCTCAAATCAGAAGATCAGCTGAACGTGTCAAATTATTACCTATTTTTCTAGGTATTAGCTTTCATGTCATTAAGCAGTAGCTACAGCTTCAAGTGTTAAAATATTTAAAGGCAATGATTAAAGGCAACATGAAATACTTGTTTAAGATTTTAAATGATTAATGTTGTGATAAATTCCACTTTCAAGGTGAACACAAATTAAACATTCACATATGTTGTGTGGGAGATGTGCCTGATACTCGCCCTAGGCACACCGACCTAGGTTTTTCTCCTCTTCATGATAGAGTACTTCTTTACACAGAATAAAAAGTCTAGAGCTACCCAATAGAGCTTTACTACTACATGGTATATGCTCAGCTTTTCTTGGTTGTTTTGGTGTATCTGGGATTGTACCTAGTGCCCGGCACAGTTTTTTGTGTATCACCCGATGCAGGGCTCCAAGCAAGCTGAGCTGAGACATGACGTGATGTTGAGACACTGCTGTCCTCTGAATGGTCAGAATGTTGCTGGTATTGATGTGAATATGAAATGCCCCCGTTGTCGGCTTAATAATGCTAAATGACTTCTCAAATACTCCAGTGCTTAGTTTGTTTTGCTGGTTGCGACTGTCTTTGGAACAAAATTGATCTCCTAACTGTGACAAAATGCCACAAAGTGGCCAGCAGGTCTATTGCCTGTGTTTCCTCTGTTTTTGTGATGTTTAGTTTTGTGCAGCCACGCTACGGCAGTCCATCCCAACTCAAAGAGGTGCAGATAAATTTATTACTGTAATGGAAAACAGAACAGGTAGTATCCAAAGCATGAAGAGTTGAGCCTAGTTGAGAAAGATACCACATATGGATAAGCAGCATAAGACGGCTCATTTGCCTAGCCCCACCGAATAGACGTTCCAGAGTAACATCCTATCATTGGTTTTTTGGCAGTGTTAGGCCATTGGCCCACAGTAGTAACAGTGCAGAGCAGAGACGATAGATTGAAGGGAGAATTCTAGACAACATGGTGGCGAGACAGAAGGGAAATACAGGTGGATCAGGGGTACTTAATGTATAAAATTAGAAGATTTTTAAAAATATTATCCATTATAAAAATACTCTAGTAGTCATCGAAATTGAATATATGAACCTGATTTAAGTCAGACAAATTGTAGAAATGGTACTTTTCACGAAGAACGAAGACTTCGTGATCAATTCAGATTATCTGGGGAATGATTTTTGGGGGGGGGGAATGTTACCCCTCTGGGCTCCTTTATCCCTCAATTACAGCATCATTTCACGAGTAACACTGTGAACACATATGTGTGATTCCAACACATTTGGTTTTTCAACAGAACTCAAGTTAAGCTAAGTAAGTCAAGCTGCATCACCTCTTATCAGATGAAAAAGACAACAACACGTAGGCAGACACTTAGGCACTGACTCATATTCAATGAAAAGACAAAAATTTTAAAGTTGTATGCTGAGTATGCTTTGCTGTGGATTTGAACTTAATATGTTATGGGATTTTTTTGTCAGTGACTGTTTACACAGCTTAGTCATACAATTGTCCTTACCAAAATATAGGCTATAAGATGAGACGTGAAAAAATGTGGTCAATTAACATGACCTATCTGTCAAATGCAGATTTCCCTGCAGATTCTGGTCTGGTCAATGAAATTGGTTTATGTCTTGAAACAGACACTAAAAAGCTTTAATTTTTCAAGTAACTTTTTGTCTTTTTTAAAAGGCCCTATTACTCTAGTTAATTAGACAGAGAGGGGTTTAAATCAGATGAGTGTAGTGCGAGTTTTTGATATAAATTTTATGGACCAAATGAATGATTACAGGTCAGCAAGGCCTCCTTCCAACAGGTTTTACAGTTTTTACAGGGTCATGGAAATGCCAGTCAAACAAACTCTACCACACCCACACAATTCTGAGGGGCTCTGATCGAGGGCGGTTTTTCTCAAATCTGTGTGGGACTTTAATGTGGATAGATGTCTGTTTTCAAATGTTGAATGGTCATTGAGCACTAGAATATTGTGATGACTGCTTGGAGTATAGCAGAATAAAAATCCCCTAGAGTCTGGATACTGGTGGTGATGATGGTGGCTGAAGACTTGCAGAGACCAGATAGATGAGGAATTATTGGATTATAAATATGTGAAGACAGAGCAGTGATTCGGAGATAGAGGGGCATGCATAACAGTAAATCAAATTTAAAGCTCAAGCAGAGATGATAATAAAGAGGTAGAAGTCACTGTTTGATTGATGAGATCAGCTGATGAATCGGCTCATTTCCTTGGTAACTGCACTATACAACAACAGGAGGAAATGCTAGGTAGCACGTAATGAAAAGGATGTATGAGCAACACTCAACAAGAGGAAGTGCAATATGTAGACCTACAGGCTGAATGTAGTTTAAGCCGTTATTGTTTACCATTTGAAGCCTCAGGTACATGAACTGTATTCACACAGAGACTTTTCCATTTGTGAAGTTAACTCGGCTCAACTCTACATGCTATGGGTACTACCCCTTCTTTCTTTTCCTGTTACAGTGTAGACTTTGATTGTTCCCTCCTTAAGGTACAAATTTACTATGACATCCTCACAGGAAGAAGTCGAAGCAATAGTGCTGTCAGCCACCCTCAGTCTTTGGCTTTTTGTCACAGTACAGAGACTAGTTTTGTTCTAGAGACGTTTGAAAGCAGTAAAACAACATACTGGTATGTCATCCAGCCTTTCACAGCTGACAGTGGGAAGCATTTCATTTCCGTACCGATACATCGTTGAGGCAACATTCTGACCATACAGCAGTCAGTAGTGCCTCCATTTCACATTTTAGTCCTGGGTTAGCTTACTTGGAACCTGGCTTAAGGTGATTCGAATAACAGTGCCAGTTTGGAGATGTCTTTGTTTAGTTGTAATTTCTGAAGAAAATATTCAGGGTGAGTGATTTGAATGATTATTTAAAGTCAGCAGGATGTTTTTCTTTCAGCTTGAGAATACCTATTGCATGGGTACCATCAACAGAAGCCTTTCTGTGTGGCTGCTGCCCAAAGAAAAATAAGAAGGCTTGAATGCACACAAGTTGAGGTTGAGACTTCCTATAATAGGGCTCCGTAAAATCCGCGATCACGGAATCCGGACGGAATCACGGAATTGGACATTTAAAGCAGAATTCATTATAAACGTGGAAAATCATGGAAATGGCTGACATTTTGTGAAAAAGCTTTTCTTTTCCCGGAATAAAAGGGAACATATCTTTCGGGAAAATGCTCTGAGGGGGTCACTTAAGCTAGGGACAATGCACGCTTTACTTCCCCTCCCACTCCCCCTCAACTCTAAACAATGCAAACATGTTGAAGCGGTGGCCTAAGACACTGGCTAAGTTGGCAAAGAAGCTACGAAGCTCCCGGGTAACTCCAAAGTACAGAGCAGAGTAGATTTACAATGATTATTATGTGTCAGGCGATCAAATGTTCCCCAAATTTTGTCAACATACTGTTGCCTAAACCCATAAAGATACGTTTGAGGACTACCTGAAGAGTGAGTGATTATATTTCATTGCTTTATACAGTGTCGCGGGTTAAATTTGCATAAAATACAAAAAACCAAATTCTCAAAAATTAAAACCACTGATGCTTTCATGCTCATTTCCAGGAAAAACGCTGTATTCAAATATAACATGCACCCACATTTTGCCCAAACCTTCCTCTCTCAGACAACTCAAAAATTACCTTTATTCAAAGTTTTAATCAATGAAATTTCAGTATTTTCACAACAAATACTGTACACGATTTTCTCTCTCAACTGGATGCGGAAACACCTTTTGCTTCACGCATGTGCAGTTACTTGATTTCTGCCTGAGCATGCTCAGTTGTAGTGTACCGACCTATCTGAGAGCAGCTATCAACATGCGGATGTCTTTGACCAATCACAGCGCAGCTATTTTGATCCCCTTGCTCACAAGATGGCAGTGCCCTGTGTCTGCAAGTGAGTGGTACCGTAACACTTGAGAATTGCACGATCATTACAAAAAGGTACAAAAACTATTTAAGGCCCAAAATATTGGATTAGAACAGTTAAACAGTCAGTTTAATAAGAATTACGCAAGTTTGGTGGTAATGTTTTGCAGAGAGAGAATATTTCAGCTTTTTGTATCAGAGGTGTTGTAATCGCGATGTTGGGAGACAAAATATTTTACATATTTTGCTTGTGCTTGTGTATAATACGTACCCAAAAATAGACCTTATTTAAGAGCAAAAATGTATGTTATAAACAAGAAATTATGGTAATCATTTCACCAAAAGCATAAGCAATTTACAAGAGGTAAAATAGGATGTTATATGGAACATTAACTCTACTAGTTTATGTTGTGTATTGCTTATATCAGAGATTAATTTGCGGTTTCACTTCTCTAATTGTATTTCTTTATTATTTCTTTGAGTTTTACATAAATTGTAAATTATATGGGCTTTTAACGGGCTTTTTTCACAAGGCTCTGGTTGTATGATTCATGTTTTTTATTATGGTGTCAGTTAGGGCTGAACAATCATTTTGACATCGCAATTGCAATTTGTACATGCACAATAGTCACAGTAGTCACAGGACATGCAGTGTTAGTCAAATGACTCTCAGAATATGTCGTGCTGCCATTTATGTGTTGTTTGATGGGAAGCAAGACATCCTGTTGTCTTTTGTCCTTGACTGTCAACAAAAGGTCAGTCTAATATCCCCGTTAGCAGTGTTGTGACGCGTTACAGTAATGTAACGTACTTCTACTAAAATGTGGTAGCGAAACGTACTTCCTTATTTAATTTGGCTCAACGTTACTTTCCCAAGGACAGATCTGACACAATGCTGCCTTCTCAGCTGCCTGCATTAGACACGAGCAGTGGTGCCAAGTCCTCTCATTACAAGCATCTTTGGGCCTGTTTTCTCGAAAGTCGCTTGCAAATCTTGTGAGTCGCAGCCATGGGTTGTGGTTTTGTGGGCTTGTGGGCTTGTTTCTTAACATGCAGTCGTTTATTGGGGTTTTCTTTTCTGTCTGTGTGAATCCCCCTGATTATTTATCTCCCAGCTCCCCACAATAAGGCAAAACATGAGAGCAGTAGGTAGTTTGTCCTTTCCACTTTCTTGTTTCCTGGTTATTGCGCCTGCCCCCAAACACACTCACGCACATGGCGCATGCTCCAGAGCCATAGTTGCCAGGTCCGTTTGTTATAAGCAACGTTGGGCTTCTTTTTTAAATAATAATTTAATTTTTGGTAATTTCCAATAACTTTCTGGATCCGTTCTATGGGAGTTTAAGCAGGGGAATTTTGCAAATATCCCAAATTTAAACCTTTTCATGGGAATTATGGGGATTTATGAGAATTACCTGGAAATTGGAGGTAATTTAAATGAACTATATTGTATCCAAACATAAAATTTTGTTTTGTCATAGGCAGACATCCATGCAAAATAATACAAATAAAAACATTTCATTTCAACATATTTATTTGTAAGTAGAAGTAAAATTTTAATCAGTTTTTTTAAAAATCAATTTGAACTTCCCTTTTTGTCGACCACTGTCTAAATGTGGCATGTGATGGAGGAGTGCACAGTACATGTAGGGGATGTGGCCTCAATACCACTGCAGTAAGCAGTCTGCTATGTGCATGTGATGAAGGAATAGCAGAGATATTCTTGAGTATACATGCATGAAGTCTAGTTGTTTTAGTCAAGATTACGCCAAAATATATTTTCCCAACTATTTACAATCTCTGTAAAGAGCCAACCTTCAATTGAGTTATTTTCAGGTTTATTCCCATTTATTCCTGTAAATTCCAGTTTATTCCCATTACAAGTTTCCAACTTTGAAAAGTCCTGGAATTTTGCAACCCTATTGTACTGTCAGAGTTAAAAATATTGCAATATTGTTTTTTTTCTCCAATACTGTTCAGCCCTAGTATCAATTCATATTTGTCTATATCTTGGTTTCATGACCAATTTTTTTTCTTTGCAATACCAAGATTTAAAAACAAGCTAATCATTAAACCCTGAAATCAGTATCTAGGACTTACATGCAGCAGCATGTGGGCAGCTGCGGCTTGAAGTGTACCATCACACTTCACATTTGTTTTCACTTTCCAACCCATGTGTGCATGCTAATAAACAAAGCATGAGTCAACAGCATTTTAGCCACTTTGATTTTTACAGAAAAACAATTGCATTACAAGGATTAGTTATGCAGTCATTTATTCCCTAAAATATGTGAGCAAAAAAAGAAACAGTAAATAATAAATCATATATTAATATCTCTGGCAGTAAACATCACTGTCTGTGAGTGTTAGTGCATTTGAGTGTTTGGAAGTAGCTTTAGATTTTCTGTGGGTGGATAATTATGGTGAGCTATTGAACTTCAGCCTGTTGATGCACACAAAGATTGGCCTGTTGAACACACACACATTGACACACACTCTTTTACCCGTACACAATTTTCAGTGTGTCTGTGTTGCCAAAAGCATTGGTAGTACATAATGAATAACAGCCATATGTCTGCTTGCCGTCATCTTGAACAGGGAGCAGCTTGACTGAATATTGTAACACTTCTTGAAGACTCTGCTTTGGTTTATTATTTCCCCTGCTTTTATTTTTTGTGCTTTAGCTACTACAGAAATATCAGGGTTTTTTTAACTCGTGGTTTGTTATAGATAGAACAGCAGTAACGACTGAGGATACACAGTATAGTGTACAAGATCAGTCATCAGACACTAATATAACCCATATGACTACACATCACAAGCTTGACTTTCCATGCTCACAGCAACATTAAGTGAAGTTGATGTATAGCTTTATCAGACAAAGATTTTGCTGTGTTCTTGTGTATGCTTTAGCTTTTTAAACCCTGTAGATAATTTCTGCTATGTGTGAAGATCATGGGAGAGGGTAGCAAACTTATCTTTATATCAGTGGGGAAGACAAGTTTACAATCCTGACACAAAATGTAACAGCATAATGTGTAAATCAATAATTTAATGAAAAGAAAAAGTCTAAAAGTAAGAAAAAAATTAGCTTCTAAGAAGTCACATGAAGTATTTCATTCAAGAGCACAAGACAGTAGAAATACTAGTACAGGGAATACCACATGTGAATTGTGGTATTTTCGGTTAGAGTACAAACAGATTTCATTCATTGTTTTTCGTTCTCTCTGGGTTTGCTTTGCTGCGTTTATACTTGTGAGTCAGCATGCAGGAGTGAAAAAACCCCAGCTGTGAAAAGCAGTGTGCCAAAGTTTGACCAAGAATCACAACACTACTTTGACAGGGGAGGCAACTGCATCCACTCTCACAATAAGAGGTGTCCATCATTATTCTTATCTGTGGTGGGAGCAGGGGTGAAGATAGTTCAGCATTTGCTAAACCTGGAAATCAATTATGTTTGAGCTTATCAATACTAGCATGGACCCTTGTGGGTCTTGCAACATGGCATCAGATTTTGCAAGGGGAAAGTAAAGTTCACTCACTTTAGCATTTTATTAAGCGTAATACTAGAGCTGCAAAGGGGTAGAAAGTTTCTGGTAAATTTTCGGAAAAAATCCAGAAACTTTCCATGGGAATTTAAGCTGGGGAATTTTGGAAATATTCCAAACTGGAAACCTTTCATAAGAATTATGGAAATTAATTTAAATTGGCAGTAATATAAACAAACTGTATAATATCCAAACAGAAATACAAACATTGTCAAAACAAACAAATACAATGTTTTGTCATCGTCAGATCCATGTGATATAATATAATTAGAAAACATTACATTTTAACAGATTTATCTGTAAGTAGAACTTTTTCAAGTTTTAAAGATTTTATTAAACAATTAATTTCAACTTCACTTTATGTTACTGACTTTACTTCAGTAGTCCAGGGTTCAAGAAAACATCTGTGCATGTGATGGAAGACTGCTAAGTGCATGTAGGGGGCATGGCCTTAATACCCCTACACTACAGTAAGCAGTGTGACATGTGCATGTGATTGAGCGATAGCAGAGATATTCTCAAGTATACTTGCATGAAATCAAGTTGTTTTAGTCAAGATTATGCCAAAATATATTTTTCCAACTATATTTAAAATCTCTGTCCCAGGATTTTGCAACCCTACATAACATGTATCGTTTCACAAGCATGCCATTATGACTCTTCTGTGTTAAATGGTAACCAATTTTTTCAGTTTTCTGTTTTAATGACAAATAATCTATAAGTCCGTCTGATATCAGCCTCTGTATTTAGAGGCCAAACACTGTGCACAGTGTCTGTTTTCCGTGTATGAACATTCAGGCTGCATTTGACACAGCTCCAGCCACAGACACACAGCATGATTTGCGAGGCAGACACTCAGTTACATCAGATGCATCAGTGTTTTTCTGCCATCTCCAGTACATTGTCCTGCTTGTTGTCAATTTGTTAACTAAATGGTCAATCAGTTGCTCAGAAATACAGCTGTGAAAGTTTATTTTACTGGTGGAGGTGTGTGCTAGTGTATTTAAGAGTCACAGATAGCTCAACAAAGTAAGCTTTTCTTTTCTTTGACATTACTGTCATGAAAGCTAAATTAAGGTTAAATAAGTGGTATTCAATTTTTGACTGTTTTCTGTGCGTCATTAAGTTAGACTTTATGGGGTATTGCATTTTGCCTATGAGCAGATTTGAAATTATTCCCTAGTAAAACAACCCTACTCAGAAAAGATTTCTTTTGCCAAGACATTCTGTGTCAGCACTTCAGGAAACCCTCACATGGCATTCATGACATCAATTAGTGCAATGTAAACAGAAGTAAGTTTGCCAAAGTAGAAGTTGACTGTGGGAAAGAAGAGGAAGATAACAGCAAGATAATGTAGGACAGCAATTAAAAATCCAATAAAATGACTCCTTACGTCAGTAACTACATTGAAACCGTGCTTTAAAGTCTTAAGGTTAGTTAATTAACTATTTGAAAATAGCTTTATCGTGATTTCATCAAAGCCCATGTTTTAGGTTATTTTATTGTGAGTTTCTCTTCAATTTTTATTCTATAATTTACAGTGCACTACTGTGTAACAGTATTTCATAGTAGTAGTGGGTAGGTTGTATGCAAGTTTAAGACCCAAGACCAATTCTTATATGCTCTAAAAATGTGCACCCTCTCTCTGTCTCTCACCTATATAAAAAAATCTGACATATATTCATGTGACCACTCAAGACAAAACAAACACACTAATCTTTCCTTTTAATACATATTTAATGTCTTTATATACTGTATGTAACAGAAACTGAAATAATTGCCTGATTCATTTTTACTCCACAGGCTGCTTGCTAAAAGGGCCAGATGTAGACATGTAAGGTATTTATGTCATGATATGATTAAAATAACAAAAAACAAGGTGAAGGACCCAAAAGCAGATTAACACAGAAATGCTTTATTAACAGCTAAAAAGGATCAAAAAACTCTAAACTTATCCTTTACAAAAAATGTCCAAAGCACAACACAAAATCTCTAACAACAAATCAAAACTGGCGAAACAAAGAAAGAAAACACTAGGAACAAAACTCAAAGTACAAATCAAAATCACAACAACAGGTTCAACTGAAAAATGTCAAACTACAAACACAAAGAAACACTGGAGACGTGGGAAACTTACTAACAGAGTGCCACATGGAAAACAAATGACCCAACAAAGGGAAACACAGAGACTAAATACACCAGGGAAACATCAAGCACAGGTGAGACAATCACACAGGTGGAGGGAATCATCATCAGAGGCACACAGAAGGGAGGGCAGGAAACAGCACATGGAACAGAGGGATTTCAAAATAAAACAGGAAACACGTGAGACAATTGACTGAACCAAAGGAAAAAAACATAATAAATATAACAGAACTAACCAAACCATGACATTAAGGCTATGTTTTCATTCAGTTTGCTTTTATCATTTCGAAGATTTCTTGTAACATTTGTTCAATACAGACACTCATGGGATTTTAGACTACTCATGATTTGTAAATACTGAATTCTTTGAAAAGCAGCTGCACCCTCCTCTATTCTTTTTGAAGTAAGATTCCTGTAGTTTTTATGTGCAACCAAGTAATTAATTGTGATCATTTATCTGTCATGTATAAAGGTAAATGGCCATACAGTGCTTTGTTGCAAATTAGTATGCCATGCGGCATTGGTTCCTTTTGTTTTTGTAATCAGATCAAGTTCAAATACTATGCCTTTTAGCTCAGCAATCTTGTTATAGTGGTGTTGAACTGGCCATCTGGAGAAACTTGACACTTCCTGGTGGGCCAGCAGTTAAACAACAGTCATATGGAGGGATAAAAAACACAACATGCTGTGTTTGGTTGGCTCCATCCCGATGACCTTCAAGTAGATTCATTATGTGGTCTGACCTTAAATTGGAAACAAAGAAAATGTTCTCTGAGTATGTTGGATTGGGCCTGAGGAAGCCTGTCTTATATTTCAATAACATCACATTTAATCATATGTCTTTTGATTAAAGCCCCTCCACTTGCCAAATGCTGCTGGTTTTGCTCATTGTCAGATAATTTTGCTCAGCCTACCGGCCACTGAGACTGATCATTAAAAATTACTTAGCAGAGTGAGATGTGACGGTTCAACTTTAATGCTATGTCTCTGCTCGTTTTACTCTGACTTAATGCTACACGTTCATCGACCATAGTTAACCTCCTCTTATGTCAGAGCTGGTGTCAGTATTTACTATGGTAAGCTCTGTGCTGACTTGACTCAGTTTTACGTGATTGAGAGCATCATGAATTTGATGCAATTGTTCCACCTGCTGAAGGTGTGTTTTTAACTAATGACTCACTTGTATCAACTTCAAGATGATAAAAAAGTGGGTTGTCGCTTTAACTCATGGTCAAAGAATTAGCTGTAAACAGGTTTCTTCTCAATCACTGTTAGAAATCACAGCTAAATGTTGCTCTGCAATAACCTATTTACATATGCTTGAATCATTTCTTTCAACATTGTTAATGTAGACCTAAAGTCCTAGTTTTCTCTTTTGCTATGAATAATACTGAATAAAAGTCTGTCTAAAGTCCGCCTCAGAAGTCAGGGAACTGAGCACTGTGTGTGAAGACTCTGTGTGACACATTGACTATGCATTGTCATGCTCCTTGTCAATGCTCTGACGGGCTATAAAATGTGTTAATAGCACAATCATGCCATTACGATTGTTTATCAGTTGTAGGCGTGCTGGTGTATGGCCTCATCAGTTTTGTTTGTCATGAGTTGCTGTCATGTCGATCATAAGCAACTCTGATAATTGTTACACTGACTTATTTGTAAATGTCCTAAGTGCCCACGAGCAATGATACTGTGCAGCGCGGCACAATGGTTTTGCCTTTGATGCCCTTTTTCTTTTTTTCTCTCTATTGCTTGTGTCAATGCAGTCAATTAATGAGGAAAATTTATTTTAATGAAGTGCTTGAGAGTTTTTCTTGATTTTCTTTTACTTTTCTCTCTTAGCAGAGGATATGGCAGAGCATTCATCTCTTCTAAGTAAAATGATTTAGTTTCACTTAGACAATGGGAGAAACTTTAATCAGCTCTCGGGGAGCTGTGTATTTATGAGCTTTTGACTAAAAAACCTGTCAATACAAAGTACTTCACAACTGTTTCTCCAGATGTCCAGTATAAGCACTTGATGTACGGTTTACAAGGGTACACATAGGGCATGGAATTGCATTGTTAGCAGTGCAGTGCAGTGGAAGCCAACGCGATAATGAGGGATTAGAAAAGTAAATGACAGTTAGGACACGGTAGGACACGGTGTTAGAAATTGTTTATGATGTGTAAGTCAGTCAATGATAACCAAAAAGGTTGTAACCATAAAGACACATGCATTTTCTCCTTGTCTCCTACTCTGCACGCACGTGTCTACACAGCTGTCAGAGCAGGGGTGTAGCACAGAGGGGCAAAAGGGGCCTTAATCCATACAAAGAGTAGTCCTGATGTGTGCTTCCCCAGATAATATAAGTTAATTAAGGTACGTGCATGCATTATTTCTTCTCATTTATAACACAAATATAGATTTGACATACATACCAGCAAAAGGAAATCCTTATAACCAACATTGTAATTATTATTATGTTTATATGTAATGGTTCTCACAGTCTCCATTATTCAGGCTGTAACACAGAATGTTAAAGATTAATTCATTCATAAAACTTAAACAAAAAAAAATCAACGTTAGACTGTCAGTTGATAAAACAGAGCTATAATTATATTAATAACTGGCCATTTGATTAGACATATGGGGTTTCGCCCGATAAGCTCCCGCTGGTTCTTTGTATGAAGGATGAGATATAGAGTACACTGCAGATTTAGACTGAAATAAGAAAAAAATAACTGTTTGATTGAAATTTAATAAATGTACATAAATATTTAAAAACTCATTTATCCTGTGTAGTTCTCTTTATTTTTGGAAGAAAAGAAGGAAAAAAGCAAGGTGTGCAAAAAAAAAATCCCAATTTGTTATTTTACAATATCATTGAGCCTTTTGGTGGACCATGTATTACTTATCATTATTGTGAGCCAACCTTTGATTTTCAGCCTTTTTTGAAATGTTGTAGTGACAATTTCCTTACACTCAGTTTGTCTAACCTTAATGATGTATCTAGGATTGTCATTTTAGTGATACTTTAAACTTAGATTGCGATAGTTGCAAACAATAAAAAACAATATCAATACCTGTTTCAATACCAAAAAAGAAAAAAACATGAATAACATAAGTTTGAGGCGCCTTTTGTTGGGTAACTACTTGTTTTCAATTATCAAAGAAATACAAGCAAACTCCTTATACTTTCAAAATTGCACAAACCCACTGACAGTGTTTCATTTCATTAATTTTATACAGTGTAGGAGCTGGCTTGAAATGTTGGTGGGTTTATTCATTTTTTACCAACCATTAAATGAAAAGAGGCATTTTTAAAGATTAAGTGTCTTCTTTTCAGATATTATTCATCATTAAGATTATGGATATTGTATTATTTAAAAACAAAATAACTTTTAAAAGGTTGTCCCTCAGTTTTCAATGACCGTTCTCAGTGTACATCAAGCTCACCAGACTTTATCAAGTGTATTTTTGTAGTTTTGTAATGATTGTTGCGTGCGTATGTGTTCCCTGTTTGACTCGTCCTTCTGTCACTCACCCCCCTATTTAGTCATAGTGAGCTGATTGACAAGACTCTCAGTGTCTGTCATCTGCACTCTGTTTCTTCCCAAAGAGGCATGTACGATTTAACAGCTGACTCATCTCAGCATGCTTTCACTAAGTACATGGACAGGAAGTGTCTGTGAGGGGGGTCATGACTAAATATGTTGCCATTACCCCACATTAGTGCCCTGTCAGGGTTAGAATGGGGGTGGTGGGGATGAGCCATACTCTTCAGCCATGTACGCATTACAGGAAACACATGAAGAAAGAGAGGATGGGGGGTTATGGCATACATTAAAGCTCCTATGCTGGAATTCAATCAGTTATGGGACTTAACCTTTACTGACAAAAGGAAACTTCCTGATGTGGTTGCAATTCTGTACATCTTTTCCCTTTAATTTATTACTGCTTTTAATGCTTTATGTTTGGCCACTATGATGATGTATTTAGCCTTTTTTCATTGTTAGAATTGAAAATAAGTCACATAAAAGTCATTTACAAATGAACTAATCACATTAAAGCCATTGATATATGGGCAAAGCAGACCTTTTTTTCAGTCCTCTGACTCAGCCGTAATTTAGGAGTGGTGACCATTTACTGATGTTTCTGCTGATGGGAGAAAAAATTGACAAATCAGAGCTTGGTAGATGGGACTTGGAATTAAATTTCCTTAATCAAAGGTAACTGCAGAGTCGCATCTAAGATATTAGGAAGACTGGGGATAAAACTGGGGCTGGGTATTTCTCACAACCTCACAATGCAATATGTATCTGAGGCCACAATACAATGCACTTAAATTTTGGACATTGAAAACACTCCACACAGCTGGTTGTATATAGTCTTTTGGCTATCAGTGATTTCAGTGTTTTGTTTAAGTTTCTTTAGCTTATGCCCCCTCTATTGTTTCCCTGGCTTTTGTGTTTTGGATTAAATAACAAACACTAGTTTCACTTGACTATGAGTCCACTTGTATACAAGATGTTCTTTTGCTTCACATTATTTTTCTTCAACATGGTGAGTCTTTGTAATGAGTGGACGAATGGGGACTAAACACCATGACTCACACTCTTCAGGCAGCTGCCTGAATCCCTCATTATTAAACACAAAATTGAAAATTGTGTAAGTATAAAGAATTTTTAGTTTTACATATCAACAAATTTTCTAATTACCGGCTGATCTACAATACAAAACAAATGCCCTGAGTTTCTAGCAATTTTAAAATAGTTATATTTTATCTTAAAATCTTGATAAGGTATTGTGCCACAAAATGTTGCATTGTATTGGTGTATTGATGTAAGGGATGCAAGAAATTAGTATTTCTGTGGTCAACTAGTCACAGACTATTTGGTCGGTTAGTTCACTAGTCAGATGGTGTTTTAAACAAGTATTTGATACCTTCAATTATTACTTATTGATCTTATTATATGATGTTATTGTATGATATCATATTATGTGATACTTTTTTATTATTTTAACTATTATCATTTGCTGTATCAGTTGCTTCCTAAATTTGAAAACCTTTTTCTCACTCAAACTCTGCTGTTCAAAGGTAAATTAAAGCAATTTTTTAGCCTTGTGTAAGACATAACAAGTGTCAATTTAACATACATGACATAGTTTTAACGTGACACCTGGTAAACACAGTTTTTACATGGTAAGAGTTTGATTTACTGTTAGGAAAAAGAGGTGGAGGAGGAATAAAAGAAGTGTTTAGAGGAATATGTGTTAAAGTGAGGGATTAGAAATGTAAATGACAGAAAATTCACTGTATGGCATTAACTTTGGCTTTAGATGAATATTGATGTATGATTTTCTCAGTAGTAAAGTTCGAGGTGCCCTTCACTTAAATGCTTATGTAGCAGTGACATGCTTTGATAACAAGCAGGGGCCGCTTAACAGATTCAAAGATTATCGTTTTACTTTTTTATCCTGGGCTGCTGCTGGAGAAGCTGGGGAGGTATCCAGGTGTGAGTTTGAGTTACGTTGTTGACACAGAGCGCTAAAAAGACTGTAAGAAACAGCAGGATTAATGTTTTATCTGTGTCAGCAGTAGAGAGTTATAGTGGTGGGATTAGCCCTTAAATTAGCACCAACTTTAGCCCCTGGTGCAGACAATTAAAGGTGCAGTGTGTAGAATTTGGCAGCATTTTGCCGAACAGAAACGGTGAATAAAGGATATAATGTTTCTATTTGTATGTAAAATCCGTCAAAATAGGACTACAATCATCCCCGTAAAATGTTTGTTTTATTTTTAATTAGTTAGAAAAAGCTTCAAAAAATTAACATTACCGCGGGCTGCGTTCATGTAGACCGCCATGTTGTCTACGGGTGGATTTTAGGGACAAAAAGAACGAAACGTGAATCTGTCTGCCGGTTCTGAAATCTACCTGGAATGCAGGCGAAGAAGAGGAGAGAGGACGGTGGTGGATGTAGAGACAGCTGCTACTCTGCACTAAGGATTTAAATTGTGTGTATTTTACAGTTAAAGGTTTTGGTCCCTATCCCTTTTGGTCTTCACAGGCTTCCGTTGCTCAGCAATGTGACGTTTTGGTTACGGTTGGGCTCATTCTAGAATATGAACGATAGATGTCGCTCAAATGCCAAATTCTACACACTGCACCTTTAAGTCTTAATTGTGCCCTCTGACAACAATAAAGACTGCTGCTAGGATGTTTAACGCCTTCATTTTCAGATGACATAATTCCACAGGATTAAATTTTTAAGGAAGCGGTTTTATCGCATTGGCCCACTGCACTGCTGTGTTTTATTTTTCTGTTGCTCTGTGATTGCTGTTTGCTGACCCTTCCCTTAACAAATATAGTGATAACAGTGAGATGACTCACTCTGCATAACAGACAACAATGATATGTCCCCAGACTTCACATAACACATGAGATGATGTAATTCAACACTAGCCATCAATTAAATTGGTTTGTGCTTTGCTTTTTATGGGCTGTGTCACTAAGTTGTGCATCCCTGGTTGATATTTTCTTACACCCCAAGCTGGTTGTGTTGTTGCCGAATTTTAGATTGTTTCCCGTAGATCACATAATTCACATCATGTCCAACTCCTGACACCCTGCTGTAGGCAAAAATCCAAAATGTTCCTATGTCTTTGCTTTTGGATAAGCTCCTGGTGGATGGATGGAGGTTCTTGTCTGTTTGTTCATTTTGATTTGGGACATGGCTTTATCATGCACTGCCAACTTTTTTTTTTCTTTTCTGTTGAGTGCCCTATAGGGCTGTCCCTTTTTCCAAAAATCACCTTTGATTGTTTTTTTTTTAGCATACATGCTAGTTAGTGAAGATAATTTGGTTATTAGTGTGTAGGCTCATACCCAGTATCCCAGTCCACTGTTAGGTTTAAACCAGTAGCTTTCAAACTTTTTCTGCCAGGTCCCTCATTGGCAGATGGGTATACTATCCCCCCCATCCACCCACCCATCACCACACTCACAAACACATAACCATCTTTTAATATACTGTTACTCAATATATTTGGCGATTAGACTTCGTCATGATGTCTTCGTGCACTTCAGGGGTACTGAGGGCAAATGTGAGATAGGATACCCCCCTTGGAGTCTAGACACTGGTGGTGCTGAGGAATACAGGATAAGATAAGAAGTAGACTTCTGAGCAGCTTGCTGGGACGCTGATGAGACGACTGAGGTGCCTGAGTGGATGAGGGTTGCCGAGATCACACAGCACTACACCACTGCACTGACTGGGGAGCAAAGACATGATTGATGATTGGCCAGACAGGTGGTGGCAGAATCTGGTTGGCTTAGTGCTTAAGTGAGTGTACGCTCCCTATCAGCTAATGATTTGAATCACCTGTGCAGGTAGGCAGGGTGAGGTATTAGTAAGGTGACTGAATGAATATATGTCTTCCTACTTGAATTTTTTGCTAAGCTGCATATAGATTAGGACTTGAATATATGATTCATTGATTAAAATGGCTAAAAGACTTACTTAGAGCTCCAGAATGGTCTAACAAACTAACAATGCTCTATATAAAGTAAATCATATGTATTAGGCTTTACATACTTGATTAAAACAGAGTCTAAAACTTTCATCATTCTTTGGATTAGCTGCTGTAAATCCTCTTTGTCCTTACTTTGGAAGGTACATGTAAACACAAGGAGGCAAACGTGACAGAGCACAAAGATGGAGTGAGCGATGTCGAATTGTGAGACAGAGAAGCTGAAGGATTGAAAAACGTTGAATGGGATTGTCAGTCTTATTGAACAGATCCACAGATGAGCTGTCATCTTGACTCACTGGCCCCGTTAACAGTGTTACGCAACAGGCCAGAGGAGTCCATTCACCCGGGCTGCTCTCTCATCACTCACTCAGGGGGAAGAGGGGGATAAGAACTTTTAGGGGAGAGAGATGAGGTTCAGCTGCAGGCGAGGACAGAAAAAAAAAGGAAGAGATGCCTGAGGAAGGTCTGGAGTGGAAAGGAGATGGAGGATGCTGTTTAGCCGCTGTACAGGCAGGGGTTTTGCTAGCATCCCTGCGTGGTTACCAAGGAAACCGCTTATTGTCATGAAGTCTCTTTAACACTGACTCTTCGCCTGTATAATTTACTTTCTGTTGAATTTGAAGGCTGCATCTTTCGCTTTTAAGCAGAAAGTGAAACGATGTCCTCTGATACTCTGTAGTAGAGAACAAGTCCAGCTAGAGTCTGTCTGTCAGAGAGAGGTAGAGAGACGAGGAGGGAGCTTTTGAATGGCTGTAGGTCCCAGCTGAGTGTAATTCAAGGCTCTGTCATTTCTCCGACAGAGGATGAGTGGATTATCTCAGTGTCCTTGACCCACAATACCCCCACTCTGTAGGCTGGCATAAAAAAGAGAAGGGTGGGTAGATAGAGTGGGTGTGTGGGACACACAGTGGTGGTGGGCTGGCTGGCACCCTGAGACAAGAATGTAGCCATTGGCAGGCTGTTATATAATCTCTCACAATCTGCATTTGAAACACAGATTTTGGTCGCTGTAAGGCCAGGACCAGAATATTGAGAGAGGGGCTCTACTTCAGTCCAGCATTTAATAGAAACAAAAACACCAACAAATAGTTGGCCAACAGCAGATTGCCCATTTACTGCCCAGCTTTTCAGCTGCCATTATGAAAATTTTAAGGATTTTGCTCTTAGGTTTAATTTTCTCTCAAAAGCGGGTGATGCATGGGTTAAAACATCAAAACTGGAATTAGGAAAATGTTTAAATGTGAGATGCTGTAATAATCCAGCATAGGAAGCCAAACAGGGCTCTGGTTTTCATGTTCAGATTAGGAGGGATTTCTAAACTCTGAAAAAAAAGTTCATTTTTTCATAACCGCACATTTAATGTGAACTTTAAGTGTAAATAAGTTATCTACAGTCAGCAAGTGATTATGGAGCAGCGTCACTATGTGCACAACATTTACACAGAGAAAGAAAGCTGCAGAGTTTTTGCAGACCATTGGCCTCAGTGAATTACCCTGATAATATATCTTCAGCATTCAGACATGAGCCTACTCGGACACTGCTCAAATAAAATACTAGGGGGGTGCAAGAAAATTACCTAGGTAAAGTCTACGTGAAAAACTTGTCTGTTTGTGTTCACTCATACAGCTTGCCCGGGTAATGTTCAGGTAATTTCAGGGTATTTTTGCAATTGTGAATGGGGTATGTGTGTTTTGTGGCTGTCAGAGCGCTGAAATTGGTTCAAGAGATATAGAGGAGAGGATTTATATCTTAAATACAAAGTAACTCAAGACTCACATAAGAGTTTTCCAATCAATGGAAAATTATAGTCATTAACTGAAGATTAAATTGATGTGATGCACATGAAGAATTAAACTGTATTTACCTGTAAAGTATCCTTTTTACTTGAAGAGGTCATATTTTGCCTAAAATCAGGTTCATAAATTAATTTTTGCTGACTGCCAGGGTATATTCATACTCATGTCTAAAAATCCTTCCAGTTTTCATATACAGCCAACCCCTGATTGTGTTGTATTCACTGTGTCTGAGACACTCTGTTAGAGGTCATGCCTCTTAAAGGTTCACTTCCCCACATGGGGCCAGTTTGCTATGATTGGTTGACAGGTCATCTAATCGGTCAGTTCAATGCTGCTTGGTGCTATATCTTGACAACTCTGCATTCATTCTAATGGGGAAACAAGACTAGAGGAACTAAGGATTGCTCACTATATAATTTATCATTGAATGAAAAGATTGAAACAGTATGTACTTTGGTGGTAGTGTATCAGTGGTAGAGTTGGCTTTCTTTCAGCTGAAAGGATCTCAGTCCCTGCATTCACAAACAGGGCTTGGGCTATGCACTTGACCCCAAATTGTTCCCACTACTGCATCAGTGTTGTGTAAATGTTTTAAAGTGTGAAATATAAAAGTTAATACCTACAATGTCAAAAGCACTGTAAGTTGTCTGATGACGTAAAAAGTGCTTTACAAGCTCAAGTCTAGTACCCATTTGTCATGATTTGTGGCTCATGATATTATAATACAGCGAAATATAACCTTATCAAATTAACTCATGTCCAAAAAACAATATGAAATCATTAATAATAATGATTATAACAACTGTGTATGGGAATCCCAGAATACCCCACCATACATAACAATGCACAGCCAAAAATGACAATATCACAATATAAGATACAAGACAGTCATACATAGAAATGTCATGATAATTTATTGATTTTTAAATTTTAAGTACTCCAAACATTTAAAAGAAAATGATTACATTATTTAATGAAAATTTGGTGTCAGTTTCACCGTTATCATGCTTTGCCTTTTACATCTGTTGACAGCTTTTTGAGAATATTCCATTATAGTTGTTTAATATTTTTATTCTGCTATCTGTTTCCCCTTAGGTCAGTTAACTTCTTATCACATTGCCCTCATTCATGTCATAAGTGCCTCCATAAGGGGTCATAAAATGTTTACAGGGTCAGTCAATCTGGCAGGGACATAAATCTCTTTACAATATCAGTTTATCTTTAAACAAATTAAATATTGTTGTAACTATTATTTTTTATTACTGACATCATATATATTATAAATACCAGTACTTGTCACCAGTACAACAGTTATTGCCTCTCAGGAGTAGGGATGGCAGTATATTGCGATACTGGTATTTTGTCCCATCCTTAGTTATCTGCTCTAAGACTTTGTGATTCGTAATTTTATATTTGAATTTTCTATTTTTGTCTCTTTGTGTCAAGTGTTCATTAGCTATTAGGATTTTTTTTAACAGTTTTTTAATTCATGCTGCATTTATAAAACCAGTTTGAGCCCTCCCCAACCCCACCATCCATCCGTGGCCAGAATGCTGTCACACAAGCAGCTGTGTTGCCCAATAGAGCTCAACAATTTGGTTCTTAGATGGAAAATCTAATTTATTTTCTCCAAAGTGGATTTCGTCATTAACCACAATGTTGTGACCATCCAAGGCTATCTTGCCATAATTACTTTAGTCTGAAGTGATGATATGTGTGCCTTAGAGGAAAGTTCTTGTGAGATCAACGTCAATTTAAGAAGCACTTTCACTTCTTAAAGGCTATTCTCAGTCTTAAAGAAAAACTACATTACCCACAATCCTTGAACATCACAGTGACTATGCTGTCAACAAAAAAAGGTTAAAAACAAAGCCAAAATGATTTTTTATTAACTATAACAAATGAAAGACATTAAATGGGTTGTGGGATATGTTTCTTTCTTTCTTCGCACATGCAAACTCCACAGTAGTTGACATGGGAGTCGAACCAACAGTCTTCTTGGCATGAAGCATGTGCACTGACCTGCTGTAAATCCAACTTACAAATAAACCTAAATATTCTTATATCTCAGTCTTTCTGAAATTCTGTGAAAATAACACTAAATTGCAAAATTATTACATATACCCAATAGAGCTGTGCATCTTCACAAGTCTCAGGATTCAGTCCGATTACGAGTAAGTCAACAATTTAATTTGATTTGACTGCAAGTGATATCCTTGTTTTTCCATATTACTGCACCAGGCTACTATTTGGATAAAGAAAATATAAGCAGTCATATAAATATGAACTCCTTCTATTAGTTAGAAATGGCTTTTGAGATCAACTGCAGCAAAAATTACTTTCCATTGTAAACCATAATAAATACAGCTCATAGGTCTCATCAGTTGTTTTTCTTTAGCAACAGCCTCTGCAAGATGAAAAGATTACTGACTGTCTCTGCGTTGATGCATATTTAACTATGTCCACATCACAGTGCTTAATTCGAAAGATTATTTTTGAAATCCCAAATATTCAACAATGAATCTTATTTGAGCCATTTTACTCTTCTAAACAGCTATTGTGATGCATCATTGTCTAATATTCCTGCAATATATTGATAATCACTGTATCGTGATTTTAGTAATATTGTGGACCATATATCAGGTATATATTGCATTGTATTGTAATATTTTGTATTAGATGGTAAACTACTGTTAGGCTAAGATACTGTTAGGAGTTGCAGAGTAAGTAGGCTACCCTGCGATCCCCAACCCTACCCCATAGTGTAGTACTTTTGCTTTTTCTCCTTGTTTGAGTGCTATTCTATAGTTTCAAGTATTTGGGTTGTATGAAAATGGGATTATAAGAATTTCTTGAGCTCTCTGGTATTGATACAGGGTGTATAATATTTGTGCTGAATATACACTGTTTAAAAAAGTACATTTAGGATATAATAAAACAAGTTTAAACCCTATCATACGCCCTGCACCCCTTGGATGCTTTATGAGTAATATCGGAGCTAATGCTTTTTAATGTCTATGTTTAGTGCCTGTTTTAGCATGTGTTTATATTTTCTTTTTTTCTATTGACATATTCCAAAAGAAACTCTTTAAGTAAATCAATCAATTAATCAAATGCCAATGGAGGATTTGTATTGGGAAATTTACCTCTTGAACCAAAGCCACCAAAAAGAGGGCACACATTGCTGGGCTCTGCTGTTGATTCAGCACAATCTAAGCTGCAGAAATTTGTGATGTAAACTGTCACTTCAAACCTGAAAAATCAACATTCCCACTATGTTTGTTATACAGCTGATACTTCTCCACTCCCACTGATACTCTGATGTTAAACGGCAGTCTAGGCCCTTGTGAATGTGCTTGAACCTTGCAAACCCAGTAGATTTTGATAAACCAACAGTGTTACTTGTGGCATGAGTATAGCAGGGGTGTCATACATTTGAGATGACTCAGAGTAAACAAAAGACTAGTAGAGGATTTAGACAGACAGAGGTGCCTGAAGTGAGACAGCAGAAACAGTGATGAACTAGTCAGACATGAGCTGCAGAGGCACAGCTGGTGTTTGCAGTAACATGTGTCTGCCACTAGTGTGTTTCAGCCTTTGTGTATGTGTGTAGCCTCATGTTTTTGTGTATCAGACAGGGGTGATGTGGAAGACTGAGGGGGTATGTGTTGTACTGACAGCTGGCTTCTATAAATAAATGTCGCAGGCATGGGGGAGACGCAGGGGTGGAGAGAGAGAACGAGGGAGCCGGGAAGGGTGAGAAATAACAGGAGAGGGGGAGTGAAGAGTGAGGGGGGTCAGTGGATGGGAGGGCTGCTAGATAGAATGTGGGAGAGACTGATACAGATGTACTGAGAGACTTGAAAGAATGTGGTACGTGTCCTGCGCTCCACTTCTCTCCGGTCATGACTTACTGAAAACACACCACATGCCGCCTCAGTCTTAGCCAATCAGCTGCCTTGGCTTGGATCACATGCTTTTGTGTGTGATGATGTCCGTATGTGATGCCATATTTTTCACATCTGAGGCCCACAAAGTCTGTTCCTGTTACTTTTTATCTCACATCAGTGTTGCTCTATCGGCATTCTTCCCCATCCTGTTTTGACCCCTGTGATGCATCAAATCCAGTGAGCGGTGTAAAAACAGGCAATGATAAGGAAAAAGATTATTAAACAAAAGAGAAGAAAACTGAGGAACAGAAATGAACAGGAAATGTATGGAGCTTTTAAAAGCCTCTTTGAATGTGACTTTCAAAGAGTTCATGGTTTACTTTTACCTCCATTAATATGTCATGTAATCTGTCACAGAGACGTCTCAGATCACATCCTGCAGAGCACACGAGCTGCCTGGTAACAACTGACTGAGACGTGCTGTCACTGACACCAGCAACTTTCACTTTCCTGCCTCCTGTTACATTTCATTGCCTTTCAAAGTGGTGTGCCTGTGTGTGTGTTTGTGTGTGTTTGTAAGGGACATTTTGTTTATGAGGCATTGAGAAGGGTTTGGTTTCCTGTCTTGACACTGCAATTAAGAAACTGAGCACCTGCCTGTCATACCCCACCACTGTTGCACCTGCCCTACCTATTCTAACAATATTTATTTTCTGCTGTCTTTTTCTCCTTGCCTTTGTTCTGTCTTGAGTGTATGTTAGTGCATTAAGCATTTCCTCTTTTATTTGTTTCCTGTTGGTCTTAAAACTCTGTTGACAGATTAGGATTCTAAATTAAAGATGATGCTTACAGGAAGGAACAATAAAAAAACAAGGAATCTGTAAGATTATGAAGGGGAAGAGGGAGGATAACATGTCCCCTGCTATCGATTAGGTGGGGGCCTGTTATCAGGCTACCTCAGGACATTGGGGCTGTCTCTCTGACTTCCTCTTTTTCTGCTAGCAAAGCAAACCTTCAGCACACTTGTGAAAGACACGTTTCTGTGTGCAGATAGTCACAAGCTTGTAGTGCACTTTAGGTTATTTTTATACTAGACAAAATGTTAAGTTTTAAAGACGTATACTATTTATTTTCAAAGAAGAAAAAGGGTAAAATGTCTTTTGATTCAGTTTATGCTGATGTTGATTTGATTTTTAAAAATTAATAAAAACATGTTATGCTTGGTTAAAATAATGCTTGTTTTAAGGTCCACTCACACTAATATACTTAGTGACCACAAAATACACTATTGGAAATGCTTATCTAAATAAAGAATAATTATTTCTCTCAATAATTCATTTTATCTTAGCAATATTTTCCCTCAAACTGGTAGTTTATCTTGTTGTGTTTTATAATCTACCATCAAATCTGTCATAAAAGTTGCTTTGAGGGCTGCTGGTGGCCAGGTGAGTTGCATCCTTACACTTATACTGAGGCTGTCACCTCGTTTGGGCAGTCCAATTCGATTCCAACCTGAGGCCTATATTTCACATCTTTCCCTGCTCTCTGCCCCCCTTTCTCACTCTGTGGCCTGTCTCCCTCCACAAACAATTTAGGCATAAAGGACAAAAAAAAGGAAAAACATTTAGTCTAAGTTATTCTAAGAACTCTCCCTGAAGAAAAAGTGTCTCTAACCATTTTTCTTTATGATGATTTATCTTTTATTTATGAAGGCCCACAACATGCAGTTTCTCAGCAGCTGTGTCTCTCTTCTTACCATGGTCTTCTTTTGCTGTAGTAGTTGAGCTCACAGCCAGGGCCTATTGAGAAGGGCAGACACAGTCGGTAGAATAGCACTGCTCACTTTAGTTGTCTTTAAGTTTTTTTTCCAACAGCTCAGCACTTTACACTGTTTATGTACTTCACAGTACACCAGTGTTTTGCACAAAGGTAGGATTATGACTTAATAAGGGATAAATGCTTTTAAAGAGTCACACCAACCTCTTCCACCTCTGATTTGCTTGCTCCTTTTAAATTTTGTGTAGCAATACTACCACTTGCAGCTACAACAAATAGGAGTGGACTTTTACTGTAATGGAGTCAGGCTGGAAGCAGTGTGTTAACGTGGTGGTTGAAGTTGTGGTCTTGACAGCGCATATCTAAGCATTTTAAACTTCGTGTTTAAAAATACATAGATATTAAAAGTGTGGCTTGTAAAGTATTTCAGTGTTCACCATTGTTCTTTATAGTTTCAGTGGCAACATTAGCAACACGTATCCTCCACCTGAACTCACTCTGCCTGCTCTGGTTCTCTCTGTCACAGACACACACACCGTGCTGAACACACAGAGAAACTCTTTGACAGTACTCTTGTTCTTTTTAAAACTCTTTTGCTTATTATAATCTTCTATTATTTGCTGGCAGCTGTTAGTTTACTATTCAGTTTGGTGAAGCAACATCAATTTGTTCTGATCGTTTTGATGCATGAAGTCACTAACATTTAGCTTACTCCACATGCAACTGAGCTTTGAAATGACTGGCAGCATTTCCTGCAGGAAATCATCATCGTGCAGCAGTGCCTGTCGTACATCTTGCACATGGCTGACGTGGACTAAGAAATAACTTTGCTTTTGTTTTTTTCTTTACAGAAGGAATGTCATTCAGCCAAAATACATTGTAGACCAATATCTGACCCATATTATACATCCTTAGGTTATGACATGTTTGTTAAAAATATAAATAGAGAGTAAATGTCACTGCTATTGTGTTTAAAATGACATGTCTCTTTAACAGTTTTTGTGTTTGTAATCTAATAATGAAATTGACTAACTGTACATTGACTTGTTTGAATGAGCAACAAAAGTGAACACAACCATAACCAAAATAATACAACAAAATTGTAATTTAAAAGTTATTTTTTAAGCTTGTAACTGCTACAACATGTCAGGTTCTAACTAAGGAAAGTTAAGTGTTAAGTGCTGTCTTAAACTTAAATTTACCTTTTTTTTTTTTTTACAAATATAATCACAGTGCGAGCAATATCTATGACCATTAAAAGAAAGCAGGTAGTGTACATTTTTGCCAAATTGATACAAGTTTTGAGACCTTACAAGAGCTTTAGATTAGTCTATAATGTTAAAGAGGTCATTCCCCCTCCTCTTGCATGAAAGCACACCCCTTGTATGTTATGGATGCATCATTATAACATCTCACTTTTAGCATACGTTGTCGCATACTAAAGTCAAATTTTCTAACAACTCATGCTATTTCGATACCAAAATCTAAAACAAACAATCTCTATTTGTACCAATACACCAGCAACATTTATTTTGTGCAGTTTAGATATGGTGCAAAAACAACAAATTACTTCATACTGGCCAAAGCCTCTTTTATTACTGTCATATCAAAACTGTTTTCAGCCAGGGGTGTAACAATACACGTATTTGTATTGAACCGTTTCGGTACGGGACGTTCGGTTCGGCACAGGGCTGTGCACGGGTGAGTTTGCGGGCTGGAAGTTGCGTATGGTTGTTTACATTCCGCTGCTACACACGCAGCTACATGTGCAGCCCATGTGCATCATGGCTACTGCTAGCGATAAGCCGGAGCTTGAAGACCCTCCCCTGTCGCTTAAGTCTCCTGTTTGGGAACACTTCGGCTTCTCGGTTAAATATTGCAACGGAAAAAGACAGGTGGATAAAACGAGGGCGGTGTGCCGACACTGTTCAGCTGAGATCGGGTACGTTTCTGGCAACACGTCGAACATGCTAACTCATCTTAAACGGCACCACCCGAGTGTAAATATCACCGCTACAAGAAAAAAAACCACTGTAGTGCAAACGCAGTTGACATCGGCATTCAAGCAGCCTCTCCCTGGCAATTCAGATCGGGCAAAAGCTAAACAAAAGCTATTGGAGTTTTTATAGCAGCGGATCTAAGACCATATTCAGTTGTTGAAAATGTCGGTTTCAAACACATGCTAAAGGTGATTGAGCCCCGGTATGAAGTACCCACTCGTCCACACTTCAACCAGAAACTAATGCCATCACTTTATGAACATGCTAAATCCTCTGTTGTCCAAGACTTGTCAAAAGCATGTGCAGTACCGAAAATGAACCGAACCGGGACCTCAAAACTGTGGTACGTATCGAACCGTGATTTCTGTGTATCGTTACACCCCTAGTTTCAGCTTATTGTGATATTTCTAAGTTGTATTGTGACATAAAATTCTGGTATTGTGAAAAACTTGTCTTGCATTTAAAGATAAAGTACACATGAGCTGATTGGCGTGTTTTGTCATTCATTTTTTATTCCTGTAGACAGTGTTTGGAAAAAATATGCCAAGTTTCTGCAGCAGTTACATTCATCTGAAAACATCTGTGCTCCAATGGGCTGAAGTCTTACACAAGATTTCCTCCTAAATGGCTCATTCTTCATGTCATAAGATGTGGTTTGAAAATTCTGCGTGATTAAAGTCTGTTTTTTCTCCTCTTAATCCTTCATATAATGAAACAACATAACCCCTTATTTACATGACATTTCAGCTCTTAAGCCACAACAGTGCATTAGAGGGATTGTTTGCCTCACCACACACTCTGAATTGAGAGCTCTGTGTAAAACAACACCCTCTAAATTAATCAGTTCTTGGTCCAGAGGCCTCCCTGGCATTTTACCGAGCCGCATGCTTGAAGAAAACAGCTGCACTAATCTGATTGTGACTTCCTCATACTTGTTCCTCTCTGTCTGACACAGTTTTTCCACTTTGTTATGTCCTTACAGCCTCTTGCACAGTGGTGGAGGCTGATGCCCAAAGATGCTGCCAAGATGCCAGAGAGCGCGTGGAAGCTGGTCTTCTACTCCATGTCATGGTCATACAGCACCTACCTGCTCTTCTTTGCCTCCTACCCCTTTTTCCATGACCCGCCCTCTGTCTTCTACAGTAAGATATGTTATGATCCTCTTTCAAACAGTTATAAGAATGAGTTTCATGAAAAAAATGACTTTTTGCATGGGTAAAGATTGTAAGCATATAGAAATTTTGACTTTGGAGGGGCAGTGTGTTTATTTGTACCATTATACACCCATTTCTTATATTAACCTTCGAGGTAGATGAAGATCTGGAGTCATTTAATCTAAGAATACACCAGGCAGTTTCTTTATCCAATACTCTTTGTGAGTAAAATGCCACCTCAGAGTATTTAAATAAGGACCAATTAAAAGCAGTGCTTACCAGATTTAAGCATGTTATCAGAGCTATGAATGAAGCACTCTTGTAATTTCCCATCAAAAATTATCCTGACATTGATGTGAAAACACCAAATATAAGTTCACTTGGTCTACAAAGGTGCCATGTGCTATTCAGAGTAAGTACTTGTCATTCATGAAACTACTTGGTGTTAGTTGAAGGCGGTCATCATGAGGGACACCACAATACAGTTTGCCTGTGTTGTACCTCAGTTTGTAGGTCATTGGGGGGGTGGCGGGCGGGGGTTCACATTCATAAGCATTACAGTAAATCTCATTGGAGGAGCAAGGCATTACTAGAAAAGGCAATGTTGTTTTATTCTAAAACTTCCTAGATTTGGCTTGTAAACAGGAAAAAATCTTATATACATTTTCCTTTTGTAATTCATGACATAGAATAGACAAAAAAACAAAACAAAAAATAGCACTTACAGAAGTACTCTGACATCTCACAGCTATTATACCTGTTTCATATTGCTGGTATAAAGTAATTGTTCAGTTTTTTTAGACAAAGACTTGATTTTTGTTTTCAAAGAAATGAGTCCAGGAACATGGAAGTGAGTTAGCATTTAGCACTTCCTGAATCCACAGGCTGAAAAAAGTATTGGATTTTAGAATAGCACAATGGATAAATACCTGAAATAAGGTATGTGATGAACACAGGCATACAGGATTTTAGCGTTTAATCTGAAATAATAAAATGCATCTGATATTGCCCACTTTTAAATTTTAAAGAGTTGTTTTGTGTTTAAATGGGCAGTTGCTAACAATCTGCTAATAATATTGTAATAGTACAAAAATGGCTGGGGACGCTAATGCAACCCTTTTGATAGTTTTTTAATAATCTACAATTCATACAACATTGCCACAACCATGAGGACCAATTTGATCACTCGATTATGGGAGAATTTTCAAGCAAAAGGTCCCAACAAAACATTAAACACTGGAAATATTGTGACTGTTTCTAAGTCAAACCGCCTTGTTATAGTTCCATAGTAGCTTAATAACAGCTTTTTACTCTAGCTAATTATGTGTAAGCTTTAAAAAATGAAAATTTAGATACATTTGTCAAGATTATCACGTAGAACAGAACGTCTAACTTAAATATTTTGCTACAGACCTTGGATGGATGTTGATTATATATCCCTTTTTAGCCAGATGAGTTTTACTTGTCAGCACTAGCATGCCACGGTGGATGTGTTATCTGTTGGCATCATATAGCTAATGTTAAACAATGGTATCTTTGTTGCACACTAACTGGTACAAGTATGACGCTAACAATTGACAAGTGACTCCTTTCCCACTGCCAGCAGACCTGGGTCTAATCGGCAGCAGACGAACTGCATGGCTGTTTTTTTTTTCTCTGGTGCGTCAAGCTGATGTCATCACGTTGATGACATCATCAGCGCACTGAAACACAACCATGTAAACAATGGAGAGGAGCGTGGAGGCCGTGGACACGGTGGTCAACTGTTTTCTGTACTTCGTACTTTTGTCCCTCTTTAAAAATGTACAACTCAGCACAGACTAAACGACATTCAACGCTGATGATGCCGATTAGATCCCTTCCCACTGCCGACAGGAGCCGATTGTTACTGGGTTTAAACTGACAGGTGTCTTCAGGAGCTGTATAATTAATTCAGATTTTTTACAGTCATAAAAATGTCAGAATTTATTATTTAAATTGGAAGCAAAGTATGTGTAACTGCACCTAATGGAGGACTAATGTTGCTAATGGGTTTTAGATGTATAATAGCCATTCAACTACTAATCCAGGGAAGTCTTTCACCGCCTCTCTGTCTCTTTCATCAGACATGGAGGTGTCAGTGCTCCAGTCCAACTCCATCGCTCTGAGTGGAGCTAGCAAAGGCTGGTTGACAGTGCCATGTTCATCTTTAATAGCTGCATCACCTCTAATAGCTGTCAGCCTGAGATGCATACAGAGGCAGCCTAGTGTGGCTTTACCATCAGGAAGGGAGAGAGAGATGCAAAGTTAAAAAGAGAGGGTGAGAGTTTGGAAAAGTAGGAGCAGTGAGAAGAGACAGAGTTTTTGTATTCTGAAGAAAGAGGAGGAAGAAAAAGCTTCGTTCTCTCAGTGAGAGGGGAAAAAAAGCCTCCAGTTCCCATGCCTCCTCTTGGCAGCTCCTCTGTTGTGATCCATCTCGCAGTCCTCTCAATGTTTAATGACGGAAGGTCCGATCAATAAACATTACACAAGGCCCCAGCGTAACCTCATCCTGCTTTAGACAAACTCAACTCAAACATTGGAGGAGAAAGTTTCCGTCGAACATCTGATAGGTTTACAGACATGAGCTAGCAAAGATGCCTTAACATACTGTACTTTAGGCCTGTTTTGCCTCTGTACTTTAAAAAACTCCTTTGAATTCTCTTGAGGCGAAACCCAATCCCCAAGCCCCCCTCCCCATCTAACTACCCCAGCTGACCCTATACATCTGGCATCCCACTGGAGATGATTGAAGTGCAGCATGAGAGGATATTGCTTTTTTGTATTTTGGTCCATATGCAGTATGTAGTAACAAACTTGATGTTTAAACATTTTTTTAATCCAAATAAGGTGATCTTGGTATCGTGTTGTTGGATTTGCTCCTCTAAAGTTGGGCCTTTATTTTGTGGAACACCACTTATTTGCCTTTTAATTGAAATAGGGTAAATTTATTTAAAAAATCTTTTTTTTTTTCATAGTTAATGACCATTATTTTATACGGCACATTTATAAAGAAACGTTTACAAACTGCTTTAACAGACAAATAAAGGCAAAAACTTTGGTGATAACAAAATGAACATGAACAATCAGACCAAGACAGAAAAATATCTAGAAAGCTTAAACACAATGCACCCTCTGTGGGTCAAATATAATTGAACAAATTAGAGGAATAAAGGTGTAAAACATGCGTCTGCTTAAAGACAGTGTAAGTATAAAGTTCAAAGTTCTATAGAGAGTACAGTTTATAAAATATGAGAACATCAATGAAACATTTTAGAATCATATGAAAAAAGAGGAGAAGACAGCGTCACATCACAAGGGTCAAAAGGCTTTGTTTAAAATGTAACTAAGTAGAAGCAAAAGCACTGACCATGGATCGACTTAAGTAAAAACTTAATAATGTTAAGTGTACTGAAAGCTCTGAGTTGTTCCGTTTGATACCTGAGAGGGTGAGGTCCAGATATATAATTAACCAGTCATGTGTTCTGCAAATTATCACGCCATTATGATTCGGCAACCAGGTTGTTTAACTAAAGGCACACCTTTATAATACAGTACAGAGGATTAGAAAACGGACAGACATCTACCTAGAGTCACTTCACTGATGTAAAGCTCAGATCTCTGCTTCTCAGTTTAGTTAATTTTTTGCTTCGTCTCTGACATAGAGTAAAAAACTAAAGTACAGTACTAACCCAAAATAACTTAAAGGCAGGGTTGGTAATCAGATTTAGATACCCTTTTTGTTATACTGGTTAAAATGATCGTTATGTCCCGATGGCAATCAATGCATGATGTGTTCTTAAAAGAGAGCAAAAAATAGCCGCTGTCTTCAGCAGGAGTAAAGCAGGGAAAACACCAACCAATCACAGTGATTCGGACCGAATTTATTAAACCTATCAAATCCCGTACTGTCTTTCTGCCCACCTTCTAAGCGTACATTTTGCCGGCGTGCACAGACCCTGATTCAGTGCGTATAGCCGAGCTAAGAGGGATCCAAGTACGCTGGAGAATGGCAGAGAAACTACCTATACCCTGATTACTGGTAACCGCTCCTCCTGCTAAACAGAGCAAGTAAAGAAAGACGGAGGCAGAGAAGGCCGAAACAAAAAGAAGTTGGACAAAGCCAGGGCAAAACCAAGAGTCACTGTGAATACTAACTAACTTGCCATGTTCGTTTGTTTGTCCTTTTAACTTTACTATGATCATGTTTCGGTGTTTTCTTACCGCTGAGTGAGACATGACTTGGCGTAGTACATAACAAAAATGATGTGCTGAGAGCCGGGTTTGAATTAGTGGTTTTGAATCAGTCATATAGTCGCAAATCAGCGGCGCTCGTGCATGTGAGCAGGGGCGTCGTTTTGGAGGAGCTCCAGGGAGGGGCCGGGGGGGCTAGACAGGGTCCTGAGGAGATGCTACATTCAAATTCATGCTAGTTTTCCGTTTTCCGTGACTCCCAACCCTGCCTTTAAGTGAAAGTAAAATAATGTTTTTTTTAAACAACTCAGAATGAACAACAAAAAGTTGCCTAATTATAATAACTCATGTAAATGTAGTTTGTGACTTTCTACCCCTGGTAACAAATGTTTGACAAAACAAAATCCTATAAGGTCTTAAATTGGACTTATGAAATTCAAGGGCTTAAATTATTTTTTTAAATCTTACTCTTTTCAGCAAGACGTTTTGATTCTTAGTTTTGTGTGACTAATACTTTCCGTAACAAATCTGTTTGGGGCTTTTTAAAGGACTGCCTCTGAAAACACTGGAGAAATCTAAAACATTTTTCTCAAATGCGCAAAGTTTTCTCTCCATGAGCACAAGCCACTCTCCTGTCTGTGTCATGTCTCCCCTTGGTGAAGAGCAATGCGACTTAAATCCTGATGATTCAAAATATTCAGCACCATGGCTTTTTACATTTTAGCAAGGAAACAATTCCCTTTAACAAAATCATCATTTTAGCACATATGAGAATAAATTTTTAATGAGCAGCACGTGTTGATTAATGTAGTTCTGCAGGGCAAACATATTTTATTTTTTCTTACTGGTTTCTCAAAGGTCTTTAAAATCTTTCAAACTTGATTTTTAGAGCATATAGGAACCCTTATAGAGTACATCTGCCAAAGACTACACTACATAAGATTTTTTCTTATTGATTTTATATTTTTTAACTGTATTTGTCTTAAAATCTGTTTAAAGGAATATAAGCTTAGAGCTTATGATGGTGATGAGTCGATGTCAGCCATCCTCTGTAGCGTGTACTAAGAGCACTGTAAACATAGACGAGTTATGTACAGTTTAAATGAGGTAGACTGACTTTGAGGTCACAGACCCATGGCTTTAAATATTCTCTGTGTTGCTGGAGTGCCACCTATAGACTAAATGTTATTTTTAGAATGGCAAAGTGAAAGAGGCTGTTGTTACAAGAGACATCAAACAGATATGACAAGCTCACACATAAAGTGACCACCATGCTGCTATCTGATGCAATTTTGTATAGTCATTCTTCTGGGAATTTCACTTTAACAAATATTCTGCATTTTCTGTTTTCTTCTTGCAGAAGAGTGATGGTTCTGCATTACATTTCTTATTTGTCATAGCAGGTGGTGGTGTTAAGTACTATACCAAAGGAAGTTCCAAATTTTTAATCCCTACATGTATGTCAAAGGAGTGAAAATGTAGAAGTTTTGTAAAGGAAGATGTTTTGGTATTTGTTATCTTGGACTGCATTGTTTGTTTAGGTTCTGCCACATAAACTCTTTGATGCTTCCTTCACTCCTCTCTGTGAGGGGGGGTTGTCAACAATGATAAGGGAATTATCGTAAAGGTAATTTATTGCAACCAGACTGAAAAAATAAACATGCCATTTATGACCTTCACTTCTTGTTTCACTGTGCAGAACTCTAGTAAAAAGAAGTTTTGTGGGTTGATTTTAAAATAAAGCTGTACTCTTTAGTGTACTGCCTACATGTGTAAGTCTAACCTCTCCTGTTTTCTCCCTGTCTCTCCAGACTGGAAGAGTGGTATGTCAGTGCCTACAGACATCGCCATAGCCTACCTGATCCAAGGCAGCTTCTACGGCCACTCCATCTACGCTACAGTGTACATGGATGCATGGAGGAAAGATTCAGCCGTCATGGTGGTGCACCACATCATCACGCTGGCACTCATTTGCTTCTCCTATGCCTTCAGGTATTTTATCCAGAGTTTGATGTTCTGGTTTGAGTTGGTCAGCAAAAATTCAACTTTAATAACTAGAAAAGCACTCAGAGAGCGCAGACCTCCGCCAAGCAGGTTCGGTCCACTTTGGCGAAAATGGTTCTATCTGGCAATGTTAAAGAATCCTTTAAAAAATTCCTGGATCCAGACAGTGATCCGGATCACCCCCAAAATTTAATCAGTTCTTCCATATCCCATTTCCGACAATTCCTGAAAATTTCATCCAAATCCGTTCAGAACTTTTCAAGTTATTTTGAACACAAACAGACAGACAGACAGATAAACGCAGGCAAAAACATAACCTCCTTGGCGGAGGTAATAAGGACATGCAGTTAGGGATAAAGGTAACTTTGGTCATTGCAGTCCACAGACACACTTTTCCCTGCCAGGTAGTGGTATTAACAAAATAGTATTGATGGTAGTAAGAAACACAAGACACTTTGTCACAATGAAAGGATAAGCACTCAGTCAAAAGACCTCTAATCTCACATATGTCTCAAAGCCCTACTGATAAATTAAATAATCTACCATATGACCAAAAGTTGCCAAAGAATTGCTAACATGAAGGCTCAACCTTCAAAATAGATGCTATCTGGCCTGCCACAACCTTAATGAGCTCCCCTCATTCCACCTGTGTAGACTGATGAACATCAAAAGCCAGGGCACTGTTGGGTTTATCAAGTCAAGGCTTTGCAGGTGTTTTTAAGTCCCACAATGCCTCCAAGAGACCAGATGGTGGATTCAAGCATCCCAGAGGTGACCCCCACCACACTCCCCTCCATGCTAACTCTTATTGCCCACCATGCCAGTGCAAATCCTTATTTTACCTTGCCTATCCCATAACATGTCCATCACAGCCCGAAAAGCATTGCAACTGTCAATAGACCCTGATCCTGTACATGCTAGCTCCTAGTGGTGACAGTGCTGATACTACTTACCTTAGCCCATGGGTACTAAATGCCCCTAGTCCAGACAGATGTTCCTATGTGAAACAGTACACAGGTAAAAAATGAACACAAAGATAAATCAGTAGAAAATAAAGAAACAAAAAAAAAATTCTTAAGAGTTTAGAAAGAAGGCAAGAAGGCAAAGCCTCGGTGAGGTATCCCTACTAGGGCTAGCATTCACCCCTAACAGACTTTGGTCCAACTCCCCTTACTCCCTGACTTTCATGAAGGGAAATGGATATGCATTGTATATCAGAGCCTTACAGACCCCCCCTGGAGGCAAAAAGATAAGATAAATAAGATAAAAAAACAAAAAATATAAAATAAAAAACAAAGTAAAACTGGCAACATAAATCACCACCACAGTCTTTCTGATATCACAGGAGTTTAAAAAATATTTTCTTGATACCAGAAAACAAGGCGTGATAATAGCTTAAAACTGAAGTGAAGCCAGTCCACACCATGCCTACTAAAAATGTCACGCTGTTTACAAACATGAAAAGAGTCTATACATACAAACTAAGTGTTTAAATTTTAAATCATATCACAGAAATGTTATTTCTAAAAAATACACAAAACTGAGATTGCCAGACTTCTCCTTTGTTGACAAAATAAGTGTTCTTTCAGATACCACAATGTTGGGATTCTGGTGTTATTCCTCCACGACATCAGTGACATCCAGCTGGAGTTCAGCAAGCTAAACATTTACCTGAAGTCAAGAGGAGGAGGATATTACCTGCTCAATGACGTTCTGTCCAACATGGGCTCTGTCAGCTTCAGCATCACTTGGTCAGGCTCAAAAATACACACACTCTGACTCATTATCTCTTTTTGTCACCTCTTAAATGTTAAGTGTTTTTTATCCGTGACATTTACATAATATTTTAATTTGTTTCTTGGTGACTTGTGGTGAACCGGCAGAAGATCAATAATTAATGATGATTCTTCTTTATGTATCTTTCTCTTTTAGGTTTTGGTTCCGACTTTACTGGTTCCCTCTCAAAGTGCTGTATGCCACGTGTGTATCCAGCCTCCAGTCTGTTCCCAGCATTCCCTTCTACTTCTTCTTTAATGCTCTTCTTCTGACGCTGCTGCTCATGAACATTTACTGGTTCTTGGTGAGAAAACACTAGTTGTTTTCATTCATGTAAGAAAGAATGGTTTTAAGGCAGGGGAAGGCATTTTAGTTACACAAAGGGCCCCATTCGTTTCTTCCTCTTTGCTAGAGGGGGACAAAATTGTACTCTCACTCTAACTATTACACTAATTACATATTACATAATATTTACTGGTTCATATATATCTATATATATATATATATATATATATATATACACACAGTGCCATGAAAGGTATTTGCCCCTTCCTGATTTCTTACTTTTTTGCATATTTGTCACACTTAAATGTTTCAGATCATCACATAAATTTTAACATTTGATAAAGATAACCTCAGTAAATACAAAATGCAGTTTTTAAATGATGATTTTATTTATTAAGGGAAAGAAGCTCTCTAAATCTACAAGGCCCTGTGTGAAAAAGTAATTGCCCCCTGAACCTAACAACTGGTTGTGCCACCCTTGGCAGCAGTAACTGCAATCAAGCGTTTGCGATAACCGGTGATGAGTCTTTCTCATCGATGTGGAGGAATTTTGGCCCAATTTTCGCACCAGTGTATTTAACTGAGCTTTTAACTGTTCGGGAGCCTGGTAGAGCTTTGAGGTCGTCTAACCAACTTTTGCTGGAAGTGCCCAGGTCAATGTACAAACTCTGGAGTGACCAAGCCTTTTCCGTTGCTGCCCCTGGGCTCTGGAACAAGCTCCCCGTCGAAATGCGTATTAATTCTGACCTGGGCCTTTTCAAATCTAGACTGAAAACATATTTAATTAGGTTGGCTTTTAATACCCAGCAGCGTGGTAACACTTTATTTTATTGTATTTTATTGCTTTTATTGTTTTTATTGTTTTTATTGCTTTTTATTGTTTTGTTTATTCCTTTTTATTTACTATCTATTGTAAAGCACTTTGGTTCACCGAAAGGGTTGTTGTAAAGGGCTGTATAAACAAAGAACATTTACATTTACATTTACATGATGGGGAGTGAACTTGTTGAAAAGGACTGAAATTAAGGACCCTAATAATTGACTTGTGGGCCACATAGATTAGGGAGGAAAGCTGCATTTTACCCCTTTCAGCCAGTTGCTCACTCTTCTTCAATTGTTCTGTTTTTCTTTGTGAAATATCTAAGGCAGTGTCACACCCTGATTATTCTCTCTTTTGGTTTTCCTTTCCAGTTTATTGTGATTTTTGTAGTAAAAGTGTTAAAGATGAAAGAGGTGAACGACGTCAGGGAGTACGAGGATGAGGACGGCAGCAGGGCGGCAGCAGGACTGCTCAAAGAGTCAAAGGCAGAAAACAACGATGATGCTGGACATCACATCTCTGCTGAGGGGTGAGTCTCTCCAGCAATTGTTTAATCTGTCACAGAAAGCTCATAGCAGGGTGAAAAAATATCATCAGGCAACTGTTGGCACATTTTCACTACAAATGTTGGGTTTGTTTTTACTTAGTGCAGGTTTGGCAGCAGACCAGAGCAGCAGTTTAAGGTGCTGTTTGTAGAGTTTACACATTAGGAGCTGGCTTGTTGCAGTGTAACAGTTTTTACAAAAGTGTTAATACCTAATTTTACAGTGCAACATAATGCTGCAAGACTGAACAGTCAGCTTGACTCACAAAAATGATTGAATTAGCAAAATTAATTCAAAATGTTACCGATATATATTTGAGTATCTTTAATCTGCACCAATGCAGACAAATCTGTAAGACTGATCTTAGGAACTTCTCTTTTTCTAATTTCTTATATCAACATGCTAACAACTTAAAGTTAAAGTTGTCCGGGGTCAGTGTCAAACAGCTTTCATGTTTATCACTACCCTCACGCTTGATTTATTTAATATCTTAATTTACAAGTATAGTGCTCATTGTTCAACAGTTCTGTAACAGATGTAGGTTTAGCTAAAAGGCAAGTTTCCATCAGCAGTCTCTGACCAGATGTCATATTAGAAATTCCTGGAAGAGCAAAGATGAACAGCAAAACAACCAGGAAATTATTGTTAACTATGTTTGCACGCTGAGCGTTGCTGATTAGCACTGAACAAACAGTTAATATTGATGGGAATATTAATAGCTGCTAGGTAGGGTGTATGTGGTTCTTATGTCTTTCCAAATATAGTGAGCCCAATACAAGTAAAAATAAGCTCAAATAAACAGAAAGTTGCTGAAATAGAGGTCCAAAGAGAAGCATTTATATCTTTAATTAATAAATGCCAGATTCAGAAGTTCTTAATGCATATTTAGGGGAAAATTTGGCATCAAAACAGCAGAAGTAAGATTAGGTATAGAAAAAAAAGTATAAATAAAATGCAAGAGAGAAATTTACAAAAAAAATCCTAGGAGCAATTACTAAGACATAACATATAGAAATGAAAAGTAATCATCAAAAGAAAGTGAACCTAATGAAAAATTTTGTTTCATCTAAAGCCATAATTTAATGGGAAACAATCAAAAGTCTGGGGTTAATTTTCAATATTGCTGTTATAAACCTATTTGACATTTAATCATTTAATTTGCTGAAAGTGTAACCAATGCAAAAAGTTTAATGGATCTCTTTGTTGGAGTGGTTATAAACATTTTCTTTTTCTAATTAAAAAATCTGAAATATTATTCCATGAACCCCCCTTTATGATGCATTATCAGTGTATTATAAGCTTGTTTATAATGCATCATAATGTGTTAAAATGTACTTATAATGCTGTGTACTCCTGCCAGTGTGTATAATGACTTATAAACATACTTACAGTGTGTTGTATTATGCATGTAGTTAATTGAAATATATATTGCATCACAAACTGGTCACAAGTCACTATAAGTAATCACTATGTGCTTTAAGTAAAGTGAAAAAAGAATTGAATTAAATGAACTCAAGAAAAAGCAAACAAAATGTTGTCAACTCTTACTTAAAACTTTGATTAAAATGTTTTTTATCTGTTTATAAAACAGGGTTTTATTACTTTTCTTGGAGCATCCAATGACCACTTCTGACCCCTAGTCACATTATTATGCATTGTATTGGTTCATCTTGTGTAGATAATTGATTAATATCAATTTCATGAATAAAATTCTCATTAAAATTTGATTTTTGCGAATACAGTCAGGGAACACACAGTATGCTGTTTTATCACCTCATTAATCATTACAAAAGGATTTAAGCGTGTCTGATTTTTTTGTGATGAAGCATTCTAAACATTTACAATTTTTTTAGCGACATGCACAATGCAACACACTATAAGCAATTTTATAACTCATTATAAACCCTGCTATCATGAAGGTTTGTGTTTGTTGTTATGGAGCATTATCATTTTTTTACAAGTGCTTTTAACTTGATTAAACAGCATTATAAGCATATTAAAACACTTCACAATACATTATAAACATGCTTATAATACATTTATCTTGCATTATTAAGGGGGGCTTTATAGAAAGAGTTACCAAATCTTCTATTTCAAATGTCAGTTAAAAGTCATCTTCAGTCAGTTTTTAATATTGTTAAGCAGACGGAAGATTTTGTACAAAATTCATAATTAAGGGTTTTATCTTTTTTTTAATAATAAAAAAGGTAGGTAATGTAAAAAGTGATAGTAAAGAGGAGAACTAAACCAAGATGTTAACATATTTCTCACAACACAAACATTGCCACAATTAGATCTGACGAGTAGAATCCAGGCCTGAAGCAGTATTCCTTTGTCAGTGTCAGTCAGAGTGAGCAGCTAAAAAACACGTCAACTCTCTGAATGCTCTGAAAGAGACTGTGAATGCAGAGGCTGCCTCTGAAGTACTTCCAAGTTTCTGCTTTAGCTCTCACCTCATAGAAACAGTTCATAAAAAAGATGAACTGACTAATGTAGCTTGCAAGCTAATTGTAACTATCACAAGTGGGCTAACGCAGAGCAGCGTCTAACTCAGCAGCTCTCTGCTTCAAACATGTTCACCAGTCCTGAGACCACAGTTCACCGGGTTCAAACACCTGATAACTTAGATGGGGCTGGTTTGCTGTTTATTTTCAGAATGTAAGCTCGTAAGATAATGAGACATTTAACTTGATCACAGTGAGACAGCTGTATGAATCTGAATGTGCACAGTTAGGATGGCAAAAATTATTCATTTATGATCTAGCTCAATCAAAAGAGACTGGGGATGATTGAGCTAGGCGATGATATGTTAATATGACTAGGGGATGATTCAGAGTTATATTTATTTCTTATCTAAAGAACCAAGGACTTTGAAAAAGGAGACATGCGTGTCCCTTTTGGCAGGTTCAGTTTTGTAAGCACATATGATGTCACAGTTGTTGATCCTTGAATTTTTTAAATTTTTTACATTTTTTGGGAATCAAAGCTGTTGGAAGAATCAAGGACTAAAGTAACTCTGTAGATATATTTACATCAAGAAACATTCTACTAATAATTTACTAACTCATTAAAACAGTTTTTACAATATCTTTATTGATATAAAATTGAATCAAGAATGGAGTTCAAAGTATCAGATTCTTGAAAATAAGCCACTGTGTTGTGTAACAGGGCTCTCTGAACATGTAAACAAGTGCTCTGCAATATTGAGCCTCAGACAAAAAATGCTAACACAACTAAAAGCAGAGTATATCAGTTTTTGCCTTTATCTGAGGTCATGAATTCATCAGTTTTTATCTGAGGAGCTGCCTTTAGCCCCCTCTCATCTGCTGCTGATTACCACGGCACCCTTTGACCACTGACTCACTCAAGGCCTCAAAGTGGAAGTGCTGGAAATGGCTGAATTAAGTCAGAACTGTCTGTATTCATTTTCTAAGGCAATCTAAAACATGAGAAATATATTTTTAAGACAAACTGTCCTTCATCTGAAATCATTTTCTTCATCAGAGACTTTGAACACAGGTCAACATAGAACACAGTTTACCTGCTGCTGTTATTTTCCCTGATGCATTCTCTCTACCTTTGCCTGGTACACTGCTGCAGGGGAAGTGTCAGCCTTTTGTGCTAAAATTAGCAGTGCTAATGCTCAGCATCTCGAATGTATGATTGTTCTCAATATACTGACTTGAATGTCTGTAAAGCGGTAAGACATTCAGACTATCCTTTTTCATTTAAAAATGTTGACACATTCTGGGTTCTGTAAAACCTTAAGTTTGTGGAAGCCTCACCCAACATAAATGCTTGGTCAACTAAATTAACAGGATCAAATTTAAGATTTATTTTTAAGTTAAAGTGACAATGTGTCAGAGTTAGGCTCTGTTCTGTTTGGTGCCCCTTTGAGTGCAATTGCACTTTCTCAAAACACATACCATACTAACACCTACCCCTTGTAGACAATGAGCATTTGGTGGCAAAACAGGCATCTCATGTTTGCTTAAGGCTAAACAGGAATTGAATGGCCCAAAAAAGGACAGTAAGAGGAGGTGCTGGTTTGGCAGAGTGGATAGCAACCGTACACGTACCATAAATGAAGCAGCTGGCCCAGGTATGAGCCCCGCTTGGGGCCCATTTGCTGCCTATCTTCCCCTGCTGTCTCTCTCCCCTGTTAAAAATAAATTAAAATATAAAGAAACACGTCAACTTGCAAATACAAAAGTACTAATAGACTTAGTTTGCAACCAGTTGGAGTGTAAGGTATGCATGTATAATAAATTCTTAGAGAAATTTTGAGGTAGAAAGTCAGATATTATTTTAAAAACAAAATTTGTTGAATTTTCAGGAAATCCTGAGTACTCCTTCATGATGTCCTGACTTGAATAATGTTTCATAACTCACAAATTGCTTTAGGTTACAAATATTTCATCTAATGTTGTGTTACATGTGTAACCAGCCTTTCTGAGCTTTCATGACTGAATAGATTTGATAAAAAGATTAAAAAAGGAAGAAAATCATAGACGACACATAATCGCACTGCTTTATTTGCAAAGCAAGACAGATAGCAGCAACAACAGCTGCTTTACAGTAACTCTGGCAATTTCAAGGGTCATGCTAAATGATGTAAATATTTGCATGTGTGGGAATTTAATTTGGCACACCAAGATTAATTCCTGGAGATACTTCGTAAGAAATTTATGGCAGCAGTTATTTCAGAGAAATGCCATGTCATTGCTTGACAGTGAGCTTTTCACACAACAAAAACAGCGGAGGCCAACAACAAGCACTATTGCGTTACATCATTGCTAGTCCTGTTGGCACTGTTAGTACACATCATTGTCACTGTGACAGCTGAGAAAATGTTTTTGCTAGTAAATCTAGTGATGACTTGAATTATGCTAACATCAAGTTCTGTGAATTAAAATGGCTTCAGTAAGAAGATGACATTTACAATCTGGATTGAAGGCCACCGTCACTGCAAACAACACAGAAAGGAAGAGATGTACGGGAGGTAGCAGCAGAATTTTGAGCTAATTTGGAGATTGTACACTAAAGGCTGTAACTACAGACTCATGGACAGGTTTCTGAGAGGCATCATCACGGTATGCTTCAGCCCAGTTCATACTGCTGTTTCAAGGTCCTAATATTTACCCCCTGTGATGTTTCCCCTCCACTGTGAACCTCCTGGAGACAGAATGGGGAACCCATCTTTGCTTCATCTCCAGAGGTAGTAACAGAGGTGTGAGGCGGGAGACAGGAGCGCTGCTAGTAAGGGTCTCTGCCTTTGAGTGTATTTGGGGGCTAGTGCTGAGTTGTGCAGGTCAAAGCTGTATTGCAGTGTGAATGGGTAGAAATGTTCTAGCCTTGTGTATGTAATGTGAATTTGTTGAGGTGTTCATATAAAGGAGCCTCACCACAGCACTTTTGCGTAAAGGCACTGTGAATTGGGCTTCAATTTTTTTATGTCAAGGGGCAGCTAAAGCCCCCGGTCATATTACCCTCACTTATCATTGCATTAATAAATTGGAATTGAGCACTGGTGAACCTCTACAGACACAGAATGAGCCATTGGTAGGTCCATGTGCAAATATTTAAACTATAAAAGGATAAACAAGTTCTAAATTAATCGTTCATTAAAAAGCAGTCCTAACTTTTACAGTAAACCCGTATCTCTACTCTTCATAACAAACATGGAGTGTAATATAATTTTGTAATCGATTATACTCAAAGCAGTTATTAGACACTGAAAGATTGACTGCCCTACCATAAAGTTCAACTTTTACAATATGACTATTTTTGACGTATTCTCAGCTGTGCCTTTGAGACAAGGAAGAGATTTGTTAGCTGAAGCAGGTTTAGACACATCCTCCACTCCTAAGAGTTGGTGTAGATGTTAAAAAAGAGCAGCTCCCCCCTGAGCTTGTGTAAGCAGCAGCCCTCACAGGTAGATAGGATCAAAGAGCCTGGGTCCATATGGAGATGTGATTATGTGGCTCACCTTATCAAGCTGGCCTTGAACCCTGCAGATATCCTCTCTGCCTGCTAAAGCCTCACATCTGCTGATCACCTTACAAGCTTATTCGCTCCTCTTCCTGTCCCACACTTACTCTCTCACTGGCAGCTCCTTGACCCTCTGTTGCCTCCTCTCTCTTTCTCTTTGTTACAGGAAGCATGTGCAGAATGGAATCACCAAGGAGAAGCATCTATAACAGGCTCTCCGTCGCCACCACCTGGCACTGGGCTGCAAGTACAAAACAAGACAAGACGCCCTCCTCGGACTGCTCTAAATGTGGCTGAAGGGAAGAGTGTCACACACAAAAAAGAGAAAGAGAAAGAAAAAAACAAGCAAGGCTGCGATACAATTTTTACTCTTTTTATTTGTTTTAGAACATTTCATTTCATCACTGATATTTTATTTTCAGTTTTTTTTTATTATTAGAGCACTGTGAATGTTATTTCAGGTGACTTTTTGTCTTATCATTGCTAACTTTACATCTGATAGATTCAGTGGAAACAGACCAGTTTGAGTGTGAGTTGGACTGTGATTGTCATACACAGTTAGAACAGGTGAAGTAATCATCGCCGTCACCCTAGACAGCAGCACCCTGCAGCACCCAGATAAGACAGAGATTCAGGCGTGAAGCGGTTCTGTAGACCTACAGTAACCTTTAGTTTTATGGTAAACAAGCAATATGCTGATCCTTAAGAGTGTGTTTGCTGTCAGTGATGTTTCCTATGAATAATTTCCCTTCTTTATGCTCCTAAAAACTCCATCCGTCCGCTTGACTACAGACATGAAGAGAAAGGTTAAAAAGAAGGGCTCGTATGGATAACAAAGCTACAGTATTGTCTGCAGTGATGCAGAAGAGCCCGCCTGCAGATGATGTCTGCTGTTGTTTCATCATGTGTGATTTCCATATCATTGTCAGGGTACCAAAGTATAATGTATTGGTGGACCATATGTAATAAAACTGGTCGTATTCTTGTTTATGAATTTAAAACAAGCAGACATGTGGATTCTCAATTCAGTAAGGCAACTCACTTTTGTGTTTGTTTTGAGGCATTTATCGCAGCAACAGAACATAGTTTGAGTTTGCCGTCTAAGCTTCAGCCTCCCTCCTCCGAGATTTTATTTATATGCAAATTTTAGGGGCAATGGAACATTAACTAAAAACCCTCTGTCAGCACTTACAGGTCAGTGCCTGGGGTGGTGGAAGGTTGAAAGCAAGAGCGAAGTACTAATGCAGGCAATGCTGGCAGGCTAAAGCAAAAAACTCAAAAAACAAAACAGAAATCTCTCAGTTACAATAAATCACAAATAGGTAGGACTTTTGAGAGGTGGTTGAATTATGATGTGTGTCAGGTGAGAAATCACTGCTGCTCTTGTTGTGTGCCTGAACTAGCTTGCAGGCACGTTTTAGGTTCAAAACAGAAAAAAATGGGAAAATCCATTTTAAAAATAAAGGTCAAATTATGATTCCCCAGATTGTTTTATTTGTCAGTATTGCATAAAGGAATGAATAGGGACTGTCACATGACACTCTAGTAAAAACAGTGATGTCAAAATACAAACCCATGGAGCAAGATAAATGAGTACAACTGCCAATTTAAAGGATAATTTTGCCATTTATCATTATAATTGTACTTATTATTATTATTATAAGTAGCAGCAGTCTCAGAGGTGTATTAGTAACAATTTACACTGACTGAAAATTCTAATTATGTATCCAGTAGACCTTTTCCATTTGTGGTGTTGGATAAACTTGACACAACTATACTTAATTTTATCACTAGGTGCTGTGTTCTCCATCACAGTTTATACTTTGATAAAAACCTCTGATGTCGACAATATGCTGCTGTGCGTAACTTCTGTGATGTCAACGAAAGGGCAAATAGAGGTGATGATGCAGGTGGCTCTCAGTCAGTGGCTTTTTATCACTGTAAGGAGACGAGTTTTGTTTCAGAGATGCTTGTAAGCAGCGAAACAACATACAATTAAAAGCAGCGAAGAGTTTGGGAAGTCATAAAGCATCAAAAAGCCGACAGCGGGAAGTATTTTATTTTCATGTTGGATGTCCTGGTCCTGTTGTTGCAATACCCTGACAATTCAATCGTCGACTGTGTCTCCACAGCCCATTTTAGTATAGGCTCAGCTTGCTTGGAACGTCCTCAGAGGTGATACAAAATTGTTCCAGTTATTTGGTACAATCCATAATGGAAAACCAATATAATGCGCAGAGTAGAGACAATTTAAGCTGATACTATGTCATAGGAATGTTCCATATCTATTTTTATCTCATCCTGTTACCTGAGCTTCACTATTTTGGCAGCATTTTTAATTCATTGTCATGCAGTCGTCCCTTTATATGTCTGTGGCCTTTTCTACTTTACAATAACACGGAAAAACAGAGCAAGCAAATAAACTCTGTTTTCTTTTTATTTTTAATCTAAAGCAAGAATGCAACTGTAGCTGCATTTTTGTCTTTAAACAAATATGGTCCAACAATAAGCTATACACTGGTACTCTGACCTGACCTCCTTCCCCCTCTGTGTTTATTACTATGAATTAAAAACCCACATTAGTGTGTGTAGGTAGGTACGTGTGCGTGAGGAGAGTATGGATGTAGCCGCAGCTTTTAAACTCCACAACATTTCACCTCTTTCTTTGATTTCTTTTATTGTTTTATCTCTTTTGCTGATGCTCAACCGACATCATTTTTACTTGTATAGAAAAAATATTTCTGCTTCTATTTTTAGTTTTTCCGCTCTGTGTTGCGAATGTCTGTTGCTGCACTGACATGAAGGCATACAAGCTAATTGCTGGTTTAATGACGGCAAATAGCTCGAATTGATTGACTGGGTTTCAGCATCATCATCATGGTTGAATTTTTGGAAATATTAACAGATATAAATATCATTTCTTTAACCAGTTTGTGGGTGGAGGTGGCTATTTGGTTCATAAAAGATTGAAACTATAGCCCAGAACTTTGTAAAGATAAAAATCAGTATGATAAAAACATTATGTATGCACATTATGGTATTCAGGATGCATGACTTCGAATGATTTTGGAAATATGCTATGAAATTGTCTTACAAATAATGAAGAAAAAATCCTCTCATTATGTAATCATGATGTCTTTATTTATGTCTAAAACTCGTCCAAAAACCAATCTTTTTTTAATGTATTTTGACGCAGCAGCGGCCACTAAACACTTTTTTTTTGCCAAACACATTTAAACCAGTTTTCAAAAAACTTTAATACAACTTCATATTTATGAAAAACGTATCTCAAGACACACTTTAAAGCTCCTGTGAGAGATTTCTGGCCCGTGCAGACTTAAGTGCTTCATTTTGGTCAAAGTAGGCTGACTTCTCACTGTACCGGCGTTTTTGAAATAGAAACATGAACAAAGGCTGTTTCTGCAGCTAACTTTTGATCACCTTGTAGGAAACCTACCTTGCGGCAGCTGTTTCAAGCAGCAAACATAGCCGTAGGTAATATTACCAATCTTCTCTTTTATAATTGTGTTTTTCGTTGCTCATCCAAAAGCATCAGTAATAATGTCAGGCAGATACCTTGCAGGCTAAAATGGTGTGTAAAAACCACTCTTAAATAATTGAAAGGATCTGTAAATGTTTAAGAAAAATATGTGTACCTTTTGAGATCGCAGTTATAAGAGTACTAGAAACTAAACTCAGAATTGAAGTTTACATCTTCATAAAACTCACAACAAAAACCCTTTGAGTTCAAAATTGTAAATCAATGACAATAAAAATCAAATTTCATAGTTTAAACACTATGTTTAGAGGAACAAAATTTTTCACTTTTTAAAGTCAAATTAAAAAACCAAAATTTGAAAAATTTCTTCTTTAAAAATGTGTAAATATAAGAGAAACCAAACTGAAATGTTTTATTTCTTTATTTAAAACCAGTTGTAAAAGTTACACCTAGAATATCAGAGGTTTTAGAGTGTAAAATAATTGTGTGGCAGAAAATCATACCGCATGATGCTGTTTACCTCATATAAACAGTTTGGTTTTTACTTACATTATACTTTCACTTAGAGTAACATGAAATTACTTCTGGTCCTAACCCAGAATCATCACATTTTGATTGGCATCCAGACGTCGAAGAGACATCTGGGATACAAAAAAACCCACAGATCTGGATGAGGTGATATTGTTTTTCAGTCAAGAATTAAAGTGCACTTGGCAGATGCAAAAAATGAATCCATTTTTTTAAGGAAAATGTAAGACTTTAATTTTTTTCCATAAATGTATGACTTTTTAAACACAAAAAAATCACATTTCATTTTCTTTTAAATTCATGAATTACAATCAAACATTTACAGTTTTTTTTACATAATTGATCCTTTTTTATATTTTAATTTTTCAAAATATAATTACAACATAATATTAATCAGTTTGACATAATGTAATTTTATTATTATTTAAAAAAACCAAAAAACTTACAGGAGCCTTAAGATATGCGGCGGGATGAGATTAAAGCCCCACATATAAGGTGGGATCTTAAAAGCTTTTAAAATTTGATTACAATAAAACTTCTGTGAAAGGGGACCTCTTCTATTTCTCTGGTTTGCCTGGTTTAATGTGTGTTTGTGTGTTTTAGTGGAAACTGTTGCTGCTGCTGCATCTGTAGAAAATAAGGGATGTCTCTATTCTTCCTACCTTCTCGATCAAATTCAAGCTCTTGTTTCGATGAACAGCATGCTTGTGCTGCTGGAGCAGGCCGCAGATGTCGTCTGAAGAAGCGTCTATTTTTAGGGGTTTTTTGTCTTCCCCTCTCCCCTTGTTGGCACTCCAGGGAGAGGTGTTAATTTTACATTAACCTAACACTTTTATTGATGTAGTTCAGGTTATTATTGTTGATTTCATTTGAATTGCTGCTGTTTTTGTTTCCTCTGAGAGCACTGTTGGTATTCCCGTTGCATTTTTTTTTTTTTTTTTTTTTCTGTTGTGTTTTTGAGTCGATCAGATGTTACCAGGGACCAGGGAGAGTTGTTGCATTCGTCCACATTACACTCTGGATTTTAGCCTCGGATCTCTTCCTCTGAATCTGAACGCTGGCTCATTTCACACACAAACACACACTTGTTTTACTGTAGTCCCTTTACATCTGTACTGTATGTAACATGATCAGACGTGTTACTAACATGTGTGATATATCAAAGCCTCATGGCTTACAGGATTTATTAGCATGGTGTTATGGCAGGACATTTCCTGCACACTCAACTGTGAGACTAGAGTATCCATAGTTTGCTGATTTTTGTTGATGACAATGGGGATTGACATTTGCAGTAAACCCACAAAGACCTGTGATCTGGATTAGGTGTGACTCGTCCCTTTAGTTCAGTATGGTACTGTGTGTGCAGAAGAAAACGTGCACCTTCAATCCCTCCCACTGTGTCATTCTACAAACTGTCCTGTGATGTGGTGATGTGTGAAAGAGGAACTTTTACAGAGGGTGGGCGATCAGACAAAATCATCCTCAGACAAAGAGATTTGTGTACTTTTTAAACCATGGTGTGCATCATTTAAACAGCCCTGGATGAACCAGGGCTTTTTGGTTAATGTTGTAAATCAATGAACTGTTGAATGGCAATATTTAAATCTTTACAGCGTGGTTACTTTGTCTTTTTACCTTCATAGAGTACCTGCTGCAGAAACAAGCAGGTGTGCACGAGATATTGCTTGATTCTGTTCATTTTTGGAAATGTATTGAACTTGCATTGGTATGAGGAAATGAAGTAACCAATACAGTGGAAGAGCAATTCATCCATGTCGCCCACCCCTACCCCCCCACAAGGGACAAAACTGTTTAAAAATGAAGAAAGAAACTTGATTGTCACTTTATTTTCCTTTTAGATTGATTTGGCTGATTCCTATTTGACACTCACAGTGTTCGTCATGTTTGGATAAAGTTTTTTTTAAAGTGAAGCTACTTTCAGCCAGACAACTCACCTCTTTTAAGCCTCTTCTTTTAAGGCTCTGACCTCAGCACTTCTCATTTACATGTAGGTAAATCAGCACACAGAAGATCAGAGAGTGATGAGACTAACTTCTCGATGGGAACTGATTCAGCATAGAGACAACTGATGATCTAAATTGAAGCTGTGTTTGATGATGCATTTAGCGGCCAACCTTTGGTTCAGTCAGAGGCAAACAAAGAGTAAATTGGGCTGTTCTTGTTCTGACATCAGTTTACTTTTCAAACAGACTAATCAAGATGGTAAACATGATACATGTATTCTCTTTTCAAATAAAGATAATCCTTTCTTCAGAAAAATACTCATGTTTTTATGCTGTAATGATAAATGCATTTAATAGCCACATTCAAAACTAGCTTAGGGCTACAAACAGCTGTAACCAGCAGCTGGCAAACAGTGAGCTCTGCAGAGCACAAACTAAAGTTGTAAACTTTTTAATGCAGCTTATACTTACAAATAAAATATTTCTTCTAATTTGGCAACAGATTTGCCAAGTTCCCAAAACACAACCCTTTGAAGGTGCTTGAAATAACCCGAAGGTGAATTCTTCTTAATTGGGAAATTTTCAAGCTAGCTGTAAATCAGGGCTAAACTTCAGTCTTTTAACAAACTTTATAATTCAAGGAAAAAGAATGAAAAAGAAGAAGACTGAAGCTGAGTCAAATCTGTTAATTATTTTAAAGCTCTGCTTACATAATGTTTAGTCAGGGTGTCTGTGGCATCTTGAAAGTTATTTCAAGATGCCAATTTGGCAAAGTGAAGGCCTTTAAAAAGTATTTAAGTTTATTTATTCATATATTTAATCATCACTCTGATGCAGAGTTTGATTTTAACTCCCACAAGGCTTTTTTTTTTTAATTAAATAATGTTATCTTGCTTCTTTTTGTTGAGTTATGCCACAATTAGAAACGATCATTTACTTGCACTGTTCATATGTGATTACTTTTGATCAGAACATACCGTATGTACTGTGCAGTGGGATCTTGAGAAATGTGTGAAGATGGCCCTGAAAAAAGTCTTCAAAGCTTTCTTCAGATTTTCTGTGAATATGTGCCCCCTTCATGCTATGTTATGACATTCTGCCAACATGTATGGCTGATATGAAAAGCCAAAGTTATAGTCAGAAATGTTCACATCTGCAGCTCTAATAATTCACCTGCCCAGACCAACATTACCTGATTACATTGTGCCCCTGTGGTCTATAGCATGGTGTCCAAACTTTTTCATTAAGAGCCACGTACAGGAAAATAAAATCATGACAGGGCCACTCAGATGTGCCTCATCTTAAGTGTTTCAAAGCTAGGAATTTTGGGGTAGCTGATCAGCTTATGTTTGCATTTAGACACAAAACAAGGGCAAACCACACAAAGCTGCCAGGGCTTGTGGGAATGTTCCTGCCATCAGACGATTGTTTTAAATCTGTCCTTTACAAAGTAAAAACAGGCAATATTTGTGCTTTTGCTGCAAGTATCCCTTTGTCTGTATTATCAGTCCCGCACAGGCTTGTTCAATCTGACCTTTTGGAAATCACTGCAAGCCAAAAAAATAAAAACGGATCCTGGATCGCAGTTTGCCTCAGGGCCATAGTTTGGACACCCCTGCAGTAGAGCATAAGGCATTACTGTCTCAACCATGACCCCACCACTTCCTCCTTATAATCAGCAGAGTGCAGAGACCCTTACACACAACCATCAACACTGAGATACAAGACGGAAATGATTCTAGTGTGTTTTTCTAACTGAACAGGAAGCTGTGAAGGCTGCAGTGCATTCAGCATACAACAGCAAGTAATGCAGGGTAGTCTCTGATGTATTTACACTCTGCTGCATGAATAAAGAAACAGAAAATCAGTGTGAGAGGTAAAACGGTCACTCATGAGGGCCTATGGGAGGCTTTTCAGTGTCTTTGAGTTGTCTGTCTGAAGTGGCTCCCAGGCTTTGCCCTGTAATGACACAAAGAATCCCAACAAACGGTTTGACGGTGCCAAACTGTCCACCCAGATTATGAAGCAAGTGTTTGTGGGAGCTGGTGACAATGACGAGGAAACGCTGGTAGAGAGGGAGAGGCAGAGAAGCCCTGCAGGTATTTCTTATAAATTGCACTGTAATTTATTAGTATTATTTTTATTGTTATTAGTAGATCAAAATTAGAAAAGGGAAGGGAGAATTTGGGAATTTTTATGACTTTATTGTCTAAATCAGTGACTAAAACTCTTGTTAATTCAAAGTGTATTTTAATGATACATGTTTTTGGACCATTGATACTTGGTGTTATCGATTACAAATTGCCCCTCTTTTTGTTTCAAACTGAATTTGACCACTTGATCAAGACAAATCTTGATTCTTTTGTAATGCAATTTTAATACCATTCAGCCAATGTTATTGTTTCATTTTTTCCCATAAAATAAAATATGTCAGTAAGCAAAACGCAGACTCCTCGTCTTTTTTTTCCCTTTTATTTATTTAATCTTTTTGATCACATCTGATATCATTTTCATTGCAAAGATCAAGTGTTGTGGATGAAACAGACCAGAAGAGAGTTCAGTCATTTCAGTGCACGAATGTAAAACTGCTTCAATAAATTAAAATGTACCACAAAGAATTTCTCTGTTGGGGGTTAAATCCTGTTGATATTTTATGGCGATGAGGGGGCCACGAAGAAAAACACTGAAAAAACAAAAGGCAAACATTCACCCAAAACAAGGCAAGACGAGGGTGAAGATAAGGTGGAGGAAACACTGCAGGGTTCATTAAACAAACACCAACATCTCTTTAAATTCATTAACCACGTGTTTGAATTATCCCACATTAAAGTTAATTCCTATTAAGACATCCAGAGTGATAAAGCTGCAGTGCTGCCTTCACCAATATCTCTACACAGCTAAAAAAAAAAAACAGACTTAAAGGTGAATTATTTCAAAGGTCCATTTCAGCCCAACATATCTGATAAGAGAAAAGGGGGAGTTTTATCTGCATCTGTTGGCTTTGCACTCTCACACACACGTGCTCTGATTATACAGGGAAAAAAAACATGTTTATTGCATGAAACTATTACTGAACGCTGACCCTGACAGCATGACTTCTTAGATGATATCAGGTCAAAGAGCAACAGGAAACACAAAAGGCAGGAAGAATCAAAAAGACAAATATGAGATTGATTTTAAACATCTATAGCTATTTGTTTATATATTAAAGGGGAGTGAGAGACACAGTAATCATTTCATTCCATTTATCTCATCTCAGTTTCTCCAAGAAATCATCACCAAGGCAACATCATCAGACTTATCCTACAACTACTTCACATTTTAATTAGGGAGGTTGTAATCGTAAACTATTTTTGTTAGAAGTGGTCACCTAACTGCACGTTTAAAGGAGGAGTTCACATTTCTTAAGTCCATTTCAACACATTAACCACGCTCTAAATGACACTGGCCTGTAATCGCACTGCAGCCCGTAATTGATCTGTTTAATGCATTTATTCATTGACTTTGTCCAATGTCATCATTCCTCTGCACAGGAATCAATGATACAAATGCTATTACTGATTATGCTGATCAATCCGATTCTAAATTGACTAAGTCATTCCTGTGGAGTTTCTGTGTGGAAATAATGTTTTCTGTGTCAGCAATGTCAACCACAGGACACCCCTGACAAGTTAAACCATGCTGCTTTGATAAATCAGCATGTTGCTTGTATTTATGCCATTGTTATTATCTTTATTATGTTATTATCATTTGGTCAGTTCATGCTAAACAGCACTTTGGTGCTATAAATAAAGTTGAGTTGAGTTGTATTAAAACAGCCACAGAAGATGACCATTGGTCTGTTGGCGTCATTTTAGGTCACACTTTACGCTCTGGGTGCATGATATTGAAATTTTGCAGCTACACAATATGCCAATATTTCCAAGGTAATAATGCAGCAACCAATATTTTTTGTCAAGGACACAAAGTCTCTGCTTTATTGAAATGGACCCTTTTTTTTTTTTTTTTTTTTAACAGTGTGACGGTTTATTTTTGTTAAAAAAAAAAGGTAAATTTATGAGTGTTTCTAAGAAATTAAAAGATGACAAAGTGGACCACCGTGCTACATTCTGAAAATATTACAGCTGTTACATGGGGGACAAAAACTCATTGGAGGCATTTTTCTTGATTTACTTGGTGTTTATTTACCAAGCATTAGGGTATTCTGCTTCCCTGGCCAATTTACCTTTGGGATTTCGTTTATATTTCATCATCTTGAATCTTTATAAGATGGATCCTTGACAGGTGCGATACCTTTGCTAATCAAACTGCTTTGCAGAGTTCAGATTTCTCTCCTCTAGAAAAAAAAGACTAATATTGATCATTTTTGAAGAATTTCATGAGAATGTGGGTATTGCATCCAGACAGATGCATGACTGTAAACCATCCTTAAGAGGATTATTTTTCTCATCTGAAGATACTCTGGGCTAAAATCCATGTGGTCAGTTTCCCTCCGTAGCTGCCTGAGAAAACTTGATTTGCAGATCGATCACTCATACTGTATTCTGAGAGGAGGATTAAAGAGCGACTGGTGGAACAGAAACATCTAACATCTCAAAAGACAAGGACAAATTCTTTACATTCGTCACGAGGAGACAAATAATAACGTGTTTCCAAAGAGGCGTGTTGATAAAAATGAATGAAGAAAAATCTGTAATGAGGACAGTGGGGGTGAAAAATGGTTCCTGATTATTTCGGTCCATCAGACCAAACGGATGAAGTTGGCAGCAGGACAGGATCTGACATCATCATTTGTGGATCAGGACGAAGGGTGTGGAAGTGATCCTGCTGGTTTGAAAACCATTGTGACAACAGCAGTTCGACCCAGCGCTCATGTTCTTACAGGCTAAAGTTTATCGACTTGAGAAAGTAGGAGGTCCAGAGAGACTGTGTCCTGCATGTTAGTGGGCCTTTGCTTTGGGCTGGGTGATTCTGCGGACAACACTGTACAGGACCCCAAAGTTCTGAAAAAGGAGTAAGAGGGAAGAGTTTACATTTTCTTATCGGTACAGGGAGACCAACAACATCAGTATACTTACAACAATTCACCAAAACAGACAGTAAGGAGTGGACACTACTGGCACTCACGACTAATGTGGTTCTACTATAATCCTGCATTTCTCAAAGATTTTACTGGTGTTTACAAAAGGTTATGGTTTAGTTACAAAATTATTTGGTATGACAGTTGATTGGGGCGTCGAAGGCGCTGTCTGATGCAACTGGAAGGTTCAGGTTCAAGTTCAAACCCAGGTCCAGCTGTCATATGACGATGTGTCCTTGGGCATGAGTCTTAACCCAAAGTTTCTTCCACTGCTGCATCAGTGGTGTGTAAATGGGCATGAAAGGGTGTGAATGCGTTTGTTGATACTGATGGACAACTGACAGAGAAACTCCAAACATCAGTGAGTGAATGTATGTGAATGTGTAGATGTGACCTGCGGTGTTAAGCTGCTTTGAGTAGTCAAAGACTAGAAAAGCACTTTATATGCTCAAGTCATTTACCATTTATCTTTGCCCTCAGCGACATCTGCTCCTTTTTTTTTCTTTTTAAAAACAAAAGCAAACCAGTTTCAGGGTACAATGGCTGATTTTGAAACTTGTCAGGTTAAAAGAAAAATCTCGATTTGATTAAAATCAACCTTCTGTCCAACTCTATGCAATGTTCACTGTACTTCAGCTTTCATTGGCTTTCTGGGCAAAAAATAGCATACTGAGAGCGTCACTAAAAAGGCTCTCAGGTGTTACACAGTGTGCACCATGCTCGCTGCAAAGGTTTGGCACAGAACAGGGGAGTAGCTTGTACATGCAAAAGTTGTGGTTGTAACTAGAGAAAGCTGCCAGGCATCTTACTTTAAAAAACAATTAGAGTGGAGCCAAAGTAATGCAATAATAAGAGGAAAGACTTTGGATTTTTTCTGCAGAGGTGTTGAGCAGCAAAGACAAAGAGAGTATGTGTTCATGAATCCCTAAAGGCGAGACAACAGATATTGATATGAGGAAATAATAACCCTTAATAAAGCCAACAGTTTATTCTGAAAACAGGCACAAAACGACTACATGGTTTATATATGAGAAATGCACTGTAACTGAATAATTTTCAAACACTTGAGCTACTTTAGAAACACCTGGTCGGCTCAAAATGTTGGACATTTCTTCCCAAATCAAAGCTTTCTTTTAAAAACACACTGTGCGACCTAACAATGCACCGTTACAATGCCTGTGTACATGAGCATTAATCCTTAAAGAGCACTTAACTTCTGGTTAAGTGTTGCTTACTTGAATTTGTTCATACAACAGCATTTTGGACAAGACCAGGCGCTATGATTCAGACAGCTACAGTGCTGACCTTTGGCTGACCTTTGGCTGACTATGTTGACGTTACAACAGATGCAAAAGACAGTGAGTGTATCATAAATACTTCTTATAATTTTCATCATGGTATCTGATACGTCTCAGATTGAAAACTAAACAACCACAAAGATTGCAACAGAACACCAGTGGACATGGTCACAGGTCCAGCTCACATCAGTTGGACTTTGGCTTGGCACATTAATACCAACAATATACGGTCATTGTAGAGGAATAGTGAGAGCACTTGACAGCACTTAAAGGGATAGTTTGGGTATTTTGAGGTGAGGTTGAGTGAGGCCACAGTGTCACAGCTCAGTCCTTTCTCTGTTCAGAAATCTTGGGACAGACACTAATACTATACATTGCTGTACGTGGTGTCAAACTGTGTAATTCAAAGAACTGTAGGAGAAAACAAGCCTCAAAAACCGTATGGGGTCATCACATGCTACAGTTTGTTTATATCAACTTACTTTCCCACTACCAAGCCACTTTGATTAAGTACTATTTTGAGATGTGGCATTCTTAATAGTTAAGAGTGCATTTATGTGTATTCATGTGAACTAAGAAAGTTTTCAATCTGAGATCACAGGGCTGTCACCTTATACTCAACATTCAAATATCCATTTGAGCATGGGGGGGTAAAATCTGCATTCAAACTGTATGAATACATTCAAATAGAAATTACAGCAGATCATCACAGGACTCAACAGCAAAAACATGATTATGTCCCAGAATTTAGTGCAGCTCATCCAAGCAGAAGAGAAGTTTTTGAAGCTGTTCTCTACTTTTCTGCATCACTGACAGCTTCTCCACAGATGCTTCATCAGGTGTTACGGTGTATCAAGTTACCATGCTATCTGGTGTCTTCGGTGGTCCACTGTAGACACCAGAGACCATCAAAGAGGCCCTCTTCTTCAAGCACTGAGTTTGTTTTCATTTATATCCCAAGCTGTGTCAAACACTGATGAACATGTTCATCTGTATCATCATTCATAAGATACTTGACCACCTCTATCAAACGACTGTTGTTGTTAGCTAAGCCTGCTTGTCTTCTTTCCATAATGCAAAGCACTACTCGTGATAATAGCAGAGCTGGTTATAATGTAATGAGGTAAGGCCAGTCCTGCCTTTTTGTGTGATTGTGCCTGCTTCAAAAATACTGCTGTGTGAACATGAAATGATCCAAAGGAAATCGGCAAATCTGCAGCATTTTTTCAGCTGAATCTGAACAAAGCAACCGATCTGTAGGTGTGAAAACCATCAGAGATTTGTTTTTAAGGACCACGTAGACCAGATTATTTTTCATGGAGAAGGAAACCTGCAAATATTGGGATCATGCCTTACTAAATCAATAATATCAACTGACTAATAGGCCAAAGTAAAGCTCTTAATAATTGAACACGCCCCTTTCACTCTCTGTGTGTTTGTAGGAAAGGTATACAATATTTTCTAAAGTGCTGTTTGGAAGTGTTTTTTTTATATATATTAGTTCAATCCATCTTTAAAATAAAGCTCTACAGAACATTTATATAATGTGGTGCATGTTTGAGGGGGGCTACAGGAAACAACACAACACACACTGACTCACCTGAATAGCCAGATACATCATCCCCAAGTATGCTGCAATGCAGACTGCAAGCAGCAAGTCAAAAATAGCCGGCTTCACTCTGGAGGACGAGAAAGAGAAAGAGTAAAATAGAGCTGGAGGGAAGGCAAAGAAGAATAAAAAAAGGACATAGTGGGCTGGTCTAGAGTTTATCCTTTGCAAGTATAGACAAGAAAAGTTTACTGAGGAATGACTAAAAGCATGTTTCAAAACTTTCAGGGGAGAGCTCACAAGAAAGGTTTATGTAACAAATGTGTGTGTGTGTGTGTGTGGGTGTGTGGGTGTGTGTGTGTGTGTGTGTGTGTGTGGGTGTGTGTGTGTGTATGTATGTGTTCTGGGGTATCTGAGGACAAAGAGGAGCTTGTTACCTGTAAGCATTCATGGTCTGCTTCAGCTGGTCATAAAAAACAAACTCTGGATCCCTGAGGAGGAGCAATAAGAACTCTCAGTAATCCAAATCCAAAGATACATTTACATCATCACAGGAATTACCATTTCAGATTTGGTTTGAAAATATTTCAAGAATTTAAGAATCTAAATACTGATGTCGCCATTAAATTTGTTTTATTTATTTATTTTCTTTTTTTTACAACTTTATCATTTTTCCATATCAAGAACATTGACATCATTAATTAAGTATTTCTTACAAAAGTTGTGAACCCTCCCTATCCAGGTGGCGTCCCCATAACCAAATCCACATAAACACTCACATATCAAATGGGTAAACAATACAGCAAAGAGAGAGAGAGAGAGCAAAAAAAAACAGACAGACAAAAAAGACTCAACCCAGTCTGCGGTGGTCATCATGGTCATAATAGCAACGTTCCAGACCTCCAGCATAAGAAATATAAGTAAATTAATAAATAAAGAAGAGATTTTCCAATGGTCAATTATGGGCATTAGGAGGGCTAGGACAGTAGTTAAAGAGAGAGAAAGAATTGAAAATTCATTAAAATAAATTCATTGATAAACTAGAAAAGCACTCAGAGAGCGCAGACCTCCACCAAGCAGCTTCAGTCCACTTTGGCAAAAATGCTCCTATCTGGCAATGTTACAGAATCCTTTAAAAAATTCCTGTATCCGGATGGTGATCCGGAACAGTCCCAAAAGCTAATAATTTCTTCCTTGTCCCATTCCACACATTTCCTGAAAATTTCATCCAAATCTGTCCATAACTTTCAAGTTATTTTGGACACAAACAGACAGACTAACCAACGCCAGCAAAAACATAAGGTCCTTGGCAGAGGTAATAAAAGCAATGAGTCTGGCAAAAAGGTAGGCTCTTAATATGAGCTATGAACTGTGACCAGGTTCTGTCATATTTATCCTCCAACCCGTGTACTGTATATCTAATTTTTTCCAACATCACCTCTCTTTAATCCAATGAATATAGGAAGGAGGGTTCTTCCCCTTCCAGTTGAGCAGTATAGACGTCGGGCATGTAATGATGCAAAAGCAACTGCATTTTTGTGGAGGTGGGACAGTTTTAGCTCATCACTTACTACACTAAAGATAGCTGTCAAAGGGCCAGGTTGCAGTGTTTTGCCAGGTATGGCTGAGAATGATTGGAAAATTGAAGATCAGAAACTATCCAAAGATGGACAGGATCAAAACATGTGCCCCAGGGAAACAGGAGAGTATTGACATCTAGGGTCACCATTATATTCTTAAAAATGAAGTTTTTCTCTTTCTTTGTCCTTGACTTACCTTTTGTCAGCTTTAACATAATGTTTCTTGACATCTTTGAGGTAATGACTGAGGTGATACTCCAGAGTGGACACCACACTGCTGTCTTTGTCCACCAGCTGAGCAGCTCTGGGCTGCGACGTGAGCCAGTCCACCACCGCTGACATCTGCTCCTCCTGCACGTGCTGATAGGACGAGAAAGGTTTGAAAAGAGCGGCACACAAACAACCACAGGCAAGTCTGAGGCATGAGGATAAAATCTAACAGACTTTGGAAGACAATGGTTCCCCTTTAAGAAAACAATGCCAACATGTGCGCTGATCTAGCGTGACGTTATGACCACCTGCCGCCCTGACTTGTCTGCAGCTCTGCAGCCCCATACACAGCAAACTGGTGCATGCGTATTCTGACACCTTTCTACCACAACCAGCATGACCTTCTCCAGCAATCTGAGCAACACTAGCTCTTCAGTTGGATTGGACCACATATGCCAGCCCGAGCTCCCCATGAGCTTTAACCACTGTTCCTTCCTTGGAGCACTTTTGAGAGATACTGACCACTGCAGATGAGATGCTCTGACACAGTCGTCTACACTTGCTCATTTTTCCTGCTTTGAACATCCACTTCACTGATCAGTCGTCATAATGTTAGGCCTGATCGGTGTAGTTCCTTAGTTTGGGTCTTGAAAGTCTAAATTTGATATAAAAACACGTTTAGGAACCCTATGAATGACATGTATATAACAGTGGTGTTACCAAACAGATTAATCTTTCAGTCTCTCACAAGTTTGACAACTCAAACTAAAACTGAAAGACACACACTGCGTTTGACTGTAGTTTGAGACTTAAAGGCAGAGGAGCAGCTGACCTGATGGACTTACCATTTGTTCAGTAAAGATCTGCAGGTCTCCAGGAGCCCCCTGTGTCACACAGGAACAACAAACATGTCGAAGTACTATTATAAAACAAGGAGTAACACAGTTTATGCATTTTCTCTTAGTGTGCGAGTGTGTTAACCTTTTCAGTGAGATTGTATATGACCCGTGCCAGAGCTTCTGCCACCACTTTGGTGTTCCTGCTGAGTTTCTTCACATCTACATGAGGCCTGTGGACACAAACACACGCACACAGACGGTCAGGGAGGGAAGTGAAAATGGGCAGAAAACAGAAGAGAAACCAGAACCCTTCAAGAGGAAACCCATTAGAGAGCATCTACAAAAAAGTAAGAGAAAATGAAATCGCACATCGGCTGAGAGGTCAAGGGTAAGCCTGTCAGAATGGTTCACAAACAAACAGACAGCTGAGAGATGAAGTCTAAAGGAGGATAAGATGAAGGACAGTAGAGGTAAAAGGTGTTTCCCCACATTAAAAAAAAGGAATCAAATCCAAAACCTCATGCTGATCCCAAATCTGACTGAAGTACATGAAAACAGTCAGTGTGATGTAAACTACGCTCTGCTCACATGATTCCTCTCTTTTTGTGGAAAAAGGATTTAACATGACGTAGGGGCGGGAACTGGTCTACAACACCAATGACATGAGTGAAAATCAGCTAGAAATGGAAACAACTCTCATTTTTTGGTGTTTTCAGAGACTTGCAGTAATGAACCCACCCAGCAGGGGGCTCTCCCGCTCCGAAGCGAGAGAAGGGGGACACTGACCGCACGTCCATGATGCTGGAGCGCTGAGCCAGACGGTGGGTCGGCAGGTGGGACAATGTGAACGCCGGCAGCCTGCGGATTCCAAAGCGCTCATGCTCCCAGGCCAGCATGTCGTCTGCCAGGTTGATTTTCTTGTGCACCATGGAGAACTTGACCTCTGGGTACTGACTGGAGACCACCTGAGTGGAGGAGAGAGGGGCAGAAATACAGTTATTAGATGTGTTCTACAATCCAACAAATACTGCAAATGATTAAAATAGGCTAGGATGAGGACAAGACCAGAGAGACCCTCAACACGCACGCACACACAAGGAACACCCACAGCAACTACAGAAGTCGATTATTAACCACTCTCAGGGAATTTAAGGAATTTAAGGAATTTCTGAAGTTGCAACAGCGAGAAATTAGTAAGGCTTTTGCACGGCATATTCTGAGGGCATTCAGATTTAACGTAGGACTCAAAGACTTTGATGCCTATTGTTTTAAAAACTTCCAAGCTTCTCCTGTCTTTTGCTCAGAGTCTGTGAATACCAAATACAACAGCAGTCAAACCAGTGACTGAACCAGTCAGCCAGATGATTTCAAGAAAACATGAAGAGCATTAATAATTTCCACTGCTATGTTTTTTTTTCTGTTTCTTACCATTTCCAGTTCTTTAAGCAGAGAGTACTGAGGTGTTCCCTCTTTTGGGGGTTTGGATACATGGAGGTGCAGTGAGTCTCCGTTCCCCAAAGTGTCCAAACATAACACAAAGGCCACATTGTCCTGCAGCAGGCTGGAGTCTGAGGAGAAAGGGAAGGATTTGAAGAATTCATCGTATATAAAAGCAAAACATGTCTTAGTTTGAATTCTTAGTTATTTTGTTTGGAATAATTCTGTTTTAAAACATACATACTTGATAAGTTATTTAACATGAATTGAGGGTCTTGGAGCTAACTTTTTCTTTGTATACAATGACTTACTAGCCATGAATTCTAAATTTAACTAAATCTGGCTGTATAAGCTCTGGTCACGATCTTTGTAAATGATTGGCAGCCGTACCTGTGTGGTCCAGGTTGTCTTCCAGCCAACGTTTGGTGCCTTGGTAATTAAACTTTCCTCCTCCAGAAACAAAGAACAGCAGGTTGTACCTGAAAACACAGCATGAGAAAATATTAATTTAATTTAATCTTTGAGGACAAAACACCTGCAGTAGGGATTGTAATACTTGAATTCTGACATGGAAACCACTGCGTTAATTACAATAGTTGGTACTAATTCATGTTGTTGCTAAATACAACCAAGCCTCGTCTTGTTTTGATAAATAACTCAACATGAACTTTTCATGAGTCTTTCACTGAAAGTCATCTTCTGATATCTGCTGGTTTTATAGCCTCAGTTAAATAAAGAGGGAACAGCATTGTTAAAATCTGCTCTGAAAGGGGGGGATTTTTTCCTTTGGGGCCAACAGGTGCTACATAAGGCTGAATGTATGTAAGCACGCTCTGATCAGTTATTGTTGCCACTTGTATATTATATTCTTTCCTTTCCTTTGCAAATCATTTAATCAGACTGATTCGCTAACCGTTTTTATTCTGTCTGATTACTTATTAGAGGTCTCTAGAAAAAAATGTTTTGCATTTGAAACGAATTACAGCGTCATAAACACAAGGAAACCATCCAGCAACATGAAGAGCTCTAACGTGGGCTTTTTCATTTTCACTGAACTCCAGTCGTTACACCATTTTGATCAGGAACGAGGAATTTCAGTGGGAATTTCCCTTTTATACCCAAATCTGAGCCGGCTCACTGGGCTTCTCTACAGTCAGAAATTATTCAAGCATAACATCCAACCAATAAAATTATTTTTTTTCTTATCAGGAATGCAAGTAAAAAACTCTAATTTGCCATCTTAATTCAGAAATAATAATGTGCTTTACTATTTTTTTGGAAAACAGTCTTTTTGAAAATGAATAGATAACAATAACTATATTTTAGCATTAAAAATATCATTTTAGTTAAAGAGCTTCTTCGTACTAGTTTATGAACCATTACAGACACCTAAAAAAATATTTTAGTAATTACTAATGCAGTTAATTTCAGGCAGCTGTGGGAGGTGGTCTAGTAGATTTGTTTATCAATGTATGTTCTTTAGAAGAAACAGAAATGATTGAGCATGTCCATGAATCGGTTTTGATACATCTAATTACAAACATACTTGCTTCAATGTAAAATAAATTTTCACCAGTGGCCCAGCAAAAGAAACTGTTGTTTCATTTCATAAAGCCTCTCCCTCCTCTCTCTGTGCAAACTGAGAGTGTATTGTTTCCGGTGTGTTGCGTCTTTCTAACTTTCCTGTTAAAACAGTTTTAATTTCAACATTAAGGTTTTATGTTTTATTTTGTGTTGTCCAAGAGTATGTATATTATTCTAACTAGCTGATATAACCATTTCAAATACATGAGCCGTATATCTTGAACACATTTTATTATACCTTTCTCTGTCAAAACATATTAACCAATCTAAGTGCTCAGCAGACAGAAGCTCCTAAAATATCACCCTCTGAAAAAAGGGGATACATGGTGAATCGATTTAAATTGAAAATCAATTGATGCCACATGAATCAGAATCAAGTTGAATCATGATCTGCTGTTAATCATTGTTTATATCAGGATATGGTTTTAAATCCTCTCCTATATTCTTAGCCTCTGTGTATCTCTCGTTGTTTGCGTGTCACCATGTTTAATCTGTGTTTTGATGTTCAAACTGCCTCTACAGGGATTACTGAAATGGCTTGAATGTTGACTCTTGCATGAGGGGATGACTTTATCTCACAAAGACAATTTACAGTCAACATCAGCTCTCTCCTACCCCCTCCACATGAACTTCTCCTTCCACTCAGCCACTGTTTCATACATTTAGGGAAGAAGAATGAGTCTGCACTGTGTTACTGACAGCAGTGAGAGTTTAAAGCAGCCCTCTGTGATCGTGGGAGCCAGCAGAGGGATCATATAGTGTTCAGTGTAGGTGTAAAAAAGCATTTGTAAGGCTGCATGGTGTTTAAACAAATGTAATAGACAGAGCAAATAGACTGTATATTGTGCTCAGGTGAAACGCTCTGCAATCAATACTGCTCTTACATTTCATCGTACACATAAAACAGACAGAGTGCTGTAAAGAGCTTCATTGATATTTGGAACACCTGCTCTTTATGTAGTTACATGTGCCCATATCGAGTTAAACTTCTTTTTTAAACTTAATTCCAGCAGTGGAATCAATACTCACTCAGCATGTGTCCTTTTGTAGGTGTAAAGTTTGGAGAAGAGACGAGCCAGCTCAAGTAACATGGAGACTCCACTACCGTTTGAGTCTGCTCCGTAGGACAGCCACTAGAGACGACATCACGCAGAGAGACATTTTTCACTAACAGTTGATCTCTGACTGATAGCTGCACAGTTTTTGGAGATACCATGTCTAACTTGTCATCTTAAAGTAAAGAAAGTGTTAAACAGAGCTGATTGTACAAGTACTGATTAAACATTCATCAGTACCACCTTCCTGAGTGTTCACAGGAGCCAGAGCATATTTGTAAGACAAAAGAAACACTGGACGCACCGGGGCAACACCAAAGGAATCGTAGTGAGCAACCACAACAATAGTGGGCAAGTCCTCTCCTCCAACCCCAGCCAGGCGACCCTGCGGATCAAAAACAGAGCCGTTAGAGCAGGTTTACCTCAGCCAAGGGGGTTATGTTTTTGCTGGCATTTGTTAGTTTCTTTGTTTGTTGCTTTGTTCTTCAATTGTGAACAGGATAACTCAAAAAGTTCTGAACAGATCTGGATGAAATTCAATGAATGTTGATCACAGCACTAGGAAGAAGTCAAATTTTGTGGTGACCTGAACCCTGATGCAGATCCAGCATTTTCTTAAGGATTTGATATAATTGGGAGGTCTGGGCAGTTTTCCACATTTTTCCAAATATTCACCAAGTTCTCGTCAGATTTTGATGAGATTTTCAGGGAATGCTGATCACAGCACAAGAAAAAGTTGTTCGATTTTGTAGCTGACCCAAATCCTGATGCAGATCCAGAACTTTTTTAAGGTTTTGTTAATACTGCAGGACAGGGCAGTTTTCCACGTTAAACAATAACTTGCCCAGTAATGTCAGAAAATCCTTGATGTAGGATTGAGCTCTTGGAGCATTTTGAGTTTAACATTTCATATAGGAGTGTCTATTCTCTTGTTAACACAGGCAGAGGGCAGAGGGCTGAGGGTTACGGTCACAGTTGACCTCCTGACCAGATTTTGAGGGGAAACCCTTTTCTTCTACCTAATCTACTGCAGTGTGTGTGACTAAACCCCATTTATTCTGGTTAAAAAACAAAGCTCAGATTAGAGTCTCAAAGTAAATCTTCATTCCTGCATAGTTTCACAACCTTCCTGACTTATGGCTGGATCAAAAAAAAACAAGACTAAAGCTGCACAGAGGGACAAAAATACTGGAGCAACAGATTTTTCCAGAGGGAGCCAAAACAGTTCAGGAATTACTTTATGCCTCCACTTGACTCTGAGGACAAAAAGCAAGAAATGCCTTTTCCTATCAGTGTTTGGGTTTTCCTGGAGAAGGGACACCCCAAAATCCAGATTTATTGTTGCAATACCAATACAATCATTTGTGAGTAAGAACAATATTGATTATATCTGCAGTAGGATATAATGCCCCAATCAGGTTCATACAGCTAATAATACACATTGAATGGATTCACCAAGGTTAGGTCCACATGTATTATTGAAATATGGAGGTTTCCTCCTTTGTTTTTAAAAACCATCCCTGTCCACACTGGGGCATTTAAAAAAAAAAATCCCCCTCCATACAAAAACGCATAAATTTACTGTTAAACGCCTTTTTTTTTTTCTACTTTGTATCTATATTCATGATAATCACATTATTTGCACTTTGTATGCAAAAACAGCTTTCTCCTCAGATCTATTCCTACCACCGTGTCCTGGTGTTAACGTTTAACTATTGGTAATGTTAACTGGTTATAGCAGACATGTTGAGCAAACATTTCCTTGTTTATATTTCAGTTGGAGACATATCTAATTATTTTGACCAAACCTGTTATTAAAAAAGTTTTGTGGGTACTCCTGTTGGTTACAAAAAATATTATAACCTAGACAACCAAAGACATGCAGCCATGGGTCTCCAGTCAGTGTGGTCACTTTATGAAACAATAACACCAGGTCCTGCCAAAGCTTTAACAGCATTGTATCAAGTGTTTTTAATTCAGCATCATAGTGAGGGACTGACAGAAAGTATGTCCTGGCATAACAAAAAGAAAAACCTCTGATTTTTAAAATACCCGCCTACATGCGGACATAGCCTACGACTGATCACCAGGCCTGAACAATGTATTACTGTGTCTCTGCAGTTTCAGTGAGTAAATATGCAGAAATTTCAGAGTTAATCACAAAGTAAATCATACTACCATTTGTGACTTGATAGAAATGTCATCAATTATTTTTATGTTTCCTGGTCTGTCTAAAGTAAAAGTCCACCTATTATCACCATCAGGGGGCTCATACCATGCTTATTCTTTAGAATAATTAAATCACACAATATGATGATTCACTAACTAAACGTCTTAGTTTACAATAATAAATTCACACCAAGGTTTCCTTTGGTCAGAGGCAGTTTAGATTGGATGCAAAAGAAACTCATCTTTTAAATCCAACCTATGAACAACTAGAAAAGCACTCAGAGAGTGCAGACCTCTGCCAAGCAGCTTCAGTCCACTTTGGCGAAAATGCTCCTATCTGGCAATGTTAAAAAATCCTTTGAAAAATTCCTGGATCTGGATGGTGATTCGGATCAGTCCCAAAAGCTAATCATTTCTTCCTTGTCCCATTCCACACATTTCCTGAAAATTTCATCCAAATCCATCCATAACTTTTCAAGTTATCTTGAACACAAACAAACAGACAAACTCACCAACGCCGGCAAAAACACAACCTCCTTGGCGGAGGTAATTATTAAAAAAAACAAAACAAAACAAAAAAAAAAACAGTCTTTAAGGACTGAATGCATTTATTAAGCAAAAAGTCTGATAACTCAGTTTCTAAAAAAATGTTTAAACATTATATATAAATATTTATTTACATAGGTATATGCTTTGCATTCAAAGGGCCACCAGAGACAAGTAGACGTTGTTCTTCAGACCCACATGTCAACAACATATGGCTGAGGTCATCCAACAACCTAATGTTTTAACATCACCTTCAAAGTCATCTTTAACTAGAGGGCAACACCCTGATGTAAACCTGGAGTCAAATGGAGCTATGAGCATACAAGAACATTTAATCATGAAAACAATCTTACTCAGAGCCAGTTTTACGTAATCTGATTTTTATGCCCATTTACTGTGGGAGGAAACTTGACCAGAGGGGAAACAAAAACTAAACCTTACACGGAAAAAAGACTGCTTTAAGTCCAGAACATTTCTGCTGTGAGTCAACAGTACAAACCACTGAGCCTCTGTTCAGCTTGAAACCATCTGTGTCTGCTGCTCTGAGGGTTTTTCTGTGTGCAGGTATTTGCTCAGGGTTTTTTTTACATTTCAAGTTGTTTTCTTACCATATAAGGTATTTTGGATAAAGCTTTGGAAAACACCGGACTCCAAAATATGAAAAACCTAAGCATATTAAGCACCTACAGGTGTTTGAACATCAGACGATCATGTAATTGTCTCTTGTTTGGTAGAGTGCTTTCCAACAAGTTCACAAGGTTAACATTTTGTTGAGATTATGGCTGAACCTCTCACCTCTAAACTGGTGATTGCCCAGTCACTGATGGCTTTACTCTGAGCTCCACTTGTAACCATCTGAAAGCCATTGGCTGTGGCAGTATGCAGCAGCACTACAGGAAAAAAAGGAAAGAAAGATTTCATTTGAAGTGACTGACCTGCACATTTTCTTGTTGTACAGAGTGCTTACTTAAATCTAATAAAACACTGATTTGTTTCTGCATATAATACACAGACTGAAATCAGCAAGAAGGTGGGGATGGTGGTGTCTACCTTCGGCTGCTGATAAGGAGCCCTGTGAGGAGGAGGAGGTTAATGTTTGGGTGTAGATGGACAGCAGTTCATCGTCTTCCATGGCAAAATAGACAGGGACGATGGTCTCAGTAGCCAACATCTCTGGCTCAAGCTCCATGAACTGCTGTAGAGGATGAACAAAAAGGGGAGAGAAATTCAAAATACTGTGGCTGTTTGGTTGTTTATTTGCATTAGATGATAATGGTGTAGAACTAAAACTGAATATCACTTTCAGTTCCTTTCACACCACAAGCTGAGTACAGATGAAGTTTAAAAAGTAATGAAAATAATTATGCACGTGGCATGGCAACTTTATTTATCCCATAAGCACCTAACATATAACAAATCACAATGCTTCACATGGTTCAAAGTAAGGACAACTAGTGACATTAGAAGCTTAAATATCATCGCAATGAACAAAAGGACATTAAAATATAAACACACTCATGTATCAAATCAAGGAAATAAAGAATGAAAAATATAAAAGGATAAAATAAAAGGGTTTAATTGGTTGACCCATCTACTCTGTCATGATTCTTCAGTTCACCGCTGCTCAGCGTCATATTTTCAGCAACTCTGAATTCACTCTACGGTCTCTGATCTGCACTGGGCTTGCCACTCCAAGCCAATGGACCTAATCCATTGATGAAACAATGGCAGGACATCACATCAGAAGGTCTATTTGGGGGCTAGGTAAAACAGCAGTTTCAGGCAGTTACTGGCACTGTAAACAAAAGAAGAGAGAAAGTTCTAATCCTGCAGACTTCACAGGAATAAGCCGGAAATACCACAGCATTAACTAAAACATCTTTATGGCCTGAGAGAAGAGCTCATCAGCTCACAACGCAATGTTATGAACACACAAGCAAAAATGGGCAAGATACCCATCGTTCATCCCCCAGCCAATTCAACAGAGCTTATATGCAACTGCAGAGAAATTAAGCTCTACCATCATCTTCACCATCAATATAATTTCCACAGTGGCAAATTATTAGTGACCCCATCCTTTGATTCACATTGCATTATGTTACTGAGGAAGTGCAGGTAGGCATGGCACAGAAGGAGCTCCACAAACACACACAGTCAGACACAAATAGACATAGTAAGAGAAAAACACAAAAACACACATAACAATGCGCTCCACTGCTGGCTGCACAAATCCCATTTCGCCCCTGTCACACCTATGAATGTAACTCCAAAGCTGGCCCTGAGGAAAGGTCACGCAGTCTCCTCATTATGCCTCCTTGTAATACATACTGAAGACAAAATGTTACAGGCCCTTTGAATTAGTCAAGTGATTAACAAAAACAAAGTTTACGGTTACCTGTACTATGTCTTGGGGTACAGCAGACATGTTCTTTGGTAGGATGATGACAACTGCACCAGCTGACTGCCGTAAGGCTTTCTGATACTCTTCATAAGAAAAATCTGCCAGCCGCATGATAACACAACGACGACTTAGTACCTCCGCCTCCACAGTACGAGCCTCCGTGTTCAGGATGGCATTCCTGGTACCTGAGGGACAGAAAACATGTGGATTATAACTGGGATACTTCATCTTTGACTTAAATGTCACTGTGATGCACTGAATGATAACACTAAAGGTGTGTACACACCGAACACGACTTTGCGACCTCGGCAACCACTCTCCATGTAAAGTCAATGTACAGTCGTGATGGGGCGGGGCTAACCCTCCCGCGACGGACGCGTCTTGGGCGACCACGTTACTTAGTCGCCAAAGTTGAAAAGTTTGAACTCTCCAGGCGATGTCGCGTGTGGCTGTGCGGCAACAGCCAATCAGCGTTGTGTGGGTGTGTGACGGTACCCGTGACAGACAGTTTTCATTCCGGTTCACAGAGTGACAATCCAACTAGACGGGACCGCAGAGAACTCACAGACGATGCTGCTGCAGGGCCAGCAGCTGCAGTGTTTTGTGTTTGGTAGGTGAGTGAAAAGGATACAGTTGGAATAATGTCAGCTAATATATCCTATTATATGATATATGATATGACTGCGGTGAAACTCTAGCGGGTGTGTCGTTACTGAGCGACAGCAACGGTGACCAAAATTAGGTATTTATGGACATGGGACGCGATTTCAGTGGGCAACGTGATTTCAGTCACTAAGTCGTGTGAACGCAGCTTAAGTTATACACTTAGGAAGATGATACAAGTTTTAGAGACTGCATTATCAAACCCATTCACTTTTGAAATTCATTAAACAATCAATTGATCTTTTCAAAATCCATTTCAAGCAACATGAAAAGCAGTTATTACAGCTACTTATTGCTTTTTCCTAATGTGATTATACACAGTAAATGCGCTTTACTAGTCATCTAACAATTCAAGCTTTTATACTGTAGGTCACACTTACCCATTGACTACCATTCACATCACTTTCATTTCTCTTTAGGTAGACAGACTCTGATCTGTTTTCATGGTTAAACATGGGAAAAATATTGGCACTGTGGGAGCACTACACCAATGGAAGTAATTTTTGCTGAGGTTGATCTTCTTCCTTCTAGCTGTAATTACAGAATGCCTCAAACCTCAAGACAAAGCATGCCAGAACTTCTTTTATCCCGATTGCCAATGAACATTTTCATTGATTGGCCTGTCTTATCTTCTTGTGTGTATTTTAATGCATATTGTGGATTAGATTGTTTTGTTAGGTTGCAAACTTTGACTATTTATTGATCATAAATTTATTATTTGATATCCTCCTTGCATCGATTATTCATGATTACTATTTATTTTATCTACTGTGCAGCACTTTACTGAGTGAACACATTTAATTGAGCCGTGTCAGGTCCTTAAGCCTCTGGCTCATTGTGGTGTAAGAACCTCTGCATTTCACTTGTGCTTAGAATTTACCAAATGTCTGTATGTTTTATATCTCTCTCGTGTACTTGTTGTGTAGTGATGCTCGTAGTATAGCCCTGATTTTATACAATTAGTGCATCACCTCCCTCAGTTGAAACAAGTGTAGCCTCAATTGCCAGTGTTCCACATATTAAATGAATGTATTACACATTTTTAGGGGCAACATCCCATAGACCGAGGGAGTTGAACTTTGCTACAGATGCACAGTGCGCATGTTACACCCCTTCTTCAACTTAAAATTTAAGACCAAGATTTCCATCAGTTTCATGAGTTTGAGCCCCCTGCAAAAAACGCAGAAAATCTGAGGCAGAACCTTTAAAAACACAGATAATGACCAGATAAATGTCTGTCAGTTATATCTTTCTTTCACAAGACATTCATATAGGAGTCACCTTTTCCCCGTGGCACAACTACACCATGCCTGAACATCCCTATCTATTCAAAGAAAGCTGATTGTTCCGGTTGTTTTCTGAATCAATTGCATCAGCTGGAAGTCTTGAAAGATGAATCTGACAGATGACAACCATGATATCCGGCAAATCAAACTGTTTCGAAAGGTTAAAGCGATTCTTACATGATAAAACGTGACGTGATTAATTATTTCTTAGTCAAAGACAAAGATAAAAGTAGGAAGTGGCATGCAAACCTAGGCTATGTTTGTTTAGTTTTAACAACATTTGAATTAATATTGACCCAGTAATGCAAATCTAACTTTGATTTATACCATGGCACTTTTACCTAGCATGTGTGTTCTTTAAATTATTTATTCAGCTCTTATTTCTTGATTTTCTTTTACGTGGTCGGCGAGCTTGTCACTCTTGCTAGCATTGCTAAGCTACATTAGCAGCTAGTTAGCCTAGCTGTCATTGAAACATTACATCGATTTAATAAACACGAGCAGCTGCCGACAGCTCCACTGATCTGAGTGAGGCGTAGGAGCCAGTGCTGAGTGCCGTTCTTGTTATTTCAAAGGTGTTTTGGAGGGGCTCTCACCGTAGGGCTGTCCCTGCAGGTCATACTGCTGCATGCGGTACACCGTGAACTCATGCGCCGCCTCGGCCGGGAGCGGAGACACCAGGATCAGCACCGCCGGGATGAACACGATGAAGGTGAGGGGGAAAGACGATTTAAACATGTTATCGAACACTTCACTCGCCTCCTCAAACATTGTGGCGGTCGTATTCAGCTCAGACAGAGAAATAAAAACACTATTTTTAGTTGTCACTGCTCCGTGAATATGACAGCCGGGGTCCTGATCATCTACCAGCCAACCAACTGAACAACAATTATGATCAGGCAGCAGTCCGGACAGCCTGTGACTCTGGACTGATGGCATAAGAGCGAATAAAATTTGATCTACACTTTAGTAACAGACGACGGAAGTACATTATAATCAAGAAATAATCTGTTCAGATGAATAATGTTTTTCTCACAAACAAACATTTAACACTTTGCCCAATCAGCGGTCCTTCAGGGACCGTGCAGGACAGCTAGAAATGTAGGATTGTTTTATTTACATACACTGGGTAGCGCTGTTTACCGCAGAAACATGTTTGATTATCATTTAATCAATCAATCAAAATTTATTTGTAGAGCACTTTACAACACTCGAAGTGACCAAAGTGCTTTCCAGTTAAAAATAGATAATATGATAAGAAAATCAATGCATTATCGAATCAATGCGTAACATTAACATTCTCAAAATAATTCTTCCCCACAGAAAAGAGACTAAATACAAACTACATATTTTTATAAAAAGGTTGAAAATGCATACGAATGTGGATGGAAAACATGAAATTGACTGAGGAGTTAGAGTACATTTTGTCTGTCTTTCAGTATGAAGTGTTTTGGCAGGGGCAGCTTCATTTTTTTCCCTTTTTAAAAGTAAATTATATATAAGTGGTGAGTAGATTTTTTTGACACAAGATTTAACTGATAGTGATAACAATGTCAACGTGAAATTCAGTGTTTTTGTCCTTGAAATACTCTCCAAACTGAGGTGTTGCAATACAAAAGTGCAACTGTTCCCTTTATAATATTGATTATATCACAGTTCTTATAATAATAATAATAATAATAATAATAATAATAATAATAATAATACAAAAATAAAACTAATAATAATAATAATAATAATAATAATAATAATAATAGTAATAATAACAATAACAATAATAATAATAATAATAATAATTATTATTATTATTATTATTATTATTAAGTAGTAGTAGTAGTAGTAGTAGAGGTATCATTACCTGAATTAAAAAAAAAAATCTGTTACATAAAGTACTTTTTTAACTTTAAATTTGAATCTCTTGGAAAAAATGGCATTTAAAACATGTCAAAGATTATTCTTTTTTTCTTCACTTTTCGGAACTTCTTGTATCACTCATAATCCTTGTAAAACCAGGCGTTAAGCAACAAAGTACAATAAACCTGTACACATTTTATTAACATCTGTAATATAAAATGTAACATTTTTTTTATTTTCTGGGTAATTCAGCTTATTTATTTAAAGAAAAATTCCAAGACTGGATTTGAGAAAAAATTTATAAAACTGGATCAGTTTTATTTTCTATTTGTTATTGTAATGGATGACCAAAATTTTGTTTAATCATACCATGGAATCTACTATTTAAAATGATATTTGTTATTGACAGCGACCTCACAGAGTAAAATGATCTCTTATCTGTCATGAAACAAGGCACATAAGAAAGGATGAAAATGCACCATGCCAACACCAGAGGTCAGATAGACAAAAGGGTTTAATTGGTTACCAGGCAGGGTTCTGTACACAAAAGGGCAGTCAGATCAGGCAATGGTTTCCAAAACATGAGGCAGAAAAGGCAAGGTCAAAAACAAGCAATGCTTGGTAAGACAAGACTGATCATGAATGCTGGGATGAAGACGGTGAGGCACAGCGAACTGGCAGACAACAGAGGGAGACATCAGGTTAAATACAAGCGGTAAAAAGAGGTGATGGGAAACAAGTGGTTTCAAACAATCGGGGGCAGGTGTGACAAGACGGGGGCAGGGCAGACGGGAACAATCTGGAACAGAGACAAGGGTTAGTGCTTTCAAAATAAAACAGGAAAAACAAGATAAAGGACATGAATGTGCAAAATAAAAAACACTTGACCAACATGACATTATGAAGTTGTTTTAAAGTGTATCAGATTGGAAAATGCTTTTTGTCTTTAAATCTTTCCTCCTGTTCAGTACCCAAACAACAGTTGAGAGGGTATCATTATGAATGAGTATTTTACACTAAATTGATTACCTTCTGACTTTTAGCTTTCTTGACCAAGTGGGTGTTAATGACAGAGTACTAAAATTTCGTGGATGAATTTTACATTTTACTTTATAGAAAATATGTGCTGTTGTGCAAAATAAAAGTCAACTTCCACAAAGGTTTCCTCTGCTTTTGCAGGGCTAAAGAAGTATCCTTTTTACAAAAAAAATCACTTTTACAAATATGCTGTAACTTTAGGAATAACAATAATTACAAATATTTACTTTAATTATATAATGCAGTCTTTCTTCACTTAAAATGAATAAAACCCAGATGTTCTGAAAGTCTGTGATGATTGAGAGGGTGATCCTTAATTAAAGATAAATTTGGGTCTCAAATAACAGCATCGATGTTCAAGGTCATCGCTGCTTAAATTGTGTTTATTTTTTCATGATTTGTTTCTCTGTAAGAAGCCTGAAAATATCAGATGCAATCTTTTGTTATCACTTAAAAAGGATGGGAAAAAAAGTGTCATTTCAGAGAAAATAAACTAATTGCACAAATCTTCTTGTTTTCATTAATTTCTAAATTTATGATCAGTGTTTTTTATGATTAAAAACAGCCGGCTTATATAAAACTGTTAAGTTGGATGGAGCTGAAATTAATGTTCTGTCTCTTCCTCCTCTTTTCTCCCTGCCTTCAGCTCCTGAGGCCGCTTTGCTAAGTGGCAGATTAATGCTGATATGATGTCCTGCGATCCCACTTAATGGACCTTGGCGTCATTATTTCCTGTTGTATGAGTAATCCCTGCCTGCACTGGTGAGGGAGCAAGCAGCAAACAAAGCCTGCAGCAAATGAGGATGTTGAGTAAGTAATTGTAATTATTTAAACACTAATGAGAAATTATAATTTAGAGATCAGCTGACACGGATGACAGAAAACAGCAAATGTCTCCAGAGGAAAATAATGAGTTAGTACATATGCTTGACAAGTCACATGGATCTGGTTTCCCTGAATTTTAAACATCTTGTGATCAAAGCTTTATTTGACCAAAAATTTACTAGCTTGCATTTTTTACAAACGGCGTCACCTTGTCCAAAACCTTAACACATTTTTTCCAAACATTACTGTGTCATCAACATGGAGACTCAAAGGCAGCCCCACATGCACACACAAACACACAATGCATGAGCTGTTTGGTGTCCTCGTTTCTTTCCAGCGCTCCTGGGAATGTCTTGAATCAGTCCAGCCTTTGCTCCTGACCCCCGGCCGCAGAAAAACACTTTCTCTGTGCGACCACACAAAAGGTGCAGTCAGTGTGTGTGCTGGTAAGTACCACGGATTAACAGGAGATTAGCTACCAAGCAGTAAGTAAGCAATTTCTGTGTAGCATGCCTATGTGCGAAGCCCCCCCCTAAGTTCTGATCCCCTCAGAGGATGCTGTCATTTTCTCACCACAAACACTGCCCACATTTAAGAGTTTAAATCCCTCAGCAACAAGGTCAGAATTACAGAATACTAAAGATAAAGTGTAGAGGCAGCAAGTCTGAACATCAGAGACGCCACTATCAGTGCACAATGATGCGCTTTCTAACTGAAAGCTCTGGAGCAGCTCTTCTGAGTCACTCTTCCCATAAAACATCACCCTTTATAATCCACTTGTTAATGAGCAGAAGCTTTAAAAACAGGGCCTTGATTCATGGATAAATGTTTGGATGATTAGGAAGCTCCATTACCTCACTTGGTTGTGACTGACTATATCACAAGATTTTTTTTCTTCTGGTTTCAAAGGGTAGTGAGCATGATGTGTCTTTCATTTGCTGCAAGTTTCCTCTGCCAAGCACTGCATCTATGGTCCTCAGAGTTGCCCATCTGTTTGTGCTTCTTCAAAAGAGCCTAAAAGAACAGCAGATCTTGAGACCCCCAGTCTGTTGGTCAGACCTTGCTGATGTAGTATCACTAGCTTGTGTTTTGCTGCTTTGCTCATTCTTGCCATGGTGTATGTAAAAGATTCCACAGTCTCACCTTGATAGAATAATTTGGCTGTTCCTCACATAGTTTAAAGCTCATATTGGTAGACTGTACAAGGTCTGAAATGCATAACATATCTGGTTTTAAAATAACACTTGCTGTTCTGAGAAAAGGCAATGTGCTGAGGTACATTTATACTAAACATTTAAAACCTTTTGAAACTTGTTTTTCACATTATTGATATCCTGATGGCAGGTAGTCAACTGTATGTCTGCCCTCTCGGTGCTATAAATCTTCTGTTTTTCTACAGTCTTCTTTACAGGCCAACATCTGTGACTCTGCAGCTGGATTAGCTAGCTGCTGTTTTCCCCTTTCCTCTGTATGTGGCAGCAGGTTGGAAGAATATCAGAAACAGTGCAGATGCACTGGAGGCTTTCTACTCCTTTTCTTTTATTTTTGTGGTGAAAAAAAGTGAAGGGAGATGGAGTACTTATGGAAAACTGACAAATGATGGTTTATTTGAATTGCAATAGTGAAGTGTGATAAAACTGCAAATAAAGTAATCTGATGACTTTAATGCAGTCGTTGGTCAAGACCCTAAAAGGGGGTTGTAGAGCCATTCTTAGTGGGTTTGATGAAGTGTTCCTTATGTTACAATGCTGAGTATGTAACACTTGTCACTGTATTCCCACTAAGTGTTACATACATGAATTTTGATGAACCAAAGATTTTAAACTTAGGTTGCACTTTTTTTTTATTGACAAAAGTCAGCAAACTAAATACATTTGTGAGGAAAAATTTTTCCTTTCCATGAGCTGTCATTAGGATTGAAAATTAATTTTTTTTTGTGATGCTGAGGCACTAAAATGTTTCGTTCTTTCTTAAATAGTTATTATTTTACAATAGATAAACTTGGATAAAACGTCTCAGAAATAAAGATCCTAACTTGTCAGTGAGAAGGTGGGAATGGATCTGGAACTCGATCCCTTGAGGACCACGCCTCTAAAGCCTTGTTTCCACTAAGTGTCTGTTCACTTCATCTCTGTATGGTATGCAGTCATAGGTGTTCCACTGTCAAATATAGGGAAAGGTACCAAAATAACTGACCTGTGCCAATTGTACCGAGCTGACCCCAAAGGGGGGGAGCTAAAAATTCTGATATCTGTCCATCGCAAGAATCTTTACTTCCAAATGCACCGGCAGCTACAACAAAAACAGCATACTCGCCATGTTTAAATCACCTGTGGCTCTGAGTGAGCGACTTTTTTACTACTTCTGTAATAAAAAAATGTCTCAATGAAACAATGCTCCATGGAGTACTCTGGGGATACAAACCTTCATTGCCATTGTTGGTGAGGAAGAAGTGCAGAGGGACTCAGACGTAGCTGGTGTGACCTTCATCTTCCAGGTCTCACCCCATCCCCCAAGTGAGGGTACAACTGGCAGTGGAAACACAAGCAAGATTAGGCTTACTGCTCAAAACCATACCATTCTGTGCTGAACCAAACCAGAGCACTCAGAGGAAACGTAGATTTTCAGACTACATTCAGCACATTACACCCAATGCTGGTCTGTATTTTCAGAATGGAAACCACAACCATGAACTTCAAAACTTCGCTTGGAAACCAGAAAATTAAGTCACCAAGACTATGTTTTAAATAAAACACAGGCTGTGGTGTCTGCAACCATATGTACCACTATGTGGGGGATTCTGGCCCCTGCATTGTGGTTGCTGACAAAATAAAATGCAAAGTATAGAAAATGTAAACTTTTAAAATGCACTTGAATGAAAAGCTTGAGTCTGTGGGTTTGAACAGGGGTTTCTCTGACATGGTAATGGTCAGACTGGTTTGTACTCAGATGATGGCTGAGCCTCAATAGAAGGAGCAACTGTACTGTCCCCTCCTCCTCATGCTTTAGGGTGAGTTGTGACCACAGGCCTGGTGGAGGCAAAATCTGGTGTTGGCTCCTTTATGTACCAGGGAATTGATTTAGCAATTATTTTCATTCTGGATGGAGGAAATAAGACAAAGAAAAAGGGGAGAGCAGGGTGTACGACAGCCTCTGAGGTCATGAGCCTCTTTGGTTGCACGGGGCAACAGTCAGATAATGGATGACGAGGCCTCTTGGAGCCAGCCGTTCCATTAGGTTTTGTTAATGTGGTCAGAGGAGGTTGGCGTGGCTCATCCGCCTTCATATCCACTTTCAGAGATGCTCACTCATGCTGGACTCAGCCGATATCCCTTTCTCCATTGTCTGACTTAAACTTCCTTTTGCACCTTAACATGCACCACTGAGCCTGCTGCTCTTATTTGTCTTCCTCTTTTTACTGTGTTTCACCTTCAGTGTTTATTTGCCCCTTTTATTCATAATTCTTGTAACAGTTTAAGTGGATTTATTCTATCTTGTTGTATTTGATGGATTTTTGACAATTCCATTATTATATAATCCCCAATTAAGAACACAGAGGGAAGTGAAAACACACTTTCGCCACACAGAATTCTAAGAATCTTTTTTGTGCTTTTCTGTTGTGATATGTGTGTCTTCAGCTGGTGTGGCTAACCGGGAACTCTGTGTTTGCGAAAGAACTGCCTGTGTCATGACCCTGAGTTTGAACAGTGTGAACTGTACATTTAGCAGGAAGAACAGAGAGAAATTCATGAATGAAACATGGGTGTGTGGCATTCACTTACAGCATGTTGCTAGCAATGTAAGCATCACACTGGGAGGGTCGAGTATATTGTCTTCCTGACTGCATTTCCTTTGCTGTGTCTTCATTCATGCCTGCAGAGACCTTATTGTTGCTGTAGGTTCACTGTGGGTAATTTTGTCTGTGGTTAAATGTCATTTATTTTGCACCACTAGAGTATAAAATGAACTGATAGAGTCCTGCACTGTCAGCCAGTTTAGCTGCCACAGTTTGAAACAGGGCCCTATAATTAGATAATATGTAGATTATTTAATTATAAACTGTGTTCATATTTTACTTATAATAAAGTGAGTTTATATTTAGATGAATATGAAGTAATTGACCGTGAGTTAAGTGATTGTACTTTGTAATTTGATTAAGTATATGATCTTTAAAACTCCTACAGAGAGTTTTTATGTGGTTTTGAATCAGACTAAAAATGTTATTAATGTCTCTTTATGATCCACGAAAGAAAACAAGACCATTGGGACCAAGATTAAGTATGTCCACTGAGTGGATTTTAATGATTTGAACCTCTACCGAGGATAGATATCAGACTAAGTAATAAAGTGTGAGCTGCAAAGTGGCAGTTTCGTTTTTTTACATTTACTTTTTTGAATATTAAATGACTATTTTCACCATAAAGATTCTTGATTAGTAGTCAATTCAGCTTCTTAAAAGGTTCGCAAAGCTCATTTGCTTTATCCACAAGGGGCACCAAATTCAACGCAAACCTAAAAAAAAAAAAAAGACCCATAGTAAACATTAGGGTACAGCAGTGGACAGTTGATGCCACATTCATCTCTTTAGAGGGCATTGTCAGACACAGATCATGAGGACATACTGCTGTCTATTTCAACTCAAGGATGAACTGATAAGACCTTGAGGGGACAGGGTCTCATCACTCATCCTTGCTTGTGAACAAAATATTTTAATGAGCCTCTTAGGGATTTTTGTCCAACTTTGCACAAATGTCCTTTTGACTTGACATTGAACTTATTACATTTGGGAGGTACTAGATCAAAGACCAAGGTCACTAACCTTCATGTCCATCCCTTTGCTATATGATTTCTTTGAATTACACCACAGAGACCACCCTGGCTTTTGACCCACCATTATACTTTCACATTCTGGCACCAGGGTACCTTGTGGAGGCATAAAGTCACCAGGCAGTAATTCTAGTTTACAGTGGAGAAAGAAAGTGGCACATTGTTGATGGTAACACATAGTCAGAAGTCCAAGAAAACAAACATCCGATTAAAGTTGCTGAACTATGAGTAGCTCAGGCTTCTAACAATTGATTTATTGATTGATAAGACTGAAACAGCTCAGAGCATGAGTTTCTTTTTTGTTTTTATAATTGCTAAATTATTAAGGTGTTTTTCACACACACAGCTCAGTTGCTTTGTTCTGTTTTATTTAAAAAAAAAGCTACAAATTTGCACATTTCCTTTTGACCATTTCATGTTCGAGCAGCAGTATTTAAAGGGAGCCAAAATCACAAAAAGAGGAAAACTGTCCATCATTACATCACAGCCAGCTACAACTACAAGTCACACTCTGCATTGTGGGAAGGAAGCTAGCAGGATAAGCTAGTCACAAAACAAATAAGTGTTTAATAGAGGAGGTCTTTCATGAATATTATACCAATGAACATAATTATTATTGTTTAACACGCCTTGGTATAAGACTGTTAACGCAAAGAAGAGGGACTTTTAAACGCTCAACGGTGTGGCTGACCTCAGATGACACCAGAAAGCACAGTAACTTACTACACCGTTACAACTGTAGAGGTGTCGGTAGGAAACTGTCAGTGATGCGGAAAAGTAGAGAAGGATACATTCTGGTAATCTAAACCAGTTTTTGAAGCAGCTGTCCAGTCCTGTGATTATCTGCTGTAGAAAGTAATGTTAACCTATTGTTATTTTCATTGTGTTGTGGCTGGGCAGAGAAAGTGACTTAAGTGAGCATCAAAAACATTGTTATTGAGTAATACTTTGTTCATGCAACTGTTATACTACTGCTGCTTATACCACTCAAAGGGTTGATTGGAAGCAGGCTGAGACCACCTCTTTCAGGTGAGCTGGGCCCAATTGTTTGTACCAAAACAGGGGTCAATTGCTGTGTTTGTGCATATCCAAATAAACTGTGCCAAACAGAGAATGCCCACATGTATCAAGACAGCTCTCCCAAACAACCAAGTTGTGAATACAACCTAAGGCAGTCTTTGCTCACCTCTTCTTGTCTTTGAAGATTTTTTCCAAAAGTTTTCTCATTTCCCTCTCAAGGTGATATTAATACTTCGAGTTAACACTTTCTCTGACCTTCTCACAGTCTCGCATTTTGCATCTCTGTTGGTGCGACCCTGAGCAGGCCTTGCGTTCCTCAACGGAGCCTCCCTGTCATATTTGCATCCACCCGGCTGCTGCATCACAATGGACGCCTGTGCCTGCTTGCACTCCCTCTGACCTTCTCCCTCACCCAACCCCTCTCTCTGTCTCTTTCTGTCTTTTCCAGCTGAGCGGGAAGTTGCCTTCCTACCAGCCTAATAAATACAAAAACAAATTGCGGCAAGTTAGAAGTATGCAGCGTGGGCCGGAGCTGTTAATGTAATGAACTTGGCTTCATGGAAACATGAGGCAATTAAACTCCCACGGTGCCTCCCTCTGGTCCAGACAGACAGGCTGGAGGGGGGTAGTAAGACACCCTGGAGGGACAGAGATAGAAACAGGGGGGTCGGCGGGCAGAAAAGAGCCATTTAGCAGGCCCACCAGAGTAGGAAGTGTGCTGGCTGTGATTGAACTTCAACAAATTACTCATGAGGCGGCGTTGCTGGGAGGTCAGGTTGGGCCTATGAGAGCACCGTCCTACCATCGCTCACCCTCCACCTGTTTGTTTTGGTTCTTTGCCGCCTGGTTCAGCCTGATTGCTACTAATTGCTGGTCAGCTTTAAGTTGTTTAGATGTCAAGAGAGAAGCATGAATCAAAGCAGGGATCAGGGTAACAAGTGTTCACTTATTTGAAAATCTATATCTATAAATAAGCAAAGCCAAGAAAACTATTGCTTTGTTCACAGAGGGGCGCACAATGTGACAATGTCATTCAGCAGACACTTTTGTCCAAAGGGACGTACATCTCAGAGTAAATACAACACAAGAAAGAATCTAAACCAGAGGAAACAACATTAGAAAATGCAAAAAGTCCATTTAGAAGAGGGTGCTGCCATGTAGCCAAGGCAGTGCCTCATTTTTTTTATGATTGATTTTTTAAACCAAGCAATTGACAGAAAACCTTGTCAAGTCACCTCGAAATCATTGTCATCATCATCATCATCAGAATCATCATTGAATCCTCATGTCACTGACATCAACATCAGATTAGGTTGATCCTAAGTTTGATTGAGAGTGCATTTACAGTATGGCACCATACATGGAAAGGCCTCAACAATGTCCCTAAGCCTCCTTTGATAATCAAATGACCAATGTCACATGGCTTTGCCAAATTCTTTCAACAGTCAACGTGCCTCAACATGCACCGAGTGCTGACCTGCACTGCTTGATGCCATAATTGGCCAATTAATACAGCTTTGATGAGAAATGTACCACCACTGTTAATCAGAACACTTTCCATGCTAAAAATATGGACCATCAAGTAGATTTGAAGTTTTTAAAGAATCTTTTTTGTAATAAATGTCATTGGACATTAAGGCTGTTTTCCCTTTTTTTTCCACTTATAGATGCAAACTCACATGCTTACTCAAGCTCTATAATAATCAGTACCATCAGATATGAAGCCATTATGCAAGAAAGCTTATGTTTCAAGCTGTAATTTGTTTTGGAGGACACAGCTCCACCTGAGGGCAGATCAACCCAGCAGCACCTAAACAAAGACCCAGAACCAAGCATGAGAGGTTGATCTGCTTCAATCAGAGAAGTCTGATCTCCAGCTTTTACAACATCTTAACTGTAATTGGCCATGCTGCAGCAGGATGATGTTCACTGAGGTTTATGAGGAATGTCCAGTCCCATCACTTGTTACAGTGTAGTATCTGCCTCCTGAGCCCCACTGCTCCATATATTCCAAATCGTACTCTTTTCCTGCTGGATTTATTGTTTGTTATGAATAAAAATAACGGGCGGCATTTTCCAGATGCACAGAGAGAGGGGGGACAGGAGGTGGGGGACATGATTGAAATTCTAGTGAACCTTCAGGAAGTGTTCAGGACCGGGACTAGCAGGAAAGAGCGAATGGTTTCCGTCTGCTTCTGTTTGCACTTGCGCAGAGATTTGAGAAATGAGACTTTCTATAGTTCACACTCTCCTCCCGGATGTCTCTGCACTGACCCACGGCTTATCAATCCAGCTGCAAACACAATATCAGCATGTGGTATTAACCCGATCCCTCCTCACAAACACTAAACATCTGTGCCCTTTTAAAACCAGGCGACCACCTCAGTGAGATACTGTGCTAATGATTCGGAGAGGATCTGTGGTTAGGAGGAGCTCAAAGTCTGCAGGCTTTGAAGAGACCAGGAAGCTGCGCTCTCACTCAGCCAGATAACACCCGAGCCTTAAACTGAAACTCACATCCATCTGCTCGCTGCTCACAGGAAATGAAGAAAACGTGATGAAGTAAGTGAGGAAAGCTGAGAGAATGAAATTTCAAACAGTGAAAGCAAAGCTGAGAAGAAAGTGATGACTATGGCATACAAAGTTTTATGAAGAACCTCTTACTTTAAAGCATTTAAGATTCTGTATCTATCCAAGAACATTGGCACCTGATATCTCTAATCTCACAGATGAGATATTTGGAATATGCAGTCCACAGCTGTAGCTTTTTGGCCAATAGAGTTATGGAGCATAAACATTAAAGAACAAATTAATACTGAAAGTTAGAAAATCAAGATGAATATTATAAATGTATTTTAGTAGAATGAAATAGGGCTTAAATTCCAGTTTACCTCCAGAGTAGTAATTAATCATGTCTCAGCAATGGCAGAGGCCGGAGGCATTTTGCTTTTAAGTTGTCCATCTGTTTGTCATTATCATAAGTGCAATCTTCAGAAAGCTTTGAGAAATTTTCTTCAAACTCTGTACAAATGTTGACCCTAATTCAAGGATGATCTTGTTATATTTCAATGGTCAAAGGTCGACGGTTAATGTCACTTTGTCAGGGTCAAGGTAAACTTTGTTATCTCCGAAGGACAATTTGTTTTACAGCAGCAGTAAGCAAAAAAGGTTAACACTGATTCTTATCCACACAAAAATTACTGAATTACTAACAATAGAAACACATTAACATGCTTTTAAGTCACATGATGCATGTCTCATGTTCATCCTTTGCTTGACACTATATCTCAAAAATCCCCTGAGGAATTGACTGAGCTTTGCACAAATATCCATCCTAAAAGGTTTTTGTGCACTTGGTCAGTTTTTATATTTTTTTAAAATGTTTTTTTTTTTAATGTTTTGTTTAATGTATAATGAGCATAAAACATCACAGAAATAAATCTTGCACACTGAGTCTGAGTCAAAATCAGGGGAATATAGAGGGGCCACTTTCACTTAACTGTATTCCATGACTACCAATACTTATACAGCACATCTTATTTGTTATGTGACCTGAAGGTTCTAAAGGGCTGTAGAGGAACCATAACATTGTGCAACACTTTCTGGACTGAGAGCAAGACTGTCCTTTTTGGGCCTAGGTGCTTCAGACAGTTTGTCAGATGAGCCCCAAACACTGACTTCAAGCCAGAGTAAACTGTGAAGGCAGTGAAACATGGTAGCGAAGCATCGTGATGTAAACATTCCTTTTTTTCTTCACTTTCTGTAAATTAATTACAAATTTGATACATTTCTCATCATGATATGATTTTGGAAAATAATGTGCAACATTCCCAATGCATGCATGTCATGTATCCATTAACTGAATTTCTTATACTGTGTAATAAGTTCAATTTATGAATTTATCTGTACTTTACTGCACTATTACTGTCCGTTCATGCACAGTAAGTGTTTATTCATGTACCTTTACAGTTTACTGTCTTAATGTTTACTCATGCAAAGCAATATATCCTAGTCTCCAAAGAAACATGAGAATTTCTTTATTTCGATGTGTAAATTATGTTGAATATGTGTAATATCTATATGTTCATCATTTTTCTATACTGAAAAGACTTGTAAATACTGCTTACTGTGATTGATGCAAGCATAGAATAGAAGAGGTACAACAAAACTTTATTTTTCATTTATTTTGTATTTTAAGTGCCTTGTTAACTAAAAGCACCACATGTACTGTTTCACATATCCATGGGATACATTTCAATTCCATCTGGGCGGCATCCCGTAGAAAGCGACTGGGAAGGGCAGAACCTCCTAAGAAACACTAAACCGGATGTTTTGTCTGTTATACTCTTTAAAGGTCTGTCAGAGGTTGTCAAGTCACTTCTCACTTTAAGCACAACTCACCATCACTTGTACACAGCAAAATCTGCATGTTCAAATTAATTCTACAAGGGTAATTTTTTGTTATATTTAAATTAGTCTGTTGGTCCTGCACTTTGGAAGGAGCAGTCTTGGGCTGAACAGGCTCCTCTGGTTGATGATGACGGTGTTCAGAGGGTGATTGGCATCGTCCATAATGTCCAGCAGTTTGTCTAGTGTTCTGTTTTATCTGCCACCGTCACCAGAGAGTCCAGCTTCATACCCACCACAGAGCTGGTATGAAGTTTCATTCAAATTTGAGTATGACTTCTCCTTTATTTTATTCAGCCATTTCTCCTGCCTTGTGTTTCTGTTTGACCCTAGTGTGTTTCCATTTGGTTTCTGTATCCTGCTTTTTATTTTAGTCCTTGATGCCTCCTGATATATTTTGCTGCTGTGTCCTCTGTCTTGTTTGCCTTGATTAGTTCACCTGTGTAATCCGTCACACCTGTTCCTGGTTTGTCTCACCTGTTTCTCGTTATCCCCAGTGCATAAAGTCTCCGTGTTCCCTCTTGTCTTTGTCTGTTCAGATGTCTTTCTTCCCGGTTCCCTGTGTGTGAATCACTTGTGATTAAAGTGTTTGTCTTCATAGATATTTTTGTTTGAGTTTGATTTTTTGTCACAGAATTTGTTTTGTATTTTGAAGTCTTTGTTTAATAAATCGTTTTTATTATTAGAATCTGCACCTGAGTCTAGCTCCTACTTTTTCTAGGTTTAGTTTTATGTAAACCCAAACACTAGGGTGTCTATATGGGTCCACACTACACAGAATTGACTCTTCTAGGAGACCTGGTATCTTAAAATCAAGTGCAACTGTTGACTAACTTTGGACTTCTAATTTAACACACAGTAACAATGACCAATGCTACTTTTAATTAATGCCACTATGCAGTGTTAGAATGAACTTTCTGGACAGATTTGTTAAGCTGGTTAAGTGTTACCTTCATATCAACGCTAGAAAGTGTTTGTTTGTTTGTTCTTATGGTTTTATAAAATAAATCGTGGAATCTTATGGAAATGGAATATTATACCACTAACAGCACAGCAGTTGAGTACTTTGCAGCAATCACATTATATTGCTGGGGAAGCTTTAATACTCATTAGCACAATTTGTTCTCAATGAAACTAGTGTTTATTGGAAAGCTGTTTCTATTTTTTAACCTTTTGTCATGGTCAGAATTTTGCAGTATTTCATTAACTAACAGTTTTGCAGTGGCTAATTGTTGAAAAAGGACCACAGACAAAAGGAGACTCATTAAAAATGGATTAAAACAAATAGTTTTTCCCAACAATAAAGCTAAATTCACAAGTCAGTGCACAGGTTGCCGTCATGACGGAGGGCTAGTAACATCTATTGGTGTCATGCAGTCAACTCTGAGTGACAAACAGTGATTCTGGCTATGAAGGGGATCTTTTTTACATAGGTTAAATGACCTCCTCCACAATGTATTAGGAGCACAAAACAGAGAGGGTTTACTTTATGCGTGTGTCTATGAGTATGATGGCACACTGGGTCGTTGTCTTTTTTACAGTCCTTCATAATGACAGACAGCCTCCAAATATTTCCATCATTTACCAAAAAGTTCAGTCAATGATGGAAAATATTCAGTTAATGTGACCCCTGTTTCTCTCCATAATGATCACAGCCCTTTGTGCATAACTCTGCCAGTTTGCACCTGCCTTTTAAAAGTGCTAAATATAGACACAAAAACTCTGAGCGTAATCAGTTTTGGGTTTGATAAATCACATTGCGGTTGCTAAATGATTACATTTGCGTCCTCTCCTCCCAGTATTTTGTGCTTTCTGATAATCTGCATGTATTCTGCATATTCATGAAGGCAAACATGCTAAATGGATTGTGCATGCTATTTTGCTCATTTGACAGACGCAATCCTCGCTGCATCCTGTTAGTAGAATAACAGTAGTAGTATAAATTGACTAAACTAAAAATCCACAGCAGAAATCTATGGGATAACCCTATAATTCTCTCCTTACCCTTTGAAATTGAGAAAATTTTATAACATTTGACAACGTGATGTAGAGCAATAATCTCACATTCACATTATTTACCTTATCTTAACAATGTGACAGAACACACAACTATGCATCTCATCCAAATTGTACTCAGTGTTAAATATGATCTGGCCTTTGGGGATGTGAACTGTATAGAATAGTACAGTAGAGCGATGGTGTAGCTCCTCCTCTCCTCCTGTGGCTGAATCCCAGATGAGGACAAGTTGAGGACCTGACAGGAGACAATTCATCATCCCTCACAGGTCATCCATCAGCGCCAGGCGGGGTGACGGTTAACGAAAAGTATAGGGAGCGCTCTGCTCCGAGAGCCCCACTGGGTGCTCAGCCCAACATGTGCTTCAGAGAGTTTCCTGAAGAGCAGCATGGCGATAAGTACAGCCTGTGCAATGTGGTGAAGTGAGAGGTTAAGAAAAACAGAAAATAGGCTGGGGAAAAGTTTATCTGTTAAAGTCATCGCTTCAGCAGAAAAATATGCTTCAATCTTTATCCAGAGAAGGAAAGGGAAAAAGTTAATCATACAGTTAGAATTTATGGGATTGAGATTATTGGAGAAAAGGTTCTGTTTAATTTTCTCACTTTGTTTGATTGCAGGGAATGGAGAGGAGCATGGTTCTAGTGACCAACGGCAGGCAGTGGCTTGATTGATGAAAATGCACCAGGCAAGAACTGAAATTGTTTTGAGCATGGCTTGGTCATGGTTTCCTTCTCACATGGTATTTGTTGATACATTCCTGTAATCTTCACCAATTTTTTTCACAATCAGTGTGTTTGGATGGCATGCAAAGATTCCCAGCGCATCTCCACCCACCTCCACTGCTTCCTTTTTAAATGGGCTGTCTTCTCAATCAAAACAACACTTTTAATAAGTGAAATCACTGAACAGAAGACTAACACTCTTATCTTACCGATAAATATTCTAAATTAAAGGGAAAGTTCGTGGTATTTTGGAGTTGGATTGCTCAAGGCTCATTGCGCTAGTAAATACGTGTGCCAATAAAGCAACTTGCGAGCCTTGTCCCCCCAAGGGGAGAAAGCCTGGTGCAGGCACCTGGTGAGATATAGCAGCCAATGGTGCCATCAAAAGCATTGTAACTAACCCACTTTTAGGTTAAAACAACAGAGAAAAACAACATTGGCTTGATTGGGTGCTACAGTAAATCTTACTATAACACATTGGCATAAGTTCAGCATTGGTTTCGGCCAATATTGCCCCTTTTTGCAATCCACAAATTAAGGTATCACTTTTCAAATGTTTATTTGTTGTGTCAGCCAATCTCTGGCTGACATCTAGCTCACTTAACTGCTCAGTAAGAGGATTGTTTTTTTTAAATTTAGGGTAATAAAAATAACCTGTTGGACAAACTGATTTTTTTCATGATCAGACAGGGGAGAAATATTGCAATTGTAGGAGAACTGGACCAAAAGTGGTCATTAGAGAAACATCATTATCTTCATTGGCCTAGATTTTCGCATCACTATTTACAGTGTTTAACTTTTCCTCGACAAAGCCCCCACGCTCAGAACTTTTGTGTGTTGCAGTGTAGCGGTTATGTATCCCTCTGCCATCAGCTGGTCAAGTCGTCAGAATTAACAACCAACACTAACTTCCCAGAAACTAAACTAAAAATGAGCGATTATGACTCGAATGATGTCAGTCACAAGTGAAAAGAAGGAAAACTGTTGTGGAAACTGAGGAACAAGACGTGTTACCCGGTGGTGCAGATGCATGAACTGTGAGCCCATTCCCATGAGGAGGCCTATTGCTGTCACAAGTGGGACAGATTGCTTTGTAGGACAAACATTATCAAGGTCATGGAGTTTTGTGGTCATCCTTTGCTTGTGAATGCAGTATTTCATGAAAGCTCTCGGGGATTTCTGTCAGACTTTTCTCATTTTTCTTTTTGCTATGAAGATATGTCCTGTTAATATGTTGAAAGGCAAGGCTTATCGAGCATGTCCTTGCCTGCTTATGAAAACAATGTATGAAAAGTGCTTCCAGGATTTTCCTCAAATTTTGCATAAATGCCCATTTTGATTCAAAAACAAACTAATGAGATATCGAAGGGACAGCGTTCAATGTTGGATGCATTGCTTGGTAACTTGAAATGTGAAGAATTTTTTGAGTGATTTCTGTAAGCCTTTGCACAAATGTCCTTCCTGGCTTGACAATGAGCCTATTAAATTTGGGAGGTATAAGGTCAGAGGCCAAGTGATCATTCACTCTCTGGCGATGTATTCCTTGTGGAGGCATAAAATCACCATGCAGTTATTCTAGCTTTCAGTTTAGATCGCAGTAGTTGACCAACTTAACCGAAAATCCTCTCTACTGCAACTACTAGATTTTTCTCATCAAAAGGGTAGAACACGCAAAAAAAATCATCAGAATATTCATCTTTTACATCTTGTTTGTGTCTAAATATATACACTCTATGTCTGTCCCAGCTGCACTGCCCTGCTACCTGTCTGGCTGTCTGCTGCGTCCCTTACTTTTGATGCTAGGCAGTGGTGTGTCATCCAGATGTGGTAGCAGAGGGGCGAAGAGTTCACTTAGTCCCTGGGGATTTTCCCCTCTGAGCCCCTCACACAGACAGGGCAGCTGAGATGAGCCATAATGCCTACATATGTGTGAGTTTTACCTGTCTCCCCGTCCTTATCTCCACCGCTCAGTGATTCCTTCAGTCTCAACTCCCCTCTTTTGCGTTCTGCAACTCTTCAAATTAAACTCACAGCTGTTTTTTGTTCAACATCCTCAGTTGGATTTAGTTATGCCGTTATTTGTAGGAAAAGCAGAGGTGTAATTAATGACATTCATATGACTTTAAGCTCAAGTTGACTCATTAACGAGACTCACTAAAACAGAACAAAAACCTTGTTAATGTTATTACTCACACCCGCTCCTCTCCTGCTATGCTTTATCTTGAGATCGGCTGTATAAAAGCTGACTGAACTAATTATCAAATATTCTCATAAAATGCCAGAAAGGTGTGCTATGTTTTTCTTTGGATGCATGTGGCTGCACAGTTTGTTGTAAGCTAAGTAGCTCCCTTTAGCCCAGAGAAGTATTCGAAAAGATAGACCCAGGGAGCCCTGCAGGCAGCAAACACACACACACACACACACACACACACACACACACACACACACACACACAATCCCTCTCTTTAATGGCTTACAGCTAAAAGTCCCTGTGCTTTAGGGAACACATGTGTCTATTTTTATTCAAAAGTTATTTAGTGCCTGTATGACTGTGTTTAAATGTGTGTCCCTGTTTCATCTTGGTAGCAGCTGAGGGCAGCTTCTGAGAGGGTGTTTGAACGGTCATTGAAATATATTGATTAAAAACAAAACTCTGGACCTACAGAGTTCCCACCGCAGTGGTTTGCCCAAGGCACATCTAAAATCAAGCCAAAATCTCATGGCACACCTTATTTTTGTCCATGATAAATATTCCAAAATATCCTCTTTTTTCTAGCATGGACCACACCATCAACAAGATGAATCTGACATTTATTACTAATGTTAGAAGATAGATTTGAATTTTGAAATGTGTAAGATGTAGCCAATAATGATTTGGGGAAGCTTCCTGGGGGATCGCTTGTAGCTCCCGGGCATGACAACTCCCTTTTAATAGGCCATAAGGATAGGATAAAAGAAGAAAAAGAAATGTTGTGGGAGAGAGGGGTGCATCACATGAAAGGAAATGAAGGGAGGAATTGGTCAGGTTTGAAATTATGGGAAGAGGTGTGGTCCTGCCTCCAAAATGATGCTATTGAAACATCACTTACACATGAAAAAATTCCCTTTAGAACACTTATTAGAGGGTATTGGAGTTTTGTTATAACATTTTACTGTTTATCCAAGTGTCTGTTTGACATGCTTAAATGTTTGGGTCTTCAAAATGAAGGTTATGGAGTAATAGAATTGTATAGTCTGCAAAGTTTTAAATATATGACATAACCCCTCCCAGATCACAGTAAAAAAGTGGCCCTGGCAAAAGTTTGTCCAGCAAGATGTAGCTCAGCAACAATTAACATAATCAAAGAGCCAACAGGGGGTCAATTAAAGAAACACTCAGTTTTAACCAATATTTAGTTGAATGTGAAGCGATCAATAGTTGGAGGATGAAAATGGCATTTAACATTTTGTGAAAGGAAACATACATTTAGTATGTAACACAGCACTGCTGGGCTGACTATAAATGTGAAGGAGTGAGGAGTTATCTACAACTTGTAGTGAGAAGAAAAAACAAAATCACTTGCACTTGCACACTGTCTTCATCAGTGTCGTCTTTCATCTGCACCCGTGTTGCTGCCCTGTGTGAAGAGGCTGGCTCCAGTTTGGTCTGGAAACAGGATGTGGGCTGTGGAGCTGGGCATCTGCCACATGCCATGAAGCCTCTGGAGCTCATTTGCATAGGTTATGTTTGTGTGTGTATGTATGTGCTGGTGTATTTGTACAATTTTGTTGCTCTGATCAGATTCTTGTGTCTGGATGGTTGTCTGTTGTCATTTCTTGCGTGCTTATACTTGCAGATTTGAGTCTAAGCCCTCTTTTTAGTAAAATGTATATGTGTGCATGGATGTGTGTCTCATTCCCTCCCCAATTTCCACTGTGGGTGTTTTTTTACCGGCATAGCACCATGCATGGCATCCCCTCTGGCACTGTCTTCGGCCCACCCTGAAATAGTCAGGCAGCCAGACGTACTGTCTCACTCAGTCTGCCGTCAGCCTCACCTCTCAATCTTTCCGCTCTGGTAAAATCTGGTTCAATATAAAAAATGAGGTAAGGACAGGAGAAATATGCAGCAAAATATTTACCCTAACAGCTACACTGAAATGAAGCTTGAATAGTCCTGATGCACCATTTCCTTTTAAAAAAAAAATATTTATTGAAAGAAAAAAAAAAACTTGTTATATACTGGCATAAAAAGAGACTGAAGACTTTTCTTGACTGATTGGATTTACTTTGCATTCAAAGTGTTACTTTTCAAGCATTTATTCACACTTATGTGTAAGCTTCAAATACATGTAACACCTTTACAGTGGCTTACTTAGCATCTTGTTATGCTTGCAGTTTTTAAGAGCCTATATTGTGCCTTAACTTGGGTTCATATATTCAGTCTATTGGGCTGCTAATGTATGTTCACTGTATGTATATTGCTAATGTTAAAAAAAAAAAAAAAAAAAAAAATCTTCCACGTTTCATATACTGAGTTCCCTGATCCAGCAGAATGCCTGTGACGGGCAGACATGTCAAACTCAAGGCCCACAGGCCAAATCTGGCCTTGGATATGATTAAATATGGCCCACAAGTTTCATGATCCTGTTTTAGTTAAGTTCCATTTTATGTTTCCATATTTCATGTTTGTCTTGTAATTCCCATTTTATTTTGAAAATTCACCTGTTCTTGTCTGTCTCTGTAGGTTTTGTTTCCTGTCTGGTGTTGTCACACCTGATCCCCGATTGTGCCTTCCCCAGCTGTGTCTCATTACCTCTCATCACCTCATGTATTTAACCTCATGTTTTCCTTTGTCTCATCACCAGTTCGTAGTACCTCCAAGTCTTGTTCCAGCATTCCTCTGTCTTGTCTTGCCGTTGTGACCATAGCCTTGTTTTTTAACGTATATTCTTGCCTCTCCTTTATTAGACACTTTTGCCTGATCTGACTGCTCAATGGTATTTCTGGTAACTGATTAAACCCTTTTAAGCCTTTCTACTGGTGTCTGTGTCTCGCATTTGTTTCCTGGTTCCATATTTACAACAAGATAATTTCATATGTCTATTTTTAATGGCTCTCTGTTAAACAGCACTCCTACAACTCATACTAAAAGTCCCACAATGCACCACAACAACTGCGATACAGGACCTCCTATATGCACCAACCCCTCCTGCTCAGGTCTATTTTTTCTGTCCCTGATCCATTCTTTGCACTGCACTTGCAACTTTTAAACTTGGCCTCAGTTAAAAAAAATCCAAACAAAAATACAGCAGGGTATGTGAAGGAAACTCAGAATCTTTGAAAACAAGGAAAAATAATTCCAAATAATCCCAAGGTATCTTAGTAATGCATTTTTACATAAACTTCTTAATCATCAAAGTGCTGTAATTGTTACCACTTAAGCCCCAGTCACACATTCCCGTTTCTCATTGCGATTGTGCACAACTGTACAAGAGGCTGGTTTGATCGGCATGATACGGGAAAAAAATTACTGTCTCCCCGTACACACCCCGTACATACACTGTCAGCAACGCTTCTACATTGTTTCTACAGTGCTTCAGGGCGTTTGTCCCGCTTCAGTTAGGTCAATACAACAATACAAAGAGGATTCCATAAATTTCCATCCCGCTGACATGATGTAAACCCCGATTGAGACCCGTCGCTTGCGTTTATCATGTTCACTTCACCAACGAGATATGTAAGAACAATGTTCAGAAAGGATCACATGACACATTCTGAGGGTCTATAAATACAATTCACGAACACAGGCATTATCATTACAGTCGAGGCACAGTCGGATACGTCCTTGTCAGTCGTCCTCAGAAAGCTTTCTGAACTGAGCCACGATCAGCCCGATTGAACCCCGTACATGCCACGCTAATACCGTTCACCTTAGGACTGCATTAGGCTTCTGCCCCGCTAAACTGAGAGTGGCGATTCTCCACGAAAGGTTTTGAACAGTTCAAAACAATCGCGACCCTTCCCCGTTCCACAGCGTTCGTCTACAGCTATACAACGCTGATCCAGATCAAGTAGTGCATGCACCCCGACCAAAGCACATTTCATCAGGATTATGACAATTGTGCACAATCGCCATGAGAAACGGGAATGTGTGACTGGGGCATTAGTTCTAGTAGAACACCAGATATGATCAGTATTATTTTGTTTTCTCCCACCTCTTAGTGTATCCAAGTTTTCTTTATGATTGTTAATGTTGGATTAAAATCTTTGACGCAATATCCACCACAATGCAGCAAAAAGACTCTGCCAAGACAGAAGTTTGTCTGACCAGAGTATCCTGACAATTCAATTCAGAAAACTTTTTGTCCCAGGCGGGCAATTAAATGCACACAGAGCAGCCACTGAATGAAATTACACACAAATTTTAAAAATGCTAAAAATCAAGTTAAGAAAATATAGAAAATATAAAAGCAAAATAAACAGTCCCTCCAGCATAATATATACACAAATAGTATACACAAATTAAAAAAAATAAATAAATAAAAAAAAATAAAAATACTAGACATAGAAATGCTGACAAAGGGCTCTCTAACTGATTGTTCATTGGACCAATCAGAGAGCCACATTAAATTCCAAAACACATTGGGGGTTGGTTTGTGAGGTTAAATCTAAATGTCACAAAAAGAGTTTCCTCTCCATAAACAAGCTCAAATCTTCAGTGTATGCATCTATGAACATTCTGTAACATAGTACTAAAACAGAATTTATTCCATGCAGTGAAACTACTCTGCTTGTTTTGAAACAAATGTTGGTTAACTTCCCAGAAAACAAGTGAATGATCCAAGTCGAACACGATGCTCTGCTGCTTTAATCTGGCTCAGTCAGCTGGAAAGACTGAAAGTTTCTGACCAGTTTAAACAAACAAATAAGCGCAGAGGGAAAATATGAAAAAAAAAAGGCAAATATCAGCACTTAGACCTGAACTTAATAAACATGAAAGATGTTTCCTTTTGTGCTGAGGCAGCATCATATCAGCTGCAGGATCCATGATGAATGTTGTTGTGCCTCGTTTCTGCTCATAAAAAGACACTCAAGTTTTAGTTTCACCACAGGCTGTTTTCCATCTTAGATTTCTTTTGACACCACTGCAACATGTAACTGTCTGCTCATGGGGCCCAAAGCCCTGAAAATTATACAATGTATTTACATTTTACAACAAGCAACAGAGAGAGGTTCACAAGTGTTACACAGACAGACGAGAGAAATCACTGAACAAGCAACACCTTCATATTTATTTTACTTAACATGTTAGTATACTGCATCACTGGATTTGGCTATGAGGGCAGCAGAGCAGACACAACAAATTGGCTGTTAAAAAAGTTTTAAAAGTGCCTTCTTGCACTTTTCCAGTCGTTACGTCTCATGAGTTTTGGTTGGCTGCAAGTTTTTATTCTTTTTAAGGTTTTTGATAGATTGCATCTAGTTATCCAGATTAATATTCAATAACTTCATTAAAAGGTGACCATATATGGAGGCTTTTCATCATATTAATGCTGATGGATCTACCTTCTCCTGCCAGCATCATCGGAGATTTTTAGTCAGAGAAGGTTGGAGACCACTGCTCATGGCAGACCTCTGATTTTATCAGTGGACGCTTCAGAGTTTTAGTGCGTGGCAATCAGTTTTATTTTATAGCATATATTGTTTGACTCCTGTGCTGCCTGCTAGTCTGTGGTAGTAGTTTATGTGTCCTGTCAGTCTTGCTGTGTTTTGCCTCCTGCTAATGCCATAATATCACACTTACACAGGCTGGCGAATAGCTTATTGGCTAATGCCTTTCCAGAGGCAGAGCTCATGCTAAATCAGAATTCTGGAATGTTGTGCAAAAGCTGCTTGTAGTTTTGCTTACATATATATTTAGCATATTTTCTTTTGTTTGCATTTAATTGTAAAAGACAAAAACTTTGCACATTTTAGGAGAAAAAGGTGCCAAGGAAGAAATGACACCGTGTCTAACTAAAGGAGTTGCAAGAAAGCGAGTGTCAGTGACAAAATCCAGTTGCTGACACTTAAGACAATAAAAATTCAGTATACTGAAACAAAAAAAGGTATTTTACCAAATAAGACAGGAAACAAGAGCTTTCCAAGCTATACAGTAACTTCAATTTAACTTAAGACAAAAATCTTCGAGACCTTAAACATGAACGCCTGGAGGTTTATATGATGGTAGAGCCTTTCACTACTTAAACGTATAATTAGTTGTCAGAAATAGGAAGGGTTCAAAAGGGAAATTAATTTGTGGATTTGTAAAATGTGCTCTCACATGCCACTGATGTACAAGTCGATGCACTGACTGAGCCACCTAATCCAGGGAGTCATGCCAATTTTCTCTTTAAGTAGTCAGGACTCTGTCATAAAAGATAAATTGGGGTCTTTAAGATTTGTCAATTAGAAATTAGAGTAAATGATCACTTTACTAAGCTCTGCTTTCTGTCCAATATTAGTACCAACTTAAGACCTCACTAAGTCTAAAGGTCATTTGGCTCACTAGCCTTGACACCAGTGGTTCAGTAATGGTGTGACAGGGCACACTGGTGTGCCTTGAGATAGGTCTGAGTGTGCCTTGGTAATTTGTACAACCATGTCTTATTACTACAATTGTCCAGGATCTTTTTGTCTGATTCAGGCTGCTCCATCAGTACTTTGTCCTTCATTTTTTTTATTAAAACTGAAAATTCAGTTACAAAAAAAAAAAAAAAAAATCTTATAGCCCTCATGTGTCTTGCACTTAACAAAATCATTTGTTTACAGCTGGTGTATAGATTAAACAGACCTTGTTCTGCATTTATTCAAACCTTAAAATCAGTCATGTTGCAGCTTAGCCATATTGCTAAGCAAGTCTCATGGATCCTGTGATAAAGTGTCACTTCATCTAACCACTTCTGCAAAAAATGTATCAGTTTATGCAGGGGTAGACAAGCTTCAGTCAATCAATCTAACCAAAATACTGTAAATTTAACTGTTAGCTAAAGAAATTATGGATAAATAAATAAAAACTGATTACTTTGAGTGTTGTCAGTTAATAAAAAAACAATCCAGTGTTGAAATCGTAGTTTGATGGTGAATTAAAGGCTATTTTCAAGCTTAAAAAGCTGACTTGTGATTACATTGTGATGTGTTAAAGGTCAGCTCTGAAAAATCTGTTATTAAGTTTGAAAACCTCTGCTCTACACTACAAAATCAGAGGTGAGAAACCAACAGTCCTTTGATGAGGCCCAACTCAATTTCAGAAGTCAATTAATGATAAGCATTATAAAATCACAACAAAAAAATACCATGGAGGAATTATACATGTGTGGCCAACAACTTGAAAATTGACCACCTCATACAATCAAGAAATAGTATTTATCAATATCAATCAATTTTTGTATTTGTATTCATAATGAGTGTTATCTCAGGACACTTACAATAGAGCAGGCTGAAGACAACACTTCATTTTATGGATACACATTTATTCAGATATACTTATAGATATAAAATACACATATACATATATATATATACACAAATACATACATCCAACACCCAACATGAATCCATATAGCCAATCATGAATCCCTCCATCATGGCGGCAAGAAAAAGCCTCTGTTTAGCAGCAGGAAATCTTGATTATGGATCCCAGCCTCATGATGAACAGAAAATTCACACTATGCTGTGTTGGGTGTGTGGGCGAAGGAAGGGAGGAAGAACTAAAGCCAGTGACAGACAATACATGACTACTGGTACATATTGTTTTTGTGCACTAAAATAGTTGATATAATTAACTGTAATGTTGATGTGTAATGTTTTTGCTAGTACTTTATGCATTTAAAAACGTAAGTTAAATATACTTTAGTAACTGATCAATGCTCTGCCTATTCATAAGTAGATGTGATTGGTTTTATTTGTTGTGTTATGTTTCTACCAGCCACATGACATGAATGACAGGGGTCACTGACAGGGAAACCAACAAAAGAAAAATCTGCACCATAATACTAAAACAAAATAAGGCCTCTGAGATCTTAAAGGTGGAGTGGAGTCATGACTCTCCACAGCCACCCACTAATTCTACTATAAAAGTAGACAAACTGAAATAAAAAAGGCCTCAAACAAAAGTGGAGTCACTTGGCGGTGAGAAAATAAGTGCAAAAGTCTCCTTAGAGATCAGCTCTCACAAAACAAAATCATGAATTTTCCCTCAACACATATGCACTCACTCACTCTCTTACAACACTCATTCCTCAAACCAAAAGAAAACCAACTGATGGTGTTGGCTCTTAGGTGTCACACACCCAACTGAGGGAAAGAGCCTCCTTTTATAGACTGCCCAGGCTGACGAGCACCAGCTGGGTGCAGTGAGGCCAGGTGAGCGGAGTGAGAGGCTCATTAGGAGTGCTGGAGGTCACAGACTACCTCCATCTGTAACAGCTGTTTAGCTTATATGAGCACTAGCTTTTGCATTTGAGTTTGAAAATGTTCATCTTTGTGGTATAAATTCTGGAGTCAGCTATGTGTTTTTTCTTTCAGTTTGTTAAATTTTAGGTAATTGTGATTGTTTAATTGAGAGTTTCCCACAATCTGCAAAATGGCCTTGAGGCAGTGAGACCATACAGTAAAAATGGCCCTCTTGGTAACCCAGGTTACCATCCCTGATCTTAATTTTTGATAATGATGGTAAGAACATATTAAAATGTTGTTTGCATTATGCAATCAGGGTCTTTAAAGGACACTGACATTTTTCAAGGAGAATAAGTGGTATTTTAAACTATTCTAAAACAAAAACTACCTCGGCAGTGTAGCCTAAGTGAGGAAATTGTTGACCTCCTGGTCTAGTTTGAGTTACCCCTTATACCCAGGTCATTTCAATTTGAACAGCGTTTTAGTGGCCTCTTCTCTTTTTAAGCTCACAAAAAAGACATTCTACCCAGAAAAAGAAAATGAAACATAATTTTGTTCAGTGCATTGATAGATGGAGCAGACAAAGGTCTTGTGACTTATGAGACAGCCAAATGGCTCCAAGAACATTGCAGGACTGCAGTTTTGCTCTCCCAAACTGCTTCTGTCAGATATGATCTAACTTTAAAGAGAATACTAGAGATTAATTAATGAATGTTATGTCTGGACATGCAATACTCTCTGAAATACAGTCTAATCTTAGCTGCTACCCCCTAATCATTTTAGATTTACTGCAGAGAGCAGTTGGAGCCTCAGACAGCCATGTCTCTGTTTCAGAGGAGCATCATTAGGATGCTCCTGTTTGTAGAGGGACATTTTATACTTGTTTTGTTTTCTGCTGTGCATTAATGACTTTATATTTCACTTTTTTTTTAAGTGTGAACCCTGACTTTTTGTGCATTGTGTTATGGGGTTTTACATTGTTTTATGATACTTCAGCAGGACAGAAAAGCTGTTCTAGGATGTGCTGTTGTGGGAATATAATTCGTGACTTTCTACTTAGAAGACGCTCTCTCCTCTGGGCCTCCTGTCACTCTCCAGTGTCAGATTTAAAGGCCAAGTCTAAAAATGCTGCATCGCGTCTGCTGATGAAACACTGTCACCCCTTTATTGGTATTTTTGACAGTGGGGCTTACTGGGTTGAAAAGACTGATGCCAAGACTTTAGAGTGAAGTGGAAGTGACAGACTAAGTCTTAAAGGCTTTTGTGATGAGTTTAAAGCTACAGTATAAGAAACAGACAGATATTAGTAATGATGACTATGACCTACAGAAGCCATGAAGCCTAGAGGCATAAAGAATGATTGTTTCGGTGAATGTATTCCTCATTCCTTGTTTAGAAATACCATTTTGTTTGCATTTCCCACTGTACCCAGTATGGTCCAGATCTTCATGATGTGCATTATGCTTAAGCAATGGCTAGTAATGTTTACAAATGCTTGAATGATCTGTTGCATCTGGAGTGCAAAGGCCCTTAAACTGTATGTTTCTGTTTGAGAGTTAAAGGTGTAGTGATAATGAGGCCTAAAGCAATACAGAACAATATTAAGTCATTTGTATAGCTACTGATTGTTAAGCTGATACAAAAATTGCTTGAGAATTAAACGCTCCATGTAACAGACTTAGGTTGCGTTCACACTTAAAGTTTGTCAAACTTTATTTGGTTTGGGGGTAAAATTGAATTGTTGTTTCATTTTTCATTTGTTTTGGTTTTCTTTTACTTTGCTCTTTTGTGTAATTGACATGACTCTTAAGAATCAGACTCTGATGCAGAGAAGAGTCAGGACAAAAATTGCAGTTCAAGGCAAAGATTTTTACCCAAAACATTATAAAGCACATACAGGTGAAAACCATCAGGTCAAAATCCAAAAAGGGCAACTTCAAAATAGTTAAAAATCCAAAGTTTTCAAAGTTTGATTAAAAAGAAAGGCAGGGGTGGAAAAGAAGACAATGATAATCTGACGGAGGGCTGGTGAAAACACATGGTATTTATACCGGTGAGGCTGAATACAAATCAGACACAGGTGAGTTGTGACAAAAGGTGGGAAAAGAACAAAGACAGGAAGTAGAAGTAGCCATCAAACAAAAGAAACAATATTTCACAATATAGCAGGACATGAACATAAAACACTTGAAAACATAATAACACGTGAAGAGAACACTACAGTAAACTAGCCCGCGACCACTGTCCCTGCCATTCCGGCCATTTTTTGCACAATGACTGAACCAGCTTCTAGTAATAGCATTGTTTAGCTCAATACAGCTGTGCCATAAATGAAAGACAAAGAATCATTCAGACTGTCTCAGGTGGCACTTGTGTAAACATATTCCACACATATTTGTAGACGCTGATCTGTCACTGGGGCTGGTGGTGCTAGCAAACGTTAGCCCCACTCTGTTTGATATTATGAGTGAACATTATGCTAGCTTTTTTACTGTTGGTATTTTCAGCCAAGTCAAAGCTTTAATTCACTTTGTTTTGGTTTGCTTACTTAACTCTGGTCCACTTGAAAGTAGAGATGCACACATCATTATCCATATCTGCCAATAACAACCCAAAATTGTTATTTCAAACATTAGTATCAGCATTGTCCCTGATTTTTACAATCAGTGCATCACTACTTGGAAGTGAACTGAAAAATCTTGTTTTTGCCAGTGTTCAATTCTTCGGTCTGCACCAAAGTTGGAGTGACATTCAAACCACCCCAAATGAACCAAACTTTCCAAAAAAGTGAACCAGTTTGTTTGGTCTAGACAAAACGTGTTAGATGTGAAACCACCCATAAATTCAAACTTCATAACAACATTGACAATATGCTTTTGCACTCTTATGGGCATTTAACTAAATGGTTTAATGTTTTTTCTTTAGTTGTTTCAGTCATTTCACAAAGGCCTTCATATCTCCTGTGGCACAGTACCATTAGCTCTGTAATAGCAGGTAAACATTTGAGACAATCACAAAGCATACAGAGAACACAATCGATGCCTCTCAGCCTCACGAAACCTGATCCTGCACCTGGAGTCCTTCAAACAACGCCAGCACCTTTCTGAGAAAGCCGAAAGAGAGACAGTGTCCCTTTAAGGAATAACTCACAGAGGAAGAAGAAAAGCTGCAAAGAAGGAAGGAGAGGAGGTGCGTATGTGTACGTGTACATGTCAAATAGATAGACACTTGGGGAGAGGAAAAAAGAAAAAGAGAGAGAAAGGGAGGAAAGAGGAGATAAGCAGAAAGAGAGACAAAGAGGGAGAGACACAACATTGCATTAGGCACTAAGAGCCATTCCTCGCTTGCTAAAGGCTAATGCAATTGCCACAATAAAGAGTGTCTCAGCGGAGGCTGTAAAAAACTAGAGAGGGAGAATGAAAGAGGAGAGGCAGGGAGGGAGGGAGGGAAGAATAGAGAGAGGGAGGGAAGGAGGGAGGGAGAACTGGCAGCTCTGCCTCCAGACTCTCATATGGACAGTGGATCTCATGGGACAACTGGTTGAAAGTCTCCCTCTGTCTCTCCTGTTACTCCTGGCTGTGTGTGAGAGTGAGCTGCTGCTCTGCTGTGTCTCCACTGTGATTTATCAGGTTTGAAGGGAGGAGACGGAAGGAGGGGAGGGGGACACAACTCCAGTAGCAGTAACCAGGCTGCTTGTTGGGTGTGTTAACTCCACATCTGACCTCTATGGGAAAACAGCACTCCACTCCTCCCCTCCTGGCAGGCTGTGGGAACAAGGGGGGGCGGGGGGGGACAGCTCTTGATTTTACTCCTCTCTGTCTGCTGGGCCATGGAGCTGTGGGACGCAGCCCTGGACAGAGTGGGACATGACAGGAGGATGGGACTGCTTTGGCAAAGAGAGACGTCAGCAGGGGAGACCCCGGGCTCTGAGGATTGCACCTCAGACCGATTCTTGGATGTGGAGCGGCACAATTGGCACAGTCAGGCTGCAGTTGTTTAGTCAGTCATTAGCCAGTCAGATGGTTAGTTAGTCAGCCAGTAAATTGGTCAGTGGGGTCCCTTCAAATAGGGTCAACTCCTCCACTTTGTGCATATCCTCATCTGAACTCTGGGGTGACTCACACTTACCGAGATGGACCTGGGGCACGGTGAGTGGCAAACTCCCCTCTGCTTCTCTCACATGCTTGTTTACACACATTTTCCCCTTTACTCTCTTTCTTCTGTTGCTGCAGTGTGCAATTTCCAAATTGTATTAGTTTTGCTTTGTTGTGTGCTTTGCCTTTTTTACCATGCTTCTTTCCTTTGGCATCTGACTTGTCACAAACAGAACACAAGGCAGCAGATCTGATCAAAGCTGGACGCTGTCTGATGTTATGGATATAATGCAGTTGTCATCGTGAAGCTTTGATCTCGTGCTGATGGGGCTCTGGGAAAGACAGCGCATCTGTTTATACAGCAAACAAGTAGTTGGCTTTTACGGCCAACCCTGGCTCAGTTCACATTCATTGTTTATTCTTGTTTAAGTTTTGAAAGAATTTAATCTTTATTTATGAAGTCTACTTAAAAAAAAACTCTGGATTTTGTCAAGCCCAATCAATATCAGCATCATGAGTGTGAGTAAACCATTAAGAGATTTTGATCCAGACACAACAAACAGACACACCTGCATGACTGGAAGCTGCTGTTCCAGCACTTTTCCCCCAGCAAACCCGTGACCATGGGGGGGTTTGTTGGCAATCATCATCACATCACTGTTTGGAAATGAATAAACAAATTTTGCAGTTAAGTGCACAGAACATTTTGGACAAATAGTTCAAATATTTGAGTATGCGCCAAGGCTTTATCGGGGTCTGTTAAATCAGTAAGTCATTTCCATGTGCTAGAGAAATGTTACTCGAGGACAAGCTGATGCTTCAATAACATTAAGGCAAATATTTAATGACAAAATTTCTGATAAAAGTCAATTACTAGTGGGACATAAATAGTAATGAACTGAAATTTTTTTGAATAAAGAAATACCCCAAATTACATTAAATCTTTCATTTATTAATTTTGTGTTTGCACATCAGCCATAATCCAATTAAATGTTAAAAACAATGCAAATAAACAAAAAACATAGTTAACAAAGAATAGTGGAATGCAAATACTTTTCTTTTATGCTCTCTGTTTATTACACACTGAGCCCTTTATCTGTGTTCTTTTAGGAAGTCAACACTGCCCCCATGACCACTGGTGGTCATGGGGGCAGTGTTGAACCCAACCAGCAACAAAATGAAGGAGAAATATGTTGCGTTCCACTTACATCGGAACTGGGAAGAGGGAAATAGGAATTACGTTACATCCCAGCTAGACGTGTTCCAGTTTCGAGCTGGTATAGTTAGGGTAGGTGAAGGACATCTGACTTTGAAGTGGGAAATTCCGACCAAAGGGGGCTTTCCTGGTGACGTATCTAATTTGCAACTCGGAATATCAACTGGAATGCACCAATAGTGTGAGCTTTTAGAAAATTAAAAACATATATGAATAGTCAACTTTCCCATGCACAAGATTAGCATACAGCAACAGAGCAGCTGGGTAAAGATTAGCCAAGAGCCGAGTGTCAGGTTAATGGCACAGACAGAGGAATGAAGGTCCGTCTGAAAATGTGCCCTCTAGTGGACTGATTTTTCTCAGTCCATCTCAGCACAACAGACACATACATGCATCAATCCCCCTTTACGTGTCTGCTTGTTTATGTGAAACATGCGTCGTGCTGTGCAGTCTTGTGCTTACACAAAGACACACAGCACTGTGTAGGCTCAAATGTCCTGTCTTTAAGGCATTAATGTGAATGACTCAAGACATAGAGCGGCACAGTACAGAGCTCCAAAACACAAAAGCGAGTTAACATTTTTATGCTAAAGCTTTCGTTGTCTAAAAGTCTCTGGTGTTTTGGATGAACACCTGAAGCAAGTTGACATTTTTTTTCCAAAATATAAAATGTGTCTGGAATTGCATCACTCCATCTTAAAAGGATGGTTGCTATCAAAACTGCTTACCAGGACTACAGAGTCTGTTGGGGTTACTTAACGTCATCCTTTTTGATTGTCTTTAAAAAAACAAAGTTAATCACGTATTTGGCACAGCTATGAGCACCAACTTGATCAGGCAACACTAAGAAGAGCATCTTTGATGAAAAAGGCAGGAGCGTGAGGTAAGAGGTGGAGAAAATACTGAAGACACTGCCAACACTACATTTTGTTTACTTTAAGCTGCTCACCCAGATTACGGCAAGTGGTATGGTGGTGTTACATGCATGTAAACACAGTCTGACTCCTGTGCTGTCCATTAGCCTGTGGCGATGGTTAATGCTTGCCTCTAGTTTTGCTATGTTTTGCCTCTAGCTAGAGCTGTGATGTCACAGTAGGTCAGAAAAGGGTCTGAATGTGAATGAATACTGTAATGCTTAAATGGATAGATCCATTTTTTTTTTTTTACCTCAAGGGATTTTTCTTTATCTAACCTTGTTATTATTAGTTTAGGTTCTAAAATTTCCCAGAGTAATACCAAGCCCAAGTTTGAGGTGACTCTGTAGGTCAGACTAAGGCGTTGGATCAAAAACAGTAAAAGGTCTTTCACAGAAGACAGAGCTAGTTCGAGGAATCTCAAATTTGGTAAGTCCATGAAACTGAAGGTTAAAGGTACTGAGTCAGCAAACAACATAAGCAGGAAAGCAGTCCAATAAATGAGTTGAAAGAAATTCAAAATTATGTTTATTCAAAACCTGTGCAAATTGGTCAATAAAGCAAAAATTGATGTGATGAAGAAAATGAATAAGAAATTTGCTTCCATCAGAAGTGAGACAGCTATGTAAAGCCTGTATAGGTCATTGTCTGTTAAGGTGGGAGGACGACCAAACTAGCCATTAAATTTGAACAAAAATATTTTCATACCATATTTTTGTTTTTTTGTTTTCCCTCTTGTGGTAAAACTTCTGTTATTTTAGCTTGATATATATTCACTATTTCTAAAAGAGCGCAAAGACTGTACACACACTCTCAGCAGCAGATGTTGACATGGGCGTTGTCACAGGAAAACAATGAACAGATGTTTGCTATATCGAGTTCGGCTCCTAAATTCGCCGTCATCAACTGAGTATACAGTATGTGACTGTGAGCTTTTGTGTGTTTAGCCACAAAGCATGCACCTGTGTGACTCTACTGTACTGTGTGTGCATGAATGTGTCGTCGTTCTGTGCTCCCCTGCTCTTTGTGTGTTCGCTGGCTTCTCTCAGATCAGCTGCAGAGACTTAAAGTGTACAGGACAGCGTGGTTTCCCTCGACTCTTTCAGCCCCGTCCATGCTTCCACCGCAGAGAATTTCTGTCTGAGCCGAAGCAATTACAGCACACATCCAAAGCCATTGCAGCCGGGGAACCAAATGAAGGAGCCTTTGATAGGCTCCGACTGATGCATATTTACTTTTTATGACCAACCAAGTAGTAAACAGCTTGCCTTGTTGGCGCTGGAGTGAGACTTAAAATGCAGGCTTGTTCACACACAAACATGCAAATAAACACACACAGGCATAAGACTTTTGAGGGGAACTAAGAGAGGAGCACACGGTGCAAACCAAGAAAAATACCAGCGGCACTGCCAGCTTTATCTGTTTGCCAGTCTCTGATTTCATAATCAGGTTTGTTGAGCTATGCCTTTTGTCTGCAGACACAGCAGCAGCAGCAGTAGTCTCCAATTGAATCCATGTGTGGTGGAAAAACAGGCCCCAGTTTGTGGAGAGTTTGCATGCTTGGAGTGGGAGGGAGCCTGCCGGTTACAGAGGTCACAATCCGAACACGCCAACTCCTCTTCACCCTCTCACACGCAATGCTGACGGAAGCATCTCAATTGTCAGTCAAGAGTCCCTCCCCAGTCCTCCTTCACTCCTCTTTACTTTTATTTGAATTAAAAATTGACATATCAGCACGTAGCTCCAGAGCCTAGATCTCAAAACTTTAGGGACAGATTTTGAAATAATTGCAGAAAAAAAGAAAAGGACTCCAGGTGAGATTCCAGTCTTGAAGACAGTGTCTAAGGCCGTCAGAACGCTCTGTTCAGGGTGTGCCCATAATTAAAAAAGCTGCTGGTTTAGTTCAGTCAGTTATGACACTTCATCAGAATTGGCTACATGATTAGCAGCTCAGTTACATCCCAGTGTCCTCAGCTGAACTCAGCACTTCACTGCTGTTACAACACAAACAACTCAGAGTCACAAAACTCAACACGTACATCAAGCATGGAGAGAAATTAAATAATTTGCAGTAAAATGTACCTCTAAGTTTAACGTTTCTCTTTATTTGTGTCCTCCATTTAGTTGCACTTGTCTTTCAAAAAAAAAACATCAGTCTGCATGACCTACAATGAAAGAGTTACAGACTTAATAACAGGAGACAGATGGGCTTACTTTACACACAATGATGCAAGCAGTGTTTGTCACTTTGTGATATCACGCTGAAAAATTTGTAGAAGCAGCAGGGCATTGAATATGGATTACTATTTATCTTAAGTTGTTGAAATGGAAAAAAACCTGTGAAAAAACCCCTCTGAAGGTTTTTGTAAAAAATTCCCCCTCCCCCTTAAATTTATTCTAATATTATGAAACTTGGTGGGCAGATGTGGCTGGATAAGGTCTGCAAAAAGCCTCTTTGGGCAGTACCCTAATTTCAGCAAGAAATGCAGAAGTTGGCTAGTTTTAGTTGTTTTTAGGGGTTATTTCTTCGATGTTTGTATGTTGTTGCATTTGCTCACATGGGAGCTTGTGGTCCTGCGATTCAGCTGCTCTGCTTTTCTCTGCTGCACATTGGGCTGTATGGACTTAGTGGAATTTGAGGGTCAGGAGACTTTAGTTTTTGTGCGCAGTTGTTTGAGAACTTCATGCTCAAAAGTTATCAAAATATTTCACAAACTGGTTATATTTTACAAAAAATGTAAGTTGCTGATAGCTTATCCATTAGCATGTACACAGAATTTCCCTACATTGTTGCATTACTCTCACATAATCTCTTACACATTTAAAGCTTGATCACATCTTTGCTCTGTCATATTTTTCCACCTTAAGCCCACCCTTACACTGTATCACTCCATACTCAGCTGCTTTTAGAGTATCTCTCCTTTTCCATTAAAGTGGAGTCTCCATATAAATGGCTAATAGCTCAGATAGCTTCTTATATCAGATCCATGCTGGACTTTAATGCAGTTGTGCCATTTCCGCTCATGCATTATAAAGGATCATGTTCCTGTCAGATCATTTTTTCATTTCCTCAACGTTCACATTAGATGTGAGTCAGAGCTTTTATATAGATAACATTCAAATGATTAAACATCAAGTACTTTTGACCAAAAAATCTGTTGAGTCTCATATGTCTTACTCTGTTTATTTCCAAAGAAAAGGTTGCCAGTGATTGATTCTGCATGAAATTACATCCACACCAAATGACATTAGCTCTGTGAAAAGTGGATTATTGTTAATGGGACATGAGAGAAAGCTTCTGCTACTTACATCAGTCACATGTAAGGCTGCTTTATCAGGACTGAGTGATCTAATGAACTAAATAAAGAAGTTACAGCCAACAAGCTCTGATAATTACTTTTAATACTCATGGGATCTTAAGTGACAAAATTGGTTAAGACAGCAGTCTCATTTTTTATGTCTTTGATCACACTGTTATACATTCATCCTATTAGGGTTAATACACTCTGACAATATTTTGATCTTAGCTTGCTCTGAAAAGTGGATTTATGTATGTTTTCACACTTTGGTCAGATGGAGATTTTTCCCTCCAAAATGTGGTACAATAATAATAATAATAATAATAATAATAGTACACAAAGACACTGTACAACATTCAGCTATCAATAAAACAACAATAGATTAGATCAACATACAATAAAAGAAATGGAGGAGGAAAGAAGTAGATGAGGAGAGGATGATTATTGTGAGTAGGTGATCTTGAACAGGTGGGTCTGACTCTGAGTGTGGATTTGAAGATAGGGAGAAAGTCAGAGCGTCAGATATCCCTCCTATGCTTTCACTTAGTAGGTTAATAGGTAATATTGAGGAGATGCAATGGCTGGCTCTTGACCTACAAGGTGGTTAAAAAATATATAAATGATATTAAACAGTATTTATCTAAAATGGGGTAATGGCTAACCTGACACACCAGATGGCCTGTTCAATATATATTGTGCAAAATATATATTTTACTAGGCCATCAGGGCAACAGCCTATAGAAAGTGTTTGGAATGGACAGAACCTTTCAAAAATAAATCCAGCAGCTGAATGGACGATGGTTCTGTACATTATCTGATCACATTCAATACAGGCCGATCAGATAATGTAGTAGGCGGGGGCTATTGCCATGGTATAAAGGACAAAATGTGAGTCACTGTATTGAACAAACTCTCACCAAAACATGTCTGAAGTGGAGTGAAAACATCCTTTCTATTGAAAAATGCTTTCAGTGTTGTTTTGTTGTTTGTTTTTCGTTTAATTAAGTTATTTGGTCCAGGTATGATAAAATGCTCTGAAGCTGTTATATCCTGCTCTGAAGGACTCTGATTGGGCCATGCCACTACTGGTCAAGCACAATCATTGTAGACTGAAACTTTGCAAGGTGGATCTGACTGATTACAGATAATTAATAAGGCAAAGCAACGTTAATTAATGACAGAAAAAAGTAGAGAACCCTGGCTAGACCTTCCCTAATTTGCAGCCAGTCTTGTCTTAACCTTAAACTTAGTTTTTTGCAGCCGAGTGACGAGTTGTGTTGATTTTTTGCACCTTTGCACATGCAAAAAACTGTATTTCCTCCAGTATCCACTTGAGACTGTATACGCACCAGATGCAAACCACATATTCCAAATTGAAAACCCCATTTTACAGTAGAAACTAGAAAGCACTCGAAGAGCGTAAACCTCTGCCAACGTAGATCACATATTGCTGTTACATCTATAAGCAATAGTTTCATGACAAAGTCACCAATATAATATAATTCCTTGACCCTGAAAACCCACACCTAGCCCTCAGAATCATGTTGATATTATTAGTTAGAAAATTAGTGAGCAAAAACTATTGTTCGCTAATGGTGGTTATCTGGATCACCAAAAAAACCTAATAATTTTTAAGCGGGGCCATTACCAACATCTGCTGAAAATTTCAGCAACATCCATCCAGTAGTTTTTGTGTAATCTTACTAACAAACAGACAAACAAAGAAACACACAAACAAACAAACGAGACCAAAAACATAACCTCCTTGGCAAAGGTAACAAGTATGTTTACAGCTTGGTTCAAATAACAGTTTAGGTTAGGATAGTTAATGTCCTCATGAGGAAATGCTGTGTAGGGAGTGAATTTCTCAATGACTTGTCTGATTTGTTTTTAAGAAGGGAATAAAGTTATGCATGATCCAGAACATGACTGTAGCTTGCTGTGGCTATTTGCCAGGAAGCTAAATTTCTGCTTCAAATTTACATCTTTGTCTGTTACTAGGTTGACTGAATGGTAATTCGAGCCCTCGGTTTTGCTTCAAAAATGACTTAAGTAATCAAATGGCTGGCATCACTCAGATTTTGTCCAAAACTTAATTACCTACATTTTTCTTCAAGTCTGTTCAGGACTTCAAACAATGTCCCGTATGTTCATGTACTTTGTGTGGTTGAGGCACGAATATCCATTAGAGCTGTACACTTGAAGTATTTAATAACAGCACACCATTTGTGTGCAAAAAAATGACAACAAAACACTCTGTCAGTAAGACACCAGCTAGTTAAAAGTAAATTGCCATGTAAGTTTATATTTTAAGGAGTTGTTGAGGTTTACACTTTTATGTTCCACGCACACATTCTCACCGACAGGCTGTATGTTTCTCTGCATGCCTTGTACCTCCTTATCCCAACTTTTTGTGAGAGTAGTGTGACAAATCACACTAACACCTGTGTGTGAGATGCAAGGTGACGTAAGCGCTGTACAGCAGGGTTCAAATGTGCAGTCATGACCACATATATCACAACATCTAGCAAAACACAGCCGAGTGCCAAAGACTTACATGACAAATGGCTCCCAGCAAATGGTGTGGCTTCGTCACCCTTGATAGAAAAAAAAGTGAGAGAAGTAAATGCAAAACAAATAAGCTATAAGATACAAGGGTATTTATGGAACATTTTTGGTTCACCAAATGTCACTTGCGTGAAGTTTTATCTCCACTTTTCTTTGTCCTTCTACCAAAGCAGCAGTTCCTCTAGACTGTGTGAATGAGGTCATTTTGTTCGTCCGTTCCAGCAAACCTTGCACTTTCTAAATGTGGTGACTTGTTCACACCTTCAGCCTCGGGTGCGTTTATATCTCCCATCATTTATTAGGAGTAGTGACATGACACTATCAAATATAAGTCAATTTTCCATGGACTCACAGAAATAAAATCAAAACTCAAATCCAACTCTCCTCAAGCAGAACAGACAACATTTGCTGGTTGCCAGCCTCTCTGATGTAAAGATTTTCTGGTTTGGTTTGACAATTTTATGAACTGTTTGAAAATCCGAGTGTTACCTCTGCATGAAGAGATTCTGAATGTTCCCTCAGGACAGTGGTTGTTCAGTATTTTGGTGTTCTTATCTTTCTCAACTTATTTGTCTTTGTAGATGTAATAATCAATGTGAGGTAATCATCAAATTGATAGGAGTTACTCTTTTTCTACGCAGATGTTGATTTTAGTTTCAATAAATCCATTTATGTTCATTCATTTTTGGCCATGTCTTCACAGGTGGGTATTTTTGAAAACATAGCTTTTGCTGTGGGTTTTGGCCATTTTCAAACATGCTCAAGTGTTTCAGGTCACGAAAAACACACAATTTGGAAAACCCTCCCTTGATAAAGATTTTCTGAAACTTTGTGTCAGTGCAACGTCCCTGTAGACAGGAAAAGTGGCATCTGTGGGCCTCTTTGTGATGTCCATGTGCCATGTTATCACTTTTGATTACATTAGAGTTGTGCTATGGAGACTTTGCCAAACTTTTCTTTTTCACCATTGCTAATTGGACTTTTCAAATGCATGCATACTAATCACAGTTGCTCTTCCATTTAATTGCTGCTTTATGGGAAGCTTAGATGATACGAACCCCACTTGGACAAAACCTGGTGTTACTGTTGGTGGTGAGCCATGGCTGTTGGTGGTTGCCATAGATGATGAAAATAAGAGTGATCATGAATATTTTTAGTATCTGCACTGGGTCTAGTTTCTAAAAAAACATTTGCAAAGTCTATCTTGCTAACACCACATAATATGGCGGTCACAAGTTGAATGTAACAGTGTTAGACTTCGAGTAGCTGAAGACGTTAAAGTCTTTGAACAGGAATTGTGAAACATGGTGATTTTTTATTGACATTTATTGATCAATTGATTGCTACATTTATTTCAAACAGATAACAAAAGGCAAAAATAAAAGAACAGCACTTGGATGAATGTTAAATGTCTCAAAAGAAGTGAGAAGTCCCATCCCCCTCCATAAATTAATAACCAATTATTTAGCTTCCCGGTCTATACAAGTTTTATTATGTTATTGATTTTTTTTTATCTTATTTTATCAATGTCTGACAAAACAAGACTTTGTCTTTTAATGAAAAATCAAACAATTTTGTTCCAGCAAAGTTATCAAATTTATTTTTCACATACAATGATTATATCATTGTATCATATTGTAGTAAATCATACTATAGCGTGTCATACTGTATCAAACTGTTTTGTTTGTGTTGTGTTTAAAAATAACATACAGAATCATATGTAATGATTCATACTGTATAATAGCAAACAGTATCTTATTCTGTTGTATCATAACATAGAGTATCATGTTGAAATGTGTGGATGATGTCATCTTGGGTTGTGGGTGGCAACTTTGGAGGAAAGTCCTCAGCTTATCAAGGTGCCTCACATGCCTCATCTATTTTCTGGAAAAATAGGCTCAAAGGCCCAAATGATCAAGATGGGAATGAAACAGGTAAACAAGTGAAAAATTAAAAGGCACAGAGGGAAACATTTTAAAGTAAAACAATGAACAATACAGAGAAATACGCTAGCTACAACATTTACATTCATAGGAGATGGCAGCTTAATACCTGTTTAGGACCACAATAAACTATCACCACTTAAACATCTGGAAGAAGTTGAATACATTGTGTTTGGACTGAGTGCTCTTTACATAAGTTTAATGGTATCAAACTGAGGAAGCATTACATTGGATGGATGTAAGATTTTCTAAGGTGGAACAATGCCTACTTACTGCTGGTGATTTCTAAATTAACCCCTGATACACTATTTTTTGGCAGTCTTCCCTTGTTTGATCCTTGTTCAGTTCATGTTAAATTCACAGCGATGGCAAACCAAACACTGCTGCACGTGCAAGCATACCAAGACCCCCCTGAATTATCAAGCAGTCTTGAGTTTGGTCCTATGAAAAGGCACCAGAGTTTGTTAAAGCATTACACCATTCAAACCTGATCTAGGGCTTAATCCAAACCAAACACATCAGGTACATCCTTATGTCTTGTTTCCTTTCATATACCTTAAGTATCTCTGGGTAACTAGAAATACAATGTTGAACTCTATAGTTCTGTAAATTACATTTTCTTGTACTGTGGGCAAAATAATAACTCAAGAATTAAAGTACAACCTGCAGATTACTTGAAAATCAAAAAATGCTAATCAGTATCTCTGAGTTATTTGAGTCTATTTGAATTTTTTTACAATCATTACATTAGCTATTTATATGCCACCCTTTAATTCACCTTGTGTGCTAAAAACTTGTCACTCTACTACAGACTTCATCCAGTCTTAAGTACTTAAGTCACTGATCAGTTATTTCCCACATGGAGCATTCACACCCTACAAACAAACACTGCCTCACATACGTCAGAGGGCAGGGCCGCTCCCTTTGATTCACTCACTCTGTTCCTGCTCCTTTCTTTTCTTTCACACACTACACACTGCCACTCATGCATGAAGATCTAAACACACACACACACATCCCCACGCACCCACCCACACACACACACACACTCACACACAAAGGCAATTCCTCTCCTACAACCGTTCACCCAAGCACAACTTTACACGCTGTAGACAAACATATTTATTCATGATGCCTGTGCAGGGAGGGGCAGGCTGTTAAAGCCGGTTGACAGCACAGACATATTTCTCTGTCTGGAGGGATTCTTCACGCCTCTGTTCAGTATTACAGCATGTACTGCGGCGCTGCACGAAAACACAAGTGCTGCAAAAGTCACTTAGATCAGTTATTAACAATGTGCAGATGCCACTGAGTTCATGTTAGAGAAGCCTGTAATCTTTTTATAGACTTGTGAATGCTAACAAGAGTGCAGCTTTGACCTTATTAAACAGGACTGTTGATTTTTGGTGTCATTATCAAGAATTGATATGCACTGTTAGTTCCTAAAGATGTTAGGGTGTGTATTTGTTGGTGTATTCTGTTTAAAAAGATTTGCTCTGTCATGGGAACAATTAATCAGGGATTCTATTCATCATTTTTATATTAATAATATTTTTTATTCATTATCAATTGAGATAAGGGTTTACAGTGGGGCATCGGTTGGCTTTGTCCTCTCACAGCAAGAAGGTTCCCGGTCCTAATCCCAGTTGGACAGGGCCTCTCTTTGTGGAGTTTGGATGTTCTCCATGCATGTAAAGGCTTGACAGGGCACTCCAGCTTCCTCCTACTGAGCTAAGACAGGTTTTTAAGCTTGACTGGTACATCTAAGTTGTCCATGGGTGTAAATGTGAGAGTAAGTTGCTTTCAGGTAGGAGGTGCACCACGAAACTCCTTCACTGTCTTTGTGTTGCATGACGCAAAAGTGAATTCCAATCTGAGCGGTGCCTTGCTGCATCCAGTGCAAGATGGCTCTTGCATCCTGCCCTGAAAGCAGGGCTGCCCTCAGAAGTGTCTGGGCCCCAGACAGGACTGGTAAATGGGCCCCCCTTCAACATCATTTAATAATTTCAATGTGTAGGAAATGCTGAGGGTCTCATTTGACAAACCCTGTGTATAGGCTGTAGTCCTTAAAGTGACTTGCCTGGTTTAGATGTGGCTGTGGCTCCTTTACTTCATTATATTCCACATTCCCTCTCTCAAATTTTCAGTGCGATTAGCTGTCCTGTAACTCAAATAAAGTAAAACAAAGCCCATAAATAGATTGTACTGTTTGCAAAAATGACAGTAGTATCAAAGAATAAATGTTGGCAGGTGGTTTTGGTGCAGGGACCATTCACCCCAGTTTCAGGTCCTAGCATGGCTAAACACAGCTATGTTATTTTTCTATTACTATCAACTGAAATGGTTCCATTAATACAACAAAAATAAGGATTTTACCATTTCAGGAAGAGGGGGGTTAGACTTTAAAGCAGGCTGCAACAAATTAAGTATTTTTTCAGTTTTAATAGGTTTAAGATACTAGTAAATTGTCATCAAAATTTAGGATGGACCATGTCTCTATAACGTCATGGGCCCCTTCATGTCTTGAGGCCATAGAAAGCCTTTACCTTTGTCCCTCGTTATGGGCAGCCTTGCTCTGAAGTTAAAACTTTAAAGTGCTCTGTAACAACGCCTCAGTGCATTCAACAGGACAGAGTTCAAAGTGGGGATCAGATCACACAAAGAAAACAACTTTTTGTCCCTTTCTCTTCTAAAATGTGAGTTTAAGGACCCACCAAGACCTCAACAAGACAGCTCTGATTTAGAAAGGAAACTCCAACAGTTTGAGCTTATCAGGTCTGTTTAATAAGCAACCGAAATTTAAATAAACTCCCTAAATTTCCTCACTTTATATCCTCATACACAAATCAGTTGTGATGGGCTGAGGGGATTATTAGACACACCCCTTCTTTATCTTTGCTGCTCCTCTCCTCTTGAGCAGAAATTAGAGGGTTATCCTCTGGTAAGTAGACAAAAATGTTGTGCTTCTAGTAACTATGACCAAACAAACCCCAAATTGTTTTAATATTTTCACTGATCACTTTCTTATGTTTGTTTCAGTCGTCTTGTGCGTGCCTCTCCCCTCATCTGCACCCAAACGCGGTAACTGCCCTCAACTACCCCGCTTCTCATTCAATTACAGCTGGGACTGGCTCCAGCCCTTCTGCAACCAGAATCAGGCATAAAGTGTGAGCGTTGTGTGACATTCTGAATTTCTTGAGCTGCACAGCACAATTTCTTGTCCCAATGGAAAAAGCCTGCTTTAGTATGGTGGACTCACTTATGCACAAACACAATCAGATGCAGCCACTCCTGAGAGCAATAGCTTCAAACAATGGTGGACTTTTAGAGGGCTGTATTTAAACAAGCTTGCCCTAAAATAAGGCACAAAATCAGTTAATAGTACACACTCTGTGTTGTTCTCCACAGTGGAGACTCTGAGACACACCTGTGTGCATCATACAAGGATCCAGTGATGTTATTGTGTTTCAGTATGGTTGTGGTTTCAGCATGATTATGTCATTGAATCGTATTTGTAATGCAGTCCAGTTGCAGTTGGAGCAGAGTGAGCACAGGCCAGTGGAACGATGAGACTATGGACTAGAGAACATTTGTGCCTAAGCACAGTAATGGAAGAGTGCCAATGAATATAATATAACATCAAGATTGCTTTCAATCCAACAATAATAACAGAATATATATATATATATATATATATATATATATATATATATATATATATATATATATATATATATATTTCATAGATCAATTCGGCTCCACGGTTGCTCTTGAAATATGAGTCAAGCAGCATCTCAACGTTAAAGTGCTGGGGCAGAGATAGGGATTTTGGTTTGGATCCATTTTCTTTCTCACATACCCATATAGTCTTAATAGTGGCTTAACTGAGAAAAAAATATTTTAATAAAAATTGCCTCAACAGAAAAATGATTTTACAGAATTTTATGTTTTGAATAGTGATTTTTAAGACTAGAGTATTTACAAAGTAGAAAGTAAATGAAAAACTTTGCCTTTGAAAAAGTAGACAAATATAAAAATATATACTAAAAATTCAAGATATTACAAAGAAGTTGGAGCTCTAGTGAAGAACCTTTATTTTAACTCATTTAAGTTACCCTTCGTCTGCCCTTTTAAAAAATCTCTGCGTTAGATAGACAAGCAAATTCCTCATTGTCATTTATTGATAATCAAACATTAAAACAGATGCACATGCAGGGATGATATGTTTCTGTAAACTGCTCTATTTTCATCTTTCTACCCCATTAAAGAACGACCAGAACAAGAATAAATTTCATAACAAGGAAAAATAAGCTCGTAATAGTGGTTTTTCTGATGTTGATCAGAGCAACTGCAGAATGCTTTGTGAGTAGCTCAGCATGAACCAGGAAGTCTTTTTCCAAACAATTTCCACTGATATTGTGAAAATTTTGGTCATTAAATTGACATTTTAAAAGAATCTGCAAACAAAAGTAAACAGAGCAGGACGGAAGAGGTTACTCACTCTCCATCTTGTTACACTCTCTGTTGTTGACTCATCATCAGATGTTTAGTTTAGCTAAGGCACTCTGGCAGTGGATTTTTATATACTGGTCATTTAAGCTGGTGTTCACCATGGGTATTATTTAAAGCATTTATACAAAGAAGAATAATAATCAAAAATCTGGTTGACTCTAAGACGAGGGAACAGGTGGTGCTAAAATGCTATCTCATGACTTTTTCAGGACTCATTACTGCACCACTCTACAAGCGAAAAAAAAGAGTAATGACACAAAAAAAGAAACAAAAAAAAAAAAGGAATGATCTGTCTCTGCTAAAATTTGGGCTGTGGCCGGAGAAAGATGAGACGTGAGAGGTCATTCAAAATCACTTAGACCAAAAGCATTATAGAAATCACCTCCCGGCATTAAAGTACAGCCAGAAAATGTCATTTCAATTTAATCTTTTCATCGTGTATATTGTTTGATACAGTGTAGGTGTCACAGGCAAACTGGTTTTTGTATTAAGTGGTGACTCTGCTACAGCATGAAAATTCAAATAGTCAAGGTTGTCCTGAAAAAAAGGCGCCTTTATCTTGATTGTGCTTGACAGAATCGAAGTGTTACATGCTTCATTACAAAAAAATTCCAGGCTGACCAAAAAAGGCAGAGAATGGCATGGAGTTGTGAGGATTCTAAAGAGCATATTGCAAAGGAAGAAATGGGGCAAAATAAGTTTTCACTGTGAAATGATTACTAATAAAGTCACAGGGAGGTAAATACTTTAAGTCTCATGTTTTGATGTTATGAATGAGGAATAAGGGTTTTGGTTGGCCCCAGAAGACTTTTAGGTTTTCAATTGGTGGAGGCTGAAATTTCTTTTGCAATTGTCTTGTTTTCCTTTTTTACCACATTGAGAGGCATCAGTTAAAATTTCAGCCCATTTTAGCACACAGAAAAAAATCTTCTTACAGGAGCTTTTAAAAAAATCTTGATTTAGTTTTTGTGACAGAAAGAGTGTTCAAAGGGGCATTGTTGAGATTCGGTCCTCACCTCCTCCTCAATGCTGAACAATTCTGTCATTATTCTCTCTCCTACCAGGGTGGGCCTGGAATTTTCCCTGCAAAACAGCATAAACAACAACAACAAGGAAAGATAATAATACATGCAGACGTTACAATCCTCCAGGACAGAGGGGAAAAGCTTGAAAGAGTTTGTTTTATTCTGCGTGTGGACCCACCCCGCTACTGACCTGAAATCCTCTCATATAATATGACACAGAGACAAAACAGAACCATGGCCATTTGTTGTAGTTGGATTTTTAATTTGCAGGACAAGTTCCAGATCTCCTTACAGTGCTCTCTCTTGAGGCTGGTATTTTATAGATGTAGTATAGATTTAAAAGAGCAGCAGGCAGTCTGCGATGCCCTTTCTATTTTAAACAAACCATGTTTTCTTTTGCAACTGGGTTGCTTTAAACAAACTGAGCAGCTAGCTGGCACTGCATGTTCTGACTAACACTCCACATCTGCTGGGTCCTGCTGATCTGTACAGAAGAGAAGTCTGCAGAGTCATTCCTCACTTCACGTTAATTTAATATTTTTGTTACAGAGTTAAGTCGAATCATCTTTCATCCAAAGGGTGAAAGAAACGGTTCGAAGTGCATAATCAATAATCATCAAATCACTGCAGCTTCTAAGATGAAGTTTCTGATGACTGATGTCCCCCCCCACCCCCCTACCCTCCACCCGACCCCCCCGCCCCACCCACCCCACCACTTTTTTTTAGGTCACAGGTGCTTCACAGCTGCCGTGGATGGACGGAGGCATCTGGAGCCCACGCAGGAGGATATTGGAGCCGATACAGAGGGCAGGAGAAGGGCGTAGAGGTGTGAAGTCAGTTCCTGCTGTGGTGGAGAGGGTTCCTGGCACCGTGATTTGATACACAAAGAGAAACAAAAATCACATTGCCAGGGATTTCCACTCCTTCACAGCCCAGCAGGTGACCACCTTATATTTCCACAGTAGGAAACTTTTGAATAGATGTCTTGGCTGTTGTGTTCATTTTCTCAACAATCTGGCACTGAATGTGGCCATGGAATTAAATCTATGCCTATGATGCCTATGACAGATATCAAGATGACCTCTGAATGGACTCGAAGAAGTCATGGGATCAGCTTAAAAACCTGTTAGAAACTATGTTTCCAATGCACAATAGTGGGGTTTCCATCAACCAGCTAAAACAGCATAAAAACAAGTTTTATAATAATAATAACAATAATAGATTTTATTTATAACGCACTTTACATTTGAAAACAATCTCAAAGTGCACAGTACAAAGAACAAATCAATCAATTTATAGCTTACTTCTCAGTGCCAGCAAGTTAGATTGACTAAGTCTCAAAATATTTTTTGTTATTACAAGCCTGCACTCCTAGTCAAACCCTGTCAAAACTGTTACAGAGCTGCATGTCAATAGTAACCACTGAAGTGTGCTCGGTTTTTTTCCACGTGAAGTCTGCAATGTTACCACATTACATTACATGAGAGTTCTGCTATTGTGGACATAGCTTAACTTTTCTGGTTTCAGCATTGCTTACTGGACTTTTTAAATGCTTGCATGGATATTCACACTTGCTTTCAACTGTGTTGCTCCTTTATAAAACACTTTGATGACACAAGCTCAAACCCAGGTTTATGACTAAAACCTGGTGTTTTGTTTGGCTAGTAACCTTGCTAACTTATGCCTGTGTTTGTGTTGTTATATCAGATGTCAAACTAGCAAGAGTACTCATGACGGTCTCTTTTTATTTTTTATCATAGCATCAGCACAAGCTAATCAGTTGTCTTGAATTGAAAAAACAAAGAAATATTTGGAAAGAATACACCATCTTATATGGCCACAATTTAAACCGTAACACTGGCCAAACCTCAGGTTAGTGGATAGAGTTTGAAAGTGAAACAGTATCATGGAAGAAAGTTCCTGCATGTCAGGGGCAATATACTGTTGACAGCATTTATCTGAGCATTTATATTTTTTATGTGTGGACAATGATGCGTTTAAGGTTATTTACATGTCTGTAAGCAATTATCTTTCTTAATTGGTAGAGGAAAACCTCCTTTGTGTAAGCAAGTTCAGGAGTAACATACTGAAGCCCTTGTCCCCACATAGGCAGATCTTTTTAAAACTAAGGTTTTTCTTCTTAAAATAAAAAAATCCTGCCCATTCATGTAACGTTATCATGAACATATTTACATGAAAACATATAAATGCATCAATACGCCGTTAGGCACTGTTAATAGCATTCATGCTTTCCCTCTGATTGTTCCACCAACCTCAGGTCAGGTCAGGTTTCTCCATTCCTGTGGGTAAAATTGTTTTGCAGCCAGAGAGATGGAGACGTCCTTCACAACACACAAATTACACAACAACTGTAACACAAAGCAACACAACAGGGGAAATTTAAAATAAATTAACCCAAAATTAAAAACCAGAACCCCTGATAAAAACCATCAAAACAATAAAATCATAAAATGACAAAAGTGCTTTAGGTTCCTCAAATCAAGGCAAGAGAGAGAGATTAACCGATAAAATCATTGAAAATTGCAAGTCAACACCTTAAATAAAGCCTGCATAACAATTTGGTACTTGAATAAATGAATATGTATGTGCAAAGATGGCTACAGCTTGTTGTGATCTAAACTCCGGCCAAATCTTAATTACAGACTGCTTATGTTGAGAATAAGGTTTTAGTTTTGGAGTGTGGTATGAAGCAGCAGTGACGCTGATAGTGAATTTGTGCATCTCTGTACATCAGAATAGGAGACAAACTGTGTGCTTGTGTAAGCACGGGGAACATCCAGCTAGCAAAGCAAAGCCGGAAAAAGATCAACAAGGTGCATCATTGCACAACTCTCAGCTTAAGAGGGGTGATAAAATTCAAGATTGATGTCACAAAGGGAAGGCCAGAGCACAGTGTCACATCTGAAGGGGACACATCATTAAAAAGCCTCTCCTTTAGTATTTTTGCAGAAGTTTCTGGGTATCTGTATCTGACCCATAGAAGGTGAAACAGGGCATTCTGGTGCTGCGTTTATTGTCCTTATTCATCTGGGAAAACATGAAATCTGTTCCGAGACTGGGCCTCTTGTGACATCAGAGTAATAATACCTGCCCCTCACCTGGTATCCCCAGCTGCAACCATGGGAGCATACAGCTTTGCTTGTAACAGCACAACTCCAGGGAGAGGGGGATAAAGTCAGGTGTGGTGCAACAATGGAGAGTTCTTTGAAAGGATGTAAAAAGCTAAATTATAAAGAAAAGCCTTCTCTGGTGCTTCATCTGTTTTATTTGGACTAAAGTACAGCAACACATTTCATTTAGATCACAGGGGGATTTGTTCAAGAGTCATAAATTGGTATGGTATCTCCTTTAAGCCCCCAAATCCAATTTCCCTGTCTATATATGACCACTGTAACAGAATTTCTAGAAATCTTCATTCTGTCACAAGAGCTCCTCCAAAAGCACATGTGAAAGAGTTTCTCGTTACTCTCAGTGTCCATGGACAAGATTGTCTTCGTTTATTGACTCTTGAGCCTCTGAGACAGTAATGCACTGCAGTGTTGGGTCCAATTCTCCTGCATTATCGATGTAATTCTTTTTATACATAGCACCACTCACCGCTTAACCTGTTCGTGCATCATACTAGCAGAATGGCTGGTGCATGTGTTAAGTCCTGGTCATGACACAAAGATTTTCAGACCAGGTGCATGTGTGTTGTGTTTTAGCAACACCCCCTGCTGACTCAGCTCTGTTTCTTAAAGGTCATGTTCAACAAAGGGCATAAATCATGTGCTCACACATGATCACAGAGATGGAGAAGCTTTTACTCTGAAAAGCCCAAACAAAGTAAATATGGCTCTCCATTCATAATTTTCTGATCTATTTTGGCTGAGATATGATGCAGCTCGAAGTAAAAATGCAAATTATAAAAATTATAATCTTATGTTCACACAGCATGAGACACCAGCAGTCTTAAAGGTCTGACCTGATAACATGCTTGCCAAAATGCAAATAGACATGCCACAGCTCTCATGAAGCCAAAAAGCATCCAGAGTCAGACAGCCGCAATGCTTACAATTCACACAACTGTAGAGGATGGAAACACATGAATTTGTATTTTCTTGAAACTTTGCTCTACCCATAGATGGAAACTTACTTGACATGCCAGATAAACAGCTCAATACATCCTAGGAAGAATATATTTCACTAGTCCATCTCTATGACAGCCCATAGAAAGTGGTCGGGAAAGGCAGAGCTTTTAAAAACATCCAGAACTTGATGATCTGTCAGTTATATTTATAGTGGGCCAATCAAATGATGGAATAAACAAAGGCTAGCTACAGCAGAGTCTCACCAAAGCCCATCAGGGAAAGGGTGAAATTTTTTTTTTTCCCGGCGGGAAATGCTTTCAGTGTTGTTCTTTGGGCTTCATTTAATGAGAAAATGTCATTGAGCTCTGATAAAAATGCTACCAAAGCAGGCAGTATCCATAGTAGCCTCTGTACAAAAAGCCATAGTTTAATGACTTGCACACGCTTCTCAATAGAGTGGTGCAGAAATGAGTCCAAAAATGCAGAAGTGAGTTTACATTTAGTACTTCCTCTTTCCTCACCCTCCAGAGTAAATGGGATTTAGAGTACTGGTTTCAGATAAATGCCTAAAATAAGGTTTGTGGTGAAAACATGCACATGAGATTTTTAATGTCCAACAGGGAATAACAAAAGGCATCCAATGTTGCCTGCTTTTGAATCTTAAACGATTGTTGTGTGTTTAAAATGATGGTTGATAACAAACTGCTATCAGGGACTACAAAAATGGCCGGGGACCAAACAACAAGGATATCTGATTGTTCAATTATTCGTATACAACTGACACAGCTATGAGGGCTAGCTTGATCAGGCCACTTGATTATGAGGAAACTCTCCAACAAGAGGTCAAAAGAAGATGTTATACTTTGGAAATATTCCTTCTAAGTTGAGCAACCATTTTGTAGTTTTAGAGTAGCTTGCTAATAGCTGTTTATGCTGATTGGCCAGTGCCTCTGCAGACCAAGCTCAATCGTTCTGGCTTGGAGCTTTGTGAGATGGATCTTCCTGATGACAGACATGGAATCAGGAAGATCCTGTTACATTGCAAGGTTAGATGGAAACCCCACTACTTTGATTATGACTCAAATGACTTTAATTTTCATGTTCAAGAGTTCTGAATTGAAACAGTCCTAACCATTCTCCCTTTATGCAATTCGCCAAAAAGTCCACATGAATTCATACAACAGTAAGAAAGCTCCACACGATTAAACAAATTTTTGGATAGAGATCACGTTGCAGCTCTTTGAAACTAGATTCAAACACACGGATGCCATTTTAATGTTTAAAATGAAGGCTGGGATACTCTCTTGGCAGCACCCTCTGAAACACAATATGAAAAAGCCCTGTCTGAAAAAAGCCCTAACATTGGAGCCATCCAAGGCTTTTAAAAGCAGCCACACTTTTACCACTGAGCAGTCACGTAAAGGTCTGCGTGCGTCTCTGTTCCCTCTTAAAGCCAGCCACCCACTTGCTAAAGGCACAGAGCTTAGCTAATTGGTGAGCATTGATCCCTTCTATGTGTTGTTCACAGTGGCTAAGTTCAGTGCCTGAGGTGAAATAGTTGATTCGGCGGAGGGGATTTGTTCCGGTGAGTGGAAAGAACTTGATGATCTTGGGTATGAAGAAAAAGAGAAGGGAGGGAGGGGAGAAGAAGTGATGAGAGATTAGGTGGAGCAGGGGGAGTAAGGAAGTTGGGCACAGGAAGACAAAAAGATTGCTGTCCAATGTAGCAGCTATTTTGGGTTTCATGTGTTAATGTGGACCAAATGCTAGTTTTTTGATTGTGCAACACTTCCCAGACTTGAAACAAGCTGTACCGTTCATTTATTGTGTTTGCCTGAAGCAACAACTGTGTTATGCATCTGGCAAGAATCATCATGCATACTTAATATATTTGAGAGTGCTTCAGTGAGACAGATTGACCCAGGTTTAAAGCGGATAAAAAAATGCCACAGGTTGTACTGCAATCTAAGGAATGTGGTGCTAAATGTCAGACATGTCTAGGCATGCCAAGTCATATCCAACACAGTTTGCTCAGGACTGCCAGTTTTTTTTGTGGTGCATCAAGCCACTCTGGACTTTGGCTCTTTGTGGAGAATAAATAAACATTACACACTAAGTTAATGATCTGATAAACTCCTCCCAGTTGATCTTTGCTGTAACTTCCCATGACTCTGCCCATCAGGGAAACCTCTGCTTCTGCTCCAAAATATTCACACATGATGATTTTTAGCTTCACTAAGTACAAGTGATTCACATACCACTGCTTAACAACTGTGGAGGGAGGCCATTAGAGTCATTCTTTTCTTCTTCACCTTTCAATCCAAACATTTCAAATAATCTCTGTAAAGAGCAGGCATTTCTGACAGCTGTTCACTGAGTTAGCTTGTTAAAAATGGCTGAAATAAAGTATGACAAATACATTTATTTAAAAAAGTGTAAAAGAGGAGAAAACAAATAAAACCGCATTTCACATGCTCAAACAATGAATGGATGTACTGATGGCTGGATGGATGAATGATAATAAAAAGATTTATTTATGAATGGAAAGGATAAATCATGGATGGATTGATGATTTGATGGGAAGATAATTGATGAATCGAAGTATGAAAGGATGGAGCAAAGGATGGATGCAATGGATGCATCTATGTGTGGATTGATTGATTGATTGATTGATTGATAACTGACTGATTAATAATTTGCATTTATTATTGATGACTGATTGATTGATTGATCGATTGTTGGGTTGATCATTATGGATGGATGGTGGGTGCATGATAGATGGATGGATGATAGATGGACTGATGGATGGATAGAAGAAACTGTATTATGGATGAATGGATTGATTGATGAAATATGGATAAGTTGATAAATGAATTGATAGATTGATTGATTGATGGATTGATAGATATATTGATAAATATTCTATTGATTCTGCGGAAAATGTCAGTTTTACAGAGTCAGGAAAAACCATGTAGGATGGTAGAGACCTGGAATTTGGGGGAGATAGGGTGGGAGAGGACATGCAGGACAGGAGGCCTCTGTGCATGCAGCAAAGACCTAACCACAAGGCCATCAGCACTCCAGGCTTTTATCCTTTGTGTCACCAACTAAAGAGGTTTCATACTGTAGCTTTAAGCAGAGTGACATCTGGGCTGTGCCCTCCCGTGCCTACTGAACTGGTATCAGTGTTTTATCTGAAAACTGGCTCAGTTCAGCAGGAACAGGAGTGGAGTCCACCAACTAGCAGGATCTATGTCATATGTTACATCATCAATTTTAAATGCACATACAGGAACATAAACTTCAACCATACTTCTCACTTAAACCTGCCCATAACCATGACAAAGCTCCGGTATCTATTTGGCTTCAGGGGCTGACTTCCATATAAATCAAACCCGAGCTTACCAACCATAAAATGGCAGCACTGAATTTAGAATTCTATGTAAAGTACTCCATTTGGAAATGTGTCCCTTTGCTTCATTATGAATATTTCATGAGCAGATTTACCATTCTTTGCTAGATAGGTAGGCCCTGGTGTCCCGAGTTTCAGTTTGCATACTGTTACATACGGATGCTGTTGGTCTTGCTCTGCTCAACCTTCATGTTTATTTCAGTTTCTTCCCTTGAAAGGCCGTAAACACGTCCCTCCCTTTTTTACCACCGTCTGTTTATCCTCTTCTCTTCCCTTTGTCTCTCTTTGCTGTTGAAGGCCGGACTAAGACTGGAGTTCATTGTCAGATAATCCCAAAGAAATGTCCACTATGCCTGTATAATAGATGTCACCCAGATGTCCCCACTATTATGAGAGTGAGTGTAATGCAGACTCCTCCATACTCTCCAACTCAGAGCCACCAAATCAAAGTCTCATCCTGAAGATTTTTTTTCCCACAGAGAAATGTAAGTTTATTAGTGAGTATGATGAATCTCTGCTTTAGATTTCTGAGGAAAAAACATTCCACTCAAACTTTGAGGATACCGCCTGAAAAAAGGTTAGAAAAGTATTTCTCAGAGTTTTAGAGGTGTAATTCTTCACCTCAGGGCCTTGTTTCAGCCAAGTGTTACCACAGAGACTATTAGCGTATGATTTGTGTCAGCGTTTAATTGGACTCAGTGTAGAGGACAATGGAGCGTAAAGAGAATTACTCTAAATGTCAAGACTTTTTCAACTACTTTATTTCATTTTAGCATGATTTATAATGATGTAACAGGTGCAACCAAATGTATAATTCACTACAGACTCAACCAAAATAAAAATTTAATAAAGATTAAATGAGCCTGAGAAAGAATTGTTGCACTGTTCTTTTTTTCTTATCCAGTTTTTTAAGACATGATTTACAACAAGATTGGAAAAAATGTTCCTAATGAGAAAAAGGAGAAAAAACAACGACAGAAAAACAAAAAATATCACTCAGGTTTGACGTCACAATGGATGGGATTGTTGTGGGGAAATCGTTTTTTTTAATTTTTTTTTATCAGGGTCAAACTATTGAAAATACTGGGGTTACAGGGTAAATGTTCAGGTTTAAAGGAGGCTTAAAGGGGGATTATATTTCTCTCCACACACATTACTTTCTCATGTCAAGGCCTGGTGCCTACACTACTCACAATGCAGCTGAACTAAAATCACATTGGTTGGATGGCTCATATATAACATCTGTTTGGGCATTTGGACACAAAGTTGACTGCACTCATATGTCTATATATCCATCTATTATCTATTCTGCTTTTTTAAATGGGGTAGGGAAGGACTGGAGCCTATCCGAGTTAACACTGGGTGAGACAGGCAGAGCACATCCTGGACCGGTCACCATCCAACCACAAGGCCACATCGAGAGACAGACAAGCATTCACACTCAGGCCTACAGGCAGTTTAGAGTCACCACTTAAAGGGATAGTTCAAATTTTTTTGAGTGCATTAACTTTTTGGATCAGCCGATGTTTTTTTGGTGTCCCACAATCCACTCCAAAGAAGGTGCGGAGGAATATGTGACATGAGTCGGTTAGTTCCAGATAAACTTTATTTTTCTGAAAAGTTAATGCACTCAAAAAAAATTCTAGGTAGAAACTGTGGTATTATTTTTTGATGGGAGTTCTTGTAGGCGGAGAAAATACCCTTTGTATATGGTACAATACTTCCCTGTTTGCATCTGGTCTTGCGTCACAAACTTATACAAATTGTGGCTTACTGAGGGAGAGTAGAGAACTTTCTACTGCATCTAATGTACTTAGTGGATATATTGAGCTCATACAACCCCACTTCATAAAAACGGAACTATCCCTTTAACCTATGAGCATGTTTTGGTCTGTGGGAGGAAACTGGAGTACCCGGAGAAAAGGCACACAGGCACAGGGAGAACATGCAAACTGTCCAGCCCTGACCAACACGGGAAGTCAATCCAGCAACCCTCTTGCTGTGAAGCATGCGCACTTACCCCCCCGTGCCACCATGCCACCCTGCATCATACAGTGCATTGACATTTTTCCTGTAGAGATGACCTACAAGCAGAAATCACTTGTCAGCCCCTTACGCATATGACATATAACAGCATCATCTGTGACAGGTACCTGACACACACCTGGAAGCACTTGAAGCTCAAAACAAGAGTGAATACCAACAGAGGAACAGTGCAAATGATTCTGACACATTTTTTGGCACTTAACACATGTTAAGCTGTGTTGCTCATTCCACAAATGCACGATCCTTGAAATGTGTGCCTCATTGTAAAGGTGACTAAGCAGGCTTACCAATGATAAATAAAACAACAACAACTGAGATTATTAAAGGGGAGAAATTGTTGACCGTATTAACCTTTCCAAACTATTTTTGAGGAATATGGTATCAAGTGAAGAGCTGAAAAAAAAAAACCCAGCTCCATGTAACTAGCTGAGCAAAATGACCCAGAACTTTTAAAAGAGACCTAATTTCTATCACTACAAGGAATGGTGAACAGATGTAAATAATCTTTACTTTCAGTTTACGGGCAGACTTTATTATTTTAAATTATAGAGTGGTCTTTCTTGTGTATCAGAATGGATTGAAACAGCAACCAATTTTACCTCGATGAAGACATCCCACACTTCTTTTGAATGCAATGTGATATTTTAGAAATCATTTCAATAATTTCCACACATCTTTAAGAGCTAACATATGGTATAAGAATGTCCTAAAGTATAATACAGGCTAACGCCAGGTGAGAACAAGGGGGAACAAAGGAGACAAACAAGTGGTTTGGCTAATTACAAAGGTTTGGTCTCTTTAGTTAAACTTACAAAGTGACACATCCAGAGGTTAACTACAGAAAATGACTTCCGCTGCTTCCACTGTAAAGGTGCAAGACAGGCATTAACACCTTTTTCATTTTACGCAGCAAAGGTTCACCACGACTAACACCTTTGACCAATGGAAGAAAGCAAGATGAGACTCATTTTCCTCAAGGGACACCATATCATCACAAATTCATGGGAGCTTTCGTTAAAAGTGTTTTAATCAAAAATATAATAAAATACAATGATTTGGAGGAAAAGACAAAACTCCTCTGTAAACTAAGGAACTTGAACCCAGAGTCTGAGTTTTGAAGTCCTGGCTAATGTGGTGTAACCCAGCTCAGTAACTCAGATTTGTACTGGTGTTTTTTTGGCAAAATACATAAAAGTCTGATGTGCATCTTTCTATTTGGGTTCTTCCACCTCCCTTTGTTGCAAACTTTGAAATCAAAAGCATGAAAGTACACATTATTGAGTTCTCACGAAAACGGCTCTATACATTCACACAGTCAGAAAATGGGTACCCAGACCAAAGCCCACAGCTCTCCATGCTGATGTCAATGTCTCTTTTATCTTAAGGCCTCAAAGGCTGAACAGATTTCATGATGTGCCTGCTTTTATTGAGCTGGATCTGCCTCCACTGCCCTCCCTGTCATTCAATCAGCATCTGTGCGGTTCTGGCCCATGGCTGTGAGCTTGGCTGCATAATTTGGTTTAAAGCTGAGCAAGAACATCTGTTCTACAAAGCTTCAGTCTCTTCCATTCCTCAGGCCTCACAGAAAAAAAACAGGGCCAGTGGTGAGGCTGCTGCTGCAACACAGGACCAACAAACCAGAAAGACACCACTTTCAGTCCAAACCAACTAAAGCAGAGGTTTTCAACCACTGGGCCATGGACCAGTACCAGGCCGTAGAACATTTGATGTGGGGCAGTAGAGAAATTAAAATTTTTGATTTCAATATTGTATTTTTTAATGACACAAGGATGATTTATTTTTAAAGGGTGACTGGATCCTAGCATATCCCCCTCTGCAGCTTGACTGCACAGACTTTACACACAGGCTCTCTGGTTGTATGCTCTATCATCAAATGGAAGGTCAAGGGTTCAAGCCCAGCTTCAGCTGTCACATGTCAATGTGTCCTTTGGCAAAGACACCTACCTCAAGTTTCTCCCATTGCTGCATCAGTGGCGTGTAACTGGGTATGAAAGGACCTGGATGTGTTTGCAAATGATGATGGACAACTTACATAGAAACTCCATCCATCAATAAGTGACTAGGAGAGTGAATGGGTGTGAGTGGGTAGATGTGACCTTCCCTGTAAAAGCACTGTGACAATTTAAAAAGACTAGAAAAGTCCTCTATAAGCCCGAGTGCTTTCACCTTAAACAAAATACTTTAACAAATGTTTTTTGGAATTGTTATGTCTGTCGGCTATTTCTCCCCTTCAATAATAACAAACGGTATTGTACTTCATATCGTTGAAAAGCCTGATTAGTCACCTTTACAATGAGGTACAACTTGGATTGTGTATTTGTTGAATGAGCAACACATGCAAAATCTGTGGGTGGCACCCCAAAGAATGTGTTAAAATCCCCTCCTCCCCTGCACCTTGAAGGTAGTGTTTTGGTCAGCAAAAAGTGGCAGCAACATTTGGTACCATCTCCAAATTTAGGAAAAAGGCCCATGAGACTGGTGAAGGCAAAGACAGACCACTATGCGGGTGTCCCAGGAGACCAGTTCTCCACCCTTGCTTACTCCTAGGGAAGAGGGAATTCTGGCACTTTTTGGGGGGCACTACCCACACTTTTAGCTGTGTGGCTCATTCACCAAATGCACAGCCCTTAAAAAATATAAGTCGTTGTAAAGGTGACTAATCACAGATTCCAACGATACAAAGAAGTAATTGACCAAAATTAAAAAAACATATTTCCAATTTCTTCTTGAGTTTTAAATATTTTTTGCACATGGTGGGCTGATATGATGATGAGGGTTCTTCAGCAAAAGGCTAAAAGATATATAGAAAAGATCTGAAGCACCCAGAAAGCCTTTATTTCATCAGGGATATAGACTTAAAATGGGGCATGATTTTAAGTCTGCAGCCCTGATGAAACACAGTTGACCCTACGTAAGTAGTGCTCCAGGCACCTTTTTTTGTGGCTAAAATTTTTATACAGCATGGAGGATAGGGTGGGAAGAGTGAATTGACTTTCACCAAAGTAACGAAGTATCATTCTAATTTAAATTTTCCATCCATGACAGATTAAAGTGCAAGTGAAAATATAATAACTCATATTTCTTATACTTTCACATATACATAATAACTTTATAACAACTTTATTCCAGAATAAATTTTTACTGAAAGACACAGATCTGATTTTTGCTTCAGAGAGTCTTTTAGGGCATTTTAACCCATGTAGCACTTTATGAATGAGGCCCATGTGCATAATCAACATGTTTTTGTCACTTGGACTTGGCCTTTAGTTAGTGCACTGCTGTTCCTACAATCTCTCAGAGCCATTAGCATTGTTGTAGCATCTCAGCCACCTACATGAGGCCCCCACAGATCCTCTCTCTGCGGTAACCTGCATCACCACTTAACAAACTTTTTGATCATCACCCATGGAACATTTTCCACAACGCAATTAGTAAAGTGGTTACGATGCTTTGGCAAAGCACAGTGAGAGGAATGAGAGAGGAGATTAAGAGAAGAAAGAAAACATTCTCACATACGTTCCCAAGGTTGTGAGCAAAGTCATCAAAGATGGCCGACATCCAGACCTCAGGAGGAAACTTGCTGTGTCTGGTAACTGTCTCCTTTAGATGGGATAAAAAGGACTGTTGTGTGCTTATGGATGTTTTCATCCTGGTGGAACATATTGTTTTTGTTGTTGTTGTTGAAAAGATACTGTTGTCCTCTGTTTCAGCTGTCCCACTATCTAGGATCTGATAAAAAGGAAACAGCTGCTGCACCCAGAGATAAGGTCGATCTTAAACCGCCGTGTCTTTCCAGAAAACACTGAGCAGTTTTCCCATTATAATTCTCTTTAAGTCCTCTTGATTTATGTGTTCAGAAATAACAGACTCATTGACCAGTATTCAACTATGAAGAAATAGTACAAATATCCCAATTCGTACCCTCAGGAAGCAGACAAGATATTGTTCTAGAATTTCTTTGCCAGATGCAGACATTTAAAACACTTCAAAAAGAAAAAATGATCACATATGCAAATGTTTGAACTGTTTTTGTGGACAAGCAGCAAGTACGCTCTTCTTGCTCTTTATGTTGTCCTTATTAGCACGAGCATGATATCAGCTGCCCAGAGAAGGATGGCAAACATGCTGATTGATTGGGTATAATTGTAACCACAACACTGGATATTTGCACAGCCATTATTGATGTCTGGATATGGAGCGGGAAGTTGTAAGGAGGCCAAATAAATTAGATATTTTCTCTAGGAGGATTTGCTCAGGGAGCAAGTCCTCAGGGTTAAAGAGAGCGTCTCCCTCTGCTGCCAGTTTATGAAATCATCCTGTGTGTCAAGAGAAAGGCCAGATATGAAACGTCTGACCCACCGGACACCTGGCTGTTACAGTCTGCTTTATATCACTAAGTTAAAGACATTATAGGTAGATACACCAAAATAAAATAGATACACAAGCACACACAATAAGCAGAGCTGTTTGTTGTGCATGTAAAAAAATCAATGGCTTTTTTAGCAGGCCCTATAAATGTGCAATGATGTGATTTCAACAATAAATGTATTTTTAACCCATTTCAAAAACACAGCAAAATAGACCATTTATACTATCACTTTTTTAATTATTATACATGCTGATGTGTAAATGCAGCATAAATTGCAAATAAACCATGAAGCACTGATTTATAAAAAAAATACCAGTCAATTTTGGTTGTTATCAGTGCACAACTCTTATAGGCCTTGAGGCTGCACCTCATAATAGTTTTGATGGTTGAGAGTTAAGCTACCACGACATGGCTAGTAGATGCCTAAACTCTACATTGGTGAAAGAAGATGGAACCTAACGAGCAGAACAGAAGCTGCATGTTGTGGGCAAAACACAATTTATGTCATCACACAAGAGGACCCTTTTCTCTTAAAGATTCAGAAAAACAACTGTAACTTATATAGCTGTATAAAAACATATTCTGAATTTCATAGAGTTTTCTGCAAAAGTGAAGAATAGCTGTGCATGTGTGTTTTTGGTGAAAACCAGAAACAGGGCTGAGCAACTGCTTTTACTGTTTCAAATCCACTCGCTCCTGCAATGTTATTAAAAAAAAAAAATACAACACTGCAACTTTATTAAACATGCCTCCAAATCTGTCATTTTAGTGTGCTCCAATTAAAAAACAAAACTTTATAAATCCTAAGAAGAAACGCTTTTGGTCATGATGGGTTGACTGATACCATTTTTCAAATACCAAGTTTTGGTGGTTTGTGAGACTGATATCCAACAGTTGACGTCTGTATGCATGTTTAATAATTGAAATATTCTGTCACAGGCCAATTTTTGGAAATTCAAAAACTCCAATGCAAGGCATTGTTTAAGCATTCACCATTCCTGTAAAACTGTTGTAGAATTAATAGGGTAGACGTTTCCTTTCAAACAACTTTTCTTCCTCAATATGACAAATTTAAACATGAAACAAGCACGGAGCTCTTTTGATTGATAAATATACCTTATTATGCATAGCTTATGTTAGAAAAATACTCTTTTTAAGAGTAAAAAACAATAAGCAACACTGGCAGGCCAAGATTGGGGCTTGACATGGCTCTCTGATTTAAAATGACAGGGCAGCAATCAGTCGATCTTTATTCAAATTCTGATGTCTTTTTGTGTACATACTAAATTTACTTGATTTGGATCATGGAGATCCTTGTCACTGCAGGATGACTGTTTGTTGCAATATTATAATTGAATAATGAGAGTAAAACTTAAAAAATCAAGTTGTGACCTCATTAACTGTTTTTCTGTTTCTTTGTGGTAAACAAATATGTGAATAGTGGCTACTGTGGTGAATTCATCTTGTCACATGATTAAAATCGTGATGATTTTAGTTCTCTGGTGATTAATGGCATATCATACTGCATAAAGTATTCTTAGTCTTCTTTTTGAGAAATTCTTCTAAATGGACATAACAATAACAATGATATTTTATCTCTAGAAACAGAGCACATACATTCGGTTGAGGTATGACATACAATGATCAGATTTTTCATTAAGGTAAAACTGACAACTACAAGTGCCCAGAGAGTTCAAACCTCCACCAAGGCATTTCCAACACTGTTGTGTCATTTATTATCGAAAATGTGGAAAACTGGTTAGTTTGTAGCCTGGATTTGTAGCTTATTGACTATGATCAGAATGCATAACTTACTGTAATGAGACTAAAGTGGGCTGAAGTAAAGAAGCAAACATTCCTACAATGCAGTAAATGTCTGAAGAATGTATTGAGTCAGAGGATAGGGTAAAGATTATCATTCCAGTCTCTGACATGTTGTCACACATACGGGCAAATCACACGGGAATGGAAAACCGTAAAAGACACAGCCTGTGACATCTTGTTTTGTTGGCTTGTGTCCTGAGTACACTAAAAACATGTGTGGTGGAAAATTTGCGGATATGAGAGTTATTTCAGCTTCAGACAATGTTGTGGGATTGATGACTTGTACCTACGTATTTTTGTCTCAGCCTCGGAGTTTATGTTTTTGTCTGTGTCTGTCAGTTTGTTAGTTTGTGGACAGGACAATTCAAAAAGTTACAAATGGATTTTGATGAAATCTTCAAGGAAGGTTTGTGATGGCACAAGGGAGAAGGGATTTAATTTTGGTGGTGGTCCAAATCTGCATCTAGATCCAGGAATTTTTTTTAGGGATTTGTTCATATTGAACCTGGCACACCAGAAGGACTGTTCAATGTATTTCACAAATCCATTTGGGAAAGAGCCCATAGAAAGTGTTTGGGAAAGGACAAAACCTTTCAATAGCATATCTGGCAGGTGATTGAACAATTGCTCCATCAATCATATTCATTATGAGCCAAACAGATAATGTAGTAGGAGTGAGCACGGTGAAAGGACAGAACGTGAGCCACTGCCTAAAACAAACTCTCACTGCTACATAAGATGTCCCTGTTATATACAAACAGTCACTTCCTGGTCTGGCTTATAGCTTCCACCTCTTCCTGCTTTAAAGGTCTCTGATTGGGCTGTCCCACTTTGGGTTAAATACAGCTGTTGTAGATTGGAGCTTGGCAAGATGGACCTGCCTGATTACAGGCATTGAATCAGACTGATCCATCTACAACACAAGGTCGGTTAATATTGCAAGATGGGGCAGTTTTCTACATTTTTTTTTAACTAACAACTCAAAAACTTCTTGACAGATTTGGTTGACATTTTCGGGGAATGTTGATCATAGCACAAGGAAGAAGTGATTTGACTTTGGCGGTGGTCCGGAATTCATTAGCTTTTCTCATAGATTTCTTAACAGTGTGAGATAGTGCAGTTTTCCACCTTTTTTTTTAAACTTAAACTCACCAGACAATGTTGGAAATGCCTTAGTGGAGGTTTGTGCTCTCAGGGCACTTCTAGTTTGAACTGAGTTTTACATTGTGGCATTTTGTCATGCTCTATTTTATTGTGCCTTCAGTTAAGTTTTGCAAATTTTGCTCATATTTACTCTGCGTATTAAGCCTGTCCAGTACTTAAGTTAACCCAGATTGTTTTAAATGTTGCAAAATAAATAAACTCTGCGTGTACCGGTATTTGATTAATCTTTACACAGTGTTCGAACTTTTTTTGGAATCTCTGTTGTAAAACACATTCTGAGTTACCGTTCTTTAAACATAAAGCAAGCTGTTCAGCATGATATCCCAGGCTGTTATGTCATATTTAGTTTCTTTCTGGCTTTCCTGACAGCGAACTTGTCTCACTCTCCCCCCTCCATGTAGCGTTCTCTAGTCTCATCCTCCACTGCCTCACCCTCTCCTCACACACTACATCATTAGCTGTCTGCTGAACACCTGGAGGCAGAGCAAGCTAGGTAATTATTGAGGGCACAGCCAAGTCTGCACGCAACCGCCATTAACCCATCGTTGCTAATTTAGAGCAGAGAAAAGGCCATGTTGTTGTAAGAGGAGACACAGAGCAGCGTGGAGTGCTGATCAGCCCCCTAGCCTGTCAGATATGATACAACAAATGTCTCCAAGCCTTGAGCTAATAAAGGCTGGAATTTACCTCTCTGCTTTTTCATCAGGAACTCGACCTGGAGCTGTGCCAGTGCCTGGGATGATGGAAGCTTTTCCCCTTTACTCTTTACTGTGAAGGTGCAGGAATTCAAGAGAGGGTACTCAGACAAACACACAACCTGCAATGATTTGTTTTTTTACCCTGTTAGAAAAGAAAATTCCTTAAAAGACTTTAAAGAGGGAGCTGCAGAAATCTTTAGCTAACTCATAAAAAACTGCAGAGACTGGATTTAGAGTAGAGCTGTACTGCTCCACAAGTCTCATGATTTCATTCAGTTATGATTATTATGTTAAAGATTTAATTCAATTCAATATCATGATGCATCACAATGCAACAAAGTGAGCAGGATCCCTGACTTTCCATATTACTGCACAAGGCTACTTTTTAGATACAAAAACAAAAGCAGTCAGATACATATGAACTTTTTTAATTAGAAATGGCTTTTGATCAACTACAGCAAAAAATCGTAAACCATAATAAGTACATCTAGTAGGTCTCATCCACTTGTTTTCCCTTCTTAGAAACAAAAACATTGCACAGGCAGGAATCAACCATGAGAGCAGCACTGGGCCAACCTACAAGAATGTGCATCTAAAGGAGGTTTGCAGTAACATTGACAAGAAAAAAATCTCTGTTTAGCAGATAGAAAGCTTTAGCATAGTCTCATGTTCATGTTGAACAGCCATCCTCGGAGGCTGTGTTGGGGGAAGTGGTGCAAAGGAAGGGAGGTGGGCAGAGACAAATAGACTAAAAATAAGAATTTATGATAGTGACGAACTTATGGATGCCCAGACCATGAATCTGTCTTCATCATATTTGAATTAAATTATTCAAGGTTAGCCCTTTTAGATGTGGCATCTTGTTTTCAAGAGGGTCCTCATGTATAGATGGTTGAAAAGGTATTTGTTATGGAGGTATAATTAATAACAACAGATAGAGAGGTCATTCTGTTTAGCTTCCAAGTAAAATACTGTAATTAGTAAAACTGCACCCTCACCAACAGATCTGTTGTCCTGAGTGATTCATAAAATGAAATCAAGACTGTCAAACTTCACTTATTTTGCTGAAGAGAGCCAATGTTGTTTGGTTTAAATAAATTTTCATAAGGCTACACCTCGTCCAGTTGCTCAAGTATGCATGAACAGCTGTTAAATACAGTAACATTACAGGTGCATACTTTCTGCAAAACATTACCCATCCACTCTGCCAGACAGTCAGAATGAATTTATCCATTGTCCTGGCTTTGTGTGCCCTTCAGGCTGCAGCTCCAGACCTCACCATCTCTGCTCTGAGCTTTAATCATCCTGTCAGAGCAATGGGCAGCAGAGCCTGAAAAAACCCAGTGAAGGCTAAAAATAAGAAAGCTCCGCAAAATAATTCAAGTTTAAATATATTTTCTTTAGTGTAACACAAGTGTTTACACTCTGGATTAAAATCCAACAATGTGTATTTATCAAATTACCTAAAAAAAATAAAAAGTAAGTTTGAATCGATGCTTTATTTCAAGACACAAAAACTGAACTGGAGCTGTAACTTTGCATCTTATGCTTCCACGAAAGGTATTCAATTGCTAAACAGTAAAAGTGCAGTGGTGGGTCACAAAGGGGCACTGAGGGGATTTTTGTTGTAGTGTACTTCATCTGGTCCCCAGGGTATTATCAGTTGTATTAAGTGTTATACATAGAAATCATGTTGTGGTTTTAGGGATTTTTTTTTCCATTAAATCCATACTGTTATTAAAGCAAAACCACAAGAGTATTTAGACTGAAACAGTCAGAAAAAATCTCATGTCTGATTCTTTCAGAAATCCACTGGTCAGTTATTATTAGTGAATATTTAACCAGAAGTGCAAGAATATTGGTGATTGTCCGGCAATGGACAGCATGACAGAGCCAGAAGGAGCCAAAATACGTCAGTTGCGTTCATGAGGCTGGCTTCAGTGTAGATCACATGGCCTGATCTCAGTTTTAAAGGTCAAGATTGTTGTAATTTTTGGAAGAAACTGAAAATATTAAACAATTCAATAATACAATAATACAATATTCTGAAACTGTTAGTCGAGTTATTATCGAAAAAATCTAAAATTGCCCTGTAACGCAACATGAACAATCATTTTAAAAATTCCTGGACCCTCATCCATGTTCAGATCAACACCAAAATTCACAGCTTCCTTGTGTCATGACCAACAGTCTCTGAAAATTTCATCAGTATTGGTTTAAAACCTTTTGAGCTATCTTGCTCACAGACAAATATTGTTACTTTTTCCATTTTGTTCTAATATCCAGCCTCCATAGTGTCTGTCAAGAAAACATACTGTCCCTTGCACAAATTAAATTGAAAATCCCTGCTCTAAAAGTTTTGCTAGACTGATGTAAAGAGGGATTTTTTTCATTTCTGATTTCCTTGTTAAAAGTAGACTTGTTAATAGCCTTACATTCTCATAAGCAGTAGTTCCAAATCTATTCAGCTTGCAACCCCCAAAAACAGGAATACCAAGGACTCAGGACCCCCACAGTGTGCTATCAGGCACTTATATCATTGGTGACATGTGCAAACTTATATTTAAAGGCTCTTTTTGACATATTACGCTCATTCAAGCATAAACCTAACTAATGATTGTTGTCTTTTGTTGAGTTAATCTTATTCTGTGTAAGCATCCTTAAAATAGTGGGTAAAGTGCACCATTTGAATTTTTTTTTTTTTTTTTTAAACCATCATTGTTTTTTAGTGACCCCCACATCCTGTGACCTCAACTTTGAGAATGACTGCTCTTGAGGCAACTAAGTCTCTCTTAGCATTACAGTCAGCCAAGTGGAAGATGTTGGCTGACTGTAATGTTTATTACCATACAGGTTGAAAATAAAAGCAGCAAAGATTCAGGCCAAACTGAGGAGGCAGAGATGACGATGAAGAAACAATGTGTCACCCTCCAGAGGAAAGCAGAGGTAGTGTGCTTAAAGAAGAACACAAGTATTCATGTGTAAACCAAAAATAAACTTTATTCATGTTCATTTATATTTTATATTACACAACATGTTAACAAATTTTCTATAAAATAATAAAGTACAAAAATACATATTTTTACAGTTTATATTTTAACTCTCAAGTAAAAAAATACCCATTGCATATACTTTACATCTTGACAAACACAAGAGTTCTTATATTTCACAGTGCAATCACATATTAAGCTGAGCTGCCTGAAATTATTTTGTCATATCTTTAAAAACAAAAAAAGGAGGATCTCACACTTCTCACAGTTTGTCCAACAGCATGTTATCTTCAGTTTAAAGAACTTGCAGGCTAAGCTGAGAGGACTCAAACCAAAACCGAGAGGTAACGGTTAGATGTGTATCAGTGCACACAGGTCATGTTTGCTTGGGAGTGGGGCATGTTGTGGTTTAACCACTTGAAACTGACAAGCAGCTTGTGGTGGAGCTCAGCCTGTATTTTTTGGTTGCCCTGCGAGGCTTCTTTGGAGTAGAGGGTGGGGAGACAACACTCAGATTTCTGACCTTGTTAAGACTGTTTCTCAGACTGTCCCTCCTGCTCGCTGAGGAGCTGCTGGTGTCCTTGATTATGAAGTCTGGCTGACACAGGCCGGTCTTCACACAGCAGCAGCACAGCAGCTTAGCAATTGTTTTTCTCATCTCATTGCTCCCCAGTGCGTATATGATGGGGTTTATGCCAGAGTTTAGAACAGCCAGTGAGATGAAAAAGTCAGCTTTGAAAAGCAGTGCACACTGGCCGGAGGCGCAGAAGAAATCCACCAGTAAGAGCAGGAACAGCGGCCCCCAGCAGGCAATAAAGACCCCCACAATAGTGATGACGGTTTTTAACAGAGCCAGAGAGTGCCTGTGGCTCCTCTGGGGGCCGACTTTTGCACTTTTTTGCACATGGCAGTAGATGAGACCATAGAGCACACCAATAGCAAGTAAGATAATGAAGAAGATGATGAGGGAGAAGAGGATGTAGGTCTTGGAGTAAAGAGGGAGGAGGGTGGAGCAATCACTCAAGTTGCATACACAGTTCCAGCCAAGCAAAGGGAGAAACCCAATCACCAGTGCCAAACCCCAGCAGAGCGCCACCAGTCCATAGATCCTGTAGTAGGTCTTCGAGGTGGACTTCTGAGGTAGGGGCTTCATCATGGTGGTGTAACGCTCCACAGCAATCAGCAACAAACTGAAAATGGATGCAGCTAGGGCTACAAACAGCATCCCCTCCCTGAAAAGCCACAGCGCAGGAGTGAGGCGAAATGTCTGACTCCCTGACAAACAGATGTTGACCACATAGACTGCGCCCGTGAGGAGGTCACTGAGTGTGATGTTGGCAATGCAGACATAAACCCAGCGGCGGCTGTTGCAGATGTGGGAGATGACAACCACCAGCACGAGGAGGTTCTCCAGGATGATGAAGATGCTGAAGCAGAGGAAGACGGCCGCTGCAATACTCAGGCTGCTCTGGGTGTTCGAGATGGTGCGGTTCTGCAGGCGGCCAGTGTGGTTGTAATGGAGCAGGATGACAGGGCTGATACCAGAGGCTGTGGTGGTGGAGGTGGAGTTGGTGGGTAAGTGGTACAAGTGGGGACAGGAGGGAGAAACGAGAGAGGAGAAGGGGTCCATGGTGACAGCTGTGCAAGTATAGGTCAAAGATATAGGCAGCAACAGGCTGGACTGAGGTGGTACAAGCTGCACGGGAAGAAGTGTGAAACTCCTGTGACCAAACAGGCTATCGTCACTTTTACCACACAAGCTCAACACACACCTGAGGAGACAAAGAAGGAGAATTGCAATGAGGTATCTCATTGAGAACAGGAGAAAATATGAAAAAACACCCTCCTTCCTCTTTGAGGAGTTTCAATCAGTTTAAAAGGCATCATTTAAATGCCTGCTGCATGTGCCACATTACTCCACCTTCTCTGTGGTTAAAACAGGATGACTGTGCAGCATCAGGCATTGAAATTAGCACATGGAGAATTACATGTTTTTTCTTTATAGAAAATTGTATTGTTTTTTCCTTCAAATTTTTTTTGATAACCAAAGAAATACCTGGTAAATGATGGAAGCATATTTCAAACTGTGCAGAGAACTTAAGTACATTTTTCTGTGCTACAAGAAAAACTCAAATCATACCAATCCCTCAGGATGAATACATTCAAAATATAAAGATAATTCCAGTATCAAATTTTTTAGTCCAAGTTAAAGTGATAATTTAAGAATAATGCATGCTTTTTTAACATATAAGATTAATTCTGCATACTTTTAGTTAAAAAAATGTACAAGGCTTCATGACAATTCAAATAGATGGCACTGCATTTTATTACATCTAAATAAACTTGAAGAAATATATCTTTACAGTTAATCATCGTATCTGAAGAGTAAAGAAGATGCTGTGCAGGACTTACTCTGGCTGCTGTTGGTGATTCTGAGCATGTGAGAAGGTAATGACACTGATGGGGAAGTAAGCCCCATAAGGAGGGGCTGTCACACCACACCCAAGACACACAAACACCGCACACACACACGCAACATATGCAACATCAAGATTTCACTCACGTTTGTTCCATCACCTGGTAAAATCACAGAGCAACTGGGAGAAATTCCCATGCTCATGCAATTGTAATATGACTTAAGATACAATACTATGTTATGCAGTAAAACACAATATAATACAATACAATCGGACACAATAGAAAATCCTACAATAGGATATTCTACAACACAAAAGAAAGGATACAATAGGAGATGATACATTAAAACACGTAAAATTGCAAAACAAAACAAAGTGATATGGTATGATACTGTGCATCATGACAAAAAGTACTGTGCAATATGCTGCAATACAATGCAGTATTTCATATGATATGTTAGGACACAAAACAAGTAAATAACAGAATCAGACAGTGTAGGACATGATACAATATGTTTCATTACACAATGACTCAGTACAGTAAAATACAATATAGTACAACAGGGTATGATTTTATTTTATTTAACAAGACACACATCTTAGGATACAAAATGAAATGATAAAAGATGATACCCTACCATTCACTACCACACTGTACAATACAATACAATGCAATATGACTGGTGCATTGTGTGTCATGATCGCCTGATCTCTTAGTTAGGTTACCCGTTTTGTTCATGTTTTATGTTTTGTCTTGTGTTTTCTGTTTTATTCTGAAAATTCACCTGTCTTTCCTTGTTTCCATGGGTTTTGCTTCCTGTCTGGCGTTGTCACTCCTGATCCCTGATTGTGCTTCCCCAGCTGTGTCTCATCACCCCCAATCACTTCATGTATTTAACCCTCGTGTCTTCCCCTGTCTTTTTGCAAGATTGTTTGCACCCTATAGTCACTTTCCACAATCTTCTCATAGTCATAGATTGATCACGACCCACTTTGCCTGGACCTTGCCTTTTTGCCTAGTGTTTTTGGATACCTCTGCTTGTTTCTGCCAGCCTTGTGTGTAATGGATTCTGGACCGACAATAAACCTTGCTTTTTGCCTCATGGACAAAATTTATTGAGTTCTTTTTGTGACAAGAGTATTTCTATCATGACATTGTGATATGGTACAATATTTATTTTAAGGACTTTAACTTGGACTGAAGTGCTGCACACATTTATTGCTTTTATACTTGCATCAACAAAAGAATTAAACACAAATAAACAGCAATCCACATGAAGACAGATGGGCACATCCAGTGAAAACCAAGATACAAATGCACAACAAAAAAAGTCCAAATGGGTGGATTCCAACACTGTCTTTAACATATTCTTTCATTTTACTTTTTTAAAAACTCTTATTTAACTGTTTTCCAATAGTTTTAGAGTAAGACCATCATAATTTCCTAGGGCATGATACAAACTTTATTACAGCAGCGTCACATCTTGTTGCACAATTTGCCTCTGTGACAACTTGTACGGGAAAGGCTCTTTCAAAAGATGCCACACTAAGCAAGTTGTAAATGCTTTCTAAAGTCACATGACTCAATTTGTTTTTTTAGGATATGGGGCAAGAATTTCACTTACACTTGCACTTACAATGACAAGGCACAGAGCCAATGGCTAAATGCCTCAAATTAGACATGATATTTTTTCTTTGTTTCTCAGAAAGCTGACAAAAACAGGAACTCGCAATCAGATGGAAATGTGACCCTCCCTGCAGACTGTCGGTTTCATGCCTCTCATCTTACAGCTGTGGTTGATGGTTTTTGGGTTACAAAAAAAGTCACTATCACACACAACTCACTTCATACAGTTGTTGTCACAATGCATGGCACACACACACGTGGTCTTCAGTAAACTTAAACCGTGCACCAGCAGACTGAAACCACATGCAGTGAGACAGGCAGTGGCTTGAAGACCAAGACCACTGTCGTGTCAACCATACACACACAAGATACTGAGTGACAACCAACGTACAAAGCCAAGGCCTGACCCCAAATCACAAAAAACGCTGTTCAAATATGAACAAAACCAAAGCTTATGGCAGTTTGTGTTTCCCCTTGAAACTGGAGTTTTTCAAAAAAACTTATGATTATAAATTTCAAGCTTTCAGCAAAGTAGACCCTAATTGTACCCCAGCACTGCAATTATCATTTTTCAAGTGCTTCAAATAATGTAAAAAAGATTCTAAAACACTGATTTTTTTTTTTTTTTTTTTTTTTAAGAAAATTCATGCTCAAAGAAAGTACTATCATTAATTATTTGAATAACAGGCATGTGGTTTTGTCTGTCTTTTAGATGGATGGATAGGTGATAGATCAATACTTTAGTGATCCATGAGGACATTCAACTTTCAGCTGTTTTGTTGATGCACAAAACAATTGAAAGAAATCAAACAACAAAGTAAGATGAAAATAAGTGAGACTTCTATAGAGAAAAAATAACAAATAATATATACATACAAATATTACACTTTTTTAATACATGAAAACATTATATTATCGCCACACATGTAAAATAAACATATTCTTAAATACTAATGTTTATAAATAAACTTCAGTAGAGGAACAGAAGCAAGTGTGCAGGGTTTAAGTGATGTAAACATGGAAAGAGGTAAATGTGCATAGACCAGATGTTAAGAGGATGAATACATAAATATACAGGAGTATGTGTGCATGGACAAAATTAATTTATAATTTAAAAAAGCAGGTGTGCATGGAGTGAAGTTGTGAGTAAAAATGTAGGTGAACAAGAGTGCTTAAGCATGGATTTGAGTGATGTATAAATGAAAGGAACTACTATATCCTCGTGAAAAGAAGAAGTATTTAGCTAAAAAAGTGAACATATGAGTGTCTGTTTGAACCAAAGTGATGCATAAAGAAAATTAAGTGAAAAGAGTATGAGTGCATGGACTAAAGTAGGAACCATATGGAAACAAGTACTTTGTGTGTGAGTTAATGTAGTGGAAAAATACACGTGAAAATGAGTAAGTGTGTTATGTGTTATTTGAATAATGTTTTTATTAACAGGTATTTGGGCATGCAATAAAACTGAGTATGTTTTCATAGGCCAAAGGCTTCGTAGTCAAGGGATGCCAACTCTTTTCAGCTGAGTTACCAGCTGCTATAACCAACGGCAGTGCCCTAGGAAGTCAGCTTGAATTTCCCAATCTACCAAACCAACTTCTAAGTATGTTTAGATCGGTACTTCTACCGGTCACCCTCTAGTCCTTAGCACAAGTCTTTACAGACTGAAATGCAATGCCACAATCTATAATTGAAGATAAGAAAAAAAGGGTGTGTATATGGACCGAGGTTAGTGAAAAGAAGCATTTGCACGAGGGCTAAAGGAATGTATAAATTAAGTCAAGTGAGGAGTGTGTATGTTTACGTGGACTTGACTTATGTATAAATGAAGATAAGTGAACAGGAGTGTAAGTGCATGCACTGAAGTAATATATTATTAAAGGTAACTGAACAGGAGTATGTGTGCATGGACCTGACAAATGTATAAATGAAGATAAGTGAGCAGGAGGATGAATGCATGGACTAAAGTAATGTATAAATAAAGATAAGTGAACAGGAGTACATATGCATGGGCCTAATTGATGTATAAATGAAGGTTAGTGAACAGGAGTATGTGAGCATGGACCAGGGTAATGTATAAGAACGAATAAATGTAAATGTCTTCAGCTATTATTTAAAAAAAATGGTTTTAATCATTTTCAATCTGGTTTCTGTCCAAAATATTTCACTGAAACAGCTCTTCTCAGGCTAACCAATGATTTAATGATAACCGCTGATGCTGTAATATGTTCATTTTTGGTTCTTCTCAGGGTTGGTGTTAATGGTGATGTCCAAGACTGGTTCTCCAGAAATCTATCTGATAGGCGACTCTCTGTGTCAGGACACATGTCAGAATCAACTGCTCTATCTAGTGTTGGCCTCAAGGAACTGTCCTGGGCCCCACTTTCTTTTCCCTTTAAATGCTTCCTCTTGGCCATGTCATAAGTAGGTTTCAGGGTGTATCTTATCACATATGCTGATGTCATCCAGTTGCACATTTCATTTAACCCTGATGACACAGTCAAACTTCTAATAAAGCACAACTACCTGACTGCTATCGATGACAGGCTGAATGACAGTTTTGTCCAATTAAACACTGATAAGACAGAGACTGCTGTCATTGCCCCTGACAGCATTGCCCTCAAGGTTGGAGGGTCACTGCTGTCCATTTCCTCAAATGTAAAATCAAATTTTAAAAAACACCTTGGAGTCATCTTTGATTAATGATTGCTTGTTAATCAACATATACATGTATCCCATCATCCTTGTTTTTTTCACCTTAGAAACATTGCCAAAATGAAACCTGTTGTGTCACATGCAGAGTTGGAAATGCTAGTCTATGCTTTATATCATCCCATCTGGACCAATGCAGTTCCCTTTTCACCTGTCACAACAAATCCTCAAAAGATCATCGACAACTGATTAAAAATGTTGCTGCAAGACTGTTTAAAGGGTCCATCAGATCTACTCACATTGCACCAACATTATTCTCTCTACATTGGCTTTCAGTGAAGTTTAGAGTACACTTCAAGGTCCTTGTCTTTATATTTAAAGCCCTTCACAATCAGGCTCCTGTTGATATATGTGACCAGCTCCACCCCTACACCCCCAGTTGACCCTCAGGGGTCTACTAGTTTACCTAGAGTCAGACTGAAAACTAAAGGGGACCTTGTTTTTGAAGTTGTTGCCTCACCACTTTGCAAATTACAACACATTTGTTTAAAATGGCTTATGACCTCTTGATGTTACCTCGAAAACCCATACCTTTTCTGGTACATCTTTCTGTTTGTTGCTATTTGTTTTTATGACTACTTCTGTTGTTTGAATATGCTTCATTTTATGAGGCACTTTATGAACTTTATTTTTTTTAGCTTATTTTAAAGACCATCTGTGTTATGGCTCAACACTTTGCATAATGTCTCCTTTTAAGAGGAGCACATGTTAACCCTGATATAAACGCAAGAGATATAGCAGTACAAGACTTGACCTACATTTTGCACCAATTGAAGAATTTAAGATTTAATAAAAGCAATGAGGCATGACTGTCATGGTGAAGGCCCACAAAATCAAAGAAGCTTAACTGCTTCTTCTTTTTGTTCCTCTGTGTAAAAATAGACAGACATGCATGAGTAAATCATACAGACTAAATGTATAATAAGGAAAAAAGGTCTTGTGTCTGAATCTAACAATGCTGCTAAGAGGTTTAAATGTGGAAAATGAGAAACAACACAGCAAGCATTAGCAGCCCGAGGTGTTAACTACACCCTAAACTGTTGAAAACGCCCTTACTCTAAAAAAAAACCAAGTATCTGTAGTTGTTTTTGGTGAAGTGTGTGGAGTAAACCACAAGTGCGTCAGTGTGTGTGTTTTCATCTGGTAAACAAACCAGTGCTTTAACATTTTACTGTACATCTTTGAAAAAGATAAACAGCTCCTTGTACTTAAAAAAATATTTTATAAAACTTTTATTCTGGTGTGCTGTGGGTGGAAGAGAAATAGATAGTCATTACTCCATCACACCTGCTGCATAGGCCTTCTCATTCACCTGCACTGCATGGCATGGACTGTGAGGGGAAACTTAAACCACATATGCAAACTTGACTAAAAATGACCCTAGCAGGCCATGTGGGATTCAAATCCATCATCTGTGAAAATGAATGCAGAGTGCTAAAGAGATTTAAAGCATACATAGGTGTGGTTAATATATGTTATGGCCTTAATCAATCTGATTGGATGGTGAAAGATCATCTAAGTGGACAGCAAAATTCATTTGACTCCAGATTTCCATACTGAATTACAGTGATATGCAGGTGCAGAGCTATATTGTGATCTTCTTTAATTTATTCATAATTTAGCACAAAGAAACTGCAAAAGTAGAACTACAGCATGTCAGCTAAATGCCTCTGCCAGGCAAGGCCACCCATAAAGGGGGATAAAGGGGTAATCTTTCTGGGGCTCAGCCACTGCAGGGGCCCATGGATGTCAGCAATGAAATGGTCCACTATATTGGCAATGACAATCAAAAAACACTTTTTGTGAGGATTCACAGTTTCCTCTCAGTCTCTCTCCCCCTCCCTCACTGCTCCTCTCCTTCACCTTTCTGCGGAGGCGGGCACGCTGCAGTCTCCCACACCTGTTACTGGTTGCCTCCAATCACCACACCCTACTTATTCCACTCTCCAGTTGACTGCAGCGCGGGTGGATTGCACACACGACGCCTGGTTTGTGCTCATCCAGTGTTTGCTACTTGCTTTTTGCTCCTGGCTTTAAGCCTCTGTCCCCGTACAGGGGCGTACTTCCTGTTTTTGTGGTCTGCCTGTTGTTTCTTGATTTTTCCCCTTACTTACCTTTTTTCTCCTCTGCTTTCCTTCCAGGTCTCCTTGAGCTCCCACCACCGCAGCCACTGGACTGTTGTTTGTTTTTTGTGTTATCCCTTGCCTCAAATTAAAATCACTTCAATTTTTTAAACTGCCTGATCATTTGAGCTTTTGGGTCCAACTCTACCTCATTATCTCTGGGTCATATCCTGACACTTAACTAAAATGCCCAACAGTAGCCTACATAATGAATCAATAATAGTAAGTTTTCCATTTCTAGTTTATTGTAAAACCAGAAAAGCACTAGAAGAAAGCAGACCTCCACCAAGATACAATTCTGGATCACCACATGCTCCGATATGATGGCTGAGTCTCCGGTTATGTCTGTCCATTTGGAGAAGTCCTCTGCTGGCATTGCAAGGGAAGCTGGGTAATGTAGTGACATAGGCTTGAAAAATGTTGATGTGAGTTTGCAAATAAACTACAATTCCCATAATGACGTAAAGGGGGCAGAACCCTCACAGCAGCCGAGGAGAAATTAATGAGATTTGCCATTATAAACTTCAGTGTTTTTTGTGACGTCAATCTGGATCGGATTCAGATTAAATTGATCGTGATGGTAGAGTTATATTATACATATTATACTGTAAATTTTAAAGTGAATACATCAAGTGATGTCAGAGCATTTTTTAAAATAAGTTTTGGGATTTTTTTGCTAATTTTGGGAATTTTTTACATCCAGACAAATATGTGGATCACCACCAAAATGTAATGACTTCTTCCTTGGACCAAACCACATCTGATACAATTTTCATGTAAATCCATCCAGTAGTTTTTGCATAATCTCGCCAACAGACAAACAGACCCTGGCGATAACATAATCTCCTTGGCGGAGGCAAAAATAGAGAAACAACCCCTCCACTGAAAAGAATGAGCCTGTTTCTTTTCTCTCTTTTTTTACCCAAGCAAAAATTCATTGAAATATTTTCAAATCCATCCAAATGCTTACCACTTCCATGGGGTAAAATATGGAAGTGCAAAAATTGATGTTCCTTTAGTGTAAAAGTCATATAGTACACCATGTTATAGAAAAATGTCTTTTTTTTTTTTTAAGTGAGAATAATCAGGTTAACAGCATTGTATATAGTACATGGTATCATTTGACAGAATCTACAGACAGGTGATTAAACAAATGAGCGCTCCCATTGGTCAATGTCTCTGTAATAAGAACAAACTGTAGGAGACAGGACAAAAATTAAAATGCCAGACCTTCTGTTGTGGAATCGTGAGGTACCCCGGACCAGTCTTTGTGGTTGGTTGCTGTGACTAACTAAACAAGACGAAGCAACTGATTTGAATGACTGATAGATCCAAAGCCCTACGACTGTGGGATTAGGCTATGATTTTGCATAAATCATGAAGTCTGACCTCAACATAAGCGTAAACAGGTGAATGACTTGTAGATTGGAAATGTACACTGCCTGGCCAAACAAAAAGTCGCCACCAAAAAAAAAAAAGGTCACGCACTCTAATATTTCGTTGGACTGCCTTTAGCTTTGATTACAGCACGCATTCGCCGTTGCATTTGTTTTGATAAGCCTCTGCAATGTCACAAGATTTATTTTCAGCCAGTGTTGCATTAATTTTTCACCAAGATCTTGTATTGATGATGGAAGATACTGACCACTGCGGAAAGCCTTCTCCAGCACATCCCAGAGATTCTCAATGGGGTTAAGGTCTGGACTCTGTGGTGGCCAATCCATGTGTGAAAATGATGTCTCATGCTCCCTGAACCACTCTTTCACAATTTGAGCCTGATGAATCCTGGCATTTTCATCTGGGAATATGCCCGTGCCATTAGAGAAGAAAAATCCATTGATGGAATAACCTGGTCATTCAGTATATTCAGGTAGTCAGCTGACCTCATTCTTTGGGCACATAATGTTGCTGAACCGAGACCTGACCAACTGCAGCAACCCCAGATCACAGCACTGCCCCCACAGGCTTGTACAGTAGGCACTAGGCATGATGGGTGCATCACTTCTGGTTAGCCTTACTGATTAGCGGTTTTCTAAAGGCTACACAGCTGTCAGTCCCAATCCCTTGAGTTCCCTTCGCATTGTGCATGTGGAAATGCTCTTACTTTCAGTATTAAACATACCCCTGAGTTCTGCTGTTGTTTTTCTTTGATTTGATTTTGCCAAACGTTTAAGTGATCGCCGATCATTGAGGATTTTTTTCTGACCACATTTCTTCCTCAAAGACGATGGTTCCCCACTATCCTTCCAGTTTTTAATAATGCGTTGGACAGTTCTAAACCCAATTTTAGTAGTTTCTGCGATCTCCTTAAATGTTTTCTCTGCTTGATGCATGTCAATGATTTGACCCTTCTTAAACAGACTAACATCTTTTCCCCAACCACAGGATGTGTCTTTCCACATGGTTGTTTAAGAAATGAGAAGCTACTCATTGCATCAGCTGGGGTTAAATAACTTGTTGCCAGCTGAAAGATAAATGCCCATGCAGTAGTTATCCAGTAGGAGGCTCGTACCTATTTGCTTAGTTAAATCCAGGTGGCGGCTTTTTTTTTGACCAGACAGTGTATGTTCTTTCAGGTCTTCTGTAATAACGAACCTTTCAAACATGTTGTTCAGTCCTGTGCAATCAAATTATTTGTTCCATCAATAAAACAAATGTCAGTGGATGAAAATTCAAAACTTTGGGCTGATTTTTTCCATAAATAAGGGGTTCCTGAGATTAGGACTTGTTCAGAACCAGTGATTTACAGGATCTTTTCAGTTTTTATCCAAAGCTTCCACAAACACATCTTAACTTTTCAGTAAAAGACAGGATCTTATTTCAAGCTCCCATTAGAAACAGACCTCTCTTGTAAAATGATACATGACTCCATTTTAAACCATTACACACTCTTTGATTGCTTGATGCACTAAAGATAAGCAGAACCTTCCAAATCATACAGACACATAGCCAGTTGATTATGCACATAAAGTAAAATACTGAGAAGTGTTGCATCTGTAGAGGAAACCCTTTTTAACCTGCTGTGAACTTTCACTGCATATTATATTCTGTGATCACCCAGCCAAAAATATCAAAACAATATGATAAGGACATGTGTTGGGGGTGGTGATTAGCTTTTTTAAAATACTTGATGCCCCTTACACCAGTTCACTGGACTGATCGATGGTTTGTAGTGAAAGATCCAAAGAGCCAGATTAAGCATAAATTTGAATGTAATGGGCGAGACATTATTATTATTGACTGCTACACTTTGAGGGAGACAAAGAAAAGAAAAAATCCTTTTACAGTCAAAATTGATCACTGGAGTATCAACTTGAAAAGTCTGAACTGTTCAAATTGAGGACGCTGCCCTGCACAACAGTGTTGAGCAGTCAACATCTGGTGGACAAAGTGCAGCATTACAGTCAAGAGAAAACATGAAGTGTCAGTGTGAGATAAACTTCATGATCACAGGGAGACATGACTGCTTTGCTTTCTTAAAATGTTAGATTTTTAAAATATTTTTATGGATGGAAACAATTTTATGTAACAGACTGGCATTAAACAGATTGCTCTGTCAGTCCAGGGAAGTAAATACTGGAAAAAAAAGTTTTAAACACTTATGTTGAGATTATTGTAATGCTTATGTTTATGTTATCACATATAACAGGTTGAAAATGAAAGTAACAAATGATTCAGTCCAACCTGAGGAGCCAGAGATGACGATGAAGAAGCAATGTGTCACAAGAGGAAAGCATAGGTAGTGTGCTTTAAGAAGGACGCATGCATTCATGTGTAAACCAAAAATTAGCTTTATTCATGCTCCATTTATATTTTACATAGCACATCATGTTAACCAATTTTCTACAATAGAAAAGAGATCAAAAATACATATTTTTACATTCTATCTTTAAACTCTCAAGTACAAAAATACTTATTGCATTTCTTTACAAACATAGAAGATCTTATATTTCATAGTGCAATCACATATTAAGTTTAGACGCCTAGAAACATTTTTGTCATATTTTTAAAAACAAAAAGGAGGATCCCACACTTCTCACAGTTTTTCATCACTGCGCCGAATCACCTCTACGACTATATGCCTCACTGCCGCCTCGCGCCCTGCGCTCGTACCCCGGCAGCAGCCGCTTCAAGAGACGCTCTGCATTCCGGGTACTCCGTTGGCAGGGAGGCGGTTCTCAGGGTAGTTCCCGTGAGGCGGTGTGAAAAGGGCCTCCGACTGTCCCTCCTGCTCGCTGAGGAGCTGCTGGTGTCCTTGGTTATGAAGCGGTCTGGCTGACACAGGCCGGTCTTCACACAGCAGCAGCACAGCAGCTTAGCAATGGTTTTTCTCATCTCATTGCTCCCCAGTGCGTATATGATGGGGTTTATGCCAGAGTTTAGAACAGCCAGTGAGATGAAATAGTCAGCTTTGAAAAGCAGTGCACACTGGCCGGAGGCGCAGAAGAAATCCACCAGTAAGAGCAGGAACAGCGGCCCCCAGCAGGCAACAAAGACCCCCACAATAGTGATGACGGTTTTTAACAGAGCCAAAGAGTGCCTGTGGCTCCTCTGGGGGCCGACTTTTGCACTTTTTTGCACATGGCAGTAGATGAGACCATAGAGCACACCAATAGCAAGTAAGATGATGAAGAAGATGATGAGGGAGAAGAGGATGTAGGTCTTGGAGTAAAGAGGGAAGAGGGTGGAGCAATCACTCAAGTTGCATACACAGTTCCAGCCAAGCAAAGGGAGAAACCCAATCACCAGTGCCAAACCCCAGCAGAGCGCCACCAGTCCATAGATCCTGTAGTAGGTCTTCGAGGTGGACTTCTGAGGTAGGGGCTTCATCATGGTGGTGTAACGCTCCACAGCAATCGGCAACAAACTGAAAATGGATGCAGCTAGGGCTACAAACAGCATCCCCTCCCTGAAAAGCCACAGCGCAGGAGTGAGGCGAAATGTCTGACTCCCTGACAAACAGATGTTGACCACATAGACTGCGCCCGTGAGGAGGTCACTGAGTGTGATGTTGGCAATGCAGACATAAACCCAGCGGCGGCTGTTGCAGATGTGGGAGATGACAACCACCAGCACGAGGAGGTTCTCCAGGATGATGAAGATGCTGAAGCAGAGGAAGACGGCCGCTGCAATACTCAGGCTGCTCTGGGTGTTCGAGATGGTGCGGTTCTGCAGGCGGCCAGTGTGGTTGTAATGGAGCAGAATGACAGGGCTGATACCAGAGGCTGTGGTGGTGGAGGTGGAGTTGGTGGGTAAGTGGTACAAGTGGGGACAGGAGGGAGAAACGAGAGTGGAGAAGGGGTCCATGGTGACAGCTGTGCAAGTATAGGTCAAAGTTATAGGCAGCAACAGGCTGGACTGAGGTGGTACAAGCTGCACGGGAAGAAGTGTGAAACTCCTGTGACCAAACAGGCTATCGTCACTTTTACCACACAAGCTCAACACACACCTGAGGAGACAAAGAAGGAGAATTGCAATGAGGTATCTCATTGAGAACAGGAGAAAATATGAAAAAACACCCTCCCTTCCTCTTTGAGGAGTTTCAATCAGTTTAAAAGGCATCATTTAAATGCCTGCTGCATGTGCCACATTACTCCACCTTCTCTGTGGTTAAAACAGGATGACTGTGCAGCATCAGGCATTGAATTAGCACATGGAGAATTACATGTTTTTTCTTTATAGAAAATTGTATTGTTTTTTCCTTCAAATTTTTTTTGATAACCAAAGAAATACCTGGTAAATGATGGAAGCATATTTCAAAACTGTGCAGAGAACTTAAGTACATTTTTCTGTGCTACAAGAAAAACTCAAATCATACCAATCCCTCAGGATGAATACATTCAAAATATAAAGATAATTCCAGTATCAAATTTTTTTAGTCCAAGTTAAAGTGATAATTTAAGAATAATGCATGCTTTTTTAACATATAAGATTAATTCTGCATACTTTTAGTTAAAAAAATGTACAAGGCTTCATGACAATTCAAATAGATGGCACTGCATTTTATTACATCTAAATAAACTTGAAGAAATATATCTTTACAGTTAATCATCGTATCTGAAGAGTAAGGAAGATGCTGTGCAGGACTTACTCTGGCTGCTGTTGGTGATTCTGAGCATGTGAGAAGGTAATGACACTGATGGGGAAGTAAGCCCCATAAGAATGGGCTGTCACACCACACCCAAGACACACAAACACCGCACACACACACACAACATATGCATCATCAAGATTTCACTCACATTTGTTCCATCACCTGGTAAAATCACAGAGCAACTGGGAGAAATTCCCATGCTCATGCAATTTTAATATGACTTAAGATACAATATTATGTTATGCAGTAAAACACAATATAATACAATACAATCGGACACAATAGAAAATCCTACAAGAGGATACTCTACAACACAATAGAAAAGGATACAATAGGAGATGATACATTTCAACATGATAAAATGCAAAACAAAACAAAATGATTTGATACCATGCATCATGACAAAAAAAGATACAATATTATACTGTGCAATATGGTACAATACAATGCAGTATTTGGTATATGTTAGGATACAAAACAATTGAATAACATAGAATCAGACAGTATAGGACATAATACTATATGTTTCATAACTCAATGATTCAGTGCAGTAAAATACGATTGGTGCATTGTGATACAGTACAACACTTTTTATAAGGGAACTGAACTTGGACTGAAGTGCTGCACACATTTATTGCTTTTATACTTGCATCGCCATATGAATTAAACACAAACAAACAGCAATCCACAAGAAAACAGATGGGCACATCCAGTGAAAACCAAAATACAAGTGCACAATGAAAAAGTCAAAATGGGTGGATTCCAACACTGTCTTAGTCATATTCTTTTGTTTTATTTTTTAAAAACTCATAATTAACTGTATTCCAACAGTAACTAAGATCATCATAATTTCTCAGGACATAATACAAACTTTCCTATAGCAGCGTCACATCTTGTTGCACAATTCTTTTCAAAAGATGTCACACTAAACCAGTTATGCTTTCTAAAATCACATGACTATGTTTTTTAGGATATGGTGCAATAGTTTCACTTACACTTACAATGATAAGGCACAGAGCCAATAGCTAAACGACTCAAATTGGACATGATATTTTTTCTTTGTGTTTCTCAGAAAGCTGACAAAAACAGGAACTCCAAATCAGTCGGGAATGTGACCCTCCCTTCAGACTGTCGGTTTCATGCTTCTCATCTTAAAGCTATGGTTGATGGTTTTTGGGTTACAAAAAACCCCACTGTCACACATTACTCACTTCATACAGTTGTTGTCACAATGCATGGCACACTTGTCTTCAGTAAACTTAAACTGTGCACCAGCAGACTGAAACCACATGCAGTGAGACAGGCAGTGGCTTGAAGACCAAGACCACTGCCATGTCAACCATAAACACACAAGATACTGACTATCAACGTACAAAGCCAAGGCCAGACCCCAATAAAAAAAGCACTGTTCAAATATGAGGAAAACCAGAGCTTGTGGCAGTTTGTGTTTTCCCTGAGACTGGAGTTTTTTCTTAGAAACTTATGACTATAAATTTCAAGCTTTCGGCAATGATTGTCATGATCCAGCCTGAACTCTTAGTTAGGTTACCCATTTTGTTCATGTTTTATGTTTTGTCTTGTGTTTTCTGTTTTATTTCGAAAATTCACCTGTCTTTCCTTGTTTCCATAGGTTTTGCTTCCTGTCTGGTGTTGTCACACCTGATCCCTGATTATGCTTCCCCAGTTGTGTCTCATCACCCCCAATCACCTCATGTATTTAACCCTCGTGTCTTCCCCTGTCTTGTTGCCAGATTGTTTGTACCCTATAGTCACTTTCCAGCATTCTTCTCAAAGTCATAGATTGATCACGACCCACTTTGCAGAGACCTTCCCTTTTTTTCTAGTGTTTTTGGATACCTCTGCTTGTTTATGCCAGCCTTTTGTGTACCGGATTTGGACCGACAATAAACTTTGCATTTTGCTTCATGGACTTGCTTTGTCTGCTTTATTGAGTTTTTTTATGCCAAGAGTGTTTCTATTATGACAATATTATCAGTTATATGAATAACAGGCATGTGGTTTTGTCTGTCTTTTAGGTGGATAGATAGGTGATAGATAAACACTTTAATGATCCACAGGGAAATTTAACTTTCAGCTGTTTTGTTGATGACCAAAGCCATTTAAAAAAACTCATACAACAAAGTAAGATGATAATAAGTGAGACTACTATAGAGAAAAAATGGCAAATAATACATACATACATATATTACATTTTTTAATATATGCAAACATTATATTATTTGCCACATATATATTCTTAATACTAATGTTTTATAAATAAACTTCAGTAGAGGAACAGAAGGAAGTGTGCAGGGTTTAAGTGATGTAAAAGTGGAAAGAGGTAAATGTGCATAGACCAGATGTTAAGAGGATGAATACATAAATGTACAGGAGTATGTGTGCATGGACAAAATTAGTTTATGATTTAAAAAAGCAGGTGTGCATGGAATGAAGTTATGAATAAAAATGTAAGTGAACAAGAGTGCTTAAGCATGGATTTGAGTGATGTATAAATGAAAGGAACTACTATATGCTCGTGAAAAGAAGAAGTATTTAGCTAAAGAAGTGAACATAGGGGTGTCTGTATGAACCAAAGTGATGCATAAAGAAAATTAAGTGAAAAGAGTATGAGTGCATGGACTAAAGTAGGAACCATATGGAAACAAGTACTTTGTGTGTGAGTTAAGGTAGTGGAAAAATACATATGTGAAAAGGAGTAAGTGTGCTATTTGTGATTTGAATAATGTTTTAATGAACAGGTATTTGGACACGCAATGAACCTGAGTACGTGTGCATTGACCAAATGCTTCATAGTCAGAGGATGCCAATTCTTGTCAGCTGTAATACCAATTTCACTCATGCCATGAAAATGTCTTCAATTCTTATGACAAGAGCAAAATCAAAAGTATAAGTTTATGTTTGCTGATAGCCTCTGTAATTATGCCTTGAGATAAGTATAATTATCCAACAGTAAAATGAAGTGAATTGTTAGAATGCCTCATAAACAAAATTAGCTGAAAGAGGCAGGTTGCTTCTTTGCAGAGAACTGCAGTGATTCAAAATTAACACATCATGGATTGCATGAGTGCAGGCAAAGCCAAGGTGTGACTTTCAAAGCAAAAGCCCCAAGTATTATCTCAAGGGCTCTGATTCTTTAAGGGTATAAAGCAAACAAATAAACAGTCTCTGTGCCATCCAGGACAATCTCAGCCCAAATAAACAATGGCAGATCAAAGAAAATGACATAAATGAATTAAAAACGCATTTTTTGTTGCCAGATTAATATCCATCAAGAATCTATATAGTTTTCTCTCTTGTGGGGTTTTGGGAGGGCTGGAACCTATCTCATTTGTCACTGGACTAGAGATGGGGTTCACCCTACACACGCTGCCAGCCAATCACAAGACTGACACATTGGGACAGACAACCACTTTTTAAACAAATACTGTATCTTTAAACTTGTCTTTATTGTCTTTGATAAAACTTAAAAATCCACTGAATACTAGATATATCAATGAATAAGAGATATCAGCTGTGATATACACACAAGGACAAAATTGTTGGTACCTTTCCGTTGAAGGAAGACAAACCCACAATGGTCACTGAAACTTGAAACTGACAAAAGTAAGAATAAATAAAAATTTACTGACACTTACCTAATGAAAATAAGACATTGCTTTTGAATTGTGGTTCAACAGAATCATTTTTAAAAACAAAATAATGAAACTGGCCTTTACAAAAATGATGGTACCCCTAGAAACGATTGAAAATGATTTTACCATAGAGACATGTTAAAAACTAAGGTGTGTCCTGTAATTAGCATCACAGGTGTCTTCAAACTTGTAATCTGTCAGTCTGCCTATTTAAAGGGTGAAAAGTAGTCACTGTGCTGTTTGGTATCATGGTGTGTACACACTGAACATGGACCACAGAAAGCTAAGGAGAGAGTTGTCTCAGGAGATTAGAAAGAAAATTATAGACAATCATGTTAAAGGTAAAGGCTATAAGACCATCTCCAAGCAGCTTGATGTTCCTGAGACTACAGCTGCACATATTATTCAGAAGTTTCAGGTCCACAGGACTGTAACCAACCTCCCTGGACGTGGCTGCAAGAGGAAAATTGATGACAAATTGAAGAGACGGATAATACGAATGGTAACCAAAGAGTCCAGAACAACTTCCAAAGAGATTAGAGGTGAACTCCAAGGTCAAGGTACATCAGTGTCAGATTGCACCATCCGTTGCTGTTTGAGCCAAAGTGGACTTAATGGAGGACGACCGAGGAGGACACCACTGCTGAAAGCAAATCATAAGGTGAGACTGGATTTTGCCATGATGCATATTGACAAGCTACGAAGCTTCAGGGAGAATGTCCTTTGGACAGATGAGACAAAACTGGACTCTTTTTGGCAAGTCACATCAGCTCTATGTTCACAGATGCAAAAATGAAGCACACAAAGAAAAGAACACTGTACCTACTGTGAAACATGGAGGAGGCTCAGTTATGTTGTGGGGCTGCTTTGCTGCATCTGGCACAGGGTGTCTTGAAATTGTACAGGGTACAATGAAATCTCAAGACTATCAAGGCATTCTGGATCGAAATATGCTGCCCAGTGTTAGAAAGCTTGGTCTCAGTCACAGGTCATGGGTCCTCCAACAGGATAATGACCCAAAACACACAGCTAAAAACACCCAAGAATGGCTCAGAACAAAACATTGGACTATTCTGAAGTGGCTCTCTATGAGCTCTGATCTAAATCCTATTGAATATTTGTGGAAGGAGCTGAAACATGCAGTCTGGAGAAGACAACCCTCAAACCTGAGACAGCTTGAGCAGTTTGCTCATGAGGAGTGAGCCAAAATACCTGTCGACAGGCGCAGAAGTCCCACTGAGAGTTACAGAAATCACCTGATTGCAATGATTGCCTCAAAAGGTTGTGCGACAAAGAAGTTAAGTTAATGGTACCATCATTTTTGTCCAGACCAGTTGCATTCTTTTGTTTTTTTAAAATGATTCTGTTGAACCTCAATTCAAAAGCAATGTCTGATTTTCATTGGTTAATTTTCAGTAAATTTTTATTTATTCTTACTTTTGTCAGTTTAAGATAAGATAAGATAAGATAGTCCTTTATTGATCCCCTAAGGGGAAATTCTGGTATTGCAGCAGTACAGGGCAAGTACAGGGATAGTAGCATAAGACATAAGACATAGATCAAAGAATAGAAGATATTTACAGTTATCAAAATTAACTAACATACTAAGCACTAAATTAACAGAGTAAGTGGCGTTCAATTATCAAATTAACTAACATACTCAAATAATAATTTAACACAGTACAAAACAGCTGAGCCTCCTGTGCAGTGGAGTAAAGATAAAAAATAAAGTGACAGTTTCAAGTTATTTCAGTGACCATTGTGGGTTTTTCTTTCTTTAACGGAAGGGTACCAACAATTTTGTCCACATGTGTATCAACGGTAAATTATAAAGGTGACAAAACATAACAACAATAATAAAAACAATATTCAAAGAAATAATAGTAATGATAATAATGACGAGAAAAAATGGCAGGCTCAATTGCTTTCAGTTCTTTCCGTCAAACCAAACTTTATGTTGTGGGCAAATACTTTCATGGAGGTCATAAAAATACAAATATTGCAAAACTTGTTAAGTTTGGTTATTTTTACACACATTAAGCAGGATTTTTCATATTTTATAGCTACAGCGTCACCCAGGTAAATATGATAAATAAACAATCAAGGGTTCACAGCCGGGATGATCAACTAGTTTTGTACAAGGGATGAGATTTTTTGGCTCCTTATTCTAGGGACTAACATGTTTTCCATCACCAGTAATAATACTCCTGGTTGAGTATTTGCCAGTAATGGCTGATGGATGAATACCTGCAGAAAAGATCTAACATGAAGTCATGTCTGAAAGACAGTTTTTTGGGTTGCTTTAATAGCTTTATGAATTGAACAAAAAAATAATGATGCGCTTAAAAATACAACATTTTGTCCTCAAATTTTCTGAATTTGATAATGTTCAAGGGGCAAGTTGGGAGGCCTTGAGGGGCCTGATGTGGCCCTGGGGCCTCCAGTTGATGATCACTGGTTTAGAGAAACTTTTCTCCAATAATTTGACCACACAAATCCAACACCTCATCATAAAAAGCTTGTTATTAAAGCACTATTAATAAATATTTGTATTTCAGTGAAATCTGTGGAAAAACTTTTAAGTAGAAGGACAACCCCCAAGGAGGGCACAAAAACTAAAGAGGTTTTCAAGAAATCCCTTAATATAACAGAACACAACCATATTTGTCATTACTACAACTTGTCTAGTTTATGGAATGGTAGTCATGTGAAAATATTTTATTGTGAAATTACTTTTTTGGGTAGTTGTTGTTTTTTTTTTTTTTGATAAAACTCATGACTGAAAATAATGAAAATGTAAGGACATCCTCTGCCTTGATCACATGTATCTCTGGAGATCAGTGTCAGAATGTCACCAGATTTGGACTGAATGTTCACAGATAGTTATTCCTTGAAGTTAAGCACAACTTTCACCAGTGTTATTGTCAGTTTAGGAAATCTACTCACTTAAACACACAAGTAGAACAGGTAGAAATTAAAATTTAAAAAGTTGATACAAAAATGCAAAATGTTTGTTTTCAGAATCCTGTCATTTTTAAAGTAAGGACACCAATCCTCAGATTATGCTATTTGTGTCTTCTGAAGACTGTCATCTTCTCATGGTAGTTTGTTGTTGAACTTTTACTTCACCCTCTGCTGTCACCAAGAGGAAGGTAGTGGAGCTGGCAATTCATGGTGCCCCACAGGCACTAGGTTGAGATGAAAACAAGCAATAATATGGCTGTATACTGTAACATATGTCAGAAAAATAGTTACTTTTAATTTTGAAAGGTCACAGACTGATTTTAACAATAATATCATGACATGGCAGATTCTTTAAACTTTTAGAATTACAAACCTATTTTGATATAATTGTTGATGATTAGATTATTTTATTTTGATGTTGTTACATGTCCTTGAACTTTTAGAACTTGCAAATTGGTCATTCAACAACTGAAGGACATTTTGGCCATCAAAATGTCTGATTCATTTGTTTAACACATTTCTGTTATATTTATTCAAAGCAGCTGGGAAATGAACCCTTTAAAAATGTGAATTGTCCTTCTCTTGGTTGAGTGACACTCTCAATAAGGTTACATGTCTTTATAAATATATGAAAGACAAAAGTGAGCTCTTACCTTTGGTCTGACCATGATATTAGCACCTTACTTGAGGATTTAATTTCAGCACAGCCATTATAATTTCCTGTTCTTACTCTTTTTCTGAATGATTTCAATTGTTTTGGTGAAAAGAGACAAAAAGGTCTGCAAACCAGAAGCTGCTCAAAAGTCAGTTTCAATGAGAGTTATCACCAGAGATGTGACATTTTGGGTCCTAGCCTTTATGATGTTTAATTAAGTCATTGAAAGTTACTGAAACTGACTTTGGAGCAGCTTCTGGTGTGCATACTTTTTTCTCTTTCTGCTTTTTTTATTGCAAAGTTCTCTGTAAAGTAAGAATTGCATAAAAGGTGTTGTGTTCCTCTGCTCTACAAGACCCATCTAACAACATTAAAAGCAAAGAAAATTAATTTTGAAGACATGGGACCTTACACTTCTAGCCCCCCCCCCCCCCCCCCCCCCTACAAACCAACAAACAAACAAACAAAAAACAAAACAAAACAAACCAAAACAAAGACGTAATATTTTTATACAACCATCTAATACTTAAAGTCGACACATTGTAATTATAGGGGTATTGACATTGTTGGGGCCCTCGGTCCTATACTAAAGCCTGTTTGTCCTAGCTTGTTGTGCCGCCTGCGTCTTCCTGCAGAGGGCACTGTTCTTTCATCATTGTCCCTCAGCAACAGGGTGCTTCATTGTACTGAATCTGGCTTGTTCCTTTTTCCTCAACTTTTTTTTCAGCGCTCAGGCTGCTTCTGTTATTTAGGCACAGAGAAAGGAAGTAGCGACAGGCTAGCTGGTTAGCCGGTCTGAAACAACACACAGTCTGTCAGGAAAGAGTTCACCTCCGAGGCTGTGTTTTATTATATCCGTGTGACGGTTTTTTCTTCATAAGTAACAGCGTATAGGCGGGCTGCGGGGTTTTGTCGACACGTTTTATTTTGCACCGCGGGCTCCTCAGTCTCAAACGGACTCTGCTGGAGCTTTGTCTATCTGTCTGGGACGCCTCCGTCGTTAGCCTGGTTGGTTCAGATCAGTCTGGGTTTATTCAAAGAGGAGGACAAACCACGACACGAAAACCCTGCTATTTGGCTCTTATTCCTACAGCAGTCGGAGGATGCAGTTAAGGATTACAAGGAGACAATGAGAAATACAGCCGGAAAAGGTACGTGAAATACTGCTCTTTTATGTGAGGGATATTGTTCTGTAATGCAGCGTTTTGTTGTATGGTGAAGTCGTTTATTATGTGTCGAAACATGTTGGCTTCGTTGTGAGTTAGATACACGTTTTATGTTATTTCTACCCAGGCACACCGTTGACAGAACTGTAATAGGAAGTTAATGTAAAGTAAGGTGTATGTTACTCCACTCGCTCTTTCAACACCTATATTTAAGTAACATAAGTCTAGATAATAAATAGACCCACGCAGCTGCCATGTCTCTGTAATAATAGCTATTGAAAAAAGCAGTTTCTTCTGTTTTGTTTGTGACATAGCAGCTTGTCTGCATACAGTGAATGAGCAGGGAATGTAGGCTGACTTGTTGCAGTTCAGTGTCCCCAGGCCTGGTTCACAATGTGACTAACCTGCATGTCAGAGGGTGTTGTTTTTTTAGGATTTTTCACAAGATGGAAACAGATTTCAGGCAAAGTAAGGCAGTGTAGTCATCCACAGAGCCTTGCTATAAATCCTTTTAGCTCTCTCTAGATGCTGCACCCGCAACTTATCCAAATTACCAGTGTATCATAAGTGTTAGTGTGTGTCCTGAGAAGGGCACAATTTATGGCTGAGTGTACGGCCATGATGGTCGGAGAGGTAATATAAAAGAAGCCATAATACCTCTGAGAGATAACACATCATTGGTATTGTTATGATACTTGAAAGCTATTGTTTGGTAGGGCTGGTCAATAAATCAAAACTTTATCAGTGGTATATTGATTTGAGCATTCGCAGTGATCACACTGAGAAGTCTGAAATTACACCTCTAAGTTGGACAATTTTTCCCAATGCCTTTTTATTCTGCATCTGTACATTTTACCCATTCGACAGCAGCCTAAGTCTGATGGTTACACTTCATACATCATTACCGGTAGAGAATTTAATGGTGAAGAAATTATTCTTTTGATTGATTTTAGATCCATAAGAAGGGTTGCAATCACATGTACTCTGTAAAACACAGAGAGCAGCAGGTATACAAAAAACTGTGGCTTATACAGAGTTACTGCAGATCATTCAAAGGTCCAAAAAGGACGTCCAATCTTTCATATTCAAGGCCATAGCACATCTTTTAAAAACATTTTTTACTTGTTAGACGTAGGACTGCTGGAATATAGCCAAAATCCTAATCATGATTATTTCAGTGTATTTAAATCACAATAATTTAATGTGATTACTTTAGTTTAATTATTTTTTACTTGAATTGTTTTAACCATCTATGCATGGCATCATGATGTTCTAATATTTTTTTATTCATTGTGTTTTGTGATGGTATTTCTGTTTTTATCATTATTTACTTGCTGACATTTGATCAATCTTTCATGGTAAGTGTTGTTTTTTTCTGTATAGCTCCCAGGAAGAATAAGACAACTAATGGGGATCCAATTTAAATAAATAACTAAATAGATATAAAGAAATAATTACTCACTGATTTTAAAACATGCACCACATGCTCTCATTTAACATACATGCTTTTGACACTATCATTTTTAACATTAATGATTGGGCAGTACCTCGCAGTGAACCTGTAAAAATACAAGTTTCTCATAGTAATGCAACTAAAAAAGGAAAAAAAGTGAAAAATTTTAGCATGTAATGTGGCACAATAATCTTTTAATCTCGACTACTCAGTTTTAAAAATTGTGAAAGGCAGAGATTGCAGCCATGACTAAAATTTGATTAATTTCCCAGCTCTAGTCAGAGGTCTTAAATTTCACAGGGTTCTTTAACAAGGATTTCCTTAATAAAATCAGTCTTGGGCTGTATGAGGGGCTGCTTCAGAAAGCAGAAAATGCTGGCAGGAAAATGACGCCAGTGCAGTAAGGATTGTGACATTAATGATCACATTATAGCAAATTGGCATGGTAGCACTCTATAGGGAGAAATAATTCATATGCCACCCCAGTGTTGATTTCAGTCTGTTCTGCAGTGCAAAACAGAATCACATTTGGGCCCTTAAAAGATCTTTGAAGGACTTAAATCAGATTTTTAAAAGTGTGTAAGGACCCTAAAACATTTTATAGTGATGTCATTGCAGATTCTGATCATTTATCCAATTCTTTATTGATTCCTGTGTTGATTCTTTTGGATTTTGTGTTTCTTACAAAGGCGTGTGTCAACAACATCAATCACATTACACTCCCTACTGTAAGTGCAGTGTTGTGTTCCACAGATGTTTCGGCTTGGCATTTCTTCCCTTTTTTTAAAATCACACAATCATAATCATTGCATGTTGTTCTCTTGGTGTTATATTTTGTTATAAAGCCTCACTTTTGACTGGCTCTGTCTCCCCTCTACCGTGATTAGTTCCTTGACTCTTTCATGTCGTGTAAGCTGACTGCCCCCCAAGAAAGCATGATTTTATTGCCATGCTAAAGCACATGAATTTTATTGATAAAGGTGTTGTTAATCATGGAGGAAATGATTTAGAGTCCCAAAACAAGTATGAACATGGTTTAACTTAAACTGGTTCTCTCTATTTCCATCTCTAACTAAAGCTAATATGCTCTCTTTCACTCTCTCTTTCCTCTCTTCCCATTGATTCCCAAACTACCTGTATTACTTCCTGACTTTTATACATCAGCAGTATCACTTGACTGAAAAAAACGTATTGTTTATGCAATATTCAACAGTGCTGTCACATGGTTTATTTCCTCATTTACATCCAGCCCTTTTGACTGTCACCTTTATAACTACATCACATTGTAGCTCCAGCTTTGACCAATTCATTGACACTCCGGTTCATTCAAAGTCATTCACAAAGTAATCATCCTAGTATGAAATTCTTGTTGCTGTTTCTCCTGGTATACAAACCCTAACACAAGCCTCTCTACAGACAGCAGGACCAAGCTCTGCCTACATGACTAATGTCTGGGTGGTGGAAAGAAGTAATCACACATATGAGCACTAAAATAACACACACATGCCCTCCACTTGGAAGTCCCTCATCCTCTGCATTTCCCTTTTTCCATTTCTCTGATTAACTTTGGTTTTCTCAGTGTTGCGCTTTTCCAGCAGCCTTGCTTAAAATAATTTCTCCATGATGAAATACCGTGTTTACACTTTGTTCTGTCACATCGGCAGCTCCGTGGATTAATAAGCCAAATGTTGTGACCCAGAACTTGAAAACAGCATGAAAAAAGCTTTAAGACTTATAAACGGAAAATTATGAAAAACTACTTACTTGAAAGGTTTGTAAAGTAACACACCAGCACCAGTATGTAGTAGGGATGCTCAATATTGGATATTTGCCAATATCTGATCTGCTGATATTTTTTAATTCATTATTGCTGATACCGATACCAATATTTCTGTTCAAGAGCACAAGCTCTATAATTCACAAAAGTAGACTTGTTTCTTTCTGTGTTATAGTATATTTTTGCAAGGAACAGGTGTAAAACAGGATAAACAGCATTTAACATTTGTGTAATTTGCCGATATTCCAGCCGATATATGGTTGATGTGTGTGGCCGATATATCGGCTGTAAATATCTGCAAAAATGTCCATATCTGCCGATACCGATACTTAACTTTTTAGGCTGTGATCGGCCGATAGCAAACCGATAGTACCGTGCATCCCTAGTAGGTAGAGCATTGAGCCATGGTGCATTCTTTTTTACTTCATTTTATTTACATTTCAGTTTGATCTGTGCGTTCTTCTCAAATGTGTGTATAAAGATATTTATTTTTTGGCACCCAGAGTATGATCTGTTTCTTGCAAATATTTGTTAATGTATTGTTTTGCAAATTGCTTTTAAATACTCACTGTAAAGAATAGAGATGGACTGAGAATTGATTCACACTGGTTTGAGGCATTAAAATCATTTGCCTTATGGCCTACCAATTCTCTCATCACTTCCTTTTACTTGGTTCTACAAGTGCCTTGCAACACTGTGAAGTGTCATGAGAGGCAGTCAGCACAAAGGACAACTAAGAGGTAGAGGAAGTAATCATGGAGGGCAGGAGACACAATCAGCTTACTTTCAGTACTAGACCTGCAGTGCAGCTTGGATTGTCTGGAGTGGTGTGATTTCTGCAAAATGCAGATGCATTTTTCAACTGGAAGTACTCTGAGAGCACAAAACTCTACCAAAGCCTTTCTAAAACCATTTGCCCTGTCTCACAATATTAACAAATCCTTAAAAAATATCCTGGATCCACATCCAGATTCAGATCACCACCAAAAACATGACCTCCTTGGCAGAAGAGTGCAGCACTGACTGTCAGGGGTGTCATGTGTTCGACCTTGTTGAAGCAGAAATCTGTAAGGGTCAACTTTTTTTCCTCATACAGAAAATCCCTACAGGGGGGCAAGGGAGTCAATAAATAACTGGATAGACATCCCTTGTTAAGAACTTGCTGTCCCCCTTTTAGGACCTATGTTATGTCTGCTGTTAATTTGTTTTTAACATGTTTTAGTGTATTTATTTTTAGCAAACTCCCTTTACAAGTGTGCATATGAAGGCCCAAACAAATGTTTCTTAGTATATACATATATCTAGATGGATGTAGTTCAGACTTGGATTTGTAAGGTAGGGTGTAGTTTAGGGCTGAACGATATGGACAAAATTTCATATCTCAATATTCATGCCAGATGTCTCGATATCAATACGATATGATATGACTACGGGTTCGGTGAAAACCAGGCATTTTTCAGAAAAATAAAAACATCATAATAATACAAAAGAATGTGGAAAGTGCAGTTTTAGCGCGGGGAAAATCTATATCGTTTATATTGTTGCTTTTCGATATTAATATCTTGAATGTTCATATCTCGATATCAATACGATAATGATATATTGTTCAGCCCTAGTGTAGTTTGGTCTTTCCAAAACTGATGCTAATCAGTATGTCTAAGATGTTGCCCATGCCCAACAATTACTGAACTGATAGTTTTGAATGGGGGGGAAGTGTAAATATTGTTGTGATAAAGCAGACTATTTCTGTAATTAAGGAGCATTTTTGGATAGTTCACTGAGCAGAGAAGGCAGGGAGGGTTCTTCGTTTTTGTCTCTGACATTCAGTAAATGGCATTTAAATTAAGCTCCAAAATCTGTGTTGTAAATTGGTTTGGTGGGTACTGTATGTGTAGGTACTGATGCCAAATTGGTACCTGTTTTTAACACCTGTGCCAACTAATAACTACTGCTACAAATACTGACTGTCATAGCTGTTTAGTCAGAACCTTGTGGATTAATAATTACACATAGGACTATGAAACACTACACATTTCAAAAAAATGAAGTTGCATTGCATTTAAGAGAAGAGTGAAAGTAGTTTTTATTTCAGTTTTCATCAACAGTTTGTGGATGCTGATTTTAAAAGAGACCCAGCATTTTTATTATCCCAGAAAAAAGATAAGGGAAATGAAATATTATCGTTGATGTAACAGTAGGGCCAAATAAACCTCCACCATTATGCTAAAGTCATTGATTTATTCTTCAAATAGTGGAAAAGTAATGATGGTTTTATCATAGAGCTGACTACCCTCTCTTGTGTTGATGTTTGGATTGATGTTGGAGGCCCCGCTGTGTGCAGCTCCTGTAACCTCCTGTTCAAGCACTGCCAGTTAGACGCTGTTGTGGATCAAAAATCAGCATATTCAATCCAGTCAGGGCCCCATCTGCCATATTCAAAATCTAATTAACATCCCAATCTCTTTCAGAGAGATTAAGGCTCCAGTGTCCTTTTCTTGCAAGACTTTATGTCTTAACGTTTCAAATACTATACCACCATTTAAAAGGGCAGCAGAGAGATGTAAATGAAACTGTCATTAAATACATATGAACCTACATTGTATAAAATCCATGATGTTTGTTTGTAATATATATTCTTAATTATTAACAAATTGGTACCAGTTTCTTTCAGTCCTAAAAACTGTACAGACAGCTTTGTAATACAGCAGTTTTCATCCTAATATCTCTTGAAAGTGCTTCTTAAACACTCAGAGCATGTCTTTGCCATCCAGGAAAGAAAAGAACCATATGGCTCCCTGTTAATGATGTGCTCTCTGGGAGCTCCTCTGCAGAGCTGACAGTGGGAGAAGGAAGACCAATTACATTTTCAGCTCAGCTTTGACTTGCAATTGGTCCACACATCCTGGCGGATGCAATTGTATGAAACTGCCGATGAAAAGATAATTGCCTCAATCATGGCTGTGCCCACATTTCTCAGAGGAAAGATTCAAGGGTTTTCTCAGACTCAGCTTTTATTATTTTCATCCCCTGAATCCTGCCTTGTGTGATATTAAAGATTAATTTCCTTTTTGATAACGGAGTAAATCAGTCTTATCTCAGCCAGGCTCTGTTTGCAGTCCACAGAGCTGTTTGTTTTGTAGAGACAGCTCAGTATGGCCTTGTTTTAGTACATGTAGAGCTGGGGCTGTTTTGGATCATTAAACTGAACCACATTAGAGGAACTTCATCTGTTTCCTAACAAAATGCTCATCCAGGAAACTGCCTCTCTGTTTTTACACCACAACAACATCCAGGCAGAAAGCTATACACAGAGTGCTTAAGATGTTAGCCTGGTGAATAAAAGATAAAACAAAACAGCAGTGGCTTATTCTTACAGTAAGGCCATGAGGAGTTTTGTGCTTGTGTGACTTGTGGTTAGCTATGTGAGCGTTTTTATTTTTAGCAGTTGACTTCAAAGAGTATGGACTTTCTTTTTTGTATCGATAGTGCAGGCAACTTTGTGTAGGCAGCAATGGGTCTGTTAACACCTCTGCCTGGTGTCTATCTTATCTGTGTGATGTCAGAGTTAAATATGTGTGTGGTTTTTTTTTAGAATAACTGGCAAACTACATTTGTTTTCTCACAACTGTTTGATGAATCATGATAAGTGTGAGAACTAGGTCAATGAGTGGCATTTTAGTTTGGTGTCAGCCTACTGTAAAGTATAAGTGTAAAACCTTCAGTTCTGTGAGCGTAACTTTCTTTCACTTTTAAATGTAAAAAGGTTGTGAGCCACGTTTCAACCTGTTTTTTCTTTGTCTCTGTCTCTCTCACTCTTCTCTATGGTGTTCCTCTTTTATTCGGGGCTGTTTGAAAACAAGGACACAGTGAAAGATCCAGCTGTATTGTGCTGTGAGTCCCACAGCACCATGTGTTGATGTATTAGGCCAACATGATTTAGGCTACCTGCGGAACGATTCAGGCACCTGCAGTCCCACAGCACTGCAGAACTGGCCCAGTAACTATCTTGAGAAAAATGCAGCAAACTTTGGATTCACCTTGGGGTTGACATACTTATATGACTCAAAGATTTATTGAGAAATCTTGCAGCTCAAAAATAATTTGCTGTGGGCAAACAAAAGACAAAGAAAACATCATAGTGACTGACTGTTGTCAAGACATTTCAAAAGTTAATTGTATCTCATCCATCATTCATGATAACTGTTATGTGATTCTCCTGTCAAAATAAAAGCTTTTGCTAAGCCCTGATTTGAGGCCTGTATCTCACCTGTAATTCCCATAGGGTCCTTGTTGATGCCATTCTGCTCAGTTACTAAATTATGTTTTGATTTCCACAGCAAGTGGTGGAGTCAGCTCCACTTATCTCTGCTAAAGATTCATGTTGAGTCTGTTTTGGACAGGGCATATGTCAAGTTTAGGCCTGGGAAACCAAATGAAAACAAATGCCAGTTAAAAAATGCGAAATGATAGCTCATAGAATTCATTTGAATTGTCTTTTTGTTTAACAATTCTTAGTTATCAATTACTTTGACTTTGTTCTGCATGTCTTGCAAATCAAGGCAACATGCCATGGCAGGAAGGCGACCGAAGAAGTCAAAATTGTGGCTAGAATGAAGCTAGAATGCCCAGTGTCTGCGTTTTTGCAACTTTAAGCAAGGATGGAAACACCAGCAACTTGCAGAATCAATTTCTATGCCGCACAGCAGTTAATATCAGGAGTGGGGTGTGTTTGACATCGACTCATTTCCAAACAGCACACTCATTGACTGGTGGACAAGACACATTCAGTTAAGTGCATGAGTGCCTAGAAATGTGTCATGGTTAAATCATGAAGTCCATGCAGGCTCTGATGTACTTTATTGCAAAACCAGAGTTTATTGCAAAAACCGATGATGTGAAGGATGTGATAGCCCAGTCCTTCACTGAATATACACAAACAGTCAGGTGTTGAGGCAGTATTCTTGTTAAAATAATGATATTAATAATCAACACAAACATGGACGTAAACATTTTTTTCTCGTTTATGTATTTTGTTTTGTTGGGTTTCTAACACTGTCGAGGATTTGCCTGTATTTTTCTGTCACATATTCAAAAAGTATTGATAAAGATGATTTTTACTTTTGATATTGTGCTTTGATTTTAACACATTTTAATGAAACACACACAAAAACATTCTCTGTGAGCTTTTTTCTCTATTATGTAATCTTTTTTCCTATTTCTCATTTTTTACATTCTCAAGTTCTCAGTGCCTTGGTTTTTGGGTAGAGATTTGGATTTGGTGATTGTAGCCGCTGAAATTCTGTGTTCCCTACTTCTGCCCACATGAAAAGTCCACAGGAAAGGTAAAGGTTTATGATATCTCTAAGTAGAATCAACAAAGGCATTGGTATCAATAAAATCATGTTAGTACCCATCCCTGGTCATGTTGAACAGAGCAGTTGAACCCAAACACGGAGTCAAATGCAGGAGCACAGAGCATCCAGTCAGCTTTAAAATGAAGCTCACAACTATATGAAAATGATGTAAAGCAGGAGATAAATTAACAGCAAATTAACATAAGATAGGTAAAAAAAACATGTTTGTATGTTGGTTTCTTTTTTCCTGGTAGATTTTGGATGTGTTGATTCAGCTCTACATTGTACTGTGACCATTAACAGCATTTCCTCACACTTACACGGCCTATTTTGGTGCAGTTCCCACTGCCACTAGTTGATGCTTAATTCCTAAAGTTGTCTTTCACTCCCTTTGTGTAGTAGCAGAATGTCTTATGACCTCTGTGCTCCATGCGTGCCATGTATGCTCTGCATCTTTTTAGTGAAAGGAGAAATGTTAAAAGGTACATTTAAACAATTGAAGTGAATCATGCCAGGGAATAAGTGTAAGCTCAATACAAGATGATTAAACCTTTTAATTAAATTTACCAGGATGCTTGAGATGAGCTGGTTGATGTTAATTAAGTTGTTGTTAAGTTTAACAGTCTTCTTGATGTTTATTGATCTGTGACCCATGACATTAATGGGTGTAGCTGTGTTTAAACATTTTAAAGGTTTCAAATGAAAGTGGTGAAAAGTTAACAGTGTTTTCGTGCCAAGGATGTCAGAGGCTGAAAATGCTTAAATACATTGTTTAAGTAGAAAAATAGCACAGATAGCACAGAAACCACCATTAGTGAACACAGGCCCTATTGAATATTATTATTATTATGTTATCCGTAGGTTGATAAACCCACTGGCCAATTTGTGAAGAGTAGATATTTATGAAGTTGTTCACTATACAGCCTTTTTAAAGAGATGTGCCAATCCTATCTCAGTACTCCAAGGATCTAGTGCAAACTCAAATGGCTTAATTCAGTATTGCTGACTATGAGCTGATCTATGGGGCCTGTCATTGAAGCTGATTATATGTGGCTCTGTGTTTTTAATGAGTATATGCATGTGGTAGGTCATTGTTTTCAGTCTGTCAGTAGGTCTGTACATTGCATGGTGTTAGCAACGTGCTTCATAGCCCAACAACTTTCAGTACTTCAAGCAGTCTATGCACAACTCATAATTTGAGTTTAAACAAACCAAGAGGGAAGACATAATGAAACAAAGCAGTGAACTTGTCAGCTTTATTGCACATCTGTGGTGAATACTACAAGTGATGATGCAAAGGCACTACCTGGAAGAGATAATGAATCTTAAAGGTATGGACTTCAGTACATATACCAGAGCTATGATGTTATGGTACAGTGCACTGCTGGTACGATGGCTTTTTCATGTTGCTATCGTTCTCTTTCTGAAAATCAAGCATCATAGTAAAATGAAAAAGGATATCTTTAATGGCACCAAACATCCTCAGCTTATAAAACTTGTTAGAACAATTGACAGCCAATAAAGGCCAGACAGTATGACTTAAATGTCATATTGTCGTTCTTTTTAACATCTGTTTACTGCCTTGTACTTCAAATAATCTCTTAACTGTTGTAGATCCACACAGTTGTTGAAAGCTGTCTTCTTATGAGTATTGAAAAGCAAGTGTAATCCAATTCTTCATTTGTTTACTGCTTTAAGTATACTGTAGCTCTGATTGTCAAGGGCTTGGCAAGTAAGTCAGACATGTAGTGGCTTGTGTTCCTATTGCCTGTGGGATGTCTGCATCACTGTTTCTGTTACTTAACTTTACTGCTCAACAGGGCTAGGTAGATAAGTTTTCATTCTGTCTTTTGTAAACTTATTGCCTTGACTGGGTGCTTTTTTTTTTTTTTTAACTGAGAAGAGATTAATCCAAGATCTAATGTCTCTGTCTCCATACCTACTTGTCCAAGGCACTGACAGTCAACATGAATAGGCTTTAAGGGTCACCTGTTCACTCAGTAAAGAAATTTAGGTGCAGGAAAACAGAGAAAGAGAGAGAAAATGAAGAGTGGGAGGTCAGGAGGGAGAAATGGGACACCAGCACTATGTGTGTGCCTTTGTGAACATACTGTGTGTCGACACTTAGTTCGATAATGTGACAGGAATTCTCCGGGGTCTGCCTTTCTGTGCCAAAAGACTGGACTTAAAAAAAAGCCCCACATTTTGTGGAAAAGCTGCTAACAAAGCTTTGCCGTGTGGATTTGCAGTGACCTGTATTTTGTTAAGGCTGAAACCGATGGAGAGTGAAGGTAAGAGAAAGTAAGTGAGCAAACTGAGCAGAGGCCGAGAGAGAGTGTGTGGCTAGGTTTGAAGTCATCAAGAATTCCACAAACTCCTCAGTAACTTGGCTTTTTTCAATGTGGCAAGCTGGATTTATGGGCTTTATAAATAGACTCAGCTTTAATGATAGGGTACAAGTGAGGAAAAGGCAGGCCGAGTGCTTCAGGATGGCCTACTTACACTCTGTTTGTTGTCCCTCGGTCCTCACTCCAGGTCCAAACATATCAAATCAAAATGGTTGTGATCTAAGCTTGATTGTTGTGATTATGAAAATACCAAAAGTACCTGCCTAGAGTGGGATTATTGGCAGAATTATAAGACAAGCAAAAGTTTCAACCAAAATATACAACTCTAGAATTTTTCCACATTGAAGTGAAGAGCTGGTCTGCCAACGTCACGGAAGACATGTTTTAACCACTGCAGGCAGCCTGAGCCCACCGAGTTCATATGGTTTTTATGTTAACACCGTACGTGTTAGCTTATTTTTGTAACTACCCTTCATATTTACATTACTTGGCTTACATCAGTTTCAAAGTCATGGTTTGTAGAAGTAGAAATACCGAAGTATGCATGTTTTACCTGAAGAGCTGCATGGGGTAGAACAAAATATTGGTAAGACCACATAGCAGTGTGTTGCATCATAGCTCTGGCTTGTGTGAAACAGTTGTTGAATCCCTGATGTCAAATATTGATATTTTAATTGAACTGATTTTAACTGGCATTTTGGACAGCTTGCTAATTTGCCTCACCACACTACTACACGACGCTTTGCATGGGACTTGGGGAGTGACAGAGGGTTATGACCGAGGTTATCTAAGGGATGAAAGAGTAAGAAGAGGAAGGAAACAACTAGATAATGTTGGACAGCAGTTAAAGAAAGCAGAGAGATTATTCTCACCAGACAGAGTGAGAATAAATGTAGATCAGGGATAAAACTGGCAGTTTCTTTTTTAACATAAGTGATTGGGAACATACTCTTGCAGTCAGAGAATTTAAACATCTGAACCCAAGTAAAAACAATATGACCTCTTCAACAGAATTTGCGAGTGGAGGGAAATATTACTCTTGTCTCTACCTTTTATGGGGTTATTTAATTTTCACATTTGTTACCTGCCAAGTTAAGATGTGTATTGCTTGTTTGTCAAATTTTATCAGGTATCTGTTTATAAAAACATAAACTTTTATGGACCCATATGAAACTTTACCACATGGTAAAGAGGCAATTTTACATGGATATGAAGACACTTTGCCTTAAAATTTGGCTTGATTTTTTTTGTCTTTTACAGAAAAAAGTAAACCATTGCCACAATTAATTTAATCATGCCTTTATATAAACTGCTGCCTATCAAACAAAGCCCAAGGGCTGTGTGCAATTCACCACACTTGATTCTCAAAACTTGTATTTGGCTTTTGAGTGACTAAGTTTTCAGGTGTAGTAGATAGTTGTACCTTTGTAAGTAAGCAATTATGTTAGTTGTTTTGATATGACATGAATACAATTTTTTAATAAAAAAAAACCCCTACAAGATCTACAGTAATAAGAGTAATATAAGAATAAGAAGATGGGGATCAGATGTTAAATAGCCATAAAAAATAGTTATGTCATAATGGGTGAAAAGCGACCCCAAATTGCAGTGAATAAAAAGATTAATGCTGCAGTTTCCAGTTTCCCTTTGTGGTTTTTCAGATCATGTGTGAATCATTATATGATTGTCTTGCAAAAGGAATTTGCTAAACAACATTGCTATCAGCTGAAAATTGCCTAAAACATTAATTATTAGCATCGGGATAACGGAATTGGCAAAATCCAATGTTGTGCATCTCTTGCTTAATTGGCTTATTATCGATCAAGTATAGTATTAAATCTTATCCTGTCATTTTTTTTCATTTGCTTCATACCATATTGTATATCTTATCTTGTTTATATTTATCCTGTCTCTGCCATAACTGATTATATCATATTGCCCCATAATATTTCTTATCACATAATTATATGGTAATATTTTAATCGAATAGTTTCCTTCCAGAGTCACTTCAAATCCCTAGCCTCGGTGCTGCATACAGTTCATCAGACTTGATTTACATAACTATAATTTTGGGTATAAAATTATCTGTTGAATAGAAAGTGGTACTGTTTTTGACAGTTGTTACCTCTGCCAAGGAGGTTATGTTTTTTTCTCTTTGTTTGTTAGCAAGACTACGCAAAAACTACTGGGCAGATTTTGCTGATATTTAGGAGATGCTGGTAATGGCTCAACTTAAAAATGATTAGATTTTGGTGGTGATCCAGATAACCGCCATTAGCAAACGATTCTTTTTGCTTAATAACTGTCTAACTAACAGCGATATCAACATGATTCTGAGTGCTAGGTGTGGGTTTTCAGGGTCAAGGAATCATATTATGATATCTTTGTCATGGAACTATTGCTTATACAGATGTAACAGCAATATGTGGGCTATCTTGGTGGAGGTTTGCGCTCTCCGAATGCTGTCTAGTATTGGTTCATGCTTTTGGTGCATATGCTGTGTTCAAAGCAAAGACTGCTGTGGTTGGAGGTCTCACTGCCAGATTATTCAACTTATCATCAAAACCAATCAGCAACCACACAACACAGAGCAACTGAACAAAACAGTTCAGCTGCAAAAACACTCTGTAAACTCCTTCTGTCCAATAAAAATGAGAATCACTCCAGGATTCCACCAAGTAAGACTTGACCTTTTCAAGTCTGACATATTGAGTTAAAGCCTTTCATGTGCTCAGCTCCCTGCCCCCTCAGTTGCAGTGGTCACTCACAGGAAGGAGACTGCTGTGCTTGCGTGTGTGTATGTGTGTTTACAGATCGACTGACTGGCTGATGGCTGCGCTGAGTGCTCTAACCACCTCCTCCATCCTCTCTGCGGTCACTGATCCTGTCCCTCTGCTCTGGATTATGGGCAGAGAGAGGACACACCCTGAGGCTCTGTTTGCTGTTCCTCTGCACTATAATCCTGCTTTGAGGACTGCTGTCAAAATTAGATAATTAGGCGTTGCTAATAAGGGCCAGACCAAAACGCTGGCTGTAATGCACCTGTTATTATATTGTACCTGCTGTAAATGTCAGTGGCATATTTGTTCTGCTCTTACAACAGCAACAGGAAATGGGGAAAAGTTTCAAGAGAAATTCACCTTTAGAACATTTTACATTTATTTCTATTTAGGCTAAATTGATTTTTACCCAACATTTTGTCGAAACAACAGGAACATTTAAATTATTATATATTTTTACTGTAAATTCAAGGCACTTTGGAGTTGACCTTCACATAGCACCTGGGACACTATCTAAATGACTAAAAACAGGGAAGTCTTTACAGAGTATCATTTCAGTGATATTTACATTTCCTAATAGTGGAGAACACTTCTCTCTTCACTGCTGTTAGGATGATGGTCTTGAAATTAAGGATAGCACCATGCACTTTTATTGTATTTGGATAAATAATTCTGCTATTTATGGAGTAAGGGTATAAAAAATTTTCAGAACGTAAACAGAGGTACAGATTAATGAGCGAACATTAGCATGTTACCGTTACTCAACAATCATATTAGGTTAGCTTCAGCTGTCACTTTTAGACAGTGTTACAGGGTAAAAATATTAGTTAAAAAGCACTAGTTGTGAATATGATATTTTTGTGTAAGAATCAAAAGTCTGTTTGGTGTTACAGTCTGCTACATCCAATCACAACTGTAAAATGTTATAAGGGAACATCTGATGTCACTGATCCTCTATTTGCTCCTCTCTGGGATTCTTGTTGAAATGGGCCTCTTCAGAAGTAAAATCTTGGTTTCTCCCTTAATCTTTCAGTACATCCAATTGAAAAACAACCTACTTTTATTTGGAAAAATAATAAAGCACAATTGAAACACAATTAAAACACACTAGTGAGACAACTGAGACTGTAAAGCTCTTCAAAGCGTATGGCAGAGGATGTGTTGTGTGGATGTGAATGGTTTCAGTTTGGAGTCAGTGGGAATGGAAGAAAATGAGTACACATAAGCTCTAGTTGAGCCTGAGTGCAGTGGGTGTCAAAAGATTTTTTTTTCTGATACACTGGATACTGTACCCTACACCATCATCAACTGCAGGCCCCCCATCAGGCCCCCTTAGCCTCCTATCCATCCCCTAGACTATAATCTAACTTCCCAAATTATGAGGAGAGAAAACCGTGTTGTGGTTTTTTTAAGGGTTTATTTGTATCCCAATTCTCACTGCCGTTTCAAGGTGTAATATTTACGCCCCTGTGACGTTTCGCTTCCATTGTGAATGTCGTAGAGATGAATGGGATGAACAATTAACTCCACCCATTTGCTCTGTCTCCAGAGGTAGTAAAAGAGGTGTGATATTGGAGAGAGGGAGGCATGGGGACTCAGCGGGAGACAGGAGTGCTCTGAGTGTCTCTGCCTTTGCATGTTGTGTGCATCCAAGCTGTATTACAGCATGAACTGGCAGCAGTATAGATGATAGGGACTTCTCTTACTTTGAAAGGCTGATAGTTGCCTACGTTAGGTAAAAAAAAATGTTAAAACAGTGATGTGCTAATTAGACTAAAACATTTACACATTATTTTAATTTCAATCTGATCCCCACAGCATCTTTCAAAACAAAACTGGCCCTCTTGATTATGTAGTTGATGATCCCTGCCCTACATTTTTTCGAGCATTGGTCTTTCCACTAGTTGACAGATTTGCCTGGCAGAGATATTATCAAAATCACACATTGCCTTTTTCTGCTGACTTTCCTGCTATAAAGCAAGAGTATTCAGGCCTCCAAATATTCTGTGTTAATAATAAGGCAGCTTTAATAAAATAGATCGCAAAGTGATAAAGACCCTCCAGAGATAGCAGGCTGTGGCAGCCATGCGATGCTGAAAACAAAGACACCAAAAAATAGTTTTCCAGCCGCAAAATCACAAGCTGCAGCATCTTTTGTGTTTGGAATTGTTGCATCTCTGATCTGTATTTCTTAAGATTCAGGTAGATACGTTAAATTAAGGAGATAAATTGTTATTTTCTTAATAGCCTGACCTGTCACATAATGTGTGGTCACTGCATACATGGCTCTTTTTTGCACACAGCACTTGTTTACTTACTACTACACATTTTGATTTATTTTGTGTCAGTATTGTCTGGAGACAAATACAGAGGATGGAAAATTTACTTTACAGAATTTCAAAAGGTATTCTTGATTTAAAAAAAAAAACAGTTAAAAAAGAGGCTGAACTGACCTAAATCTAGTATGAAGAATTATGACCAAACTTTAAAAATAGACTGTAGCGTCATCCCTTACTCACTGTTTTAAAATGAAATTGAGGAAAAAATGATTACGGTACCCAGTAAGGGTGGTAAAGCTGACAAACCATTGCCATGATATGTGCCAGAGCAGAAAGAGGCCTGGCTGTTACAGAAGTGGCACAGTTTTAAATCAACCAGTCAACTAGACTTTGCCCTTTTCATACCACCTAAATGTAGCACAAATGCTTTACACAGACAGGACATCAATAAAATCAGCGTGTGCTGTAGGGGTGTCATTTAGGAGTGGTATTCTGCCAATAATTACTGATAGTCACACACTCCAACAGGGTCAGTACAAAACAAAATATGGTCATCAGGTTAGAGTTTTATTTGTTTTGATGGTGGAACTGCAAAAAATGGATTTTACCTATTGGTGAGTAAACTATGCAAATTAAACAGATGTCTTCTTCTGTGCCCTCATTTTGGAGCAGTAGGAGGAAGTGTTTGAGTGAATATAAATTTATTACAGAGTAAATACTTTGTAATGCGAGAGTCATGATATTTCAGGTAAGATTTTGTAAATAAATTGTACCTCACTAACCATGTAATATTCTGCAATGTATTGAGGCCTTGACACAACCCATTGTCTTTGTAGTCTTTTCAGTTTTTCTGCATCACTTAATAGTTTTACAATGAGGGTGAACCCCGTTTAGTATTGATGTGTCATACTCAAAAAATCTTTGTATGCTGGCATGCCAGTATTGCACAGTAATGGTTACCAACAGGGTTTAAAATGACCACATTTTACATATTTTGCCTGCCTACCAGTCACTGTGAATGGGGATTCAAATTGTCCAATTGCCAATTTTGATTTCTTTCTTGTCGTCATTTTATTTCACACATTTCAATCAAGTTTCAATGACTGAAATGTTCCTGTTTCCTGATAAAGCTGTATCAAAATAAAAAGTGATATATAAATTAGGTATGTTTATAGTAAAGATCTTGGCAGATATAAATGGTTCTGTTGTCAAAAACAGCAAAACTTCAGATCACCCACCATTACACTGAAGTAAAATGGAGTCTGGCCATCCAGCACATCATGTTTGTGTAAATGTTGACTCATGGAGAAGGGAGAGCTGTGTGAATGGTGAACGCATGGCTTAAATGTCAGAGGACTAAACAGATAAGCAGGATTCACTTTACATTTATTTCATCACAAATTACTGCTTTTTGTTCACCAGTGATATGCAGGTAAAATGAGTCAATTCACTGGATACTTAATGCATAATGCTCCTGTTGGTAGATGGTTATGCTCAGTCCCTGTGCCTTTATTGATAGTTGAGAGAGACTGTAGATACAGTCATTAGGGGTAAGAGAGAGCTGGGAAAGACACATAGGAAAGAGGCCATCGACTGGAACGGTACATGGATTGCCCAAACCAAGACCAGAGCCCTTGATACAAAGGATGTGCAGACACAAACCACTCGGCTGCAGGCATTGCTGCAAAACCTGAACCACTGCCCCAAGGTCTTTGCTTTTAAAAATGGTTATGGTATTGAATATATCAATGAATAAATATTGATTAAAAACCAAAACATTGGTTTTGATGATTGGGAAAGTATCACAAAACACAATACCCCCATTCTAAAATGTATCAGTATTTTCTTGACACCTTTGTGTCTAAGCTGGTCATGATGTTTACAGGTTGAACCATGGACTGTTTAAAACATAGATGTAGACTTTGAAATGTCCCTCATTGGTTTTTGAAGGGATGTTTTGAGGTTAAATGATAATGGTCACCATATTGCAAATAACATCTCCACTAACTGTCTTTCAGTCTAGCAGTGAGTAAACAGAAGCTTCCTGACAAACAGCTTCAGCGCACTGATCTGTCACTCAGCTAGCTCTGCCTGTAAATACAAAATTATGCGCAAAATCTTTATCTTGAAGTTATCAAAATATTTGAGTCTTTAACATATCCCCCACTGCACAATGTTTTCATATAAACTAATTATCTGAAGAATATTGCCTCAATTGTTTGCATTAAATTTACCAAATTTTCTGGGGGTGTCACATTCTGTTATATTCTGACATCTTACTTTGTTGTACGTTTTCAGTTTGGTGTATATATAAACATAAGGCTAATACTAAGAGCCTTCATGACTTCTTTTTGTTCAGAAGTGGGGCAAAACTCTGTCCTTGTCAGCCTGGTCTTACCACTCAATGCCTTCAGGGCTGTGAGGAGTGACAGAAGTAGTGAAAGACAGAAAGCAAAGCACAGATGAGGGAGGCACACTCGGGGAGAGAGATGGAAAAAAAGAGACGAGCTGAGGGTGGATAAAGAGAGAGGGAGACATGGAACAGGAACAGTAAAACTTGGATATGTGCTCCATGTTGGCACGGCTTTGCTACACTCTGTTTATTTTCGCTCTATTTTTACCGAGCACTCTGACTCTGGTCACTGATGAATGACTCCATATGTAATGTACATTTCATCTGACATAATTCATTCAGGATGTTGGCTCTTGTAGATGAAATGATCTGAACAGAAGAAAAGATGAAGCACAAAATTCCCCAATTACTGCATCAAAGTTTTTAGAGCATCTTTCATTTTTAAAAACTGTTTCTACGTTTTTAACACTGTAAATAGAGAAAAGCTTAATGTCAGCAGACATGGTACAGTACTTTCCCTTTGACACTCCTTATGTGGATGTGTGAATCTGCCCAACATTGTCATAACACACCAGAGAAAAGCAGTTTCTTATAGATTAAATTGAATGCATCATTATAATCTATTGAATATGAAAATGTCAGAGATTATCCCTTTTTTCTGCTTTATTATTACACAGCCTTTGTTATTTTTTTAGTCCTCCTGCTGTTTTTTGTCCTACATTAAAGTTCAACCTGAGGTCAAGGCATGAATAAAATGTAGCACGAGTAATACAAGACAGTTTTGGCACAGTTTTAGCTCTGTATCTTCTCACTACATGTGATGTATGCTGATTAGAAATACACCAGTGCTTTGGTTTAACATAGGCATTGGTCAGTATTGGCTCTTTTGACAGACATTAGACATAAAGCTAGACTTGTGCAGCACATTGGCCACAACTTTTTCTAATTCAGTCATGGAAACTGAGATTCACCGTCTGCAATAACTATATAGTAGATGATGCTGTGTCAGTAAAGGTATTACTGTTCACTTTAGTGGAAACAACCTCTCAGTGCTGTGTCCCTCTATAGTGATATCACTAATGACGGCAGATATAACTGGGGCGCAGTGTCACTTTTTGACACATTACAGGTTTGTTTTAAAAAAGGAATTACTTTTGCCTATTGTGCACTAGGATACTCTGTAATGTGATGTGACGCTAATATACACAATGCACTGTGTTCTAGATATAAAGTTAATTTTTTGTAATATTCATTCTAATGTTAGCAGCACAGCTAATGAGTCAGGAGTAACACTCTGTGTTCATCATTCAAGGAGAGAGGAAAGAAGTTTCACAGAAGAAAACAGCAGCAGCATGTTCACTGTGTTGGGCTGCTGGTAACAATATACATTATATGAAATGAAGTACATTTGAAAATGGTCTCCAAATAGATTCATTGATGTTTTTAATTGAATTACATAAATTAATTTGATAAGGTTCTAATGCAGAATGATTTTTTATGTATCCCACCCCAAGCGAGAGGAAGAAAACATCAACATTTGTATTGACAATCAGCTAAATATCAATTTTCGTCATGTCTTTCAACAAATGATGCATCTTGAATGTTGATGCTGATGCAGGTTAAGATTAAAAAAATGGTGTTTTGTCCTTTCAGAACAGTTCGAATGAATGAGTTTATGTGTGAAGTTTATTACCAGCAGCAGATTTAAATTATTTTTCTTAAATATCAATCATCAGCTTGATGCAATGCAGAGACAACTTTGGCACTACAATTGAGTCATGTGTTTTGGGAAATGTATTTAGAGCAGGGAAGCCCACATGAGTGAGCGGGTACAATAATCCCCTCTGTCTGCTTCCTTTTTCTCTTCCTGGTTTTCTGCCTGCAGCTGCCCCTCATCAGCAAAAGACACACTTTATACTTGTGTGTTTGTGTGCATGTTGGTCATAATTATGAAAGGAAGGAAGTGTTTCCGCAACCGGACACCATCCTGAGCAGACCCTGTTTACCTTGAACCAAATCCATGTGGGTTAAATTAACACGGTGTATAAAAAGCAACAGCTAAGCTTTTCTGTTTGGTGCATCCTAATAGCAACAAAGGAAAATTCATCCATGCCTCATTTGCAAGAATAATGATAGCTCTCAATTTAAATACAATACCAATGAAATCTAGTGTTGCCAGCGTTTGGCATCCTGAGTGTAAAAACATCCCTGGTGCGAGCTCTGAATGTTGATGCACTCAACGCTCTATCAGTTGGAGACTGAGTGCATCTTTCAGATGACTGCTGTGCTTTTTTATATTTCTTCTCCCTTACAGATGTTTCTGTAATTACCGCTTTTGGTGTTTTTCACAATACCAATATTTTCTCTCATGTTTGATCATGAAACCTATTACAGTTTGTCCAACAGGTAATTTCTACAGCCCTGTAGAAAGAATCTTTTTATCAGCTGTTAGGTCTAATGGATGTCATTAATAAATGAATGTAACGCAACAGATCAACACCTGAAACTGATGCCGGCGCACTCCTTAACTAGCAAATAGTTGTTGTTTTTTAAATGGCAGGATGGTCACTACCACAGTCAGTTAAATTCAACTTTGTTGATCTAGAAACTTGGGTTGGATAGTATTTGGGATTTTATACAAATGTACCCAACATGATTCTAGATTTTACATTTTAAAGAGAAAAATGGTTTACGATGTTTACACTTGTCAAAGCTCTATGGTAATGCCACTGCTACTTCTTATCTATGTTACTTAGCTGATATTAAATATTGGATAGCTCACAAGGCAAAGAAGTAAAAGAGGGTTCAACATCTTTGGCTGCTTGTCATCTTTGGCTGAAACACTGAAATCAGTCATAATTCAGTTTAGTATGTATTAGTTGTTTTGGCAACAGAACCACATTGAAACCTGATTTCAGTACCAATACATTCCACCTACGATAAGCCTTAGTGGACACAGAGTGCTATAAATACAACTAAGATCTTAGGCCTGTTTACCATTCTAAAATGATCCTGAACATACCAATCAGTTATTATTTTACAAATCCCATCAGCTTTTAAGTTAACTTCAAAGAGAACCCAACCATTTTCCAACTCAGTCTGAAGAAGAGAAAAAAACATTGCAAATCAAATACATACCAAAGCATCCCTGTTTTATTATTCAGACCATCAGCAAACCATAGCAGTAAAGGAGAACATACAGATTGTCCAGCTTGTTATCATTATACAGTGTTTTTTCTGCATGGGTCTAAATAACTCTATTCGTCCAACATGGCGGTGACTGGTCCGGAAAACTCACCGGAATTCACTGTCACCACCAACCAGCAAGGAATCCCACAGCAACCAATCAGACTCAGCAAAGCCTTCTGGGATGCATTTAGGCAGACATGCCTGGTCTGGTGTATTTAGTGCGGATGCTGTTGCTGCTCTGAATATAGAGTTTCACCTCATGGCACTGTTTAAGATTACAAATCCCAAACTGTGCCTCATCTTATCCAGGTATTAACCCTCAGGATGAAAAGATCCATGGGATGTTGCAAGACTGAGACTCAGCGCTGTGATATGATTAAGGGGAATTTGCATTTGCACTATATTTGCATGTGAGCTTTACTTTGCACTGCAGGAGCACTTTTAGACATCATTTGAGTAGATAGCATTTATTATATTAGTCTCATTATGGTATGTTTAACTTTTTGTTTCTTCATTCTTGTTTTTAAGAGTTTTCCTCAACCTGAGATTCTCCTCCTCTCTCCTTTGCTCAGTATGCTCAGCATCTGGACCGAGTTAAAGCCCAGTGCCAAATGTTAAGCAGTGCTGGAGAGCAGAAGGGGGTGACCAGCAGGGGGTTTAAGGGGAGCATTGGAGGGTAACGTTGGAGGTCTGTGAAAAAAGTGGTATGACAGGAAAAATGGAGGGAAAGGGGAACAGTTAAGAGGGTAGTTGTAACACAACATTACAGCTGAGGTAGACAGGCAGTGAGAAAAGGGGGAGTGGTGTAAGGCTGGACCCAGGGCCTCTTGGATTACTTGACCTGCTGTGAAATGCACATAAAGCTGGAGTTCATAAAACTGTTGCTTAAACCAACATTGAATTTCCTCAGGCAAAAACACCACAACACTCTGACACTGATGGTTTTGAGCAGTTTAAAAGTAGGTTGTGTGCTGTAGCCAATCATGTTTACCCCTCTCGCTTGACTAGAAATTATCTGTGTGTGATGCAGGGTCATACGTTCCTCTGAGGGATGTCAGATGAACAGCAGTCTGCTTTCGGATGTCAATACATGACTCAAACACATGACAATCAGAGGAGTGGATCAATGGATTGTGCTTTGATGGCTGTGCCATAATTGATTAGTGAAGCTCACTGCAGTTCCTGTAAATTCATTGTGACAGACAGCTGGCTAGCTTGAGCTTGGTCTTTATTTGACAATTGTAAGTCTCATTCCAGTGTAATATGCTCAGGAGCAGAGGTAATAGTGAATAGCAGAAGAAAGTTGTCATCCATTCAAGCTGATATGTCAGTACAATAAGGTATTACTGGCATTATGAAGAGGCATTTTCAGTAATGAAAGAGATGTACAGCTAAATGTCAACTATATAGCAATAATGAAATACATCTGTAAAAGTTCCTGTAAGGTTCTTCAAAGAGAGCAGCAACACAACAGCCAATAGTTGTAGGTCATATATATGAGCTGTACTATCAGCAAAATGCACAAATGTACGATAATGCTCTGTCATACAAAGGAACTGATAAAACCATCTTTTTTTTGGCACCACCTTTGTTGAGGTAGTACCTGTCTGACCCTAAATTGTAGACTAGACACAATGCAGTCTACTAAAGTTGCATTCCAACTAAGTGGTCTGCTTTAGTTAAGTAGAGTATGGGACAGTTTGGTACAGTAAAGCTATTTTTCCACCAAGCAGTCTGGTTCAGTTTGGCACAGTACGGCATGCATTTACTGGTGTGTCCACTGTCTGACAAGGAGAAAAGCTACCCAAATAACTCAATGGTGCCATCCCACTTTTGGCCACAAACCGACCCTGAAAGATGGAGCTAAAAGCACTGCAGTCTGCAGTCTTCAGCCTGCTTCACTGTGTTGTGTGGCTGTGACGTCATGCATTACGTAGCCGACACAGCCCTCCCCAACCAGCTCACATCCCCACCTTCAGGTGAAGGTCCATCTGGTGGTGGAAACACAAACAAGATCTGGGTTTACCACTCAAAACCGTACCTAGCTGTAGTGAAACCAAACCAGACCACTCAGTGAGACTGAGGCTTATGACCTAATCTTGATTACGTTTCCACAGCTGGCTATTCCCTTGGTTGAAGGTATGGAGGTGTCAGCTAACTGATGAGCTAACTTTTCTTCACAGTAAAAATAGAGGAAGTATGGAGGCAATTTATGATGTTTCTTTACTTGTAGTTGTTTATCACAACAATAAATCAAGCTTTATTTGAGACAAGGATGCAGCCTGCAAGGAAAAATACAAGAAAGTTTGGGATGAGAAAATGACAGGTATTATGACCAGTTAGCAGACGTCCATGTGTTGAGCTCCACCATTTGAGGTCAGATACCCCAAAGGGGCACCAAGCACTCCAGAGTAGTACATTACGGATCACAAGAGAGTAGAACATTCTTGTAAATGAGATTCTCAGTCTCAGTTAATTAATTAGTATTTTGGTAGCTTTGCCAACATTTGTCAGTGGAAACACCAGTACATTCGTACTTCACCAAACTGAACTCAGCCAGACTGCTTTGTTGAAATGCACGATGAGGAAATGTGAAGTAAGCTGTGGACATGAAAGCAAGATCAGGGTTTACCACACCAAACTGTACTGAAGTTAACCAAAAGTACATATGTTTACAATTCTGGTTGTGTGCCCACCCTAACAAGCTTATGACTCAGTGAAAGATATATAAAATGATGTGTGACAATCTGTTGACCTCTGCTTTAGTGTATCATCTGCGCTGTCTTTCTATCTCCTTTTTAAAGCAGCAGAGAAAAGAGTGGTGGCAGTGAGCTTGGTCTATATTGACTGAATAATATCAACAAGTCAAAGCCTGGATCCCCGTGGCTCCGTTCTCCTTTATCCTCTTCTTTAGACGGAGGCAGCAGATGCTCCTCAGCTCTGGTTTTATTGTTTGTTGCCGGCCAGCCCGATAGCTGACTTAAAGACAGGGGGGAGGAGATGAGCTTTTAGTGCCCTTTTTTTTTCCTCCCTCTCTCTCATCATAGTTTTTTCTTTCTCTCCCTCTCTCTGTCTACGTTTTTCTTACTGAGCCCAGTTGGTGTCTGCTGGATGAGTTAATTCCCTGATTGAGGTTGAGTCCCTTTTTTAAACAAAAGGCTGCGTCTTTGAATAGGACCACATGGCTCTAGTGGGAGGGCTCAATCCATTCACAGCCGTTTTTGGTGCATCTGCACTTCCTTTGGAGGCTCAACTGTGAGGCTGATTTACTACCAGGCAGCAGCAACAGGAGCAATCTTTCTCTCTTTCACTAACATGCAAGTCCTAAGTGCATTTATGAACCCCAGAGAGGAGACACACACAACAAACACATGGGCAGGAAGCCACGGGGAGCATTCACAGACACACAGACACACACACACACACACACACACACACACACATAGAGTGAATCTTCCCTCATAGTGCCCAGAGGACAATGCAGCCTGTTTGGCTGAGAGCCGGCCCCTCTCATCTCCATTAGGTCATGCACACAGAGTTGTAGTAGTGATGGATACTTGAGTGGCCCCAGCTCCACTTTCCCCTTGAGAGCTCGGCCACAGCCATGCTAGCTCACAGATGATCCTTGTGCTGAGTGTAGGTGGACTGTGGGAATTTCAAATGTTTGAAATTTGCTTTAAAACATGATTTGATGTCCACTTGAACACAGATGTTCTCATGGTTAAACCCCAGAACCCAAAAGGATTTGGAGAGTCCATGATTGCAAGCACATGTTGGAACAAGAGCAGTTTATAAAAGTTTGTAAAAGTTAAGTCAGTGTTGCTAGAATTTAACAGATTTACAAATGAACCATTGACAAATGAACATTTTAATGAAATAAGAAAGAAACAGAAAAGCCATGGATCAAGTAAAAAGAGCACAATGAGATTGTTACTCTGATCAAAAAAGTGAGGGAACCACATCAAATCGTAATTTCTTTCAGGGATTGCATTCATTATATAGACCCTAAGGTTGCTTGTTCCCTGAGTGCTATAGTTGTCCAAAATACTTCTGAAGCACTTACATAATCACTCATCTCTTATAGCACACCTAACTCCTTCATTCTTTGTGAGTCACATCCAGCATCTCCCATTTGACACACCCTCTTATAGGGTCCTTGCATTTACTCACTTGCCCCTTCCCTACCAGTCTTCCTCTTTCAGAGTTGTTTATGAGTTATGTCAGTTTAATTACCTGAAGTAATTAAACTTGACCAAAATGTCTACTACAGTGATTCTTTTCCATAAACACAATCTGAACAGAGTGAGTGTTCAGTCTACAGTGTCTTCTCCCTCTGATTATAATCATTCACAAGTTTTTACTAAGTTGTATTAAAATATAATTTGAAAGGGAATATATTTTTGTGCATTTTTCACCAGTAGTACTTGTTTAGGGTGAGACTGACAGGGTATTTTTGCAAAGAATAAAAAAACAATTAGTTGCATCAGCCCTTTCCATGCTAAAATTCTGCAACAGCACTCCAAGTTGCATCTTTATTAGGCTTCTGCAGTGTACTATTAGTGCCCCAGTGTGTACAGTCTTTGCATTTTTTGGTGTCCAGAAAGTGTGAGAGAGATTGGTTTTTAACACACAGCAGGAGTGGAACACATACGCAGAGGCTCTTAGTGTGGGTTCTGATAGCACCATGTCAGAGCTATGCCATCATTATGCCTTTAATTTACAATATTAAGATGTATTATCAGCTGGATATTTGTAAAGTATTAGTAACTGAAGATGAAAATCCAAAACTTTGATCATTAATATCTGCGGTTATGTCACTTTCTGACAATGGTAATACCAATATTTACAGCTGATATTTTGCCATCCATTTTGGTCATATAGAGATGGGAATTTGTAGGATTGTATTGATATCAATGCTATAATCAATTTAGCTTTGCACAAGTGTAAGAGAGCATAGTGTGTTGAACACATAGCAGTAGCTCTGTGTAGATGAAACAGAGCACTGCTTTCTAGTTAATTAGTTAGTTACTTTGTTTATTTGACCCCGTAGGGAAATTGGGGTGTGGCAGGAATCACAGACATTTGGAAACTAAATACAATGTCAACACTGATACAGTGTGTGTTCTGCACTCTCATTGTTCACATCATGCATCTGTAATGGTGCTTTTCCACAGTAGAGCTTGGCATGGCTCGACTGTACCCACTTATGGTTTTCCATTAAAGACTGTACAATGTGAATGGTACAGTTTTTCTTACCACCTCACCTCTGGTGAGTCTCCAAGGGAGCTGAGCAGAGACACACTTTGTGAGTATCTGCGAGTATCTGCCACAGAAATGAAACTACTCCTGTTGTTAGCTCAGTAATGCATGACATCCTAAACTCTCCTCTGCTTTTGGTAGTTTGTTGCTTGCAACTGTGTTTGGAACAAAATTTAGCCCAGTCACCTCTGTTACTGCCTCTGGAGACAGAGCAAATCAGGGGGTCACTCGTACCCCCTGTTCTGTCTCTACAACATTCACAGTGTAGGTGAAACATAAATATTACGACTTGAAATGCCAGTGTAAATTGGGCTTTTCTCTCCTTATTGTGACAAAAAGCCTACAAACTGAGAGCTAGCTTTCCCCTCTATTTTTTCCTTGATTGTTGTGATAATGTCGCAGCAGTTTTTAGAAGCAACCCTATAATTACCCACCTATGTTGAGGAGGTACTATCAACTGATACTGTAAAGGAAATCAAAACCTTTGGTGACACTCATACTGAAGGTGAAACTTCACAGGAGCATAAATATCGCACCACAAATTTACAGTCTGATCGGACTGGTATGAAAACACATAAACAGTGCCTACTGTATGTGTCCCACACTGCACCTCTGTTTCTATCGACAGTGATGATCAAAGGTGCTGCCATAGCCTCACCATTCTGCCCCCGTGTGTTCTACAAAGCAGAAGGGACATACATGAGCTTGAAGATAAAAAAAATAGTTGATCTCACATTTTCTATTACATGTATATGACTTACAATTAGGTTAATACACTCCTGATCAAAATCTTAAGACCAGTTGAAAAATTGCAAGAATTTACATTTTGCTCTGTTGGATCTTAAGAAGGTTCTAAGTAGAGCTTCAAAATGCAAAAAGAAGAAATAGGAGCGAGACAAAGAAAGAGTAAGCATTTTATGGAAAACAGCAATTAATTGAAATAGGCTGTTCATCAGCTGATCAAAAGTTTAAGACCATGGCTCAAAAACAAAAAACCCCAAACCCCCTCCAAACAGAAGTAAAAGTGTCATGAAAGGTAATGAGTAGCTCAGCCATTCTTGTTAGTCACCTCAAAAAATTTGTTTCGGCATGCTTGATGTGAGTGTTTCCAGGAGGCTAGTAGGAAGGTTGCTCCAAGTGGTGAAGATTGCTTCACGAAGGGCATCCATTGTCTGAAACTGATGTCCATTTTTGTAAACCTCCCTTGCCGAATGTTGTCAATTGGATTTAGATCAGGGGAACACGCAGGATGGTCCAAAAGAGTGGCGTTATTCTCCTGGAAGAAGTCCTTTGTCAGATGAGCGTTGTGGACCGCAGCGTTGTCCTGTTGAAAAACCCAGTCATTACCACACAGACGAGGGCCTTCAGTCATGAGGGATGTCCCCTGCAACATCTCCACATAGCCAGCTGCTGTTTGACGCCCCTGCACAACCTGAAGCTCCATTGTTTTATTGAAGGAAAAAGCACCCCAGGTCATGATGGCGCCCCCCCCCCCCCCACTGTGCTGTGTAGAAAACATCTCAGTTGGGATCTCCTTGTCATGCCAGTAATTATTGAAGCCATGCTATGCTGTACAAACACAATATGACAAAGACTTCCTTCAGTTACTTGTGTAACTACATCTCAAACATTTTTAATGCCAACTCTTGTGAGTTTAATTTTTCTTAGAATGGTGAGAACAATTTTACGTCCATTATAGGAGCTGCTGGTAGCCCTGACTCTTGAGAGTTACCACTGCTGCTGTAGAGGAACACAGGCAGTCCCCATATCTCTGGTCTGCACACACTGATGACATCATAACTTACTTCCTTGTTGTCCTCCTCTTTCACGTATCAGAGAGTGAGGCAGACCCCGTGTGGAGGGGACTGGAGGAGTGAGTTAACACAGAGGAGCTCATAGTAATCCAGCTGAAGTTCATTGACCCTCGATGTGTCACTGGGTCATTCACTTCCTGCCAGATCGTACAGTCAGCTGCTGGTGCCTCAGCACTGACTGACTGCTCTGTTTACACAGTCATGAGTATGAGTGTGCCAGTCTGTGGAGGTCCATCAGGAGGAAAATTCAGTGTTTATAGCTGGGACTAAGACTGTAACACTCACAGCTTTGACACATCTCCAAGTGAGATCACATAAACGACAACAACAGCCATATAAAGGCAAAATATTTCTCCTCTCCCTGGAATAATTGGCACTCCAAAACTATTACCACTCCTCCTCTTCCTCCTGTTCTGGGTGGAGCTTTTTACCTTTCCTTCTGAAGGTGGGTGAAGGAAAAAGATTCTGAGTAAGGAAGTAGAAAAACATGAGTAAGACCTGGTTTGTTTTTCTACTGCCAAATCAAGCTTCTGCAGGAGCAATATAATAGTGTTGTTTATTAAATACAGCAAATTTATCTTTTCTGCTTTCATAGATTGGTGTCCACTGTCATCTAGCCATGGTGTATGCAAGACACTTAAATTATGTGATTTTTTTTTTTTCATGCTGTGTCAGGTTGTGGCACAGGGGTAAGTACTTTTGCCTCACAGCAAGAGGGTCTCTGGTTTGAGTCTCTGGCAGGACCTTTCTGTGTGGCATTTACATGTTCACTTTGTGCATTCGTGAGTTCTCATCCCACAGTTAGGTTTATTGGTGACTTAAAATAACCTTAAGGTGTGAATGTGAGCCAGATTGCTTGTTTTTTATATATGTCAACCCTTTGATTGGTTTGCCGCCAATCAGAGGCATACCCTGCCCTGTCCAATGACAGCTGACTTAAATACTATAAAATATTATAGGATCCACATCCATATTGGGATCACCACCAAATGTGATTACATCTTACTTGTGCCATGGCCAACATTTCTTCAAATTTTATTCAAATGTGTTGAGAACTTTCTGAATTATCTTGCTCACAGTTGGACAGACAGACAGACATCCATATTTGTTTCCCAGAGTGGCAATTGCACCCATCGAATGGCATGGAGCAACATTTTCTAATTGATATTAGTGGAAAGACACATTAAAATGTTTTAATTAACCTAAAAAGTGCAGTGTTTTTGGTAATTTTCGATGGCCTTATTATTTACGATGATGTTCATTTCAGAAAATGTGGTTCATAGTTTAAAAAAATGACTAAATCAACTTGTTGTGCCATGAAGTAACGTTCATAATGAAACATTAATTTGAATGTGCCATAGGATGGAGCTACATAGTGTTAATAACTCTGTTTCTGTGTGATTTTGTGTGTATTCAGAATGAGAATGACGTACCCAGGCTTTCTCTGAACATAAGGCTTTAGTGCCCATTTATCTGTCATTGCCTCTGTTTATTTTAAATGTGACACCTGAACTGGTTGGAAAAATTCATTTTATGAAAAATATGCAAAAATAACATAAATGATTGACCAAATAGAAGTCTTATTTATTTAATTATTTCATGAATTTGTGGGGAAAAGCTGTGGACTTAACTCTTTTTTTTTAATTATTTAATGTCAAACCAGTTGTTGTCATCTGACTTTTCTGTATTTTATAATGGCTACATGCATAAAAACACAATTTAATGTCCTCAGTGCCTCATTGTTTAAGATACTACTAATATTTGATTTTATGGATGTTTTGCTGGAAGTTATTGTCATGCTGGATCATTATCACTGGCATTGTTCATGGACTCGCACATAGCAAGTGGGGAGCGAGAGCTGTGTGCGTGTCTTAATCAACTATTCATGTGAAACTCCTGCTTTGCTGAGCACTTTGTCTCTATTTTAAACTCAACTAAAGCTTGTTACACAGTGAATTGACACCAGTATCACATCCTTGTGTAAGTAGTGTAAAGACTTTGCATTAATGCACTTTGAAAATGGTTTCAGCTTGTATGAACGCCATTGTGCCAGAATTTTCAAAGTTCCATCATAGCAGTCAAAAACTGTCAGCACACTTTCTTGATTGTTGCAAAAGTATTTGTACAGTTTAGAGAGTAAACAGAGTAATAAACTAACTTTATAAAATGGCTTGCAAAACATCAGCATGTGTATATTCTGACCTGTAAATTTAAATTAGACCACTTCTGCACTCTCTCCCTCACTTGCAGCATCTTTCGGATTAATGGTAAGACTGAAGGCGGGCTGATGGCCTGGTGGATTGACGGTGTCCCATTCGTAAGCCCATAGTCCTCCAAGCTGTCTTTGGATGTCCCTGATATTCTTCACTGTCCACTGTCCTATGTAAATAAAGGCACAACAAATGTATTAAAGAAAAAATCAACCATGTATTAAGCATTTTGACAAACAGCCAACCCCCACCAGATCAAGGATGTAAAGACTATCCACCAAAGACAATGCCCCATTCTGCCTCTGTGTGCTACATTGCAGACAGAAAATCCCCATAAAATCCCCTTGGATTGTTTGTGTATAAAGTGTTACCATCTCTACACAATCTCTAATCAAATGTTTGTGACAGGATGTAGAAAGTTAGTGACGCAGTCGTATGAAAGTCAATTCAATGTTACTGGACTCAAATTACAAAGATAAATGCCATTAAACTACTAAACATTGTGTTTACTAAGCAGCCTAACTGGTTCTGCTATTTTCTGTATATTTCTGAGGAAGATTGTTCGGCATAGATACGTCTTTGTCTCATCTTGCTAATCATTGTACAGTGAACCTAATTTTGCTCAAAGCCCACTTTGTTATGAAGGGTTTGGTGGTACAAGGCTGGTTAGTCCCATGTGAGCTAGTGGTGTTCCTTTTTAAAAAATGGTCTGGTTTAAGGAGCTTGGTAGTTATTAAACCCTCTTCCTTCCCCTCCATAAGCAGCTAAAGAGCTCCCCTCTCCCCTCAGCAGTGCTCTTGTCCTCTACAGTCCCTCATCAACCAGCAGTAAGCAGCTAAAGTGCCAGGCTAAGCCAACGTAAAGCAGACAGCCCTGAGGTCTTATCTGAGGAATGCTGGGCATCCTTGCTGAGGATCTCCTCCACAGGGAGGAAACTGCATTATCACAAAGCCTCTGTCTCCTTTGATTGTCCCCTGAGTCGTCTCTCTTTACTGTCTCACTTTTAGATGTTTACTTTTAACTCTCTCTGTCTCTTCCAGGGCTATGTCCCATCTTACATCCTGTCTGTCTTGATAGTTTCTCAGCTTCTATTTTTAATGGATGCTTACAAGTGCATACTGTATCTTAACTTACACATACAACTCTTTCTTTTAATGAGTTTTTTGAGCAGCTCATGAGCTGAAGTGACAGATTTAAAGCAGACAGAGCTCATGATGGAGGATAATAATGATGCTGTCTTTTGTGGTCTCTTCATGCAGTTTTGCGTGCCTTACCATTTTACAGGCTTGCATGTTTTTGGGGCTGTGGTCAGCTAGCCTGGCAAAGGAACAAGCTCATGACTCTCAAATGCTTTATTTTTTCCTTTAATTCACTTCTGTGACCTAAATTCCTCCAGGGTTGGTTTCTTGAGTATATCTTTCTCACTGCAGACTTGTTGGCAAATTGTTATTTGTAATATATATGGTATATTTGTTCATTTTCTTGCACAAGTTAAAACAAAAGATTTGTCTTTGTCTTTTTAATGAGTTTGCATAAACAAAAAAAATATATAAGCAGACAATTAAAACTTTAAATAACTGGTTAATTAGTGTAAATCTGTATTTGGTTGATAAAACAAACCAGCTCTGATGTTTGGGTTTGACTGAGTTCCCCACTTCACCACCCTTCATGCATTACGTTCAAGGATTAATATTTTTTTTTTAAGAATTTGTGGATCTCAGAGGTCACGTTGTTATTTTTAGGTGTGAATTTGGTATGTTATATGGCAAATGATTTGCTTTTTCTATATAAAAATTTTGGAATATGATCTCCATCTCTTATGATAGACCTGTAGTGCTCTGTGTAATCATAATAAATCCAATTTTCATATAGGGACAAAGCTAATTAACTAATAATCACACTTTGCCCGTTAAGGCCAAAGTATGCCCCTTTAAACCCATTACATCTGTGGTTATTGATCATTATTCCCTTTAAGCATAAAAAAAAAACCTTTTTCTGATTAAATGTGCAGATCAGCCTTCACATTAGTAGTGTTGGAAATTAACAACAGATTGCTGTACTTTCTCGTTTTAGTTCTTCGGAGCAAAAGTAGCCAAAATTTTGTTGATATTTGTTGACATATTCTGTGCTGTTCCCCAATATTTTTGCCTGTTTGTGTGTTTGCCTGACTTTTTTTTCCCCACACAAATATATATGTGGCATAAAGTGAACAGGGCTGAGGTTGGCTACGGTATTTGATGCACTGAAAGTAGAAAATGAGATGTGTATCTAATATTTGAAGAACACTTTAGGACACAATATGCTAAGCTCGACTTTTCACTTTAGGCTGACACCGCACAAAAAAAAAAGAAAATGCCTCATAGTTATTTTTTCCAAAACAAAAAGAATATAGAGATGTTTCAAATCATGTTAACCCAAAGAAAATGATTTTCCTACGTGCATATTGAAAATGAAGGAATAATTTAGTGTCAGCGTGTGTGTTTGTGTGTGCTCCATAAAAAGATAAAAATGGAGTGTCTGCAGCCAAATGTCGCACATTTGTACACATTTAGAATAATAAAATATCATGATGTTGCACTAAGATATGGATACTGTATTGTGCTGAAAACTGTAGTGATTTAGTTGTGTTATACAGTTTTATTATAATCTAATTACATAATTAAAAAAACTGCTCTCTAATGGGTTCAGTATCTATACTCTCCAGTCCAGTGTCAGTTTTACCTCTTGTTCTGCTCCACCCTACTACCTCTGCATACTATTTCAGATATAATCCCATTGTTGTCTTCTTCTAAAACAGTATTTTTCCACAAAAACACAATCAACTGTTAATGGACATACTTGAAATAAACTTTCTCTTACAAAAACAAAATGAATCATTTGTAATTAGTTACCAAATAGTGAGTATATGTGTATTTCTTTCCAAAATACTCCACAGATCACATGAGTGCCGTTGTTTTGAGAGAGTTTTAATGAAAACAAACCTTACACTGGAAAAAAATGGAGAGCTTGATTCCCTGATGTGTGCAGAAGTTGTGGGAGCGTCTTTTCCCTTGTGTGCTTTTTAGGGGCATATCTCAGGGTATTATATTACTTAATGTTTCAGGTTGAGACAAAAAATGTCTCTGCTCGAATGATATAATAAGGTAAACTGCAGAATTCTGTGCCTGCGGGACTCGACCCTGAATCATGTTACCAAAGCAGTGCAATCTGTCTGCCATACAGTGATTTAAGCCAGGTTTCTGTTTCCCCAGAGGAAGCCTATAGTTTACTCAGCATGTCGAACTGATGCAAAGCCACGCTATGTGATTCATCATTACTCAAGACTTTGCTGAGCAGCTCTCTGCCTGCTCTACACTCTTAGTACAGAGCACTATTCTGTTTTTATTAATCTTATTTCTTTATTCTGTGGTCCAGATGGATTTTACACTGAATCTGAGCTTAAGTATGTGCTGCTCATCTCTGATGATGTAAAGCTGTCGTCAAGTGAGTCTGGCAGAGACACCACAACAACTGACACTGTCAGTAATTTGGCTGTGGGGTGAAGTGAGCTTGCAGCTGTACACATGATTGTACAATGATTTGGGTGCTAATTACAGGGGAGTGAAATCCCTACATGGTTTTGTGCTGCCACTAACTACTGTACAGTAGATTCATGTGGTGAGAAAAACTGCTTGCTCATGCTTAGATTAACCAGATAGTCTCTGTCTGTTCTGTGCACACTGCAGATATGTGTGCCATGTGTCCAGAGATTTGTAACTTTTTTTTTCAAACAAGAAAATGGGACCATTTAGCATATAGTGAGACACACTTTTAAATAACATCATTTAAAATGGTTGGTTTCAGCGAGCATTTATGCAACAACTTAATTAAAAATAAAATATTGTAAAAGAAAGATAATGTTTTGATTTAAGGATTTAAAATTGAGATAGAAACATGGCTGGACAATCTTCTGTTGAAAGCATTCACCTCTATGGTTGTTCAAATGAAACTAGTTTTAAAGTCCATAAAATGCTCGTGTTAATTTAGACCTGCTGAATTGTCTTAGGGTAGGACAGTTATGTATTGAACATATTCTCAATAATGTCACATGGAGCAGAAAGTCTTTAACTGGCTTAGTGTGGAGTCTAAATGTATGATTAAGCTTTTGAAACGTGTTCTCTGGGTGTGGTTCATGCATTAGAATAAGGTTAGAAATTAACACCAGCCAAACCATGAGTTTTATGAAGGTAAATTTGCTCAATCTACTGGCCACAGTAGGAAGTTAACAAATGACTAGTTATTTTTGACAGAATAAGGTTAATTGAATCCAGGGTCCAAAATACAACCATGCTGCACTGTTCAAAGAGACAATATCAACGCTGTCTGCTGGTTCCATAGCATTCATTCAGTGTTATTATTTGTTTAAAGTGAAGTATTATGGCAGCATAGCAACAGTAAATATTTGTAGTGGTGACTAGTGGCTGATAGCTGCATTATAGTTAAGACAGTGCATTTGACTAGGATTTCTGACCTTTTATTAAAAGAAAAATGATCAGTTGAATTTACCCAAGTAACTTGTTAATCTGGTGCTAGTTATTCAGTTTTCTGCCTGAAAACGTTGTCTGCCAGCTATCCTGCGATTTTCTGCAACTCAATTATGGCCAAGAATTAATTGGGACAAAAAAATGCCCTGACATTGGAAAAAGGAAAAAGGAAAATTCACCGAGACTATGAAATATCACATGATAAATTAGATGGGTAAGTGATTTTAACCTCCTTCAAGGAAGTTATATTTTTGCCTGCGTTTGCCCCTTCGTTTGTCCGTCTGTTAGCAAGATAACTAAAAAAGTTCTCAAAAGATTTATGTTACATTTTTAGAAAATGTTGGTCATGGTACACGGTAGAAGTGCTTTGATTTTGGTGGTGCAGATCCAGGAATTCTTTAAAGGATTTGTTAACATCGCATAATAGGTTATTTTCCACAGTTTTTGATAATAACTCTACCAAGTATCCCAGAAATGCCTTAGTGGAGGCATGTGCTCTCTGAGCACTTCTAGTTTAAAAATATATAGAATAGACATCCAGCATGCACTTTAAATGCCAATTATCACTACTGCTCATGTTTGACCATGGAAGGGCAAAAATTGTGATCACTGTTAAAATGTAATCAATAGCGTTGCTCCTTTTCCTGGTTAATCTAAACTGTCAATTTAAGTAAATTTGTTGTGTCCCAATTTTTCAGTACATTTAAAAATCTAGACAGATTTAAGTAGATCTTCAACAACACAGTCTAACTAGTTCAGGAAATTACTGATATCCTGGCCTGGCCTCTGTTTGTGTTCAGTTAATGGTCTGTCCTGAGCTCTGTGATGTTGTGAGACTTTTTGTGTTGGGACCCTGCCAGACAGAAAATGAACTTATCCAGGAAGGAGGAGTAGCTGTTGTGGTGAGCAGTTACCTAATACTTTCTACGTCTACGTCATATAAACTGGAGGTGTGTTTGTCTGAGGGAGTGAATAATGTGCAGTCATAACACATTTGTGGTTTACTCTTTAAGTGCTCAGTGTTTGTATATTTGGTTACCATCGCTGAGCTGAAGGCTTTTGCTTTTGTGCAGCATCTGCAGTTTACAGTAAAGATGCATAGACAACTCTGTAAGGTGATGATGCACTGCAGGGAAATTTAATCTCAAATGTTGCACATATGTGAGCCTGTGCAAAGGCTCATGGGTTCTCAAGGGCAATAGGGAATTTCCTTGTCTTTCTTTAAAGTGGAAGTTTAGTTTAATTTAATTAGTCTATCTATGATTCCTTAAGTTTATTTTTGGATGTGAGGGAAACCACAAGAAACAAATCACACATGTTCCATTTACCCAAAAGCTGTTTTGACTGTGGAGAGATGTTGAAGTTTCCCCGGAGGTTTGATTTTTGTCATATCCTGTGCTTCAGTGCACGGCTGCACAATTTCACCAATATGATCAGTACACTTAATTTGATCAGTACTGAGATCATGACAATTGATCACAACTACTCAGAAGTTGTATGTAGATTTTCTATTATTATGACTTTTTGCCAGCTAAAATGACATTATTGAGACTCTGGAGAAAGCACTAACATGAGCTGTAGGTTAAAATTATGTCTCAACCAGCTGCCCATAAAACCGCCTTCTCTCCCATACAAACTTGATCAGTATGCTCACTTGGAGTTTACACATCTCCTGGCTGTCTGTAGCTATAATATGCCATAACATAGAGATCAATTTAGTAATCTATAATTTTAATTACAGTTTGAAACAAGCAGTTGAACTCAGCTCAGGAGACCAGTGTGGGTGATTTATTTGTAGTTTTGTTTGTTCCACATCCTCATGTTATATATTTCCCCTTTTAGATTTTGTTTATTGATGTTTGTAATGTGTAATAGTATTTTAATTATTCCTCTTTAAGATGCAATAAAACTGTTGAATACAAAAAGTTTATGACAGTAACTTAACAAAGACAAAGCATGAGGTGTATTGTTTGAATGACTTTATAAACCACCGATGAATATCTGAACTTTGTATTACCCCTGTGTTCCTGCACAGAGGAGTGAAGGCTGACATTTGTTTGTCTGTGTGAGGAGGAGAGAACTAAAAGAGGCAGGTTAGATAGAATTGTGTAAAAACAAGCATTATGTTATTCAAAAGTAAAGAAAGAGGACATGTTGCATAAAATTGCATTTTATTTAATTTCAATTTATTTCTTAGCCCCAATGTTTTGCTATCTTTTCCAATTCTTGATACTTTGACATGAGTTTAGTCTGATACTAAATGTTAGACTTCAATAACTGTTTTTAATGTATTTGAGAAAATCATTTTTTCAAAAGTTTAGTTATTAGTGGTTAGTGCAAATGGAGAGTATAGTATTTAGGTACCGCTAGAACTACGAATTTATGACATTTTATTAATACTAATGCCATTATGGATTCTATTTATAGATCCAGTCCATCAGTTGCCTTTTTAATTATTGCAAATTTTCTGTGTTAAAAAGTATGCTTTCTGTATCAATACGAGTCTTTTAATTCATCAATATAGGAAAATCCACATATATACTGATTCTTTCCAGTTTCTCGGGGTCACTGTATGACTCAGAATTTTTTGATTCAAACAAAATTCCCAAGTAACAATACTTTACCTATTTCCTACAACAAACATTTTAAAATCATCTGATTCTTCCTGTTGTGCATTAAAAGGGCTAATAAATTGTGATTTGACATTTGTAATGTTTATCTTGGCTGCTGATGAAAATGTAATTGATAAAAAAAAGGAAGTACATGTGAAAATAGGTCTACAAAAATTGATTCATGGACATATTAAATTGAAATTTGATTCAGTTTGAGTGCAGAATGACTTTTCAATAAATACCTCTAATCAACAACACCAGACACTTGGCACTCCTGATATTTAATGCTGTGCTTGATCAACTAAGTCCTCTGCATATTGCTGATGTTTGCACTTTTGCTTGAAATCGCATAGCCACACACATTACAGGTTGCCCTGTTCATCATATTGTTCAAAATTGGGACAGATTTTAGATTGTTTCTGCCTCTTGTTTCCCTTGGTTGCTTGGTTTTCCTGAAGCTGACTGCCGCTTGCCAGAGTGTGGTGTCATTGTTTAGCAAAGCACATTGTACTGAGTGGAGGGAGTCAGTCAGGATGACCCTGATTCACAACTGGAGCAGGTTCACAAACCCTATCCCTAGGTACTGCTTTAAAGAACAAGTGGAAGAAGATTTCCATTCCTTTTTTTGTTAGTCTGTGCTTAACTAAGTTATTCTTATGCATTGGAAGTATTTATAATGATTGAGAATGGATTATTTATACAAATATCAAATTCAGCTTATTTTGTGTACAGCCAACCTGTTTTTATAAAGTTTTATCAAGTTTCTATGGGCAAAGCAGCAGATCTGCCCTCCTTAACATGTGAGAATAACTGGCAGGTAGAGGTGTAAGGTTGATTTCTGGTGGGACATGCTACCCAGACTTGCAAGAATTTTTATAGCCATCATTAGTACTTCACACTAAGTTGTTGAACATGGGGTACAGTTGTCTCTTACCTTACAATGACAGACGTCTGCTCTGTTTTTTTTTTTTGTTCTTTTTAATTAGTGGTGACCAAAGAGAGCCTCCTTCATATTGTGTTCAAGTGTCAATTTGGATAATATTTTTTCGGTACTGTTGCCAGTTTTGGTGGGTAAAAAAGTGGTGGCTGACCAACCCCTCACTTTCATTTTCAGGTGCTGTGTGGTGAGAGGGAAGCCGTCAGTGCGGCATGCTGAGGCCACTGCCCCTGGCTCAGGATGAGTGTCAGAGATGGCGCTGCCACCGTGGCAACGAACGCAGGTGGAGGAGGGGGGGGAGTTGGGCCAGCTAGCCTTAACGACCACGATAGCCGCTCATACCTGCTCCAGATCTACCCACGGCTGGCCGCTCATCCCTCTACCTGCTGCAACCTAAGGTGAGTTTACACAGTGAAAGAAATAAACAGAAGCATCAGCAATCTGCTCATCAATCATAAATGTTATTGCTTCTACTCTCCAGGGTGCATAAGGATGCAACAGCCGCCTCGGTAATCTCAGATGCTGCCACAGCACTAGGGCTGGACCCTGGACGCATGTATGTACTGGCAGAGGTGAAGGAGTGCGGTGGAGAGGAGTGGGTGCTTGAGGCCGGAGACCTTCCAGCTCAAAGGTTTCTGCTGTGGCCTCGAAAAGCCCAGGAGCAACACCCTCAAAGCTTTGGCTTTTACTTCCTTCTACAGGTAGAGTAGAAAGTTCACCTTAAAATCAGACATGGGAGATGTGAGCTGCTATGAAAACCCCTTGTCTGAATATTTTACTGTCCTTCCTCTTTGTGAGTGTTTCAAGAGATAACCACAAACAAGAGGTCAATTTTTTAAATATTATAAGCAAGAAGGCAGAAAGATTCAGATTTTCCTACTTAAAAATCAGTGCCATTTATATCTCCCTCTAAAAATGTTGTTCTCTGTTTTATAGAATCAAAGTTTGACTCTTTAAAACCTTTTGTATCATATTTAATACAAACTTTTATGATACCTCTTTCTAATCAATATGATCAACAAATTACTAAAAAAATACATCTGAATTCAGTCAGATAAATGATAAAAATCTCCTCAAGTGGATTATCAGTTGCCAAAAACACCTAATGTATCAAATGAGATACAAAAAATATATATGTTAAATTTTGATTTTTTTAGGATTTTAGTAGAAGTGAAATAAACATTTCAGTTCCAAAAAATTAGAATTTTCTGGCTATAATATGTGTTTTTAGGAATTAAAGGGTTGAATAATTTTGTTTCAGCAGGAAACTAGGGTCATGTAAACTTAACTCTCCTTTTCTCCTCCATTCTCTCATCCAGGAGAGGAACCATGATGGCTCTATCCATTATGTTCACCTCCCATCTGTTTCAAAGGATCAGGAGAAGCAGCGTTTGGCTGCTAGGGGCTTCCTCCCCCCTCCACAAGATGATTTTGCAGACCTCTGCAACCTTCCCGTCCTCAATGAGGACAGCATACTAAACAACCTGCGCACACGTTTTTACAAGAAAAAGATCTACACCTATGCAGGCAGCATCCTCATCGCAATCAACCCCTTCAAGTTCCTGCCAATCTACAACCCCAAGTATGTCAAGATGTACGAGAACCACCAGCTGGGCAAACTGGAGCCTCACATTTTTGCTATAGCAGATGTAGCATACTATGCCATGCTCAGGAAGAGGGTCAACCAGTGCATTGTCATCTCTGGAGAAAGTGGATCAGGCAAAACTCAGAGCACCAACTTTCTGATTCACTGTCTGACTGCACTCAGCCAGAAGGGCTATGCCAGTGGAGTAGAGAGGACAATACTGGGTGCTGGACCAGTCCTAGAGGTAAGAGATGAACATATGCAGCAGCTGGAAGTATTTTTTGTTTGTTTGTTTGTTTGTTTACTTGTACTCCACTAGTCACTTGTGACAAAATGTTGCTCCTACCGCTCATTGAGATACAAGCCCGGTGTCTAGTGATTGTCTTATTTAAAGGATAAGTTCGGTTTCTACAGCTTTTACATAGTTTATAGAATGAAGTAGAACAATAAACTCTCCCAGAAGGCTTTCCTGATCCAAACAGTGCTTCGGGAGATATTTAGATCCAAAATCGAGCGGCGGACATCCGTAAAATGGTAGCAGACGGGGCATGTATAGCCGCTCCTTAAACTGCATTAATCGTCCAAAAACTCATTAGTTTCACCAACATTTCATCATGGTCCGCTCGCGCCACTCCTTCACAATAGTCCGGTGTCACTCCATCTATGTTTTTGTGACTGTGCTGACCTCTGAACTGAAAAGTTTCTTTCCGGTTGCGCGCATGCGCAGTACGGCTCATTGTTTCAACGGCGAGCGGTGGCTACACAATAGCTTTCTTCTTCCAGTTTTGTGCAAAATGGACCAATATCTATCAGATGAAGATGTTGTGGACGAGAACTTTGAATATGATGGGTGTCCTTACATTTCGAGCCAGAGTATACAGATGAGGAGCTCATCGAAAGGAGGACGCGGAGGCAAGAAACTTTTCAGTTCAGAGGTCAGCACAGTCACAAAAACATGGATGGAGTGACACCGGACTGTCGTGGAGGAGTAGCGCGAGCAGACCATGATGACATGTTGGTGAAACTAATGAGTTTTTGGACGATTAATGCAGCTTTAGGAGCGGCGCTATACATGCCCTGTCTGCTACCATTTATACGGATGTCCGCTGCTCGATTTTGGATCTAAATATCTCCCGAAGCACTGTTTGGATCAGGAAAGCCTTCTGGGTGAGTATATTGTTCTACTTCATTCTATAAACTATGTAAAAGCTGTAGAAACCGAACTTATCCTTTAAGAGAAACACAAAATACATAATAACTCAAACCTTCTTGCATTACAGTTGAGCCGAATACTAGTATGGTATTATATTATAATACTGCCTCACAATGTACAGTTATCACTCTGCTGGTTCATAATCTCTACATTTTAATTTTAAATAAGTAAACCTCTTTAAATGGATTTCTCTGGCATATTGATCCACCACATTATTACCGCATGACTCCTACTGTGGCACTTGCATCATAAATAAGGAAGACAATAAAGAGAGCTAAATATTAGATTATATCTGTTCTTTTGCATTGTATCCTGTTGATTTCTACTCTATTGAGAGTCACCCTGAGATTCCCACCCATGTTTCTGTCTGTTTATCTCGGTGACAGAAATCTCATACACACATGTACGAAAGCACTCAAATTTCCAGAACAACTCTGGGTGGATTGCATGTGTGGATGCAAAAGGCAGTTTGTTGTTTTTTTTTTTTACCTGGACTTCACTCTGAAATCTTCAAGCTAGCCCTTTGTGTCTACCTCTTTCCCATTCCTAAATTTGCTAACATGCAAAAAGCAGGGAAACTTACCAGTGAAAGGGACAAGTCAAGTAATTTTTTTTTATAACCAAGCAGTCCTACCCTGAGGTTCAGTTTAGAAAAGGGTTATGGAAACCCTACCCTGTTTCAGATTAATCTGAAATTGTAATTCACTTGTTTATGTTTGTGGCTAAATTCTGAAAGTTGTGAAGTGGTGCACCGTTCTCTTGATTAAGTCAGATCTAACAATAGCAGCACTTCCTGAAATATGACTCATCATATTTCAATGCATTGGCAGACACACAAAGCCAAAGAACGTTGAATCAACTTAGTAATATTAAGAGATTATTTATGGGACAATTGTAGATGCCTCCTGCTCAGTGGATGATAAAAACTTCAGTGAAAGTGTCAGGTCACATGCAGCACAGAGCAAATGGATTTTCAGGCAGTGACTTTGGTGCGTGGGCTGAGTTACTAGAGCATATGGATATCTGTGTGCAGTGTAAATGACTTAAACATAAAGACCAATTTCTACACAGAAAGAAGAAATGAAAAGAAGAAATAGAAGTTGCCCTATTAACCCATCAAATTTCCCCTTTATTTGAAGAAGCTCTTTGTAAAGATAAAGCCTGAGCCAGTGTGTTGGTCAGTTTCATGTCAGTTTTCTTTTGATGTCTTTGGATTTATTTTTAAATTCTAGAGCTTTCCGTGAATTGCTAATTGTGTAACTTCTGAAGTTCTTTTTTAACTATAGGAGTAAGACCAGTGTGACATTAATTCACTGGTATTTTTTGTTGATGTTTCAGTCAGGTGACTGTGCTCGTCTTCCTGCTTTCTTTTGTCTGAGAAAATAGAGCCTTGTTCTGACTTGTTTTGTGCAATGACAATACAGCATGAACTGAAACTGTGGTCAGACTAGGGCTGGGAAATTTAGCAACTTTAAGATAGTCATGAAAGGTAGATTTTTAAGTGAGACACAGTGAAAGATGATATTTACATCTATATAGTTTATGTTAATATGTTAATATATATACATGTATACATATATATATATATATATATATATATATATATATATATATACATGCTTATTGATCACAAGATTACCTATCTAAAATGCTAAGGCTTGATGAAAGATGATAATTTTTCGTTGTCTGTTTGATCTAATTTATCTAAGAAACATTTTTAATTGTAGTAGAATCCATATCATATTGAATACCATTGTTAAAAAGATTAGCTCCTAAACACCCAATATTGCAAACTGTAATAATTATCAAAATTACAGGGAAGCTTTTCTCCTCTGTCCCTTGTTTTACCTACTTTTCAAATGTTGAGAATGTATTGGTGAAATATAATCAGACAGTGCTCTTTCTATTTTGTTTAAATTGTGCCTGATGATCGGTAAAACACCTGAGATTTTTTTTCATTTTGAAGCATGTCATACTTTACAATACAATCAAATTTGAGTATCTCAACAGTCAGTCAATTTTTTTTCTTTGACAAAATAGATTCTGTAGGAGTTTGAGAGTGGTTTTTGATATCAATTGATTAAAAATAGCTAAATATGGGTTGTTACAGACTTAAATTTTTGTTGCTGAGTCATCAAACGGATTTCAATATTGTTTGATCTTCACCAGAATCATGTTAAGGTTTAAATTCTGGTATTGTTACAGCCATGTTTTAGTGAAAAAAAAACACAAAGAAATGTGTAATGTATTTTCCAGGCCTTAGCTGAAAAGTGAAAGAAAAACTTTTGCACTGTAAACTATAGATTATGACACTCAGGAAGAGAATACGTACCAGCAAACCATCAACTCAGCCACCCCTCAACCTTTTTGCATCACAGGGTAGGTTCATATGAAACAATGATTGAGCTGTGTCGTAGGATCAGTAGGATCTCTGGTGTCCCTAAACTTAACTTAAATTTTTAATCTCAATGGGAATTCCTGGTTAAATAAAGGTAAAATAAAAAAATAAATAAAAACATTCCCTAAACATGAACAGCCTTTTAATAGTCAAGTTGTTTATTAAAGGCCCATCTGATTAGGGTAATTTGATTTATTGATGAACAACAACAAAAAGACCCAATAACCTGATAGTCACTGGTTAACAAGGTTACTCATTACACCGTAGCACTAAAACATGTAATTGAAGCATTGAGGAAATTTTGTCAAAATAGCATCGGGATCCTTTGCCAGTGTGCTCCACCAATGGTCATCAGTTGTAGCTAATTTGTTGCTACAGATTGTTGATGGTCACTCTGTCGGTTCTGATCTCTGTATTTTTCCATGTCTGTAGGTAACTTCTGTGCACCAGATAGTTATGTACAGCCTGAGCTCTCTCTTGAAGCTTTGGTATTCTCTAGTAACACGCTTTGCATCAGGTTTATTTACAATTATGTTCATGTTGCAGCTGGTCCAGTATGTTTATACAAAGTTGACAGCGAGTTGATCCTAATTACCTTTTTAGGCACTAGACCTGTCACAAAGACAGTAAGCCTGTGTGCTAACTCTTGACAGTCAAGACACACAGACAGATATGAGAGAATCGTTCCGTCTATCAACATTTATTATGAACCAATCCGATAATGTCGTAGGCTGAAGCTACTCGGTGGAGCTCAAAAGTGGAGCAAAAATATCCTTACTATAGAGAAGTTTGTAGTGTTTGTAGTAATTTGTTTTTCATTTGATAAGGAAATGCGGTCACGATCTAAGAAAACTGCTACTGAGGCTGTTATCAATCAATCAATCAATCAATCAATCTTTATTTGTATAGCACCAATTCATAACAAGTGTTATCTCAAGACACTTTACAATAGAGCACAAAGCTCTTCATATTATGGATACACATATATGCATAGATACATATATACATATATAAAATACACATATACATATATATACAAATATATACATCCAACACCCAACATGAATCCATATAGCCAATCATGAATCCCTCCATCATGGCGGCAAGAAAAAACCCTCTGTTAAGCAGGAAATCTTGAATGTGGACCCCAGTCTCATGATGAACAGCAAATCCACACGATGCTGTGTTGGTGTGTGGGCAAAGGGAGGGAGGTAAGTGGAGACAAGTGGACTAAAGTAAGAACTAAAGTTAGTGACAGATCAATGGACCAATCATAGACCTGTCGCCGTCAAATTTGTTTCTGCTGCAAACAAATTTATTAGAGGAGGATCCTCATGTCTGTGTGGTTGTGGTGATAATTTTATAGAAGTATAATCAATAAAAGTCTTACTGAAAATAAGAATTTATGGTAGTGACGAACTCATGAGTGCCCAGACCACAAGTGCATCCCTACCATATTTGTCTCCGTTAAGTATAAATGTATTAATGGTAGACCTCTTGAGATGTGACACCTCATTTTCAAGAGGGATCTCATGTCCATGTGGAGCTAGAGATAGTTACTATAGATGTATCAACCATGGATAGAAAGATCATGTTAATATCAACATTAACAGCTATAATGATTATAAACTGGAATGAGATGGCCAAATATGTGTTATGTCTGTAATTGTAGTTATTGAGACTTCGTGACTCCACAGCAGCAGGCACTCTCCACCAAGGATCCCAGGCCACCTAAAAGACAAGAGCCAGAGACGAGTACAGGAGCAAACAGAAAGGGGCAGAGGCAGATATGGAGAGAGAGTGTGAGAGAGAGAGGGATAGAGCCCAATGTGCCAGATCCCCCCAGCAGTCTAAGCCTATTGCATCTTAACTCTGTGTCTAAACTATGGACTATGAGCTGGTCCCTAACTGAAGGCTTTATCAAAGAGGAATGTTAGCATCTATGTTAATCCCTGTGCGTGCAGTCACTTCCTGCTGTCCTTTGCTTGTAGCTTGTTCCTCTTCTTGCTCTAAAGAACTCTGATTGGACCGTGCTGCTTTGAGCCACTCACAATTGTTGTGGATTAGAGCTTGGCAAGATGGACCTGCTTGATTACAGACAATGAATCAGGCAGGTGAAGCTGCTTTGCAAGGTTTTCTCTGTATGGCATGCTATGAAATGATCCACAGCCTGGTACTGGTCTAATGCTAAATGGTTAGGGACCCACTTACAATCAAAATTGCAAGAATTTTTGTATTTTTCTGAATTAAATAAACCAAATACACATTTATGTGATTACTTTTACTTATTCTCTTAGCAAATCTCCTTAATACACTCATGGTCATCTTTCATTAGTGAGTTCAGGCTTCTGTCAGGCAGCGCAGTGTATTTTTATGCTGCCGACGCTTTAACAGACTTGCCTGATTGCAAACTTTAGCCTCTGTGTCAAGTGACAAAGGAGCTAAATACAAAAACATGCAGACAGCATCTGTTTGCTCTTATCATTGTTTAACAAAAAAAAGTTCGCTTCTTTGAAGGTGAGTTGTTACACAGCATTGTTTTCATTCATTTTAATCCCTGAGCAACGTGGCAAAGAAAAGAGTTGACTTCATGATGTCTACTTTTCATCTCTGTAATGAGAAACGGGATCTACCCCACTTTCACATATGGAAGAATTTACCTCCAGTCAGACCTTATTACTGAGACAGGTCATTATTGTGAGGTTATTTTCCTGTGCTAACATCATCCCCAGTCTCTTTGCTAGTGCTACAACAATGCAAGGTACACAATTCAAGAGAATCAGTCTGATTGGAGCCTGAATTTCCCTTCAATGAATGTAAGCAGACCCCTGATTTTTTAAGGTTCTAATTATAGTCCTAACAGACTTTTCCTGCGCTGTGAGATGTTTCAGAGTGAGTTCCTTCTCAGAGGAATCATGATTCTTTAAGGTGGTGCCTATGTGGTGAAAAAGGGTGTCATTAGGCCAAAGAATAGGTGAATATAGAAGCAGATGATCATGATGCTTTATAGAATTAAGAGAGTTAATTACCTTTTTAGAATCACATAAAAATGAGAAGTAAAGTGAATGAGAGAAGTAAACGCTCTTTATGTTGCGACAGAGAGCCAGGGAGACCCGCTAATCAGACTGCTTGTTGTATTTAAGAGTTAAAAATGCATCGCAGTACAGGCTATGCCCTGTATTTAACTGATGCCTTTATGCCAGGAGTTAGAAGACTAATTTAAAAGAACCTAAAAGCCGACAGATGTATAAGTCTCTGAATCTAATTCACTAAATAAAAATATGATAATTGTTTGTGACACTAAATTGCTAAATAATTACATTTGTCTTATAGTTTACGCTATTTGAGCCATGTAATATTCCTCCATCCTACTATATATCCTGATATATAGTTGTAAAATGGTCTTGAAACATATGTAGATAATCCCATTATCAGTATATATCATGACATTATCAATCTTGTAGACCTTGTATCCTGTATCAAATTGTATTGTAGGCTACTCTGTGATTAACTGCTCTCGTTAGAACTCACAAGTCAAGGCTGTGTGTTAATAAATTTGTCATGTCTAATACTTTAAAACTGTGTCTCTTTACTGGTTTAGCCTCAGAGCCCACTGTCACCTCTTTAATAATAAAGGGCCCCTGATTAGGAAAATGTTCAACCATTAACTTGGTTAATGAAAGACATTGCACTTTGACCTTAAGTCATGAAACAAAACATTTGATTAAACATTTGAAACTGGACCAGACAAACACTTGTTAGGTGCATCAGAAGCCTTTGGAGGACTTGTATGCATTATATCTTATGACCTTTTCCATTGTTGAGTTTTAATTTGGGTTGTTTCCTGGAGATTTGAGAAAAGACTCTCAATATTACAGATATATAAGTTGAGTTCTTGAAAAGATAACAAAATGTGCACATTATCACAAGGAGCCGGATAAAATACAATATATGGGTATGTATTTGTTTAGTGCCTCATGACTTTAAAGACATTTTTCTTTTATTTTTTTATTTTTTAAGATGCACATTTTAACCTTAAACAGCTCGGTGACCCACTTTTGGGTCCAGATTTAAAAGTTTTTAAGCTCTGTTTTAAAGAAAAAGGCATTACAACAGGTAAAAATAAAGTTCCTTGTAGAATACCATCCAAGAAAAAAGCAGAAATCTAAATGGTTTCATTTCAGTTACCTTTTGAAATAGGGAAGTTAAAACAGCTAGTGCTAACAAAAAGTCAATCTCTGGGACATGCATTTTTATTTCATTACACAGTAACAGGACTAAAAATAGAAAAGCTCTACGTGGAATGTGGATTACTCAAAGTACAAAACGTGGCCAAAAAGTGAAATCCCCTAATCTGTTCAACTAAGGTCACTAGAACACACAGCACTAAGGAATAAATTAAAATTAAACAAAGAGGTTTGCCCCAAAGCTTTTGGTCTTTGCCTTAAAGGCATGTAAACCAAGTGGGCATCATTGTTTTTCTCTCCATCTGACTCACTGCTGAGGCCTTCGCTGCCTTCAGATGCTGCATGATGTGTGCCGCGTCGGTCCCTTGATGCGTGTCAGTCTGTCAGAGTCTTCAGATCTGGACGACTGATTGAGGGACTGGGGTGCAGTGGGGCGGAGACATTTTTTCCTTCCATCAGCAGAGTTTTGGTCCCTTTGGCAGATACGTTGCCACTCTGCACTTCACTCCCAGAATACAGCTTGTGTGTGTTGTCCAGAGCTGTGGTTTTGTATGGGCAGACAGGAAGATGGGTTCAGCTTGCTGGCGTGGTCAGTGCAGGTTAAGATTTATCCAGGACCAATCCATTGATTATTCAGGGCGTTGAACAGCTGTACATTTTCCTTTGGTGGCATTGTTGCATCTAAATTTACATTCCACCCACAAAAGTTCTTGCAGAGGCAGAGGCAGCTGCTTACATTTTTGTCGTGCTCTGCAGCTCTCCAATTTGGTTTGTGTTTAAAAATTCTGTTCTAACAATCAACAAGCCTTTGCGGCATGCTCATAAGATGGCTGACATGAGACAGAAATGACTTTAAAGAGGAAGCAGTAACTCATCTGGTATTATGTCCCTGCACTTTCCCTCTGCTGCATCTCGTGGTCTCTTTCCTACAGTTATGATCTTATAAACTGTGAATGATTCTATATTTAGATTCCTTAGCTCAAATGTAGGAATTCTTTTCTTTGGCAGTGGCACTCTGTTGGTTGTTTCTTTCCTCCAAGCTGATCAGATTTCACTGGTGGAAAATATATGCATTGACATGTGAGTGTGTGTGTGTGTGTGTGTGTCCTAAAGCTATAGGGGAGGTCTTCAAGACTGGGTCATGCATTTCGAGGAGATGAGATCATCGTTTGCAGTGCTGGACTCTGGATGTGCGCTGAGCTGAAGGCAAAATAAAAGGCCCAAACCTGGAGCCATGACAGAGAGAGCTACTGGCCTACTTTTGCTCCTTCTTCTACTTTGCTCTATTTTTCCTCCCCTTAATTCACCTTCGTTGTCCTAAAATAATGTAAACTTTTAAACCAAGAGGGCCCTGACTTACAGAAGAGCTCACCCATCCGTCTAAACTTGTCAAACTGGTTGGACCTCTGTAATGTGGTTCTTTTGGTGTTTTGTTGCTGTTTTCCTGCCAGGCTTTGAAGCTCTTTTCTTCCTAATGTCAATAGGGCCCTCCTCAGTTGCAACAAGCAGCTTAAATATGAAGGCAGCAAATATGAATCATGTATTCATTAAAGGCAAATTGAAGTCAAAAGTCTGAATTATTATTGAAAGGGGGTTGCTAGTGACTAATTTCTTCCTTCGTTATGCCCTCAGGCATTAACGTTGATGCTGCATTGAGAAATATTGGGGTCCTTGTCTTGTGAATTATATATTGCAGTAAGACTTTGTGGTGTCAGACATGCACAAACACTGTGCTGTACTTCCCCACTGGCTCTCTGTAAGTCCTCTGTTACAACCTCCAAAACTGGAAAACATAGAAGATCACTTTGCCCCAATTTCAACCCCTGTGGCATTCATATTTGGGGTATAAAGTGACAGTTGCATGAATATCACGCCTTAAAATATTACTCTGAAGGAGCATTTTTAAGCTCAGTGGGGTCAGAGGTATACAATGTCAAATTGGCTATCTGGGTTTGGCTAACATTGGCAGTGCAGGCACCACCAGCCTTTGGTTTCCCTGCATTTTACCATCCTCATACACATTGCGCCATTATGTTACTCTGCACAGCTCCTGTGAGATTTCATCTTATGCTTATTGTATAGTATGGAACTGTAGCACAGGCTTTTTATTTTTCTGTATCCTAAAAATCATACATATATCACATGAAAACAGCAGGAAAGTGGAGACATCAATGCAAACTATAAGTAAAAGGCACTTTGCTACCAGATACTGTTCATACATATCATTAAAAACTGCGTCATGCCTACCAGCCAAACTTTAACTTTGTGAGTCTCATATCCTGTAATAGTGTGTTTAGATCCATAATTCTGCAGTTTGGGAAGTAAAGAGCGAGAAATTCTTCATCAAAGCACACATGGGTGCCAACGATTAACATTCTCTTGTTATCATTATATACTGTCACTATAATGTGCGACTCATAGTCAGTATCATTTTTAATCACATTAAGACAATATTTTGAGCTTCCAATGACGTAGATCAGGTATTTGCTCCTTCCTGGGTTTTCCCTCAAAGATGTGGTCCTTGAGAACTATCATATGGGCTGGTCTTCACATTGCCTAGTGTATATATTAACCTTTTTTTGCTGTAAAAATATAAAACAAAACTGGTTAAAATACAATCAAGATGCACTCAAGATGATCAACTTTTTCATAGCATACACTTTTATAAGTATAATGTCTCTACTCGATGCCAACTTTACCACTTCTACCTGCTGAATGGTTAAACTTCTTTTTGCCAGTATTTTGTCATTTTGCTACTGTCCAAGATCTTTTCCTTCTGCTGTCAACATCTTATTTGGAGAGTTAATTTGGCAGGGGAGGTCTTTTGCTATGCGACTTTTTTTATTTTGATGTAAGTATTTGACACCAGCAGCTGGACATGCATATTGAACAAAGACAAGGTCATTGATATGTCATCCCTCTCTGCTGACAAAATGATCTTTTTTTTCAAGCACAAATATAACATAATGATGATAATAACAATGATTTAGTTTTTTGTGCCCCTTAGTGTTTTTAACATGTCTCCTCTGTGTGACAGAGCACCTCAGTAAACAACTGCTAAAAAGTCCATGCATTAAGAGCCATTCCCCTCAATGCTGTGCCAGGTAGCAGTCCCCCTCCCTCATTTAGACCTGCCAGTGTGACGTCCTACCGTTGTTTTGTTGTCAGTTTAAGTCCGTTGGCTCATGGTAGCAGGCACATTGCAGAGCGTAGATATTAGAATGAATGCAGAGTTGTTGGCAAGATGGCTCCAAGTAGCGCTAAACTGACCAATTATAGCCTTAAAAGGGTAGGAGCTCTAACAGAGCATCTCAGACACATAGAGAATACAGCACTGTCAAGGGTACTCAGTATATGAAAACCAGGCCTTTTTCTGAACATTGGTGATTGTGAACATCCCATAGCAGTCATCAAAAATGAATATGAATCTGAGTTAAGGCAAGACATTTCAAGTTTTGAACTAAACTCAGCCTCTCAGTCCCTATAGTCCTTATCTGTCCTGTATAAGGCCCCTGCCCCCTCTGTGCCACACACTATCTCAAAACTTCAGACGGGAAGTTCTTAACATCCTGAACCTTTTTTCTTTTCTGCAGGAAGCCGCTACGACATGGGAAGTAAAAGCAGTGGTTCACTCTTTAGTTAACGCTGGACTTTAAGGGGCGTGGATGTCGCAGAGTTCTGTATTGTTGTTCAGGAAGTGTAGAGGAGTAGCCAGCCGTTCTCTCAACTAAGCCATTGTTTATCTCTTAGTTATGGGGTGCTCCCCTTTACTCCTAGGCCATGTTTGGTCCGGCTGGGTGGCATTGTTTTGGGTCCGGGAAAAGCTGGTATTATGAAGTTTACATTTCTGTGTCCTGCACACGTGTCTTGTATTCCATGTGCGCAGACACACTCACATACAGTACACAATGGCCTTTCCGTAATCATACTAATCAGAGTCATATTGAGGAGGAGCACATGAATATTCCCTATAGGCCAAACACTGCTTACATGTAGCAGTGTGCTGCTGGCTACTGCAGGCTCTATTCATGGTCATCTGACCTCACCACAAGCAGAGTTTGATGTGGGACCCGTCCAGACATGGGTGGAGCTGCTGAAAATTGCTTCAATCTGGTAAAAGAAAAAAAAAAAAACAGCAGGCCGCAAGAGGAACAAAAACTGTTGCCAGACAACTTAAAGTCAAACTTTTCAAACATCATACATTTGTCATCATCATTACTTATGTCTCTTTTGTTCATATTGAGTGAGGCAGACTGAATCATGAATCATTTTTTCATGAAAATGATGTATCAGAATCACATTTGACAGTTAATCCTGTGCTGTCATAAGGAAATGGCAAATTAGGTTTTGAGTGGTTGGAGGAGACATTTTACATACAGTGGCCTTTGTAAAAGTTTGCTGTAACTAATGTTATTGGCTTCATTAGAGGTATTATTGAAAACATATTCCTCAGGGCAAAACCTACATTTAATCAGCCTGAATGGGAGATACATGTAGATGTATGCACTGAGAAAAATAGTGCAGACAACAAGAGAGGCTTTGCTTGTAGGCCTTCACTGAAAAGTTTGGCACAAGGTATTGAATGCATGATTAAAGTCCTGTTTGTTTGTTTTTTTGCGTTGAGCAAAGATCATGTCATAGGTGAGCAGCGATCAAATTTGAGATACTTTGAAATATTTCCTTACTCTTACATTGCTGGATGATTGCCAGCTACATGCATGATTCAATACATGCAAGTGAGTTGCAATACAGATGACATTACGCTTCACATAACTTTGTATGTGTACAGGCAGCAGTATGAGGGAGCATCATTCTTCTAACCTGTGATGTGGGCGGGCATGAAGATAGTTCCACATTAGAAAAACCTGAAAATCAATGTTGAAGGTCGTCTACACGTCTGTCAAGCCTTGTGGGTCCTGTGACAGAGCATCATTTTATCATACCACTAGGGCACAAACATTTGTCAGTCAAGATGAGCACTGTTAATTAACTTTACAAACTGACATAGTTATTTTACAATGTGTGACAAGTCATTAGAGAGAGATTTCCATTATACAGTAAATGAAGTATTCACAATGTATCCCAGTGTAATTCAACGAAAAAGCAAATGTAACATATTAAAAATATCGGCAGATAATTGCTTAAACAGTTGATATTAGTATTGACATATAAGAACCTTTTTGGCTGATATTAACAGACAATACTTTAGCCACCTGTATCGGACAAAGATACCCCTTGTATTGGCTGTAATATTGGAAAAATTTAGAAATGTAACATAATGGTTCACCTCATCATCATTAAATGTTTACTTCCATCAATAAAAAAAAAATCATTTAGTAAAGGATAAAATGTTGTTTTTCTTGCTTTTCATCTGTAACCCAAATGTACTCTTGCCATGAAAGGAACAGGTCAGCTGTAGTTAAGGGTTTGTGCCTTTGACAAATATTATTGATATCAGTAATGGCATTGACGATATTGAGTTCTGAAATGTCAGATACCAGCAGACATCCCAATATCGTGCATCCCTAAAGAGAATAGAAAACATATACATAAATAGGCTGTTAGCTGTCACTATTAAGAAAAACACTTTGTCTTGTTTGTGTGTCAGTTATGAATTTATTCTTTTTGAATAATCAGTGTTTTAGATGTAGTAACTCAATGCTAAAAAGTAAAATAGAGAAAGGAATACAGTTTTTTAAAAATATTTTTTCATGTAACTCCTTGTTGTTCCTGTAAAATATGCCCAAACCACACATTAATAAAATATACAAAAAAATAAATAGTGAACACAAAGTCTGAGGCTAGTGGAACCAAATTGAAGCGGAAGCTTTGACCCAAATGTAAATTACTCTTTGAGCTGTGAGCTAACTGTATCGTTACAACTAAAATGCACACTGTTTAAATAACTCATAGTCCCAATTAAGTTTAAAGAATGGTTAGTTTTCTTTGCTGAGCCGTACATAGTTCTGCAAAAAAGTTTTAGACTTGTTGACTATATTAGTAAACAGTTGAAAGGTTCCTGTTGTCATATTGCATCAGTTATCTGTTGTGACACCACGCAATATACTGTATGTTCTTGATGTTGAAATGTCCGTTTGGTTTATGACATTCAGTCTTAACATGCCTTAATGATTAACTTTACATAATTCCCTTCACCAAATTAGAAACTTTTAATTAATAGTTTACATCTGTTAATGTTTTATTGTTTTGAACAACTTGAGTAATTGTGCTGACATTAAAACAGCATCAAGTTCAGCAAGAATGTTACCATAACTTTGTCTACCCTCTTGAATATATATGGGCACAGCATTGTAGATCAGCTAAAAGACAGTTCGGGACAGGGTTTGATGTGCTCTCCAATCTTAGCTAGTAACAATAATCTATTGTTATCATTTATTGCAAAGTGAAGCAATTACATTTTATTTTCGCCCTACCACCTCTTCCACAATTCTCGTACCATGATGTTTTCATTTAATATGAGTTTGTTTTCCACTGTTACTGATTTACAGTCGTGTATCTGCTACATGATAACAAGCCTAATTACATTCATACAGTTCAGTTATAACTCACGATTTGTCATTTTTAACTGTTGTCTATATATAGATTCATAAATCATTCAGGGCTGCACTTAACTTTATTTAGCATTATCATGATCATTGATGAGAGGAAAATATTCATTTTCATTTCTCTACTAAACTGCATCAGAACTTACAAGTGTCCACAATCTTGTTATAGTGACTCTGATTTTAGCAGTATTTTACTCATTCCAAACCTTCCATTGACTAAATCCTTTTTAATCTTTACAACCATGTTATCAAGTTTACCCACTACTGATGTTTTCAAACAGCTTTTAGAAAACAGAGAAAAACCAAAAGTACAACACTGTCAACATTATAGCATGAAGGAGCCTTCCCTCCTCAGTCCATTGTTATACCCTTGATTTATTGTTTGTGTATACACTGTCATATGGCTGGAAGGAAATAGCCCATAACAGATTTGAATCTTTCCATATCTTAGGATTTGATTTAACTTCAATTCTGAAGGTGATAATTTGATTCAGAATAGATTTTTGATTCAGGTGGATTCAATAATCTAAGTCAAAGGGTGTTTTTGGGGGTTTTTTGGGTTTTTTTTTTTTACAAAGGGCGCTTGTGTCACGATTTTCTGCAATCTGTTATGTGCTTTGTATTTACAGACAGCTCAGAAAACAACGGTTTTAAGACTGTAAAGAAGTAAAATAACTTGGAAGTAAAAAAATAATGAATATTATGAGGCTTTGTATTTTACTTTCATCAGCTGTTTTCTACATCTAAAGCCTCTGTTGTCCACAACACTGTAGGGTGTAAGATTGAAACAGGCAATGGATTTTATGCTGGATTAAGACTGAAGTTTGGCACACTGTGCAGCAGCAATGGTCAACAGTCAGTGCCGTTACTTGCTGCTGTTCCACTTCCTTTAACTCCAGGTGATGAGCACTAAACTATCTTTTTCAGTCTTAATACGTCACTTCGAGCTCTGTCTTACCTTGGACATTGTAGAATCCGAAATGCACCTATACACTTACTTTTAATGCAGTTTGGACAGGCCGGATTTTCCTCTGCTCCTCTTTACAGAAACATCACTGACTCATCAAGCTAACAGGTAGACTTTTGCAGCACCACCAGCTAGTACCAGCACGCATCTCCCCACCACTATTTTCTATGGAAGCCTGTGTGGACACATAGAAAAAGCACTGCATTTGCACGTGCTTGAAATAGGACAACAAACGTCTTCTAAATTATTGATTTAGAGAGTAAGAATCGCAATTCCGACATTATTAATAAACCATGTGGTTCCTAAAACTAGGTTTATATAATACAAACTTCTTCTTCTACTGGAGCATGTACCAGTATTTCATAATGAGGTAGCTCACGGTAGTCTAGATTGTATAGTAATGACATTATGGCTTACAACCAAATCTGCTATTGCAAAAATAAATGGGACTTTGACTTCGAGATTCACACTGTTTAGCTCTATGTTATTATACTAAGCTATCCACCAAATGTTTTAAAACTCCCAAAGTTCCTGCCAGTGGTTGAATGGAAAATTAAATGAAATAGCAGAAAATCAAACTTTTCTGATGCTAGAATAAGCTAAGTTTTTAATCTGCTTAATAGTTTTGCAGTCCTGTGAGTGACTGGCAACCAATTTAGGGTGTGCCCTGCTTCTTCCCCAATAATATTTGGATTAAGCAGCAGCCCCTGCGGCCCTGAAAGGGATAAGTGGTATAGATAATTAATGAATTGATATAGTTGATAATTAATTTATGTTTAAGCTGATATTCTACAGATTAACTTAGTTATTAAACTCTTCAACCTTAAATCTTACAAGCAAACCATCAGCTGTAGGAAAGTGTCATCTAACACATTTAAACCATCAAAGTGAAGTGAAAGTCATTTCCCGTGCTACCAAGTGCTTTGTCATTTGTTTTAAGACAAGAACTACAGACTTAAACATTATTTGTTTCTGACCTTAATGCGGTTGACTCGTGACGTGTTTGAGTCTAACCATAATCATTGTAGCATTCTTTGTCACTGAATCGAAGCAACAGCCCCTTTTAGCGGTATTGACGCCATCATTGTGCCTCAAAGAATCAATTCTTTGTCAACAACTCAGCCGAGTTAAGCTTTAGGGGTTTAAGTGTAGTTAGTGATATATTGCAGAAACTTGTAGTAAGGTCAAATATAAAGTGGAGGACTGTGAATTTGCAATTTCTTTCAGTCTGATGAGGTCTCAATGAACTACCTCTCAAGTCCAGAACATGTCAGTGATATTTGTCCCTAGTATCAGTGTCATTAAGATTTTTCCCAGCCACCAGTAGTTATATAGCTTTAAAAATATTATTGACAGATTTTAGTGTTAAAAACCAGCAGAATCAACACATCTGTACAAGTTTAATGATCCGTTGCATGAAAGCATGCCTGTCCTCCAGAAATGTGGGAACTGTCTTTGTGGCTGTTGGACTATTTAGAGACCCTTTGTGTGTATCCACGCTGTAGTGAGGTATCCGTGTCAGGGCCTTGGCAGCGCCTGTGGAAACGTTTAACTGAAGCTCCTTTGAGCTGCTTTATTCTGAAAGATGCAGCAGGGCTTCAGTGTCATAGCAATAACAAGTACCCAAACAACAGTTGGGCATTTTTACTGAGTCTGTTTTTTTTTTTCATTCCCATTTCTCATGTTTTGACCTTTAATGATAGCTTGTCCTCGAAGGAAATTTATAATTCTGTAAAAATGTGAAAAACTGTGCTTAACAAGCTTTTTGAGTAAAGCTTGTCAAGGGATGTAACATCAGTCCAAAGAAAGTTGTTTATGATGAGTCACAAGCACAAGCTGTTTACTGTAACCATCTAATTCAGTATATAACATCAAACAGCATCCTTACAGAGATTTCATTGTGTGTTCATGTTCATGCAAGTTTATACTCAACAGAACATTCAGTTTATTTTTTTAATGTATGTAATTTATTTCTGCATGTCCCACCCGCAGTTACTTGTCGAGACAAACTCATAAAATGCACAGAGACACTCAATTGCTCTGTTTTTAAAGGGCAAATGTATAGACAAGGGGATTTTGAAGGTGTGTGAGATTTAGATTCATATTCTACTTTTACGGAAATGCACAAAGAGAGCAGGCTTCATCTTTACGTCAAAAACTGGTCTATGGATAAGCCCACCCTCAAAATGCAGAGATATACACACTGCAGTAGCAGAGCCCCCTCCTTTCTGTGCCTCTCTTTCAGTCTCCCCTCTACGTTTTTATTCCACAAAATCCTTGAGAGAAACCCCCTATTTGGTCTGAATGCAGATTAGAAAAACGTGGTTTGGCACTCGGTCTGCCTCCTTCCCCATACCTGCTGGGTCTTCCCAGCCAATCAGATTGTCTGCTCATGGGCAAGTTCAGATTCGAAAGATGCTTTGACATGTTTAGCATTCCCTCCATGATGTGGTGGCCTGGGATTTGCAGAGATTTCCTAAGGTTTTGTGCTCTGGGCTACTTGGTTTGCAGGGTAGGGTTGATCTGTATGGCACTGGTTTCAGTGGGTAGCATTGAGTAGTGATACAGTTTGGAGTATCAGAGCCAGAACACACTTACTGACCCTCAAACCAGGAACAGAAACTATACAGGCTACACCTGAGTAAATAAATCTGCAATTTTACACATTACACAGAGTTTTGTGCATGTGATTGTTGGTACAAACACAAGCTTGACGATTAGAAAAAAAAACATAATGCAAGATAGTTGGACTCCTGTCAGAGCAAGTCCAGGTTTGGCAGGTAATGGCTGATTCTGGTCATGGATAAGAGACAGCAGAGCATCGCTTTCATCGTCATCAACAAGAAACATCTCTTGCCTCACACTTCCCTCTGTTGTCAGCTCTGACTTTCAGGGAGATTTTCAGTAGTTGACACACTTAACCACTGGAGTTCTTGGATCAAATCAAATCTTTTTTTTGGGCTTTACTTTCTTTGCCCTTACTTTCTGTTTTGCTCAATTTGAGCTTTTTATTTTTTTATCAACGATTTCCATTCAGAGGTGTAGCTCAAACCTAAATTGGTTCTTCAGTTTTTAAGTACTTTTGACAAAAATAAAATCTTTCATTTATATGTAGAATGCTGTTGGTCCTCCTTAGATTGCAGACTTGCAAAAACACAAAGCTGTTGTGTCTGAAGTAGGACTGATTGATATATTGTTTTTCTATTGTGCGCATTTGCAACAATTACATAGCAGGACGTACAATGCTGGTCTCATGGCCTTTGAACACATAATCTATCATTTCAGTGTTAGTTAATGAAAACCTTAAGTGCTGGTTTTCTCTTTTTCTATGACTAATAATCAATGAAAGCCTGTCTGATATCAGCCTCAGTAATCAGAGAACTGATTACCATGCATGCAGACAATCTGTGTGTCTCTGTTAGGATGTTAAAAGACAACGCTGCCCGAGACCCCAAGCTGGCACAACTAGGGACGGGCATTGCAAATCAGCTCAGGCTATAACTGCTGTAGTGTGTGGCAACATTCTCTTGCTTCAAACTGTCCCTGTATAAATAAACATTAAATAAAGACATCAATGTTACACACAGAATGGCATCCTGTCACGTAAGATGTGTCTCAGTAAGTTTCTTGGTTGTAGCAGTTTATCGTCCCACTGCTGATCAGTGCTCTGGTCGAGTTTAAAGTCTGTTAATAACACAAACATGCCGCTGTGATCATTTTTCAATAAGCTGCATGTTCCACTGGTGTGTGGCCTTGTGATCTTCCTATCGTGCCAAGCTACCGTTATGTCAACTTTTAATGCCGTTAGAGATGGTTGATGGTGTTTTAGTGTGTCACTTACAAGCAACAAGATTATTTCTATCGATGAATCCATAAAGACTCCTATATGCCTCCTGCTCCTTACTTCCTCTCTGTGCCTGTCTGCACAAGTGTCAGAGAAGAGGAGCAAGGGTGGAGCACGGCAGGCCAGAGGGGGGCCTCAGCCCAAACTCAAGAGATTCCTGATGGAGGCATTCCAGTTAATCTAAGTTCACTTGGTAACTCTCATGCATTTGTCAAATATAGATTTGAAATGTAAATAAATGGGTAAATAAATGGCCAAAAATAATGTTTGCACCCCCCCAAATAGTATTTATGTATACATATATCAACATCATTTTTTAAATATAATAGTTCTTACACCATCTCTTATCATTCTGAGACTGTGATACAGCATTTTGAAGATCAATAATTTTTAATCTTACTTTATAAAACTTGAAAAAAAATACTGCTTGGCTATATCATTACGTGTGCGCACAGGAAAAATAAATTGCAATGTAATGTTTTTCCAAAATCATACAGCCCTTGTCTAAATTGTCTCTTTGGGCCCTGTTTCCTAACCTGGGCACTGCAGTGTTACATCACAGACAGCATCTTGACATTCTGTGCTCCGTCTTATTGTGTCATGTCTTCCTATATTGTGAGTTAACCGCTTGGGAATCCCAGCCTAAGATAAGTCTACCAGAGCAGTAGAAGTTTAGATTTGGTCAAATGCTCACTCTGAAGAATCTTAATCTAATCCTTTGTGTGTGTTTGTGTGTCTGCCTGTGCTTGTTTATTTGTGCCCCCAAACTCTAATCAGCCTCAACACCACTGTATCAAATTCACCCTTCAACTGCTTCAGAAGACACAATGTGGCTCCTATTTAGCATGCACTGAGTCAACTTCCCCTGCAGTGGCCTTTTGTGGACTTTGTGTGTATTCGTGAGTGTGTCTCTGACCATGTGAGCATGTGCATCATGGAGAGAAAGAGAGAATGCCATTCTGTGAGCATATCAATGAAATAAACAGGGCCTCTCAGAGAGGGCTGGTGGTTTGGTTAGCATCAGCCTAAAGGCTGGAGAGGAACTCTGGTCCACTCTCTTCCTACAGATCATCTGTCTGAGCCTCATTTATCATAGCTGACCTGTGCTCTCCCTTTCTCTTCCTCTCTCTCTCTCTTACACACAAACAAAGTAAATAGAAGAAAGAAAAAGGTCTTGTAGAAGGGAAGAAAAGAAAGAGATTGATGGGGAGAGAGTGAGAGGAGGGTGAGAGGGGACGACAAGCTGCAGTTGCTCACCCCCTCCATATATAAACATACAAGCATAAACACACACACACCCTTCCCATCCCCTTTGAGCTCTCAGCTGCTGTTTAAAAGCAAGAACAAACCCTCACACTATCCAGTTTCTTCGTTGTCATGGTGATTTGTTATTGTTGTTGTTGACTTAGTGATGCTGTCGATAGATGAGACGGCTTCAAGGTTCCCTCCCAGATTGTGTTGCGTATAATAACACCTCCTTATAAGGTCAAACTTCACTGAGGTTCCAGTTGAGTTTCTAGCTGTCCATCATTTTCTTAATCTGTAACATAAATCTTAATGGGGCTGTGAAACTTTACCCACTAGCATCTTTATTTTAAAAAAAATGATGGAGTGAATGCATTAGTCTGTTGAAGTTTTTCTTTTATTCTGTATATATATATATATATATATATATATATATATATATATATATATATATATATATATATATATATATATATTCTGTATATGTTATACTTTGTCACATTTTTTGTTCATTCTTATTGTTTTTGTCCTCTTCTCTTGTTTCTTTCAGGCCTTTGGAAATGCGAAAACAGCCCACAACAATAACTCCAGCCGCTTCGGTAAATTCATCCAGGTGAATTATCTTGAGAGTGGAGTGGTCAGAGGGTGAGTATTTTACAGTGTGCCTCACTCAGATGGTCTCTAACAGTGTTAAATCAAGAGTCAAGTTTTAATAAGTTGCCCCTGCAAGCAATAATCTGTGGAAAAATACACCTAAAAGTAGGGCTGAACAATATTATGAAATACTGATATTGCAATATGTTTTATACTGATATACATTGCTATTTGTAAGAGAATTTTTTAGATAAATGCTGCCTTTTGAACTCTCAACTATTCATTCTTCCATTGCCCTCTACAGCCCTGTAACAGCAACTGTTCAGGCTCAGGTTACTTTATTTGTACCTGGGAGTAAACTAGACTAATCTCAATCAAAACCCATAAAATCAGATAAAAAATTAAGTTGACAACTTTGTGAATAAAGCCTGATAAAAAAAATTACAACTTGAATGAATAAATAAATATGTATGTGCAAATATTGCTGCAGCTTGTCCAGCTCAGTTACAGCAGCTGGAACAAATCTGCTTTTGTATTGTTTTTTTTTTTTTTTGACTCCTTGGGACTAAAAACCTCCGTCCAGAGGGAAGAAGCTGAAAGTGACTGTGCAGAGGCGGGGAGTTGTCATTTAAAAATTTTTCTACCCACAGTGATACACACTCGTACTCATGCAGGGTCGGGAGAATGTTCCAACAAGTTCGTTCATTAACATTAAAAATACTCCCTGTCACCAACGTTCTGTGGGTTTATTTTTTTATGTATTTCTACTCTTTTGACAGTTTATCATCTGCACGTAAAGTTTCTTAAACAACACTAGTCACAGTTTGAAATGCTTTTCCTTATACTTTATAATCACAGACACAGCTATGAGGTCTTTAAGATGAAATATATCAATAATAATCAAATAGTGTTTAAATGCAGAAAATTGGCAGCAAGTAGCAACAGAAAAATACTCTGCCTGGCCAGAAAAAAAGTCACCACCAAAAAAAAGGTCACACACTCTAATATTTCATTGGACTGCCGTTAGCTTTGATTACAGCACATATTCGCTATGGCATTGTTTCGATAAGCTTCTGCAATGTCGCAAGATTTATTTTCATCCAGTGGTGCATTCATTTTTAACCAAGATCTTGTATTGATGATGGGAGAGTCTGACCACTGTGCAAAGCTTTCTCCAGCACATCCCAAAGATTCTCAGTGGGGTTAAGGTCTGGACTCTGTGGTGGCCAATCCCTGTGTGAACATGATGTCTCATGCTCCCTGAACCACTCTTTCACAATTTGAGCCCGATGAATCCTGGCATTGTCATCCTGGAATATGCCCGTGCCATTAGGGAAGAAAAAATCCATTGATGGAATAACCTGGTCATTCAGTATATTCAGGTAGTCAGCTGACTTCATTCTTTGGGCACATAATGTTGCTGAACCGAGACCTGACCAACTGCAGCAACCCCAGATCACAGCACTGCCCCCACAGGCTTGTACAGTAGGCAAAAGGCATGATGGGTGCATCACTTCACCTGCCTCTCTTCTTACCCTGATGCTCCCATCACTCTGGAACAGGGTAAATCTGGACTCATCAGACCACATGACCTTCTTCCAATCCTCCAGAGTCCAATCTTTATGCAGCCTAGCAAACTGAAGCCTTTTTTTCCAGTTAGCTTTACTGATTAGTGGTTTTCTTAAGGCTGCGTTGGACAGTTCTTAACCCAATTTTAGTAGTTTCTGCAATCTCCTTAGATGTTTTCTCTGCTTGATGCATGCCAATGATTTGACCCTTCTTAAATAGACAAACATCTTTTTCACGACCACAGGATCTGTCTTTCAACATGGTTGTTTAAGAAATGAGAAGCTACTCATTGCATCAGCTGGGATTAAATAAATTGTTGCCAGCTGAAAGACAATCACCCATGCAGTAATTATAATAGGAGGCTTGTACCTATTTGCTTAGTTAAATCCAGGTGACAACTTTTTTTTTTTTTTTTTGGCAGTGTAGTTATACAATGGCACAAGAAGCGGTATTTTTCACATTAGTTGTAACACCACATGAACATTGGGTAGTATTTGTGGATGTCTCTCTGTGTTTAGATGGTGATTATATCAAACTTTTTTTTGGTTGTTTTGTTTAAAGGAAAATGTTCAGAAGAAATATGTACGTTGGGGGTTGTAGTAGTATGTACTAAGTATTGATCAGCTTACATCAGCACCCAAGGGTCTTTCTGTCTTCACAATGGGGGGTGTATAGCAAATGACCTGCACCGCACTGCACTGTCTATTTTCTCTTTTTCTTTAAACTGCACCTATTTTTATGACCCTAAAATTTGCAGAACCCAAATATGTATTTTTTATGGAAAGTAAGATAGGTTTTGTGGGTACAAGTGCATAGACAGGATTTCACCTAATTGTGAAGAAGTTGTGAACATTTCCATAACCCTTTCAGTGCTTAAAGAGCAAAGTACCATAACAAAACAGTTGTATTGAAAGTAATGGCCTGATATTTGCTGCTCAACAAATGCCTGAAAAAGAGAGATTTTGATGGCCAGACTCCAACTGAACCTTTTTTCAACCTTTCAAATGACCTCCTGCACACTGCATTACTTGAAAATATGCATTTATTTAGACCTTCATCAGCTTTACAGCTTGTTATAATAAGTAAACCTGAGGTAGCTGCAGGCCTGCATTAATCATTATGATGAGGTCAAATATGAGTCATAGTATATATGATTAATATCAGTCTTTTGGAATGAGTGTATGCTCACCAAGAAGTGCCAGAAAGCTCGAGAGGTGAATGTTAAACTAGGGCAGTTAAACACTAAACGGAATTGAAACACTTGTTCACATGTGTCTCTGTCTTCCCCTTGTAGGTTCTCCTCCTGCTCCTTTACCCCTTTTTAAGCTGATATCTTCCCCTTTACTCTTTCATGTTTGGTCACACAGATCCTCTTGTGTGTGTTGTTTTGTGTGTGTTGACTGAAACTCTCCACCACCAGCATGTTCTTCCTTTTTCTCAGCAGTCAGACTCTGGTTAAATGCTGCATGAAAGTCTACTGAGCTGTGTCACTTCTGTATTTCCTCATTGGGGGTGGGACAGCTGCCTAAAGACAACATGTTATAGTGTAGGCAGATTGAAACGTGAAGTGTTTCAGAGAATCCTCTGTACAAATACTTGTCTAAAGTAAGACAGGATGAGAGGTCTTACCCTATTGTGACACAAAAATTGCAGCAGAAAAACACACATATGCCTTTGGCGACAGCTGCTCAGCTCAACAGCAAGAGCCCCCAAACCAGATTATCCCCTAATGGCTCCAGGTCTCATCAGGCTTTATTAAATTCTTACTCTGAGAAGGGTCTGTAATCCAATCAGTAGAGTCAGTTTTTCCATCAGGTGATGTCATTTTGACAAGGAAATGCTAACAACTATGGTCGGCATAAATTTTTATGATATAATAGCTTTTGATAAGGGATAGACAAGGATTCTGCATTATTTGGACTAACAGATATGGAAAAGCCAACGTATTTTTGCACCTATATTTGACTAGTGAAAGTATCTAACAATTGATAAAATGTGAAATAAGCTGACCCAGTCTTTGTTTGAGGTCCACCAATGACTGTGAAAGTGACATTTTATGCTCTGTTCAGGAATGGGCACATTTTACATCACTACAATAACACTCAATTCTCACGTAATATCACCTGATAATGTGTTGAGATTATTATTATTTATATATAATACATGTCTGTGCAAACTCCATTTATAAGAATATATATGTGTGTGTGTGTGTGTGTGTGTGTGGGGGGGTGTGTGTGTATATATATGTATATGTGTGTATATATATATATATATATATATATATATATATATATATATATATATATATATATATATATATATATATATATATATATATATATATATATATATATATATATATACATATATACATATATGTATATGTGTGTGTGTGTGTATATATATATATACACACATATATACATACATGTATACATATATACACATATATATGTGTGTGTGTATATAAACACACACATATAAATATTTTATATTCATAAAATAAATATAAAAGGTATATACAAATATTTGTCTGCATATATATAGATATATATATATGCAGACAAATATTTGTATATACCTTTTTATATTTAATGCATATTGTCTTTAAATTTCGTAATAATAATTTATTTATAATGGGCTTTTTGACAAGAACCTTTTAAACATTTACTGGAGCATGTGGGACAGTGAAAACAAACTTTAAAGAGTAAAATATGTGACCTTATATGATTGATTTTGCTTGAAATGCATGCTTATTTGGAAACAATGTTTGGAAATGATACGGCCTCTGTGATTAATAATTAGTGCTAGTCTCAAAAATGCTTAAACTTTGCCAAAATTGCAAATTTTTGGCCATGTGTTTAACCACTAAGTTCCTTGAGCAAATTAGAGAGCAATGTCAAAATTACACAAGCAACATTTTGGTTAAAGCACTGCCAACATTTTTTTGTAATGAAGACAGTGGGCTGTAACTTTTGACAAGTAAAACACAAAAATATCCCAATATTTGGGCTTAAGACTTGAATGGTTCTTGTTACGGTATCAAAACAGGTTTCTGAAGTGTTTATTTTTACTTTTTTTTAACATTATAATTCTGTTATCAACACAATCCTATTCACAAAAAACATAGATAATTTTTTAATCAGCCTACATGCTGATTTCACAACATTTAAGAGGTGGACTCTGCTTTGTGAACTCCACAAAGGCTGCCTGTCTATCTCTCCATCTCCAGTGGCAGCCATTCAGACAGTCAATAGAGGAGATTACAAAGGGAAGGCTGCTGTTCCGCTCTGCTCTGCTTTCTGAGCGCACTGACTGACTGACAGACGGGATATTTTTATTCTCCTTTTCTTTCTCACTCTGTGGGTCTCTAGCTTGCTAATCCTCCTTCTCTGGGATCTGAGAGAAATGGAGCAGAATGAAGAAAAAGAGCACACACTTTAGAGTTGTTCAGAGGAGGCCGTGAAATATGCCTGAACATGAATACGTGTTGCTCTTGCATTACTAATTGCGTATGTTGTAAGAGCTCTCCAACTCCAGTAGTGAGTGTTGACAGATGTATGACTCCTTCATATCTTCTCTTGGAATGGAGGCTCCCATTTACATTCCTGTTGATGTAAATCAAATATTTGGTCATTCCTATCTAAATATAGAAAAAAATAAAGATATTTTTTCACACACGTCAGAAAAGTTCAAGGACAAACGTGCCCTGAAAACCTTCCTAAATTGCTCAGTCACATGCGCCCCTCGTCAATATTCATTTTCTCCTTTTAGCAGGAGGCAAATAATGGATCAAAAAGGAACTGCAGAAATCCAAAGTGGCTGATGAAATGTCCAAGGCAGTGTTCAAAACCACCTACTTTATTAGCAGTACATACTAGTTCAACCAAAATAAAGTATGCAGTGTGCAAACATTTGCGAAATCTGCAGAACATCAAATATACCTGGATATGATTGCCTTGGAAAAAAAATCAGCTGTGTGCAAGGCACCAGACTACCTTGCATACTGTTTACCCACAATGCAAAGCACTAGGGGGTTAGAGGTCAAAATGACATACAGCATTGCAAATATCCATGGCAACAGTATAAATAAATTAGTACTGGCATAAATTATGTTTCATTTACACTGGAAAAATGCCAGTCAAATCTGGGTTCATTTCACATTTTTCATAGTTTGCACTGACATTTCACATTTAAAAAGTAAATGTTTAGCTATCAAAAATCATGGAAATACAAATAAATCACAGATAAGAGTGTTTCAGCCCATAAACAGATACTGCAATTTAGCTTTATTAACCATTAGCTGGGCTACCCTTTACTATAGTCTTTAGGACCAGAAACAGAAATCAGCTAAGAGTTTTGATTATTGGAAAGGGAAAACTCAAAGCCTTGTCTGTAGTTTCAAAAACAGTGGATTAAGTAGAGGTATATAAGACATTGTTTGTGTTGTAAAAGTAAGTGCTCCAGCCCACACCGCGGTGACGGTTATGCACCTTAAACATTGGTTACAATCCGGCAGAAAATAGAGAGAAGATATATATATATATATATATATATGTATGTATATATATGTGTGTATATATATGTGTGTGTGTATATATATGTGTGTATGTATATATATGTGTGTGTATATATATATATATATATATATATATATATATATATATATATATATATATATATATATATATATATATATTTGTATGTGAATATTTTAGAAATATTGTCAGACGTGGTTTAAAACTGAAAATGTTGTATGTGGACATACATTTTAAAAAGGACTTAGCCTTAGCATTCATTCACCTTTTTATACCCAAATTTTCTATGAAATTTTCTTCTGTGAGAAGTCAGAAATTTATCAAAAAACTTTTTATTTTTAATCTATCATTTAGATTTTTTTTTCTGTTTTTTTTTAATTGTAAAACAGTAGTTTTGATAATTCATGGATAACAATAATAATTGTATTATATTGGTAATTATCAATGCTGTTAATTAAGGGCAGCTGTGGCATAAACTTTATATTGGGTGATGGTTTGATCATTTTTTAGCACCATGTGTATGTATGTATATAATATATAATTTTATTTATTTTGTTCTCTGTTTTCATTTAAATTGATTTGCACTGGCATTGTAATGCAGAGTTCAAGGTGAGAGGAGCAATCTAATCTGCACAGTACATGTATTTAGTGTTTTTGACTAAAGTTGTCTTAAATTGTGATTTTATTTTTAGCAGACAATCACAGCTGTGTTTTTTTCTCAGCAGAGCTATATTCTTAGTGTGTCATGAAGCCTGGCGTCAGTGTTGTTTTTGTCTGACTTCAGGAAAAAAACAAGCCTTACCCTCTTAAAATCTGATCTGGACAACTTTATGCCCTGGCTTGTTGGATCAAGTGAAAACTTTTACAAACTGCAGTGGTTTTAAAGCATACTTCTTCACTCCTGCTGCAGCTTTGCAGTCTCCTCGATCAGAATACACTTTTTCACACAAGAACACGAATAGATGCTGAAGTTGTGGAGCTGTTTTGATGTGTGTCATGTGTAATGCAGTGTGGTGTGTGATGTGCTCTGATCCAGCCTTTGTTCGCTCTTTGATTGTTGCGACCATCTGCCCTCACTGCCCCTCCAGCTCCTCCCCTCACTTTGTATGATCAGCTCACTTTCACATATGACCCGAGTGCACACGCATGCAGGCACACAAACACACATACTCACACTCACACACACACGCTTGCAGAAATAGAGCTAAGTGACCTTTAGTGTTAAGTGATTCATTCTCTTTGTTTTTCTTCTTCCTCTTTTTTTTCTTGGCCTTGTCTCCCTCCCCCTCCCTGTCTGCTGTTTTAGGGCTGTGGTGGAGAAGTATCTTCTGGAGAAGTCTCGACTGGTCTCCAGAGAGAAGAACGAGAGGTGAGCCAGGACAGAGGGGGTCCAGGCCCTTTGACCCTCTCTGACCTCCACAAGGCCCCTTTTACAAACATGGGGAGCCTCTGATGGCTGGATATGAAGTTCAGCCGAGAGCTACAGTCTGACCTAAGATGATTCTTCACCTAAACGTGAACACACCCACACACATAGTCACGTATGTACTCGTAAGACTGAGAAACCGGACATATCAGAGCTTCATTATACAATTATGTTGATAAAAGAATTAGCTGGATGTCCCTTGTGATGGCTACACCTAATACTATTTGCCTTAATGATTTAACATTATGACTGCCTATGATATTATGCTTTTCAGCGGCATCAGCAGTTTAATAAATTTAACTACAGGTAAGTTCAGTGTGTTTTAGCCGAAAACTCCTAGGAATGTATTTATAAATAATTATCCCAAGAAGCAAACACAAGATACACAAATTTAAATCAATGAACCTAATAAACACCACATGGCAATCAAACTAAAAAACAGGGAAACAATGCAAAAGAAAACGCAGAGAAACACGACCGCCCACAAACACACACTCGATAATATTTAAACTGCTAATCTTTTTTTGGATAAATAAATGTAGGCCACATATGCTGGTTAAACACCCAGTATGTAAGTTCTTTTACCAGGGAGCTCCATATCAAAACAATAACGAAAGACAACACAGAGGGACAGTCTGGTAACTCGGCCCACCTCCACTGCTCACTTGTTATTTTGAATTGAGGACTCTGCTTAGCAAAAACTGCTCTCCTTAAGGTGTATTCACAAATCAGCAAACTGCTCTTTCATCGCATGAATTTTTTATATATGGAAGAGCAACTGTTTAAAGGTGTTTCTCCTGGTTTGTGTTGCAAGGAACTACAGTATGCAGAATTCACTCCAAAATCAAAAAAAGTTACGCTGACGTGAAGGAAAAGGTAGAGCCGCATCAAACTAAGTCAGGCAGAGTTTCAAATTTAACACGTGCTTGAAAATTTCAGACTTTTGATCCAATACGCTGGTAAACAGCAGCAAGAGTTGACCTCTGCTTACCTTCGCTATCCTCAGTTAGAGCTGCATTCATCTCTGTCTGCCTGCTCGTAGGCTCCTGTTGTACAACTTGATGCACCCTTTTCAGGAAGGCAGTCTTTTGTCTTCAAGGCATGGTGCCGCATTACGGAGACCACCTGCAGCTGCCCATGGTGAAATGGCATGCACACCAATCAGGCATAACATTACGACCACTGACATGTGTGGTATATGAATTTATGGTGTGAAGTTGTTGAAATGAGAACTGGAGACTAATGTTAGCCACACTTGGCAAACCAATTTGACATCTTTACCTACAGAGTGTGCCATGTTGAGTTGGCTAACATATGTTGTTTTTGGCTGATTTGTATGAGGGTTTTTTTTTTTCTTACCTTAACTGTAGTCCACAAGTCTCATGACATCAGATGAAAAGTTTGTTGCTAGGTATAAGTACAATTTGATAAGCACAGTTTGGTTTCCTCATTTTAATAATGACTCCTGTTTATCTGAGATAAGAGTCAGATGTTGCCACACAGAATTAGAAAAAAAGAGTCCCTGCCTATCAGATTGGAGACTCCCTGTCTCACTTTGTCACCACGTCTCCCTCCCCTCCTTCAGATCTTTTCTTACTCACTCCTACTTTTACCATGGGCTAGACTATTGGTCTGTTGCTAACTGTATGACTAATAGATGATCAGTCATTTGGGCTTTTAGTTGACAGTAACATTGTTGAGGAACTGATGGTCTTTGACCTCACTGTTTGGTCAGTAAAATAGTTAAAAAATAAAAAAAAAGAAGACTTCAGTGTAACACCATTCACTGAAGAGATTGATCTATGAAATTCTCATTATTGATTTGTTATTATTGAAGAAGGATCACTTTAAATAACAGAGCACATTTGACCCTGCATTTAAGACGACTACAGATAAAACACACACAGAGTCAATGTCTTTGATGGAGCAGATCAGCTGAGGCATCAACACCTTGTCAAAACAAATATAGTAGCTGATTTTGTGTGGGGGTGTAGTATTACTCATTCATGTTTCCTCCACATACTGTGGGTTTTCCCAGCTCCTCTTAGAAATCGTTTGTTTTTCCATTGACACCGTACCTCTGTAACCTTCGAGCTACAAGCAGCGCACTGTTAATCACCTGTTTATCATGCTCAGACAGTGCGTCTTGCTTGTCTAGTGAGAGAGCAAGCAGGCTTTATGATATTATTATTTCTTAGTGTTAAGTGTGGAAACTCATTACTCCTGGTTACTTTGACAACAAACTCTATCATATATTTGACAGCTGAAAGCAGGAGTGGAAAACTGATAAAAAAAAACATTTCCTTCTGTCTATTACATTTTTACAATATGTTGACACTTGTTGAAGTTTATTATTTAATCTATTAGTAATCATAAACATGGAGCTCGTTTCCACAGATGACTGCTTACCTGGTCATAAAATAAACAAATTAAAAGTACACATGGAATTAATCATCCGGGTAAAGAGCATGTTTGATAAATTACCTTAAAGCAATAACCTGTTGTAGCTCAGTTTGAGTACAGTTAAAGTTTTATGACCTTTTTGTACAATATTAATTGAGAAGTGATGATTTATGAGGTGTTTAAAATAAAAATATCTATTTTACATGCTCACAAACATGCTTATGGCACTGTTCAAACAACATAAAATTCAAAAAAATATTATTACAGAGCAGGGGTGTTCAACTTTGATTACCAAAAGGGCTATAGAAACTTTTTTCCCTACTTGAAGCTAGAGATATGACATTCGCAAACGAGTTGAGTCTTTTGAACAGCTCTTTTAAGTGAACGATGAGAACCGATTTGCAGTTGTGAGTGAGCCATTCATTTGCAGGCTATTCTTAGCATTCTCACATCTCTAGTGAAAACCACTGTGGAAGTAGGTCAATAAAACAAAGCCTCTGTTTAGGAGTGGAGGAAGATAATATGAAGATAGTAGAAGATAATGTATTATAAAGGGGTAAAAAAGAAGAGTCACAACAAGCACACAGGACTGTATAGAGTTGCTGAAGAGTTTTTTTGATGACTGTAGGCAGAGACAGGCTAGCGCTACCCTTTGACTCCCAGTGTTTGAGCTAAAGCTAACTCGCAGTGGGCGATCTGAAGTCAGTTTTAGCAAAATGGTTGCTACCAATAATGATGATTTACTTTTGAAGCAACCACCTGCTAAGACTGATAAGATATCAGTAATTGTGTGCAAAACCAATTAAAATCAAGTATGTAGAGAAAAACAAGAATAGTAGTGATTTTTAAACACAATAATTCCCTTTTTTTGACTTTAATTAACATTAAAATGTTTTAAATTTGTCTTTGTAAACAGGAACTATCACGTGTTTTACTACCTGTTGTTGGGAGCGTCAGAGGAGGAGAGGAAGGAGTTTAAGTTGCTACCACCTGAAGAATACTTCTACCTCAAGCAGGTACTTCCCTGTCACATCAAATCCAAAAGTTTGTGGACTTTTCAGTTTGATATAAACAGCCCCTTGTGTGTGACCTTTAAGGTAACACTGTTGCTCTCAGTGAGTGGACCCTTTATTCATGAAGACCGTCAGACTCCTGAATAAGCTGCTGTATACACTCACAGCTCACTGTTCACATGTGTCCTGCATATTAATGAAGCAGTCTTTGTTCTTTCTCCTTGCTCTCTCCTCTCTTCTCAGTCTTCTTTATTCACCTCTGTTTCTCACCTATATGTATGTCAATTATGCTGTTTTTTGCTTATGAACTTAAATCTTCACAGAATAATTTTCTTGTCTTGTAGCAAAACTTTAAGATTGAAGATGAGGAAGACTTGCGCCATGACTTTGAAAGGTTGCAGCAGGCCATGGAGATGGTTGGTTTTCTTCCCGCCACCAAGAAACAGTAAGTTAAGGCGTGAAGTTTCAAGACCTCGAATTTCTCTCTGAGGAAATTAGGATTACTTTGGGGAAAGTAATCCTTTGCCTGGAAGCTCCACTTTAAAGAATAAATACTCATTATGTTGAACAAGAAAAAAAATACATTTAGTGACTGAGTCTACGCAACCACCCACATACAGTAGTTCAGCGTTTTCAGGACCCAGCGTCTGGGGGGGAACAAAGCCTCAACGTCAGCAGCTCTTTGTTGTGACCCTGTAGCTCCACCCATTCCATCACCACAGACACCTCCTTCCACCATCACTACCTGCCTCACTGACATCAAAACCTGGATGAACACCAGTTTCCCCTCCCTAAACTGTGAAATATTCGGCATCGTTATTATTGGTCCCAAATCCCTCAATTTGTACGCTCATAATTTTACCCTCACAATCAGTAACGCCACACTCATTCCCTCTACCCATATCCGTGACCTTGGCTTCATGCTCAACAATCACCTCACCTTCAGTCAGCACCTTAAAAACATAGCCTGCATCCATTCATTACTCTCCTTCTCTGCCATCAAAACCCTAATTCATGCCTTCATCACCTCTAGCCTCAGCTACTGCAATAGCATCCTCTATGATTCATCACCCAGAGTCCTAAATGAAACTTCAGTACATCCAAAACTCTGCTGTCAGTCCCCTCGCCTACACCAACGTTGATTTTTGTACTGCCTCCTACAACTTGTTCCTCCACGTCGGGGATATAGACCAATGAGAGCACAGAGAGCCTTGCATGTGCAACAATCACAGATGTAAACAAACAAAGGTTGATGCCTTAAGAGGAATAGTTTGCAAAGCTCTGAAAACAACATCCTTGCCCTTATGGTGTGTTGTAGAGGAGCTACCACAGACCGTCAAAGGAAAAATGTTGACACGAAACAGCAGATTCAGCATGGTGAATGACTTCTTATGTTTATAACCAAAACTCCGTTGCTGCCCCCTAACCCGGCCAACACACATAACTGCTCTGACCAAACCACTCTTAAGTCATCACTAAAGACTCACCTTTTTAAACTCGCTTTTAACGTATGAATGTGCTGATTGTGTGTGTGTCCATGTGCACGTGTATCTTTGTCTATGTTGTGTTTGAATTTGCTGAGTCCATTAATAGTATTTCTCGTTGACCTCTTTTATGCTATTTCTCTTTTATTGTTTGTATCTTTTATCTATTGTACAGTGTCTTTGACTTTTTGAGAAACACTTCATGGATAAAATATTTTATTTTTATTATATTTATTGTAACTATTGTTCTTTAGTTGGTACAATTAAAAAAACAAGTTTTGTTTATCAAATGTAGCTGCTCATAAGTACTTTAAATGTAATTGTAATTTCCCTTGGTGCCACCTGTTACAGGGATCCTTCAGACCCTCAAAAAGTTTTGAAAATTTTGTTCTTACCTGTGTGAGGTCTTAAATTTCAGGTTTCACATAAAACTACATTGTTTTATTTATCAAAAAGATCACAATAATCATTAGACGCTTTTCTGTCCATATGCTACAGCGAGGCTGCAGCTAATGTGGATCCTAATTAACTAAACTAAACTAGGCTCGCATGTGCCCTCTCATATGCGTCTCTTACCCTCTTTAATTCGAGCAGTGGTATTTTGATATTACTTTATCTTGTTAATATTTTTGGCACCCTTGCTGGATACATTTAGTTAGCTTACAAACTCAAACAACAAATCTGCATTTTATCACATGATGGGGAAGAAGTTATACACTACACCTGTGTTAATTGTTGTCAGATCTGTGGTGCAAAGGTTGGCTAATTGTTCTCCGTTCAGGTCTTGAAATATTACTTAAGTGTTGATTTCAAAAGTATGAAGCAACCCTGAGATAAAACATTTCTAGTATAGCATGTGCAGAAAGAGCCACTGTGCCCTTCATATATTTTAATATGGTTGTGAGGAAAATCCCTCCAGAAGCATTTTTCCACTTAGTCTTATTCAGAGAGAGTATTTTGCTTTTAGCACTGGGTCACATCAACAAACAGTAAGATTAAGACAAAGAGACCCCTCAAAGCACAACAAGCATCAACATCTGATTTTTTTAAGTAGTTTAATGAAGCAGTTGATTGGAGACAACATGCAGATACAGTGTGAACAATGGTGCTGAAGTATTTTTTGTTATCATTTTGTGTTAATGCATATAACATTTGCTGGTTTTTGACTGTTACAGGATTTTTTCTGTGCTTTCCGCCATCTTGTATTTGGGAAACGTGACCTACAGGAGAAGGTCAACAGGCAGAGATGAGGGCCTGGATGTGGGACCACCTGAAGTCCTGGCCACACTTTCTGACCTGTTAAAGGTATCATACAGTGCACGTCTACGGGGCCTTTTTTCAATTCCCTTTGCTTTTCAGCATTTAACTGTGTGTGATTCCTTTTAGGTGAAAGAGGAGCTGCTGGTTGAGGCTCTGACAAAGAGGAAGACAGTGACAGTCAATGACAAGCTGATTCTCTCTTACAGCCACTCAGAGGTATGAACCAAACATTAAACGATCTGTACAGCCTTGAATTGGAGACTTTTTGCTCTTCCCCCTGACGGTGCCAAAACTACTGTTTCAGTCTTTTCCTCCACTGACTTTTCTGGCACTCATATTCACATGAGTTTGACTTTTTCTGCTCTAACATCATCTGATACCAAAACATACCATCAAATTGCACCTTTGAATCAGTTCTGTTGAATATATTGGTGTATTTGCCACTGTGTGCATGATGTATTCCCCTCTTTTTGCCTACCAGGCCATCACAGCGAGAGACTCCATGGCCAAATCTCTGTACAGTGCCTTGTTTGACTGGATTGTTCTGCGCATCAATCACGCTCTGCTTAACAAGAAAGATATGGAGGAGCATGTTCCTGTAAGGTTAAAACACTCTTGAATATTATATTTTACCTATTTTAGTGATAGTAATCATTGTACTTGCCCTTTGTGCGCCTCACTGGTTGTTATTTTGCTCCTTTTATCCAGTGCTTGTCCATTGGTGTCCTCGACATTTTTGGCTTTGAGGATTTCGAGACCAACAGCTTTGAGCAATTCTGCATCAACTATGCAAATGAGCAGCTGCAATATTATTTCAACCATCACATCTTCAATCTGGAGCAGGTTAAACCTTTTACATGACGCTCTGCACTCTATTTTCTTCTATTTAATCCAAACGTACAACTTTTCTGTTCTGGGTTTACAAATATGACTGCTTGAAAGATGAATCATCTAAGCTTTTCCTGATGTCCTAAAGGAGAAAAGTCTGCTTGAGACAAGTGTTACTTTGTCATATCCCTCAGAGGTCTGGGTAAAGGCAGAAGTTAAACATATTAAAGGTTAGATTCATAGGAAATATTTAAGTAGGATTAAATGAAAGAGATTGCACCTGGATGTATAAAGTGTTTGAAATATCTGCAGGTACGATCAGTGTATAATATTTACAAGGCTGATGCTACTGTATGGACTTTATAGCTGATTAATATAAGGAAAAACATTAAAATTGCCTGAATGTCCTACCACATCCAGGAGGAGTACCAGGCAGAGGGAATCACGTGGCACAACATTGATTACACGGACAATGTAGGCTGTATCCATCTCATCAGCAAGAAACCAACAGGTCTGCTCTACCTGCTGGATGAGGAGAGCAAGTAAGAACAGCTGCACACAGTCCACAGAGTTTGTTACATTCATTCATTCATGTTGTGTGGTTGTCAGCAGGAATAAAGTTTGTATTTGGGAGCCATCACAGTTTGTTTCTTCCTTCTTTGTATTTATCCTCCTCCTTTTCCTTTTTCTATTTCTCGTTGTCTGTACTTCAGCTTTCCCCATGCAACAGATGAGACATTATTAGCCAAATTCAAGCAGCAGCACCAGGGGAACAAGTACTTTGTTCCTACACCAGTCATGGAGCCTGCTTTTGTCATTCGTCACTTTGCTGGGAAAGTCAAATATCAAATCAAGGTGAGGAAGGACAAAGACTGAAGAAAGTTTTTGTTTGGTTTTGTTTCTTAGGTGCAATTTTGAAGTTATATTTATCTTCAACCTTCTAGGATTTCCGGGAGAAGAACACAGACCATATGCGTCCTGACATTGTGGCGTTATTGCGGAGCAGTGACCGTGCATATGTCCGACAGCTCATTGGTATGGATCCTGTGGCCATGTTCAGATGGGGCATTCTGCGTGCCACCATCAGAGGAATTGCAGCTTTTAATGAAGCTGGCCGCACCTGGGCTGCAAAAACAGCAGGTACTCATTATTACATTGAAATTGTCTGAAGGGAAGTTACTTTTGAAATACAAGTCCTGTTATTGGCTGAGAATACCAATTTGTAGTTATTGGCCACTGAAACTTAATGAGTTATGTTTGTGCAAAATCATCATTCATAATCTTGGATTTAGTATTTATGAAGCTTAAGTTAGGTGCTGATGCACACAAATACTGACACTTCTTAAGGAAGATTTACAGAAAGGACAGTTGATTTAGTTTTGCACAGTGCCCTGAACTTCACTTTTGCAGATCAATATATAAAATCAGTATATAAAATAATACACGGCAACATTGCCAATCCATGCAAATTTATTTTTCTAATGTCCAATTAAGAATGCCTCATTTCATATATTAAAAGCCTTATCGCTTGACGTTTTTTTAATTCAAGATAAGTCAAAAAGCATAAGGCATGCAGTACTTGTAATAAATAAAATTATATGGGAATAGGACTAGCAAAATTTTGTCAAAAAAGATGTACAGATTTATTAAATTAGACAGCACTGAGAGAGCCCAAACCTCTGCCAAAGTAGCCCACATTTAGCTGATACACCTATAATCAGTAGTCCCATAATAAGGTAACCATCATAATACGATTCATTAACCCTAAAAACCTACCCCTGGCATTTGGAATTAAATTGATATCATTACAAGTTTGATAATTATTGAGAGAAAACAGTTGTTAACTAATGGTGTAACCAACAAAACTGGATCATTTTAAAGGTGGGCCATCACCTACATGTCCTGAAAATCATTGCAAAATTCGTCCAGTAGTTTTTGCAAAATCTTGCGAACAAACACAGTTAAAAAACATAACCTGTTTGGGTGGAGGTAAATATATTAATCTTCTAACGGACTTATCGAATGACATTTTCTTGGCCCACTGATCATTTTTCATATGAGACCTTATTTTTTGCCTTTTATATCTCAAAATCAGACATTTATCTCAACTTCTCAGGTGACTGTGGCTTAAAAATAAGAGTAGTTAGTTTCACTTGCAGAGATTTTATTTTTTGCAGTGTAGAGTGCAGTGTTTTTCCCTGCTTTATAATCAGCCTTCCACATCAGCACACAGAGGAATTTGTTGAAACGTGAGGCTTTAAGGGATTTAAAAATTCTCTGGTCAGATCTAAATCCTCCTCCAGACTATTTTTGTGCTCTTGGCACATTGACGTAGGCCCCTTTAATGTGGCTTAACAAGATTCAATTAACTTGAGACAAAAAGGCAAAACAACAAAAACTACTCCAGTCATGCGTCTCCAATCTACCCTTTAAACTTATAATCCGTCCTTTGATAAAACCTTTAATTTATTACCATTGAGCAATAAATGTGTATTCATGCTGTTTTCTGTTTTTAGGTGTTGTCCGTCCAGTCTCAAGAAGTCCTTTAGGAGAACTTCAGCGATCCAATACTCCAATAGACAGAATGTACAAGTAAGTCATGCACATCATTTGATAATACAATAGAGTCAGGGTCATTTGAGTGTGTTTAAACTAGTTTTGTCTCTTGTTTTCCCCCAAATAAAATAGTGCTTTTGCAGTTGTTCCTGTAGAAATGTAGGCTGACAGTTTGTCCTTTTTATTTTTGTCAAAAACTTTGTTGATATTCCTGTATGGACAAATGCTTAATTATTTCATAGGATCGATATGATATTCCACATTCATGAAGCTGCGACCTTTCCTCCACTTATTTCCTGTCCAGCCACATATTTCTTGTCTATGATCCTCTATGAAGGTGAAGGAATGTTTTACATTGTCGGTGATCTTTAGAAGTCCATATTTCTCTTGTGCTGCTTGATGAGTTGAAGGACAGTATCAGTCACCTTATCTCTATTCAGCTGATATCCTTCTGATCTGAATCCACAATGTCTGACAAAAAAAAAAACAGCCTTTTGATACAGCTAATTCCTCCTCCACCTCATCTCAGTCACACGTTTCCTCTCCGCCTTTTGGTGACCCCGGTGTGTGTGTGTGTGCGGTTCTCTCCTCTCCCCTCCACAGACGAGCCTCTGTGCTCGATTTCTACTTTGATCACTCAGAAGAGCGCCCTCTAGAGGCCTTTGAAGACATCTTTGCTAGCTATGAGAATAAGAAGTAAGTGAACAGGAGAAAGAAGCAAAGACATGAGGCCAAGCAGGAAGGAAATGTGTTGGGTTTCTGGTCAAAGATATCAGTTTGCTACATTTTCTAAGTATGCTCAAACATATTTGTAAAAAGCCTGTCTTTACCGTGTAAAGTGTTGCAGTGACCACTTCTTTAAAAAGAAGAGAAGCAGAGGAAGTTCAGTGCAAGAAAAAAACACAGTACACCACAGAGCTGCCCTTTACCTCACTTTAATCTCTGTTTCTTTTCTGTAGCGTTATAATCTCTCACCATTCTCGCGTTTATTATTCCTTCTATAGAGCACAGGAAGGTGTTTGTACTGGCTCTCTGTGATTAGTCAAACTGATTACTTACATCAGCTGTTGAGCTTTGCACATGTAGTCATACACGTACAGGGGCCCCAAGTCAAACAGACAGAGAATTGGAGGAGCTCTTACACAATGGAAACAAACCATAAAGGATATACTTGAATCTTTGGGCTCTCTTAAACCTCTTGCTTTTTGATCCAAAATAACAAGTGGCTCTTTTTTTACAGAGCAATGTCTGAACTGAATCAACACTCAGAGTTTTAAATCAGCACCATTAAATAAACCAGCCTGTATCAGAGGGGTAAACCATGCATTACAAAAGTAAACTGGAAAGCATCCAGCATTAAGCCAAAAGTGCCATCACTGTTACTTTGCTGAAGAAGAGAGATTTTGACAAAAAAGAATCCTTTTTTTATCATAATAAATTAGTTGACTTTGCAATCTGACTGTCTGTACTTCTTGTTTATCCTTCTACATGAACAACAATACAGATTATTCCAGCCGTATAATTAGGAGCTTCTGCAAACGTACCACATGCAATCATTGAGCTTTGATACTGTGAACTCATTTTGAACATTAAAGGACAAGCAATAAATGAAAATAAAAGTAAAATAAATCAAACACTAAAAATATTGATTAATGGAAAAAGATGGAACTTGTGAAGCAGGTCGTGTGTCACAGTGAACTTTACATCTCAATTACTCCATTTTTATAATCGTGAGAGACAGTAATTGTAATTGAGGTTAAAGTTAGATTAATTGTCCAGCCCTACTTAGTACTCAATTGATAAATGTTTTATCACAAATGTTTTATCATTATTATTACATCCGTAATTTTTCTAAATTAAAGATGTATTTATTCATTGACCAAATAAAAAACAACCAAGTTTCTTTAGATCTTGTCCCTTAATCATTTTTATTTTGTGGGAATAACGTGTAGCACCCAATTTTGGGGAGACCAGGACATAAAATGAAAACTGATTCCTTTTCACTTAAGCTCCAAGCAGCCACAGACTAATAATTAACAATCCAATATGAATATGAGTGTCCTACAAAAAGGCTATTACTTTATTTCAACAAATTAACAAATTGAGGAATACCTTCAATGTAATCAGGAATTATGTAACCAACAAAATTAGAATTAGTGAGACGTAGCTGAAATTAATTTAAGAATTGAAAGAAACCACAGTGCACTCAACTTACCTCAGTTACTAAAAACAACACAGTATAAAACAAAGTTGAATAAACAGATTTCATCTTTATACCTCCAAACATAGTTGATTGATGGTTTGAGTAAATTGAGTAAAAGTTAACAGCTTTATTAAAAAGTTGTTTTCTGAACTACAAGTGTTGCTAGAGCTCTCGTTATTTCTTCAGAACCCTTTTATTCACCAAGCACCTTGAAAGTTGGTGAAGTTGTGACTGAAAATCTGATTGTTGTTTAAATGAGAGCAGTCAACAGCCAGTTTATAGCCAGAATATTTTTTTACATTAATGTGACATCTTGGTAATCTTGTAAAGCTACATGAGAGCCACAGAACCAGCTTTGTGACTCAAAAAATCTAAGTGTAGGCTCAACACATTTGTCGTACTTCATGGTAAACACCCCTTGATCCTCTAATGCAGAGGTGTAGGTGTCAGTGTCACGGTGACTCATGTACAGTTTTTATTGACCGTTCCTTCCCTGCCTGGCCTCTGTTTTCATGGTAAGTACAGAGAAGAAATGCATGGCCCAGCCCTGGGAAACAGGAGCCTTTTGACATTAACCTCACCAGACTGTGTGTGCAGTGTATCACCAGTCCAAATTAAAGACCATAAATCCAACAGCCTCACCAGTAACAACTCACAACCACAAAATCAAACAAAACAGCATGAATACAGACAGCAAAATGCACTGAACAACAGCTCAGCTCTGCATGTGAACTACCATAATGACAAGGGTTTTTTTCGTGTAAGTACGATCCCCAGCCTCCTCCTGTACACGTGTGTTTGTGTGGTCCAAAAAGAGATACAGCAGCATGGTTGGGTGGTTGAGTGTGTCTTGTGGTTTTGATGTACATAAACATGATCTACGTAAGAATACATTTTGTGGGTTATTCTTCACGGATGAGCAGAGCATCAAGTTCCTCTTGATATCAGACCCCCTTCAATCCTGCGGTGTGTGTGTGTTTTGTCTTGGGTAACTGCTGTGCAGTGTTTTTCTTCTATGGTGTCCTAACAGTGGTGTTCTGTAAAACCAATTTTCCCCTTTTTCGTCCTCTTTTTGTTGTTTCAATCCAAATCTTGCCCCCTCCTCCCCTCTGTGGCCCCCCCGTCCTCTTCTTAAACTCCTCACTCTGGGTGTGTGTGTCTGTGGTGCGATGATCAGAGACATGCATGCAGAAATCATCAGCTCCATTAAGAACTTGCAGCTGGATGGTGAGGACCCTCGTAAGCTGCTGCAGTCCTGGGGTCGCCTACGCTTCCCTCGACACATCCTTCAGTGAGTCTGCAGACAGACCCGGCATCAGCTCTGCTTCAGATCAGACTAGACTAGTCGACTCAGAAAGATCATACTCTTATTAGAGTCTACACTGACCCCCCATGCAGCTTATGAACCAGTTTAACATTATTATTATTTTATTCATTCCTAAACTGGAAAATGTAGATCCTTTTCCTTAATTGTGACTAATTTCCTTAATGACTGAATCTGAAATAACTTTTATGACTTGTTGCATGAGCGTAATATGACCCTTATGCCAGCATGTGAGGAGTCTTGAAGCAACTTTGAGAAAAAGTCAAGTGGTCATGCTGCATGTTAGGTGAGGTCCTTGTACAAATCAAGTAATTAAACAACTGTAGATACCACAACAAGAAAAACATTTCACAACCCAGAATAATGCTATGCAATAAAGTATGATACAATGCTGCACACAATGCAGAGTAATAAGACTTTGCCAGATAATTATATGTGATATGGTGCTAAATTATGCTCTACTATGTGCTATGTAATATAATATGAAACTATGCTATATAATGCAGTGTGAAAATATCTGTTATTTTTCATCCTTATTTTTTAATTCATTCTATTCATTACCCTTACAAAATGATTAGATGTATACATAACGACTCAAATCTTGAATGGAAAGGAGCAGAAATAACTCTTGATTCATATGATCCTCAGGATGCTTATGAACAAACCACACACTCAGATACATAAATGTAAAATGAAATAACTGCAGGCCAACACAGTCCAACCATTAGATGCTATGTGATGGTGTATTTTATAGCATTAAAACATATGCAGTACGCTATAGGCTATACCAGTGGTTCTCAAGTGGTGGGCCAGGGGCCAGGGCCTTGAGACAAATGCAGGTGTGCCTTGGGAATTTGTACAACCATGTGCTATTACTGGAACTGTACAGTAGCTGATGATTATGCTCTTAATTTACTCTATTGATACTTTATACAGTATATTTTACTTCTGAGTAAAAATGCAAATTATGTTAAATAACCTTATAAAACAAAGTATTTAACATCTATTAGAATCATCAGGCGGTAATAGAGATTGAAACAGCTCGTGTTCAGCATTTTTCTAAACCCAAAAATCAAGAAATGGGTGAGCTTGCCCACACTTATTGTCTAGGTCCAAACACATCAGTATTGCCCATCCAATTAAAAAAAAATACAATCATTTTTGACAGGTGTTCAGGGAAAAAGGGGAAAATTCTGATAACAAAGAGTCCTTCTTGTGAAAAAACTAATATAAAATTAAAAGCTGCGTGGAAATTGGCAGAGTATGGGTTAAATTTTCTTTCTCGACAAGATGACTTATGGTTACAGTATATTGTCAACGTCAGCTCAGAAAAATGACTCCTAGGTGAATTTTATGAATTGCCCTTAAGACAATGTGTTTAATGTATCATCAAAAGAAAAAAAACGACTTTGGGGTGAAAACCTGAATAAATCCAATTATAAATCATTCACAAGTAATATAGTTGTTTTCCAATTTTTACTGGGTAAGAATCTAAAGCAAGACATGGACAGCGTAATCAGATACTGTAGCTCATGTTATGGAGGCTTTTTTGTAAGGGTATGCGTATGGTATATTTGGTGAGCTCTGGGCAAAAGAAAAGTTTGAAAACCACTGGGCTATATGGTACAATGCTATACGATGCCTTGTGGTATGATACGATACAATGCAATATAAATTAGGAACATGCATTGCAAATTAGCTCAGGCTTTAAGTGCTGTAGTGTGTGGCAAGATTCTCTTGCTTCAGACTATCCCTATACACATCAACATTAAATAAACATTAACATAAAATCATGTGATACAGTATGATTCCTAGTGCTGCTTGTACTGAGATGCCTCTGCTGTAGTGTAAATAGAAAAATACAATTATAAACAAACAACTCTATGTGTAAACAGAGAAGCATATAACCAAAGAACTGCATTCTTTGCAAAATACGCCATCACATAAGATCAACATACACAAAATGTCTCAGCTTTAATTAGAGAAAAAAGAAAGGACTTTGGAAGAGAGAGAAAGTCTGTGATACTGCTCCACATCTGAAGAAACATTTAAAGCTTTGTGAGGGAATAAAAAACAGTTATTAGAGAACCAATAATGAGTTATTTCATGTTTTTGAGAAATACTCAAACTCATGCCAGCTTTCTAAAATGCAAATTAAATACTATTGCAACATTGCCAGTGTGCTTGTGCAGTTTCAGCAGTTTCCATTAGTTTGCCTCTACATGCACCTTTTTTTCACCTCTGTACTGATATGTACTTTGAATGGAGAGCCAGTATTCTTTTTGCAGGAGCTTTTGGTTAAAAATGCAGCTAAAGACCCAATTTTTGTCTTTTGTTTGTTTATTTTAGTTGCCCTGCTATTTAATGCTTTTGATTAATGGATTAGTAGATTGTTGAGTTCTAAAACATGGTATCAAAAACAGTTAAAGCATCAAAAAACCTAATAACCTTGATCAGGAGGAGACAAGACACAAACTGGACTCTTCATGTAGTAAAGATAGGCTAAAGAGCATGTCTGTCTGAGTATTGTGGACTGATTATTAGAGTTACATCCCATCTCCTGAAGCAAAATCTCTCCTTCTCATCATCCCCCTGTCTGTCATCCTGACCACCACACTCAGTTATGCCTCATCTCCTCACGTCATTCATCCCGTCCTCTAGGTCCTACCCCTGATTTCATCACTGACTGACTGACAGCGCATGAAGAAGTCAGCCGTCCGCACTAACCCCAGCTTCCCATGCTCCGTTCACCTCTTGCTGCCTCAGGCTTTTTTCCTTGTGCCTCAGGCCAATAAAACCTGATCCCTAAAACTCACCCTGCGTCTACCTTCTCTACCTTTCACAGGAAAAATAAGAACACCAAACAGAGGCAGGTCATCCCCAAGGTAAACCTGGTGCCGTGAACTTTGAACTGATGTGATTTGACCAGTTTTCCATAATTTCTTTACAGTCAAGGGAAAAATTAATGATTTTTTCTCCCATGCAGAGTTTGCTGGATTCTCGTTCTCTGAAATTCATTGTGGGTCTGACTCTGCATGATCGCACGACCAAGTCTTTACTGCACCTGCACAAAAAGAAGAAGCCCCCCAGTATAAGTGCCCAGTTTCAGGTAACATCAGGACTATTAAAAATCATCTAATAGCAGCAATCCTGAAAGTTCAGCTAATTCTTTTCCTTTTTCTCTGTAGACCTCTCTGACCAAACTGCTGGAGACCCTGAACAGAGCAGAGCCCTTCTTTATTCGTTGTATTCGCTCTAATGCACAGAAGGTTTGCCTTTTGTTTTTGTACAGTTCACAAATCAGATATGTGAAAATCAACACTGAATAATGTGCACACAATAATGTGCATAATCATCTGAAAGAATAGTGGTCATGCTGACAGTAAACCTAAGTGAAGTAATTAATATGAGTATGTACAAGGACTTACTAAAGTACTTTTGTGCTTGAGCAGAAGGAGATGCATCTGGATGAAGCTTTGGTTGTTCAGCAGCTCAGATACACCGGGATGCTGGAAACCGTTCGCATCAGGAGGTCAGGCTACGGAGCCAAGTACACATTCCAGGTATAATAAAACTCCTGCCAATGCAGTGTTTCTCACAGAACAACGGTTTTGACCAACTTGTGGCAGTGGCAAAGGGGGAGTTATCTTTTTAGAACTACTCTCTACATATTTGGTGAGATTATGTACCAAATTAGTTGTCATCTATTCCTTGACCTAACTGAGTGTTTGCTTATAAGTCACTGTAATTCCCTCACCTATCCCCCTGTTATTCTCATACCCACACTCACTCACAGCTGCACATCTCCTCTTTTTACAGACCAGGCGTCCAGTCCCACAGATCTCTCTGCCTTCATCAAAGTTACCACAGATCTTAAAAACTTAAATAATTAATTAAAATAGATCTCTAAAATGTAGGATCCTAAATTGCCTGAAAGGGTCTTTTTTTAACTCATAAGAGGTTTCTTACATGTTAAAGTCTGTTAAGCTTTTTTGATTGTCTTATAAACCAATTCTAAAGTTCACCTTTTCGTGCATGTTGATGTTCCAATGTCAAACAAAAGCAATTAGGGAAGCATTTAAAGCAGGATGTTACCTTAGCAGTCAAAAACTTCCTAAACAAGTTTCAGAAAATTTGGCTTTGAGATGAAAAAGGGAGTGTGTGTGAATAATGGACAGCGATCTATGAAAATAGGCTTTACCAAAGCCATCAATTGTCACATGAGTTCCTGACAATAGTTTTAACTTTTCTGTGTGGATCTTAAAATGTCTCAAATTTAAAGTCCAAGAGTGCGCAGCTACCCTGTGTATGCTTGGGATCTTTGAATCAATAATCAGTTATTCATAACATTTAATGATATTCATTCATTCCACAGATTACCAATGTTGCATCTAGATGCTAATCAAACACTGGCAGGTTGAGGCAATGCTTTGGTTTAAAATATTTGTTCTTTTTTAATGAGAAGGTCCTTGGTTAGAACTCTTCATTGTAATTACATACATAGTTTGCATGTTCTCCTGATGTGTGCTGATTCCCTCAGATGACTCTAAGTTGCCCATAGTTGTGAGGGTGAATGTTTGTCTTCATTTGTCAGTTCGGTGATCAACCAGTGACGCGTTTAATGACATCTGGGAATGGCTCCAGAACCCTAGCAACCCCAAAAAGGATATTTGGTAAAAGTAATGGATGAATTGATATTTATCATGAGATGTTGCTTCCTGATCATTGCATTTAAAGAGTGATGAAACAGCAGAAGCCTCTGTCTTATATCACATATAGAGTGTGTTCGGCTTGCGCGACAAAAAGCATAGAGGGATTGTTTTCTAGTTTTCTGGCTTATCAATCTTAAATGGCAAAATTCACCAATTAACAGGGAGTATAAAGGTCAGAATAATTTAACAGTCATTGAGATACCTTCCTTGGGCATTGTCTTTGTGTGTGAAATATTGATGGGCTAAAACTGATCCAAAAATATGTCCTACAAACAGTTTAATAGTTGAATATTAATAAGCGGCCATATGCTTGTAATGTAGCACATGAACACAAGTTAAAGAAGTGCCAAGACATCTACGGTGGGCATTAGGTTTTGACAGTTTCTCTCTTCTACAGAAGTCATCCCTTGAGTAGTCCCATCATGTTTTATCATGTTGTCTTTGTTGTCCCTTCAGGAGTTCATTGAGCAGTTCAGGGTTTTGCTACAGAAGAATGCAGAAGCCTCAAAAGAGGAAATCTCAGCACTGCTGGATACAAAGATGGGCCTGGACCCCACCACGTACCAGATTGGCAAAACAAAGGTCCAACTATAAAGTCCTCAGCTTCATTCATAAACAAACCTTAAAATCTGTACTCTTCTGCCTCTTAACTCTGGTTTGCTTTCTACATTCAGGTGTTTTTAAAGGAGCTTGAGCGACAGAAGCTGCAGGACACACTGCACAAGGATGTAATGTGCAAGATCATTTACCTTCAGCGCTGGTTCCGAGCTAGACTTCAGAGGCACGAATTTCTGGACATGAGACAGGCTGCCATTTTGATTCAGGTAAATCTAGCCATTATTTTTTGTGGCTTTAATTTTCTTTTTCCTCTTATTTCCAATACTTTAATCCTGCAATAACTTATCCTGTTTCCTTTCCTCCTGCTTTAGCGTTCATGGCGCAGGTACTGCAGAGAAGAGAGAAGGCGACAGGCAGCCACTCTGATCCAGGCTGTGTATAGAGGACACAGACAGAGACAAGACTACAGCCTCCAAAAAGAGGGAGTCACCAAAATACAAGCGCTGGTCAGAGGACACTCGGCACGCAGGAGGTAACAACACAGACACACACACACAAAAAATAGACATTGGTGTTCAGTCTTATTATGAGCTTGCTCAAATTCCACTTCACAAAACTTAAAATGAACCAATTAAATTTCGTAGTTCATGATTTTACATCAGCATCCTAGTTCACAGCTCAAAAGAAGAACTCCGTAATTTTTCTAATGCTGTGCCAATGTAATGAAATTTTCTTTATTTCCCGCATTGATTTTATTTAAGTTGAGAAACCAGTTGAGAAAAATTGACAGCCTCTGACAGGTATTACAAAGTCTCTAAAATCAATCTATGAGGTAATAAATTTCATTGCTTGTGTTAAATTGTTGTGTTTTCCTTTACTCTGGACATGTTTTACTGTTGATAATTCAAACAGCCATTTAGTTGTGGGTCTTACTAATTTCACTCTTTAACTTTTTGTTTGTTTGTTTTGAATTTGGGGCGCTAGTTTTCAAAAGTGTTTTTTTTCTGGTTCAAACTTTGTGTTGAGTCAGTTAGCTTACCAAATTGTCCTTTGTTTTGTTTGTGCCCAAAAATCAGAGTAAAGCTGCAGTAATGAGTTATTACAGAGAAGACATCGGCTTTGCCAACTTTTAATCCTCACATATAACTTTGTTTTGATGTTACCCGTCTGAAATGGAGATGCAGTGGAGTCTTCTCTGTCCAAGGTAATTTAACTCTTACACTTTATGTGTTTCAGATGTCAGTCTTTGCGTGAGGAGAAAAGGAGAAAAGAAGATGAGGAAAAAGAAGCTCAGAAAAGAGCTGAAGAAGAGGAGAGAAGGAGAATGGAAGAAGAGGAGGAGGAGGCCAGGAGAAAAGCACAGGAGGAGGAGGAAGAGAGGAGAAGAATAGAGGAAGAAAAGAGAAGACAGGCTGAAGAGGAGGAAGCAAGGAGCAGAAGAAAAGCAGAAGAGGAAGAGGCTGCAAGGACAGCACAGGAGGAGGAAGCACAGAAAAAGAGAGAGGAAAAGGAGGAGAGACCTGCGAACGAGCTTCTAACACGAGAGGATCCAGATATTGAGCTGGTCAATGAGGAGATGCTGGATGAAAACCTCCCTGTCCAGGAGAAAGAAGAGGATGTAGAGATAAACACAAGCTCACACACAGAGGGGGACCAGGAGAGGGAAGAAGACCAGGAGGTACATGCAGGGACTAACGGTACCACAGCTGAGGCTGGACCTCAGTCAGATGAAAAAGAGGACGATGAGGATTTGAGGAACGAAACACCAGAAGAGTCAGCTTCACAAACAACTGATGTTAGCACCTCTGATGCACTTACAATCACGTCCCCAGGTGAGAAGCCTCCAAGTGACACCTCAGGACCTTCAAATGCTGAGCAGAAAGGAGCCCAGCCTTCAGGTATTAACAGGAGTACTTCATCCAGGAGTCAGGAGAAGAGAGAGCAGAGGAGACGGCGAGGGCTTGAGCACAACCAGAGGGAAACTGAACGAGCCTCAAACACCAAGGATCAAACTTCCCAGACCAAAAGCAAAAACCAGGACTCATTAAAGCTAAAAGAGCGCGCAGATAGTAAAGAGCTGGACCAGTACACATTTGTTGCATGGAAAATGAAGGAGGACAAAGGCGGGAAGAAGGAAGCAAAAGCCTCTCCTGCTCCTGTTCGCCCGTCTACGTTATCTCTGCAGCCAGTTGACCCCTTGCCTGACAGAAATGGTGTAGGAGATGGTACTGGAGCTGTTAATTTGCAACGCCGTCCTGGGGCAATTAAGGAGAAGCCAGAGAAGTGGAGAGGAAGGAGGAGCGATGGAGAAATTTCAGAGAATGTTGGTCCTGCCCTGCCTCAAAACAAGGAGGATAAGAGGAAAAAAGCGCTGTATGTCTTATTTTCAGAAGAAAAAATCAGACAAAATTTAGACTTTTTTCAATGGCATGACCACAAAACTACAATCCATCCCAATATTGGTTAATTTATTCTCATTGATTATAGATATGTTTAATGCTTTCATAAGATAGGTGGTCACTGTCAATCTTGTAACTATAGTCTTTCCATAGTGTTTTTTTAAATGGGCAGGAAGAATATTTGCTGCTCTTCATCATTATGATGCCGGGTCCTAGTGAGCATAATATTGAATGAACAACAAACTTCAGCTTCACGACTGAGAGCAAATATGGTGAAAGATGACTGTCTAAATCAAAATGTCTTCTTTTTATATTAAGACCAAGCAAAAGAAATCCCAAAGGCCAAGTTCAATTTTAAAGGGGAAGAATTAGATTAAATTGTCAGTGAGAAATCTCGATTTCAAAGATTGTCCTGTCAGACATCCCCATTCCTTGTTTTTTACATTTGTCATTTCAGATATTAATGTCTCTTGTTATAAACAATTACATTTTGAGATACCGGTAACTACATTTCTTGATTTGAAAAAATCCTTTAATCCACCAAATTGTCCATTTCTAATAACCAAAACTTTCAGGCAAAGTCCTGCAGATTTTCTAAATTACACAAATATCCAAACACTCCCAACACATTTTTTGAAAGATTAATGCAAATATTATATATTTAAGCAAATATTCATTGCTAGAATATATGGGGGGGTTTTTGTCTCATTACTCATATATCTTTGCATCATTTTGTATTTACTCTTCTACAGGAGTGAAACAGCCTCCTCATCATTCGAAAGTTTGTCTCCAGGATCTGAGGGAGCTGGTGCTATCTCAGGCCGAGAGGTACTTTGAACCACTGATTTGTTTGTTTTAGAAGTTGTGTTTGTGTGTGTGTGTGTGTGTGTGTGTCTTTATGGTAGACAGTTTGTTGTTGTTCTGTGACTCCTTAATTGTTATGTAGCTTTTTTCAAACAAGGCAGCCTAGTCTGGTTCAGTTTGGATCAGTGTACAATGTTTTGCAGTTCCTCAGTCAAAAGTCAGAATAGGTACCATTATTGAAGACATGCACTGTCATACATGTTGGTACCGCTCTGTTGAGGTACCAAGCTCTCTGACTCTAAGGGTGGAGCTGGTGACACAGCATTGTACCAAGTAAAGGTATGGTTGGATGGCTCTGTAAACATATGTTTGATCAGGGCTTAAACTGTACCAAACCGTATTGAACCAAACCAGACTCCTTGATGAAAATGTATGAACAGTTGTTAACTGATTTCCTGCCTTGTAGCTGATTTCCCCGTCAGACAGCTTCAGTGACGGCTCCAAGGGAAGCTCCTTCAGGAGGAAACACCAGGATGTTTCTGTTCAAGACTCTGCTCACTCCATACCATCCACACCAGACAGGTACTGCACCAGTTTTTTTGGAGTGGTTGTGTTACAGGTCACAGAATAAAATAAACAGTTTTTCATAAAAATTTGTTTGAAAAGAAGATAATTGTGATGTCTCAGAGCAGAGTAACCCGTAGGCTGCTGTAGCATTAGAGAAGACAAGGCAAAGTGTTTCACAGTGAATCATCCTCAGTTTCTTCTTTACCCATCACACCGTCTGAGTCAGACTGTTTATAGGAAAACTGTGTGCCTTGTATAAGCAAACTGTCCTCGGCTTCGTGTGTGGTTTTGCACTTTCACAGACAAAAATTCCTCAAATTTAATACCAGAACACTTTACTTTTGGCTCAGTCCCTGGGTAACAGACGGACCAGACAGAGACGCTGTTCTGGACTAAAAACTTTGACATGCTGCAGTTAGATAACAGACTCAAAGACTTAGGATTTGACCCCATAGTTTGTAAAGTTTTAGTTTTTCCAGGTTGTTACCAAGAGACATTTAAGAGAATAAAACGAAGGAACATGGTCAGAAAAACACATGTATGATAAGAAGTGAATGAGCTGAGAGCTTTGGCATGAATCCTCCCAGAAAACACATTTTCTTTTGATTGGTGCATAAACCATGCAGTGAGTTATACAGCTGTTCTGCTGGAAGACTGGCTTGTGAATGTTCTGAGGATTTTGTGTGTTTCTGTGCCCTGCAGGTCCGGTGGGTTCTTCAGCAAGATTTTGAAAAAGCGACCGCACAGAGAGGCCCAGACTCCAGACAACGGAGAGCTGACATTTGCCCAAACTCTGAATGAGAGGTCGACAGCAGGAGAAGGTAAATAATAGAACATTTCGCTAGATTGCTTAGATCAAATTGTTTTCCAGTAATATGACTAAAACCTGGTCTGTATGTAACTGAAAAGGATTGGATCATGTTTTCTTTAAAGTTAAGACTTGTGTTGACGTGAATATTGAGGGCTAATGAGGTCTGCAGATCGGCTGTAGACCCCTGTAGTCCTCTATCATAACACCTCTTAAAGTAGACAAAGCAAAGAAAACACAGGTGGACTATCTCTGTTATTCTCAAGCCTTAACTTCTGCTGTTTGCTTCCTAAGAAAATACTGACCTGTGAGGACCATGCTGTGTTTTGAGAGTAAATTTTATCTTTGTTTTACTTCCTTTGTGGGACTAAAGAAAACTTAACACTACTTTAAAGGGTTTGAGTTCAGAAGAATAATTTCTCCTCTTCTGTTTTATGATGATTTAATGTGGATTAAATCATTCTCTCTCCATTTCAGCCCAAGCGTCAGGTCAGCCACACAGTGAGCGAGGTGGAAAATCTTTGGGCCGCAACCCCACCATAAAGATCAGTCGAGCCACACGAGTATCTGAGCAGTGGAACGCTTCGCTGGATCGGGAAATCACCAACGCAAACGAGCTAAGGCACCTTGATGAGTTTTTGGGCAACCAGGTGAGTAAAATGGACAGAGTGGAGCTTTTTATCACCTTTTTTTTAAATTATATGTTTTATGGTTGGAAGTTGGAAGGTTTATGTAAGGGTAGGAATAAATATCACAGCTTTATATGATTGTCCTGGTATGATTGATAACATTTTCGTATCCCTGTGCCAAAAATGTCTATTTGTTCTAAAGAATAGAGCAATTGAAGATTTCCCTGCAAATTTTATTCAGGTGTTCAAACCCTTGCAGCTTCAGGCCACTTTTTGCTCCTTCAATCTGCCTGGATTTTTATTGTAATAATACAAGTAAAAACTCAACCCTTTCAAGTGAAATCAAGTTTACAAGGACTTCATTTTTTTCAGGACAACCTGGGCTATCAGTATATTTATAATGTAATGATATTAGTGTGGGGCATCATAAGTTGTATGACTCTAGAAACGCATATTTTTTGAAGTAGTATATGAAATTAAAGTATGGGCACCACGGCTTAGTCTGGTAGTGTGTTGTACATCAATTTGAAAGTTGAAGGTTTCAGCCCACGTCTGGCTGTCACATGTCAGTGTGTCCTTGGGCAAGTCATCAAATCTGAAGTTGGTCCCACTACTGGGGCAGTGGCATGTAAATGGTCATGAAAGGGCGAGTGTGTGTTAGCTAATATTGATGGACAACTTCCATAGAATCTCAGATCCATCAGTGAGTGAAAGTGAAGCAAAGAGATTTGAATGTGTAGATGTGGCCTGTGGTGTGAAAGCGCTTGAAGTAGTCAGAAAGACCAGAAAAGCACTATATGAGCTCAAGTCCATTTACTCGATACCAAGTAGAGTCTCAAGTAACCCTGCGATTTCCCTTTTCTTTCTTTTACAGGTGAATGATTTCCGCTCCAGAGGGAGGTCACTGTCAGACACAGAGGCCATCTTTGTAACTGCTACCATGCAGTTCAGAGAGACTATCAAAGCCATGTACTATCTCCCAGTGAGTCTGTTAGCTCCCATATAACACACCTCACCTGTACATCTCAGAGTCCCCCCCCAGTGCTCTAATACTCCTCTGATTCCCATCAGAAACTCACCACCGGTTACAAAGGTCTGATGACGTGCTACCAGGCCAAAGTGATCCACCTGGCAGGAGAACAGCGGAAAGAAGAAGTCCAACTCGTGGTCAACCTCTTCCAGTCGGTGCTTGATGGTTTCATCAGAGGAGAAATGAAGAAGGAGGAGGCTGAGCCTGCAAAGGTAGGCATTTTTTTTATTTTGTTTTGTATAGTTGAAAACAATGTGATGAACAAATGCTGATGCTATCTTTTTGTTTTCCAGCCTGCCAAAGCCAGGAAGAAGAGAAGGAAAAAGGATAAAAGCGTAAGTGTGCTAAGCTGGAAATTTCTCCTTTTTTTGCAGTTTCTTCTTTAAATACAGATTTCTAGTCAAGTTTATGATAAGCTATGATTGGATTTTTTTAATTAGTTTTTAATGCTGCTTTGTTAGTGCAGTTATAAAATACTTACTTTTAGCTGAGTTTTTATTATTTCAGAGTATTTTTTTTTTAGGGTGGGCATATCTTTCTGGGATGTAAACATCATATCGTTTAAAAATATTTTATCAAATACTGTTACTTTTATTTGTTAATGTTTGATATTTTGATACAGCTCAATTGCTAAATTACCTTTGTGCAAAGTTTAAACTAATAAAATCAGACCATTTAAATATGTAAAAGAGCAAAATGAAGTAAACCTGTCTGCTATTTGGTTAAATTTAGTCAGTTTTGTAAGAAGTAGGATACAATTTCTGTTATTTCATATGTTTTGTAAATACTGTTCTTGCTTTTATTTTACTTTGAGTTAAGGAGAACGATTTTAAATTTAATTTTTTGTAATTTTTTATTGTTTTAATCAATGATAAAAACCTTGTTTTAATTGACTGCCTGTCTCATTAGATGGAGAGCCCCCTGGACCATAATTTTATCAACTATCAGGTCAACATTATGCAGTCATGTGACCAGTGTAGTTCTTACATCTGGGGCATGGAGAAGGCCTGCATGTGCAGCTGTGAGTCTCTATTTGATTATTCACTCATCCTGTATATTAACACCACAAAGACATATAACATATTAAAACGTACGACAGTAGTTAAGATGTTAATTGATATTTTATTTTAATCTTACAGATTGTAAGATGGTGTGCCACAAGAAGTGCCTCGGCAAAATTGTCACTGATTGCACCACCTTCTGTGCCAAAAAGGTAAAGTCTGAATACGACAGAGTAACGGGTCTTGATTAATGATGCTCAGGAGCTCAGAGATGGGCAGGGTCTGAAACAGACTTCTTGCCCTGCTTTATTCTTTCTTCTGTTCCGCTTAAACTTCATCATATTTAAAGTCTGCAACAAAGTTCTTGAATTTTTCCATCTTCATTCTAAGATGGAAAACAACTTTATTAGAGTCTAATAACATTGTTTCCTGAAAGAAAGGTTTTGCCAGAGCTCTTTTGATTTCTTCAAGACCCTCTCATTCTCATTCTCTTGCACCTTGAGAGATGCTGAAACTGTTGTTCCAGAAATCTGACTTTTTTCTAGGATAGACAACTTTGTGTTAAAGTAAAAGCCACACTGTTTAAGTTGCAAATTAAGGTTTTTCAACGATTTTTGAAATATAGCTTTAACCTGTTGATAAGGCCATACATCTTAAATGCTTTTCAAAATAGAAATAGCAGGGTTTATTTTATAAGCTGTTGAGAAATGATGACCTGGGCAGATTACATAACCAACCCATGAAGTGTGATGCATGAGCTTTTAAAACTTCTAAGCTAAACTGAGCCAAGAGCTGTGGTCATGAAGAGGTTATAGATGCAGGATATGAAAAAGCTTCTTAATGTGTCAGCGCTTTACCACAAGTATTAAAGACACACTAAGTTCTAAGTAGTCTTTGTTATCTCAAATTTTACAATAAACATAAAAACAGATCCCTTTTCAAATCACTAAAAGAAAAAAAAGTATGACTTACAAAGCGGAAAACTGATCATGTAGTTTTGTCTACGTGGTTAACATTCTGAAGTACTAACCAATTTTCCTGCTTCTCTTTATTGTAGAGCAAAATCTTAGATAATGTTTTACTGTTGTTTAAATATAAGATATAAAGAACATTATCCTTTATCTTTGTCCAATAATATCAGTGCATCAGTGATACTAAATGCATTCTATTGTATCTAAATATACATGAATTTCCTGTTTTTAATCTAAATTTAAACATGCTGATTACCATCCATCATACAAAGCAAACATTCATGACTGATGCATATATTTTGTTACCTTAAAACATAAACACGACTTTCACAAATGCATTTACCACTCACCTTTTTTACAAGCTGATGATAAACATACACTTTATTATGTATGCTTGTGCAGTTTTTTTGAGACTTGTTGCTGAGTGTTGTCTTTATAAACCTGCAGAGTGATGAGGAGTCTGGAGGTCAGCACTTTGGCGTGCGTGTGTGTCACCTTGTGAGCGATAAGAATCCAGTGCCGATGGTGCTGGAGATGATGCTAGAGCACGTGGAGATGCAGGGTCTCTACACCGAGGGTATCTACCGCAAGTCTGGATCTGCAAACCGCATCAAGGAGCTGCACCAGAGACTTGAGACCGGTTAGGAAGCTTCTTTATTGTAATAATTCAGACTTCATGCTAAAATAACATTGCTATGACATTTTATCTGTTGTTGTGCTGATTTGTTTAGACCCCCACCTGGTCTGTCTGGAGGATTATCCCATCCACACAGTGACTGGTCTGGTAAAACAGTGGCTGAGGGAGCTGCCGGATCCGCTCATGACCTTCACTCACTATAATGACTTCCTGCATGCAGTGGGTGAGGAGAGCTTCCCCACCAGAGGGCAGCATTTACTAAATGCAGTTTGTGTGCTGGCCTCATGTAGAGAGTTTTTTATTTAAGACTTTAAATGAAATGTTGATACATGAGAAGGAGAATATGAATGATTATTGATTTAGAGGCAGGGTTCCCACACGTCCTGGAAAACATGGAAAACCTGGGAAATGATTGACCAATTTTCCAGTCATGGAAAACATGGAAAATGAGGAAAAAAGCAAGATGACTTGGAAAAGCTTGAATTATCCTGGAAAATTAGCCATCTTCCCTTTACGTTGTTGGTGAACAAAAATCAAACATAGGAAATGAAGTAAAAATGTACTTGGTAAGTAATGCACGCTTAGCCCTACAATATGAGTAGATACAATAATGCAAGTTAAGGAATAAAATATTAAAACTCAAAACAATGTTGACAAAAAGAAATAATAAAAAATAATGAATAATAAATAATAAAACTTCCTTGAAAAGTCCTGGAAAATGATTTCTAGAAAAGAGTGGGAACCCTGAGAAGAAACTTAAGCATCTAAAGATGTTGTGCTGGTAGTATTTCATATTTATTTTGGAGATTAATCATGTGTTTTATTTTCTATGTAGAACTGCCAGAGAAGCAGGAGCAGCTTCATGCCGTATACAAAGTGCTGGAGGAGCTTCCTCCAGCAAACTTCACCACGTTGGAGAGACTCGTCTTTCACCTTGTCAGGTAAAAAATATATTTCTCTAGTCGTGCTTTTTTTATGCAATTCAATTTTCTAAAAAATGGGACATTATGTAAACCATTGACAAACAGAAAGTGATTGTTTTGGAAACAATAAAACAGCAAATGTAAATGAAAATACATCAAAACAACATATCAGATGTTGAAAATAAGAAATTGTTATTGCTTTTGAAAAACTATGTGCCCATCTGAATTTGATGCCAGCACTGTTTAAAGAATGGGACAGGGCTATGTTTAATCCATGTAGAGGTAAGGCCTTAAATTGGAAATGAGTTTGTATTTAGAAAATATCCTGGCTGAAATCTGTAAGGGCGTTGTAGTCCTCACTTTGTTCTCAGTCATTTTTGTTCTATGACTTCATGCAACCGGTTTTCTGTTGATTAGGTATGCATGATATTATTAGTACAATATCGGTACCTACAGATATTGGCCTAAAAAATTTAATATCAGTATTGGCCTATATTGAAATTTGTGCTGATATTACAGAGAAATCAGCCTTACATATTGGTCATGTATTTCTCTCATATTGGCTGTACTGTCAGCAAAATGCACCAATGTACCACAATGCTTCACCTTATCGTCCCTGCATGGTTACATTTAATATCAAGAGTTACAGATTTTCCAGAGTTTTGTGTTTTCTTCTTTTTTTACACAGAGAGACTGTCATAACTCAATTTTTTTGTAAAGTAAAGACTTTGTGCTCTTGAAGGAAAATATTAGTATCTTTGATGACTGGTGAAGAAATATTGGCATATCTGATATGGACAAAAATCCAAACTTGTGCATCCCTAATGTAGATCCTTAAACGTCTTTAATAGTTTTGCTTTACGTTTTTTTGTTTGTTTGTTTAAGTCATATAATGTCTGAAGAAGTATTGTTTTTACTTTTGAGAGTTTTGAATTAAGGACTGCACTTTAACAGAGGTATTTTGAAAATACTTGGTCAAATCTATTCCATCTAGTAAGAGTCAAGGATATTTTTCTAATTTTTTTGTTTGTTTTGTATGTTTGTTTGTTTATTTACGTGGGTGTTTTTTAATAAGTTTGCTTGTTTTGTAACACTTAAGCATTTACAGCAGCATTTATTGCAGTGTTTTATGTACGCCTTCTCAAAATATTAACAGAAAAGAGGTTGGGAAAATTTCTGATTGAGAAAAGTTGGCAAAGTTTGTACAATGAGAATTGACGCTATGGATTCCAAAAAGAGGTATAACTTGTCTTCTCTGGGTCCTAGAAAGTTAAAAACTTATTTCAAAAGTGTGCAGAAACCCTGATACAGGTGTATTGCGTTTATCTTTGCTGATACATTCTAACGTCCATCACATTTTAGAGTAGCTTGAATACATGCTAACATCTGAACTCTCTTGCAGGGTGTGTAAAGAAGAGGCTCACAACCGTATGTCGCCAAACTCTCTTGCCATAGTGTTTGCACCGTGTGTCCTGCGCTGCCCGGACAGCGCCGACCCATTGCTCAGCATGAAGGATGTTGCCAAGACAACCACGTAAGACCAACGATTTTCAAGACAATAGCAATTATATCAGTGCATCCTTTACTAATGGTGCATTTTAAATTTAAAATGTATCACAAACTCCACTGCCCTCGTAGGTGTGTAGAAATGATCATCAATGAGCAGATCAGACGCTACAATGAGAAGATGGAGGAGATTGAGCAGCTGGAGTACGCCGAGGCACTGGCTGTAAACCAGCTCAAGCTCAAGAGACAGAACACGGTAAGAAAAGACTGCAGGCTCAGTCTGGATATCTCCTTAGCTCAGCTTCGTACCATGATAAGGTCTGATCCTTTAGAAGTCACTTTTAACAATACTTTTTATATTTCACACTAAAGAAGGATTCATCTGGAAGAACTGTATCATTTAGTTGCTGCAGTGTCAGATGCTGTTGTTCTCAGGTTACATTGGTAACATGGCCAATCTTCCCTCCTTCCTTTAGCACTTCTGGCACTTACCTCTCAGGTTCTCAGCTCCTTACAAAGGAGTGGTGGTATGTATCGTCCAGTCCTCACAGTACAGTAGTTCTGGTAGTGGTAGTATGAAGTAGAGTGCCATGTAGAGTCACCTGTGCATGGCATGTTAGATTTGGCTGGTGCTCCTTCTCTTTTTTCACTCTGCTCCCAGATCCCTCTTACTCTTCTTTACTAACTGGTTGTAGTTTGCATGTTGTTTGCTGTGCTGTTATTCTTGTTCTCTTTATGAGAGGACAAGATGGTTAAGCTGGTGTCATAATAATATATATATATATTTTTTTTTTTATTGTTTTTATTTTTTTGTTTTTGTTTTTGTTTTTGCAAAAGTCTGAGTTGTCAAGTTTGACAGTTCTGCTTTTGTCTTGTTCATGGATTGTGGTGGTGTTTGTTTAACTTCTGTCACAACACAGAACAGTTTGCAACTGCTATCCTTTAACTATCAATAGATTTTGGAAACTGTGGATATTTTTGGATGGGAGTTAAGTTTTACTTTGGATGGAGGTTTACTTTGTTTCAGACGGGTTGCAGGAATGATGTGCAGATGCATGAGTGCCACAGGCTCCATCTGGCCCCTCCTCTTTTTCTCACTAACAAAATCTGAAATCTAGATTTTGGATAACTGGAATGTTTTTGATTTAGTTTTAAATGATGTACTTTTTCACCTTAAGTTTGTTCAATTAGTGTGATACTCTGTTTTCCTCAGGTGCATGAGAAGACCAGTTCAGATCTCAGCGTGGTCCCTGAAAATGAGCCGCTGGACTCAGACACAGAGGCCGAGAAGAACTTGGTGGAGAGAATCAAGTCTATCAAACAGGAGAAGTAAGCAGTATTTCAAAATGTACCTCTCTGTTCACCATTAAGCCAGGCATACACTGTGCAATTTGATCCAACGGTATTTCAGCCATGGTGTAGTGTTGACTCTAATCCTGCACAGCAGCTGGATCCAGTGGGTTCAGTGTCTGCAGTCGGTCAGATCCATCTTGCCAAGCTCCAGTCTACGAGGACTGTGCTCTGCAGGAAGTGGCATGGCCCGTTTTTAAATTTTATTGAAAAAATTTAAAAATGGGAAGTATTTCTCGATAGAAGTAATGTTTGCTCTCCACTTCCGTCTTGTTTTGGAAAGAATTTGTTCAACGAGGTGGCTCACATTTTGTACTTTGCACCACGGTAGCAGCACCTGCCTACTACATGATCTGATTGTCCTGTAATGAATGTGATTAACGGAACAATCATCCAATCACCTATCGGATATGAAAGGTTCTGCCCTAACTGAACACTTTCTTTGGGCTTTTGCCCAGATGGACTAGTGAAAAATACTCTGTAAAGTATCCAGTATATTGAACAGTCTGTCTGAACTTCGGCTGCCACATGTCACTTGTATTGTAAGCATGAAAATGTTTCCTGTCCCTATGCGCGCTCTGATGACTGTGTCTCCTTTACTTAATCACCATTAAGTGCCCTGGCTTGTCAAGTTTTAGAATAATACTGATCTCACTTTTACAAATCAGAAATTTAACACATCATATAAAGTGTAGATTAACACTTTTCCACAGTACAAAAAGACTTTGTTTCCCTCTTCTTAAGACTAAGTGTTTAGGAGGTAAATAATGATAACAAACCACAATGCTTTTCTCATAGCAGTAGAAAGGAGACCTACATTAATGTTTCCGAGCAGCAGAAAAGCTTCTGAGCGGATCATGATGGACTGAAGTAATAAAGTGATATGAAACTTGGATAATAAAATCTGATGTCCCTGTACAGCTCTGGGGATGAACAGTGAAATAAAAGATCTGCACTGTAGACATGCCTTTTTGAGAAAACTGAAAAAAGATCAGCGTTATTAAATCACAACACCTTGTTTATGCAATCCCTGTCTCCTCACTCCTCTGGCAAGTCATACCTCCCAATCATGTCATACTCGGCGTGTGAAGATGTAGCCCATACATTAGGAACTCTGTCTGACTTCAAACTGTCACTGGAGAAGGCTATGAAAATGTCTGCAAGCTGGAAAAGGAGGCCCCTTTTGTTAAAAAAAAGTAAGCTGTTCATTGTCTTTGAAGTAACAGATTATAGTTTCATCTCTGATCTAACAATCCAGTAACTTTACAGGTAAAGAGCATTTACCCATTTCTTTGGTCCAGGATTTTGTTTCCTCTTCCTGTCTTGTTCAATTCTTAGATAGCTGTGTCAGCAGTCAGAGTATTTTCTGCTTGATGTGCACCTACAAAGATTCTTTGGTAGATTCAGACCTTGGTCACTTGGGAGAGTTGCTGTGATACAAGTTTGTTTGAATATGCAGAAATACAGCAATCAATCCCTGTTTCATGACAAACAACCACCTAAAAAAGGCGGTCTTGGCTTGCATCCAGTCGACACCCAGAGCAGTGAGGACGCCATCAACCCAGCAACCAACACAGAGTGACGAGCTAACTCATCACACAGCTGAAGTAGCATAAGCAGCAGCAGTAGTAGCAATAATAATTGCAATTCAGCTACCTGGCAGCCACAAAGTTCAACTTCATAATAATGTTTTGGATCTGACAGAATCGCTGTGTGTGCAGGCACAGCATTACATTACTCACTGTTTCTACAGCAGATCATCACAGGACTCAACATGGACTAAGGCAAAACCCCATTTAGATTCCCAGAATTAAGTTCAGCCCGTCCAAGCAGGAGAATTTATCCATTTAAAGCTGCTGTATATTTTCTGCATCCCTGTTGGATGTGAGGCTAACCCTGCCTTTTTGTTTGATCTAGCCTGCTTCAGAGTTCTGCTATGTGAGCATGAAATGATCCGAAGGAAATTTGCAAATTTGAAGTGTTTTTCAACTCAAAGAAACTGAGCTCTATGTGTCTGACACTTTCCATTCTTTCCTCCCTGCAGAGAGGATCTGGCCTGCAGACTACCTGAGATGGAGCAGCCCGGCTCTGATCAGGAGAACTTGGACTCTGAAGCCTCGCTGAGCTCTGAGAGTCTGCTGGATGAGCAGCAGCGTTCCTCTGCGCACAGCTCAGAGCCTGAAGGTCAGTGTAAGAGTACAGTTCTGCCTGTCCTTTTTTCAGCCTTTTCTCTCACTCACCTGTGGGATTCTGACCAGACCACGGGCCCGCCGCTGGCTTTGGCCCTTCCTGTCTTTTGTGGTGCAGGTCTGGACCAGTGATGGTGATGGGAGCGGTGACGTCTGCTCTTTAACAAAGCAGGTCGGAGGAACAGCAACCCTGTATTTGTGTGTTTTTTTGTGTTTGTATGTTAGTGTGCATGTGTCAGCACACCTGTAAATGCATGTATGAAACAGAAGCATGCTGTAATTTTTCACAATTAAATTAAAGTCCCAGTGAGGTTTTTTGATGCTTATTAAACTTAAGATTATGGTCTAAGAATTCAATATTAACTTGCTGCTTATTAGCACACAGGTCACTTATTATTCTTAGATATTAGTCTGAGTTAGCTTGGCTTATTAGTATCTTTTTCTACATGACCATATTCTAAAGCTCGTGGATCGTCAGTTAGGAGTTTTCCCTTAATACACGACAAAAAATGCTCATCAATAGTAAGTAGGGGAGAGAACATTAATTGTGAACTCAATGTTATATATGTCTCCTTCTCACTTCTTCCCTTTGATAGATACGGTATAGTTTCATGAAACAAATCACAAACTCTTGGCTGCTGTTGCAATGATGAAAACATTATGCAGTTGTTTTTCTGACAGTGTGCCTGTATGATACCACAGGATATACTTATTTTGATATGCCCAGTTAATTTCTAGCATTGTAATCAATGTTTACAGTAATCTTGACCTTGAAAGAACAGATGCTGGCCTTAAAGAGCCAATATTCTGCTTTTTCAAATTGTATATGCCCCTTCATGTGTTTCATGTGCCTCCTCTGTGGGATAAAGTACTTATGTGCAAAAAATGTGCATGTTAGACAAAAAGTCCGCGGCATCAGGACTCCTCCCTCTCCTCATCTTTGCAGTGCCAGAAGCCGCATAAAACAGCTCATATTCCCTCCGCCCCCACAAACAGACCAACATTTGTGACATCTTACCATTGTTTTTTCTGATTTTAAAGCCCATTTGCTTACAGTGGCAGTCCCAAGGCATGGCAGAGACTGAAAAATGAGGGCAAAGTTGCTGACAACATGGTGCTAAACTGAACAATCACCACAAAGTACACCAGTCCACCAGTAAAAACAGTGCAAGCCCCATTTTGTACTTAGTCTCAGATGTACAACACTTCAAACAGAAGGGTCTGCTTAATTCAATTGTAACAGGGAAGAGAGCTCTAAGAGGCAGGAGCTCAAACAGAATGTCTCAAACAGAGTGAGAATAGGGGAGGCTCAGGATTACTCAATTTGTGAAAACTAGGAGAACATTAGTGATATGAAAAATACTCAGGCAGTCATAAAAAATAAAAACATAAACCTGAGTTAAGGTGAAATATTTGCTCTTTAATGGTGCATTTATAAGATTGTTTTGTTACAGTGAAGTTCCTATTTTAACCAATTTTGACACATATTACTTTCCTAAATAATGACTGTAAATACCTCAGAATGACAAACACCCAGCCCAGACCCTGAAATATGAGAAGAAATGACCATTATGGTGATTTTGTTGTCAGTCCATCACCATGTAAGTGGCAAAAGTAAATTTCTGACTTCATTTATGGAGAGGTCAAGTCCATGCTTAGTTTCCCCAGCCAGTGCTGACCTGTTGAGCAGGAAGGTCACTGTCCAGCAGTATGAAAGTACATGATGAGCATGTATTTGCTTGAGGCCCATGCCTTGCTCTTTGGTGATGCCATCGTACCTTTGTCTCTGCCACATCGTCTAAAGAAATATTATTTTCCCTTGGAATGGTTGCTGATCACACATATGAATGGATGTTTTAAAGTCTCTTACTAAGTTATCCATTTGTGTTATCTAATCAAAGTCACCCTCTTTCATCACTATTTATAGTGAAATCGGTATCAGTGGAAGTGATTTGGGCTCAAGTGTCTTGCGCAAGGACACATCAGTGTGTTACTGTAGGAGCTGGGCTAAAACCTTTGACCCTCTGATTAAAAATTGAAGAACTCTCTAAACTGGGCTGTGAGTGGTGGCCTCTGTGCTTTGTCTGTGAATCAGGCAGTTTACTCTTTAAAACACTATTTTCTTGTTTCTCCAGACCAGTTGTCCTGTCTGTGTGAACAGTGGGCACGCTCACTTTTATCTAAACACTTGAGCTGATGTGTGGCCAACTTCCAGTCAGCTGCTCGCTTGTGAGGGCGATGTGAAGTGGCACAGGCGCGTTGGCTAAAACTAAGTATAGACCGGACTAATCTAGCACGAAGTTTAACAGCTTCTCCACACATTGATTAAATATCTCATGTAGGGATGGGAATCGAAAACCAATTGCACTTGTGAATTGAAAACAACTTACTCAAAGAATCCCTATCGTTAGTCTTTATGTTTTATGATGCCCCTATCAATTTCTCCTGTTTTGGTCTGCATGCCTTGCAAAGCATGGAGGTCACACTTTCATCAGGAGCAGTCAGCAGAAAAGATACGAAAGAAGTGAGAGATGTGGTCATGCTAGACTGGAAACAGTAGTGGTCAAAATGTGTCTTGATTTTTCATCAAATCCCACTGCACCAGCATCTGTCAGCAGCTTGCAGAGGCATTCGTCTGTGCAGCACAGCATTGAATGTCAGGAGTGACGTGTGTTTGGAATTGTTGACAATAAAAACCTGTTTGGTCCTAATTTTTGTTCCTCACAGCGTATCCACTGAAATTGATAAGAGAATGGTTGAAGAATTGGATTGATAAGCAGAACTGATAATGGCATTTGTATCTATTAGATGTTATTAATTCCCGTCCCTAATCTCATGTACAGGAGCTCAGGAGTTCTTGACTGGACATGCGATCACAATGTGGTTATTCTTTAGTTAACTATCAAAAGTTGGAAATTAAATGTATCGATAGCCTAAATTTAAACACATCATCTACTCACTTTTGTTGTGACAATCGTTTTACCAAGCCAGCAAACTCATCATAATGTTACCAACTGGACCTTAAACGCACAATGTTCTGTTCTCACCTTGTTAATTTAGTCATAACTGTCCTGCCTATCTCAGTGCATAATAGAAAGGTATAAAGGAAAAGCTCTGTTAACGGCTTACCAGCTTCAGATTGTGGTCATGTTGAGTTAGGTGCTCATAAATTTTAAGTAATGACTAATAAGCAGCGTTAGTAATAGTGAATATATAGACCATAAACTAAAGTGTTAACTATTAAAACCAGTGACTCCCTATGACTGGGTAAGTCAAGTTAAAATATATATATATTTTTTTTCCTTTATTAAATATTGTTGTCTGAATCTGCATGCTGCAAGGGTCAGGGGTCCTGTTTTTTATTTTCCTTGTCAAAGATTCATGATGATTGCTACATTTTACATAAATACACTCAAATTCATGAGAGAAATGCACCTTTTATCTCAGGGTGATCCCCAAAAAGTCCTCACTGGAGCTTTAAAGTAACAATACGTAACTTTTCCACCTTATCATGCTCAGACACTCTTTCTTTTTAGCTTCATCCATCGCCATCCTTCTTTTCCTAGCCTTAGCCAATGAATCAGACAGTAGCAAGATGCCTATCTTTTTAGCTAAAGGCTGGTGTGTTGACAAGTGCTATATAGCCATGCACACATCAGCTGAGAGAATTATAGCTCCCAAAGTTACACTGTGCTGAAAGCAGGTGACTGGAGCTCTCTGTTAGAGTGGAATAGATCCCATCATCCATGTTGGCAAGTAATTCACTGTGAGATCAACACTGAAACTACATTAAGGTGGAAAAGTTACATGTTACTGTTGTAATGAAAGAATTGACGTTGCATTTGTTTTATCAAATTTTGAACTAATTGTGGTTTCACTGAGCAGAGGTTTTGTAGATAACATGGTTGCATGATCTTCCATTGGTCACCACCCTCTCAGAGGCTGTAAAGAAACCTTACCCGTCTCCTTCAAATCTTTCTCTCTGTCTTTTTTCCAGGTCGAGTCGGCCCCCAGCTGAGAAGATCCAGGCCATCTTGTCCACCCAAACCGCCAGACCTGGCCCAGCGTCACAAAGTCCTTGGTGGACGCACCTCTCTGCCGATCCTCACCCCATCTAGCTCGTCCTCCTCCCTGCTCAGTTGCACTTCTTCCACCTCAGAATCCTCAAATGCCTCCTTCAGACACCCGCTGCAACGCCGCAACCCCATCATCCCAGACACAGTTAAACTCCCCCACGGTGTTCACTCTCAGTCAAAATCAGCTCACACTTCTGGAAATCGGGTTTCGCAGTACTTGGTGAAGAGGAGAGAGCAGCCAGGTCGCCGCAAAGACAGCACCCAGTCCCTCTACATTGACAGCGCGGAGAGCGACCTGCTGTTGCATTTTTCCTCCTGCCCTCCCTCTGCTTCCACTTCCTACTCCTCCATCGCTCATGTGACACCCACTCCTCAGCACCAGCACCATGACACAGAGGCCTCAAAGGACCAGAGACGTTTTTCTGACCCAGACATACCTTACATGGACGATGACGCCTGACCAGGGAAATAATAAGGATGTCTGAGGTCTTGTTGTCTTTGATTGCCAAATCAAGTGGACACATTATTGCCCAGCACCTTTTCTAACATTTTAACATGTTACAATTCATGTTAACACAGAATCATGTTTCCTGTCTCCTCTTAATGATGGACTCTCTCTCCTTTTGCTAATTCATGGAAAACATTGCAGGTTTTCGGCCGCACTTTGCATTTAGTAGTCTCCTAATGAGCAAAAACTGCTCCCTGAAAAGTTAGTTAGTGCCTTAGTTAATGTACAGTAAGTTTAAGAAGTTAATCTCTTCTGTAATGTTATGGACGGTTCTCACAGAGGGATCAAGAGAGGGCACTTTTTTCTCACTTTTTGCGTTTATTGTACTGCACAAGGACCTGTACAAGCACACTGACAGTTGTGTATGTGCCTCAAATGGACAACAGCTTCTTTAACTCCTCACCAGCCACACAGCAAGCCCCACATAGGAAACATTTCTAACACCATAAAGGGAAATGGGAGCAGCACATGCCACTTTTATTCCTCTAAGATGTAATAACATTCATACCACAGCCATACCACAATGTCTCTAAAATCTCTCAAGTCCTTGAACTTACCCTGCCCTTTTTTTTCTAAGATGGACTCAGCTTCACTCAGCTGTTACTCACCTGACATTCAGAGTCCCAGAATGAGCAGGTCCTGCTGGAGCACGGCTTTTGACCCATTTTGTATGAAATGTAATACTAATGTTCCTCTCAGACTGCTGTTGAATGATGTCTGTTAGTTTGTCTGGATCATGACCAAGATGTTCTGATGTGTAAAGTGTAGACAGAGAGTGAATGTTTGAGACTGAATGATGTGGACTGTAACAGTTATTAGTATTAACATTACAATACAGAACGTGATGCTTGTAACGTGTTCTGCTTTGTGTTTTGTTCAAGCGTAGACCGAATCATTCAGTAATCAAACAAATAATCTCTTTTTCATGGAGAAGATCATGAAGGAAAAGGAGAATTTAGTTCATTCCTGGCTGTTGGCAACCTCTTTGTGCTGAATATTTTGGAAAAAGAAAATGATGGATGTTTGAGTTTTCCAACACCAAAAAACTTACGTCACATGTTTAATCAGAAGGGACTTAAACAGGTAGAGCTTAAGCACTTGGAAAACAATCACATCCTCCACCCTGACACCTATCAGGGAGTTTTACTAATTAGATTGCAGTGTCGGATAAAGACGACTGTAAGCTATTTTTACAGTAAAAAACAAAACTTAAACAGATAGAGTGCTGTGCATAAGTTTTAGGAAGGTGTGAAAATGAAGTAAAGGAAGAGTGCTTTAGATGTTTTATTTGTCTATTCTGTCAATTTACAAATTGCAAAGTCAGCAAAAAGAAAAATCTAAAACAAATCAGTATCTGCTGTGCCCACCTTTAGTCTTCAAACTAGCATCAGTTCGTACAACTACATCTGCAAATACTCAGGGATTTTGAATGATCCTAGTCAGGTAGATGATTCAACAGTGACAACAAACAGGTGTTAATGATCATCATTTTCATTTACAGGTTGAAACAGTCATTAACTGAAACAGTAAGAGCTGTGAAGGAGGCTCAAAAGTGAGTAAAGAACAGCCAAACTCTTCTACAAAGGGGAGAATGTTTGATTAATTTCAAAGGTTATACACCATGGAGAGACTGAGCAAAGCAACAAGACTCGAGGTGGTTATTCTGCATCCACATGGTCCCTTCTAAGCAAAATTGAGGTTTTGAGATGTGCTGTTCAAGCTCTTTTGAAGAAGCCCAAAGAAACCGACAACATCAAGGAAACAGTGGTTGGTCAAGGAAGCTTTTTGCAGCAGATGAAGGACACATCATGCAAAATTGAAGGCAGTGTCATCAGCTCAGAACTGGCAGAAACCAGTGTGACCCAGGTACACCCGTCTACGATCAGAATGAGTCTGACCAGAAGTGGTCCTGATGAGAGAGTTGCAGCCACAAAGCCTTACACCTGACATGGAAACAAGGCCAGAATTCAACAACAACAGAATGAAAGCTGGACAAATACATTTTTGGAGGTCTAAGGACAACGGAGGTCATGGTTACCTTCTGCTTGTGAAAGCAATATTAGGGATGAACTGAATAAGATGTTAGATGAAGGTCAAACATCCTTTGGCCCAATGATGATGATCCAGAATACTTTATTAGGTCTGGGTTTTATTAGGTCTGATTTGTCACAGCAGTCCACTCTGATATATGAGGAACCAATTAGGTTTTAAGGAGCACAAGGCCAGAAATGTATGGACCTCATAACCATCCCTTAATTGAAAACTCAATATCTTAAGATAGAAGTCTTTAAGAGGTTTTTGTCAGATTTGGCACAAATTTCCCCTCTAATTCAGCCATGAAACTATTACACTTTTTAGTTACAATGTTAGAGCCCAAAGTCATTGGGTCTCATGTCCTTCTATCTTTCATAAGAGATTCCCACTTATCACACATAAAAAAACACGCCCAGGCCCTTCATCTTGTTCCACCACTGAGCTATTGCGGTCCTATAGTCCTATGCCTCTAAGAGACAAAGAAAACATTGGTAGTTCCAGTTTTACAAGATGCCTGCCCACTCAGAACCTTTCTAGGGTTTTTATAATAGAGTCTTCTTCAAGAGATCAATTAAAGTAGGACCAACAGACTTTCCTAACTAAATTTACTGTGGCCAAAAAGGCAAAAAAAAAAAAAAAAATTACTTAAAAAAGAATGTGAAACCTCAATTGAAACTGATTGAAAATCTTGTTTTGTAAAGTTCATTCTTACCCGTCACAACAAACACAACCATGAGAACTATAACCCTCACGTCGAGGGTTTCCAGGCATCCGCTGTGTGGCGTACTAGCATGTGGCTGCTTAACTAAGAAACAGAGTCAGTCCTGACCTGTTGCAGCGTCTCTTTGCAGCTGTGATGCAGTATCAACTTGACTACCTTGACCGCTTCACTCCAGCAAGTTCACTTAGTGAGTTAAATGGCAGTTCATTAAGTTTAAAACAGAAACAGTTGACAAAACTGAACATTAACTTAAGAAGAAAATGGGGGTAGCATTTTGCTCTAATAATTCTCCATGACGTAGTTTTGAGTCCATCTCCCCTCCCTGCACACCTGTTGCACTCAATCAAGGCACCAACTCCCCTCCTCTCATCAGAATCCACTGACTCTGCCTCTGTCAGGTTTCCACTTCTGCTCATGCAGTCACTGAACTCCACCCTCAGCTGTTATGGTGAGTTAAATCATGTCAGGGTTTCTGTCTGATGGTTTGCAGAGATCTGAAATAAACAGAGAACTGAACATCTTCCTCTAATCAAATGATGTTTTGTACATCTCCAAAGAAGCTTGTTTTTCACAGTCCACTATCTCTTCTCTCTTTCCAGAGTAGAGGAGGATGTTTTCTAACTTGTCTTCAGGGAGTGAGATCCTGGAAATGAAATCATAATCCAATCAATATCCATTAGTCCAAATGCACTAATGAAGAAATCACTCTTAATTTCAGCTGAAAGGTTGTGGTAACATGCAGCTGTATGAGGCGAGGAGACTGATAAAATGATTGTTGAGAGGATATGGTGAATCTCACACAGTACTAAGAGGCCTCCATGAAGATGAGAAGAAATCCAGTCAAACAAATAACTGACTGATCAATACACATCAAACTGTACTGTCCAACACAATTTGAAAACAGCACAGGTTAATTAGCCATCATGGAGGCCTGAAAATGACATTAGAGCAGCAGCCCAACAAAACACCTTCACAGAGCATTAGCTCTCAGCTGCTCAAACTGGCTAAACTTATATTAATGATGAATTAAACAATAAAAGCTGTTTTGCTGTTGTCTATTAAACATACAATTTTACACAGAGGTTTAATATTCACCATCTGCATGTGCATTTTTCTTTAATAGCCAGCATGTTTTCATTGATAATAATTACATGATTTTTCAAAATCAGATGACTTCCCCATAATTATTTCACCAGCTCCATTAGTCTGCATTAAGTTTTTGAGAAGAAGAAGGAAGAAGAGGTTTTTGCTATTATCCCATCTTGAAGAAGTTTCTGTGGTATAACTTGTCATTATTTTCTGCCGAACTCACATTAGGCTGCGATAGGTGTTCCAGACTAAGAGTTTTACAGGAAGGATAAAGGGTTACTGACAAGCAAAATCTTGAAAGTTGCTGTAGATTCTGATCATCGAAGGGTCAGGATTAGACAGAAGTGTGGATGCGTGCAATGCCAAAATGTTTCTGCTTGAGCTTTTAAAGGGTTAATGCAATCTCACAACCAGCGCTCCCACCAACTCCCCTCAGCCTCCCTCTTAGTGCCCTGCCCTGCCCATTACGCTCATCTAGGACTTCTGCCATCTTCTGCTTCAAAGCACAGAGGACAAACAAACAAACAGCTGGTCTATGGTAAGATCCTGGTCACTATTTTGTACTTATTTTTATTCTGTCAAGTGGTAGCTCTGCCTGGGACCTGTTGAATCACAAATCTGACTAATAAGATTAAAGACTAAGACAGCACTTGTTGCATGATACTGTTTAAAAAGGACTGCTCTAATGTTTATTGTCTTCTTTTGTCAAGTTGACGTGCTTGCAGACTTCAGATGGATTGTTATAATTTGTTGTTAGAAGTGTAACATGAAACGTTCACACAGACACATGCTTCAGTTTTAATTCCCTGGCTGACTGCACCTTATTGTTTTTTGTCGTTTGTCACAGTTTGATGAGGAAAATGTTCGTCTTTCTGGCTCTCCTCTTCCTCTATACAGGTGAGCCAACCTCTTCTATGTTCAGTACAGAATCAATGTTCTTTTATTTTCTAAACATTTCTCATTTCTTCTTCGAATCCAAATTTGACCGATTCTACAATAATATTTGTTTGAGCTGAACGGCAAGGTCTGAATTTTCTGAAGTGGGTGGTATCCTTGATTTTCTACATTACTGCAAATTTGAGCTAAAATGTATTTTTATTGCAAACTGAAATAAGTGATTTTATGGATCTAACCCTCCTACTCTTGAATTTTTCCCTCTTCAAAAACAGAACTAATACTTTAGACGAGCAGCAGCCTCCAGTGAAAGTCTAAAACCTGGACCCCTCCCATATGTGGAAATGATAACAGACATGGCTGTTATTTAATTACCTTACACAAAAAGAGTGTTTACAACAGTAATTACTTAAATAACATCAAACTGTTGAGTGGTTTATTTAGTGCAGTGAGCTCCTTTTAAAATGATCATACCTCATTGCTGATATTGTCACTATGTTAATTTGTTATTATTGGACATGTAATCGATTATATGCCTCCTCTGCACTGATGTAGAACCATCACGATGAATCGATTAAATGATTCTTTTCAACACAACTGCTGTTCCTCATAAAACATAACTATTACAGCAGAAGAGAAGCTAAAATATCTGTTTTCACCATTAGGGACTACAATACTTCACCTCCTCCAGCAAGAATACACTCTTCTTTGTTCACTCTGTGAGTCACAGTTTAGCTTAAGCACCCTTTTTTTGACCAGACATTTACAGCACCTACTACATGCATTTAGATCAACTATATGCCCTAATACATATGCCATATTACAAAGTTTTATTTATTAATGTACATTTTACATCAAATGTTTATATCAAACTTTCATTTTCATAAAGTCAGCAGCCTTGTGGACATCCTGCTTCTGCTCCAATAGATATCAAGCATGAAGCCAGAATCAGAATTATTTCGGTATTCAGTGTCATGATACAAAACCTGGAAAAACTTTGGTTTAGTAAAAACAGTTGTTCATAAAATCTTTTTATGTTCAACTACATGCCCCCCTCATTCTAGGTATAGGGGGTTGATATCAGCTTTGACAGAAAAAAACCTGAGACACAGCCTCCATCCTGAGTCTCTCTCTTTCGAGCTTCACAATGTTCTTCCAGACCAGCCTCACTTACGACATATCCACACATTCACCAGTCCCATAGGTACTCCTATTAATTAAATGTTTAATCACATACTGTTTGTGGTGTGGTCCTTGCTTGTGAATTTCCCTTTCAGAAGTCACAGGGACGACAGCCCATCCCAACTGACATTGTGGTAGAGTTAGGGTACACCCTTGACTAGTCAACAGCCAATCTGGGCTAGCATAATAAGACAAACCATTACTTATTAACCCAGTTAATCTTATAAGAATGCTTTAAGGTCAGAAGGAGGAAACTGGAGTACCCAGAGAGAACTTGTACATGCACAGGGAGAACATGCAAGCTCCACACAGAAAGACCCTACCCACAAGTGAGTCAATCTAGCAACCTCCTGCTTTAAGTCAACAGCACTTTTTATAGTCTTCAATTATTTTTTATTCTGGTTTCCTCAGTACTCATATAACATGAGATGTAGAGAAGTCTATTCTCCCCACAGAAATTTCTGAGGTATAAGTAATAGTAGTGATTTAAAAAAAACAGTTTTAAGAGTTAATTTCACTTAGAAGCCACCTAAATACAGAAACTTAATTTAAAAAAACAAGTCACTTTCCAATCCTTCCAAAATGTCATATTTTGACTATGTGGAGCAGTGACTGAACTGTTCTTCCCTGCAGACACCTTAGCTTAACTCAGACTGTAATGCTATAAATGGTCAAATTAAGTTTAAACTCTTGATAACTTTTTTTCTATAATTTCCCATTTGATTGCAGGCTCATCTGCAGCCAAAAAACAGGGAGATTTCGGCATTTTCACTGCCTGTCTCACAAAGAACCAAACAATCAGGTTCAATCATCCAGTCACTTTCATTGCTTTGGTATCATTTTACTTCTGATCATGACTCACACTGACGTTTGCATTTAACCAACTATATGATCTACTGAAGGTTGGACTGCCATTACCCGACCTGTAAGGACTCCACACCCTATACCTGTGAATTTATGGCAGCAGATGGGACCCTGCTGGCTGAGAGATCACGCCCGAATTGTTCTCACATCATCCCTATCAACCGCAATTACACAGAGTGCTACTTCTGCCAACTGACACGGAAAGGAAGAGTGGAGGAAAAGCAGGTTGTTGTGGACTACAAATCAGCCAAGGGAAGAAGTATGTAAGATGCTGCATTTGAATGTAAAGTTTAAAGCTTCAGAGTTTTGGCCTTTGAGTAAATTATAGAAACTCCTTGGATTTTCAGATGTTACTTGCTTTGTGTTGATAAAAATGTCATGTCACTGTCAAAACATCCATCCATAAGGTCTCCTCTGAAAAAGAGATCTGCTGAGCTCAATGGGACAAACCTGGTTAAATAAAGGCTAAATAGATAAATAAATAAATGAATAAAAATCCATCCATCCATCTTCCAACGTTTATCTGGGGTCGGGTTGCAGGGGGCAGCAAGCCAAGCAGGTCAGCCCAGACTTCCCTCTCTCCTGCCACAATTTCCAGTTCCCCCTGGGGGATTCCAAGGCATTCCCAGGCTAGATGGGATAAATAATCCCTCCAGCAGGATCTGGGCCTGCCCCAGGGTCTCTTCCCAGTTGGGCGTGCCTGGAAAACCTCCACAGGAAGGCGACCAGGAGGCATCCTAATTAGATGCCTGAACCACCTCAACTGACTCCTTTTAATGTGAAGGAGCAGCAGCTCTACTTTAGCCCTTCTGGATGTCTGAGCTCCTCACCTTATCTCTAAGGCTGAGCCCAGCCACCCTCCTGAGGGAGATACTTAGACTCCTTCACTTTGGGCAAGGACTCGCTCCCCACTTGTAGGGAGCAATCCACCTTTTTCCGGCAGGGAACCTTGGCAGAGCACTTCAGTGTCTGTTGAAGGTCCCCAGCTGAAGAAGCCAACAGAACAACATTATCTGCAAAGAGCAGGGTCAAAATTCAGAGGTCTCCAAACTGAACACCTTCCTCCCAACTGCTACGCCTTAAGATCCTATCCATGAATACCACAAACAGAATCAGTGACAAGTGGCAACCCTGGTGGAGGCCAACACGCACTGGGAATGCATCCAACTTTGTGCCGAGGATGTGGACACAATTCTCACTTTGGTCATATAGGGACCAAATGGCTCTCAGAAGAGGCCCCAGAATCTCATATTACCGCAGTACCCCCCATAAGATTGACCGATGGACATGGTTGTAGGCATTCTCCAAGTCCACATAACACATGTAGACTGGATGGGCAAACTCTAACACTCCCTCAACAAGCCCTGCAAGGGTAAAGAGCTGTACCACTGTCCCACAGCAGAGTGGAATCCACATTGCTCCTCCTGGATCTGAGGTTCGAAAATCAGCCGGAGCCCCCTTTCCAGCACCCTGGAGCAAGCCTTCCCAGGGAGACTGAGTAATGCTATTCCCCTGTAATTGGAACCCACTCTCTGTTCCCCCTTTTTGAAAATGGGGACCACCACCCCAGGCTGCTTCTCCACAGGCACTGTCCCCAACCTCCATGCGACACTGAAGAGGCATGTCAGCCAAGACAGCCCAACAATGTCCAGAGCCCTAAGCATCTCAGGGCGATTCTCATCTACTCCTGTTGATAACAGCCTGAGCAGAGCTCTGCTTCCTCTTCCTGAGGAACAACAACCCCTCAACCCCAAAATTTCCTTAAAAATTGCAGGGTACCCTAAAAAATATGTGTGAGATGCTTCTTGATATTTGACCCTTTTCATCTTTGAGGCTGACCAAAAATCTTTCTCCATGACCTCTCCAAACTTCTCGCACACCCCTTTTTTTTTTTTTTTTAAAGGGTTTCCCTTTTATCTGCTGCCCATTCCACAATGCAGTCAAACCCGATGCCCGACCCTGCAGGTGGTGAGCCCATAGACTTGCTGCTCAATGTTATTTCTTCAGGCTGAGCCCGACCGGGCCCTGTAGACTGAAGCCCAGCCACCAGACGCTGAGCTTTCCCCCAGGTCTGGCTCCAGGGGAGTGCCTCGGTTTCCCTTTTCGAGGCAAGGTGACTAAAGACCAAAGTTACTTTTATGGGAATGTTTTGAACCAATGGTACCCTTAACTTAATATTTTGTTGCACAACCTTTTGAGGCAATCACTGCAATCAGGCAATTTCTGTGACTCTCAATGAGACTTCTGCGCCTGTCGACAGGTATTTTGGCCAACTCCTCATGAGCAAACTGCTCCAGCTGTCTCAGGTTTGGAGGGTGTCTCATCCAGACTGCATGTTTTAGCTCCTTCCACAAATGTTCAATAGGATTTTGATCAGAGATCATAGAAGGCCCTTTATGGGAATGTTTTGAACCACACTTATTTTTTTTAATTATTCATTTATATATTTATTAATGAATATTGCCATGTAAATGTGCCAGATTATAGCCACAGGCTAATTTCCATCTGTAGTCCCCGCCAGGTTGGTGTATTGCTTTTGTACTGGTGTGTACAATCTTAAAATACATTAACTACATAAAACAACAGAAACAGGCAGCAGAAAAAATGACAAATACACATACTCTTGACTCTTCACTGGTCCATCTTGGTGAAAAGGGAGCTGAGCCAAAAGCTGAGCTCTCGATTTACCGCTCAGTCTTTGTTCCTACCCTCACCTATGGTCACAAGCTGTGGGTAGTGACTGAAAGAACAAGATTGTGGGTACAAGTAGCTGAAATGAGTTTCCTCCGCAGGGTGTCCAGGCTCTCCCTTAGAGATAGGGTGAGAAGCTCGGTCATGTGGGAGGGGCTCGGAGTAGAGCCGCTGCTCCTCTGCATTGAGAGGAGCCAGATGAGGTGGCTTGGGCATCTGATCAGGATGCCTCCCGGACACCTCCCTAGTGATGTGTTCAGGGCACGTCCCACCGTTAGGTGACCATGGGGAAGATCCAGGACACACTGGAGGAAGTCTGTCTCCCAGCTGGCCTGGGAACGCCTCAGGATCCACTGGGAGGTCTGGGCTTCTCTGCTTAGGCTGCTGCCCCAGCGACCTGACCCCGGATAAGCAGAAAAAGATGGATGATTGATTACTGTTGTATTTTTTTGTAAATGTGTCTTTGTTTCCCTTTTGGTTGTTTGATTTTCGTTTGTTCTATAGTTGTGACTTTAAACTGATTGTAGGGATTTTTCAGTGTGTTGCTATTTTAGTTTCTTGCATTCTATTAGTTCTCATAGTTTTTTATTTGCTGTGATATATATGTATATATATATACACATACATATATATACATATATACAGTATATATAAATATAGATAGATAGATAGATAAATAGATATAGATGTAGACATAAAGAGAGAGATATTTCTTTTTATTGCTGTTTTTAAATTGTTTTTATGCTATAGTTTGTCACTGTGTTTTTTATTTGTTGTGCTGTTTTGATTGTACTGTATTTTAATTTTCAACTTGATGTATATTTTATTTGAATTTGTTATTTATTTGACATCTTTTTTGTTTTGACATTGTTGTGTTTCACTACAATGTTTTGTGTTGTAATTTTAAGTGGCACTCTTGGAAGTTTTTTTCCAATTATTCTGTGTTTTGGTTGTGTTTTGTGTTTTTCTATTTTTCAAAGTTTTGTTAAATATTCATTGTTGTGTTATCTGATTTGTAGTTGCATTGGGTTTTTTTTTCTGTTAAGCATTTTTGCACTTAAGAGCCACTGCACACAAAAACCTTTCAGGACAGAGGGTTTTAAAGAGGTGGCAATGTCTGCACCTTTAAAAACTAAAGTTTGTTAACAATTGCTTGTTGAACTAGTTTTAAACGATCAGTCAAAATGAAACTGCTTCTAATAAATCTCTTTAAATCATAAGAACACAATGAGATCTGCCACTTTTATCTGCATGCATACACTCTAAACTCGCCGTGGATTTCGGCACATGCTCCATTGTCATCATGCTGGACTTTGATCAGAAAACCAAACAGCATAAATGTGTAGAATAAGTGTTTACATTTTCAAGTGAACACAGTAAACGGACTGAACCTCAACTCTCTTTCACCTTCCCTCAGAAAAAATACCGGACTGTCCTCCTCCTGCCTCAGGCTTACAGCTGCACGGAGCTCCGTCCTTCCTGCTGCCTGTGGTCAGTCTGACACTGTGGAGGATCCTCGCTGCAGACAGCCAGAAAACATGAGGGGTCATGACAAGCTTCAATTGAATGTGAAATCTGTGTGAGCTCCATTAGCTTGATCTAAAGTAGACACGACATTGTCCAGAAACCTTTTCTAAAATTTTGACGTTACTGCTCATGTAATGACCTGTTGTTATTAATGCACTGTTTCTACTTTTGCTTATTCATGAACAACATTGCAACTTTTAATTTCATAGTCTCCTAATGAAGAAAACCTGCCCCCTGCCTTTGTTAATGTGCAGTATGTTTTAGAAGTTAAGCTCTTCTGTCATGTTATGGACTGTGCTCACAGAAGGATGAAGGGAGGGCACTTTTTCTCACCGGACATTCAGAGTCCTGGAATGAGCAGGTTCTGCTAGAGCACGGCTTTTGACCCATTTTGTATGAAATGTAATACTAATGTTCCTCTCAGACTGCTGTTGAATGATGTCTGTTAGTTTGTCTGGATCATGACCAAGATGTTCTGATGTGTAAAGTGTAGACAGAGAGTGAATGTTTGAGACTGAATGATGTGGACTGTAACAATTATTATTATTAACATTACAATACAGAACGTGATGCTTGTAACGTGTTCTGCTTTGTGTTTTGTTCAAGTGTAGACTGAATCATTCAGTAATCAAACACATAATCTCAGAATTTAGTTCACTCCTGGCTTTTGGCAACCTTTTCTGTGCTGAATATTTTGAAAAAATGTTTGAGTTTTCCAACACCAGACTTGAGTTACATGTTTAATCAGAAGGGCCTTAAACAGGTAGAGCCTAAGCACTTGGAAAACGATCACATCCTCCACCCTGACACCTATCAGGGGGATTTTACTAATAAGATTGCAGTGTCGGATAAAGACTACTGTTAGCTAACTTTACCCTAAAAAACAAAACGTTAACACATAAGGCCTGATCTACTAAGATCCAAAATAACAAGTGCTAAATTGCGTGTGCAAACTAAAAAATTGCACGTGCAATTAGTGGGCATGTTCCGGGGGATTTACTATCACTACGTGCGCAATTGATAACAGGCGCAAAAGTGGTGCGGACCGCCCTCTTTAAATGAAGGTTTTGCATGTGCTACCAGCTGTCACCATGGAGAGTTTGGGAGAGCAGTGGCCGTAAGTGAAAAATGAAGTTTAAAGACATGAAGTTAGAGGCAAATAAACACACTTGCAGTAACCTGTTTTGCTGTCTGTTATTTTGACTTTCACTTTTCCCTCATGCCATATTTTTATCCATATTAATTTTCCTTTTCTGATTCCAATTAAACATAATCTAAATGACAGCATTCACATAGTTACACAGCTTCATTATCAATAACCGCTCATGTGAAGAGCAGCTTTACAGTTACGCACACACAGACCGCACGGATACTCTCACCTTTTTACGCACTGACAGCGTCACACTCTCCACACACTGACAGCTCCTAAACTCGCTGTCAGTGCGTGGAGAGTGTGACGTGGTCAGCTTTGAGTGACAAACGGAGTGATTCTCCTTCATAGCCACCTGTGGAGATATTTTTTTTTCACATAGGTTAAATGACCTCCTCCGCAATGTAGAGCGCAAAACAGAGAGGGTTTACTTTACGCGTGTGTCTGTATGAGTATGATGGCACACTGGATCATCCCTCTTATTCTTGTCCATCATAATGACAGACAGCCTCCAAATCTTCCCGTCAATTGTCAAAAAATTCAGCCAATGATGGAAAATATTTGGTTAATGCGATCCCTATTTCTTGCCACAATGACCACAGCCCTCTGTGCGTAACGCTGTGCCTGTTTTCCACCTGCCTTTTGAACGTGCTAAATTTAGACACAAAAACACAGAGCGCAATCAGATGGGGGTTTGATAAATCGCATTGCCGGTGCTAAATGATACCATTTGCATCTCTTCCTCCCAGTATTTTGCGTGTTCTGATCATCTGCATGTATTCTGAATATTAATGAAGGCAAACACGCTAAATGGATTGCATGTGCTGTTTCACTCATTTGACAGACGAAATCCTCGGTGCACCCGGTTAGTAGACCAGCTTTGCACGCACTATCTAGTTTGCACATGTTTTATACACACAAACCTTTAGTAGATCAGGCCCATAGAGTGCTGTGCATAAGTCCTAGGAAGGTGTGAAAATGCACTAAAGGAAGAGTGCTTTAGACGTTTTAATTGTCTCTTCTGTCAATTTACAAATTGCAAAGTCAGCAAACAGAAAAATCTGAAACAAATCAGTATTTGCTGTGCCCACCCTTAGTCTTCAAACTAGCATCAGTTCGTACAACTACATCTGCAAATACTCAGGGATTTTGAATGATCCTAGTCAGGTAGATGATTCAACAGTGACAACAAACAGGTGTCAATGATCATCATTTTCATTTACAGGTTGAAACAGTCATTAACTGAAACAGTAAGAGCTGTGAAGGAGGCTCAAAAGTGAGTAAAGAACAGCCAAACTCTTCTACAAAGGGGAGAATGTTTGATTAATATCAAAGGTTATACACCATGGAGAGACTGAGCACAGCAACAAGACTCAAGGTAGCTATACTGCATCTACATGGTCCCTTCTAAGCAAAATTGAGGTTTTGAGATGTGCTGTTCAAGCTCTTTTGAAGAAGCCCAAAGAAACCGACAACATCAAGGAAACAGTGGTTGGTCAAGGAGGCTTTTTGCAGCAAATGAAGGACACATCATGCAAAATTGAAGGCAGTGTCATCAGCTCAGAACTGGCAGAAACCAGTATGACCCAGGTACACCCGTCTACGATCAGAATGAGTCTGACCAGAAGTGGTCCTGATGAGAGAGTTGCAGCCTCAAAGCCTTACACCTGACATGGAAACAAGGCCAGAATTCAACAACAAGAGAAGGAAAGCTGAATAAATTGGTTTTTGGAGGTCAAAATTCAATGGGGCCATCTGCCAATAAAATCACTATCTTAAGTGCCTTTAGAGTTTTTTTCTCTTCATTTTGCTTAAAGGTCTTCTTTGACACAGGGATGAACTGAATAAGATGTTAGATGAAGGTCAAACATCCTTGGGCCCAATGATGATGATCCAGAATACTTTATTAGGTCTGGGTTTTATTAGGTCTGATTTGTCACAGCAGTCCACTCTGATATATGAGGAACCAATTAGGTTTTAAGGGGCACAAGGCCAGAAATGTATGGACCTCATAACCATCCCTTAATTGAAAACTTAATATCTTAAGGAAGAACTCTTAAAGAGGTTTTTGTCAGATTTGGCACAAATTTCCTCTCTGACTCAGCTATGAAACTATTACAATTTTTAGTTAAAATGTTAGAGCCCAAGGTCATTGGGTCTTGTGTCCTTCTATAATTCATAAGAGATTTCCACTTATGACACTACCATAAAAAAAACACCCAGGCCCTTCATCTTGACCCACCACTGTGCTCTTGCGGTCCTATAGTCCTATACCTCGAAGAGACAAAGAAAACATTGGTAGTTCCAGTTTTACAAGATGCCTGCCCACTCAGGAACATTGTTTCTAGGGTTGTATTAATAGAGTGTTCTTCCAGAGGTCAATTAAAGTAAGACCAACAAACTTTCCAAACAAAAAAATAGATTTACTGTGGCCAAAAAGGCAAACAAAAAACAGACTTCCAGGCATGTGCCTCTATAGTGGCATGCTAGCATGTGGCTATTAAAAACGGCTAACAGCCATGATGCAGCATCAACTTGGCTAACTCTTTGTGAGTCTAGTGACAGTTCACTTTGTTTATAACAGAAACACACAACACAAAGTCAACATCATGACATCTATTGCTTAGTCTGGTAGTGAGCTCCACCAACTATCAGAGGGTTGCCAGTTCATGCTCCAGCTGTCAAGCCTTAAGCTGCTCCCACTGCTGCATCGGTGGCATGTAAATGGGCATAAAAGGTTGTGGATGTGTTTGCTAATACTGATGGACAACTCAGATAGATGCTTCAACCATCAGTGAATGAATGTGAGAGAACTAGAAAAGTGCTGCATTAGCCAACTCCATTAACCATTACCAACATAATCTTAGTAACAGAGAGAAAACGGGCAGCATTGTGGTCCTTTGTCCTAACAGTTCTCCATGAGGTATTTGCCAGTCAATCCCTGCTCCATGCACACCTGCGGCACTCAATTGAACCACCAACATCCCTCCTCTCATCAGTCAATGGCTGTGTAAACAGGAAGGTCCACCTTCTCCCATAAGCTTGACGGCCATGCCACACAACCTATCAGGAACAGCGCTGCCATGACAGGACCCACCGGTTCCTCTGGGTTTCAGAGACAGTTGATGGTGCAGTGATGAAGGAGGAATTCCCAAATAGAGCATTTATTGTGGTCTTAGAATCTGTTATGAAGTCAGAGTTTTTAAAAGCCTTTTAAACTTGTACATAATCAAGAACATCAGCAGAAAGAGTGTAAGAGTCTGACTCTGCCCCTGTCAGGGCACCAAGGCACCAACTCCCCTCCTCTCATCAGAATCCACTGACTCTGCCTCTGTCAGGTTTCCACTTCCGCTCATGCAGTCACTGAACTCCACCCTCAGCTGTTATGGTGAGTTAAATCATGTCAGGGTTTCTGTCTGATGGTTTGCAGAGATCTGAAATAAACAGAGAACTGAACATCTTCCTCTAATCAAATGATGTTTTGTACATCTCCAAAGAAGCTTGTTTTTCACAGTCCACTATCTCTTCTCTCTTTCCAGAGTAGAGGAGGATGTTTTCTAACTTGTCTTCAGGGAGTGAGATCCTGGAAATGAAATCATAATCCAATCAATATCCATTAGTCCAAATGCACTAATGAAGAAATCACTCTTAATTTCAGCTGAAAGGTTGTGGTAACATGCAGCTGTATGAGGCGAGGAGACTGATAAAATGATTGTTGAGAGGATATGGTGAATCTCACACAGTACTAAGAGGCCTCCATGAAGATGAGAAGAAATCCAGTCAAACAAATAACTGACTGATCAATACACATCAAACTGTACTGTCCAACACAATTTGAAAACAGCACAGGTTAATTAGCCATCATGGAGGCCTGAAAATGACATTAGAGCAGCAGCCCAACAAAACACCTTCACAGAGCATTAGCTCTCAGCTGCTCAAACTGGCTAAACTTATATTAATGATGAATTAAACAATAAAAGCTGTTTCGCTGTTGTCTCTTAAACATACAATTTTACACAGAGGTTTAATATTCACCATCTGCATGTGCATTTTTCTTTAATAGCCAGCATGTTTTCATTGATAATAATTACATGATTTTTCAAAATCAGATGACTTCCCCATAATTATTTCACCAGCTCCATTAGCCTGCATTAAATTTATCAGAAGAAGAAGGAAGAAGAGGTTTTTGCTATTATCCCAGCTTGAAGAAGTTTCTGTGGTATAACTTGTCATTATTTTCTGCCGAACTCACATTAGGCTGCGATAGGTGTTCCAGACTAAGAGTTTTACAGGAAGGATAAAGGGTTACTGACAAGCAAAATCTTGAAAGTTGCTGTAGATTCTGATCATCGAAGGGTCAGGATTAGACAGAAGTGTGGATGCGTGCAATGCCAAAATGTTTCTGCTTGAGCTTTTAAAGGGTTAATGCAATCTCACAACCAGCGCTCCCACCAACTCCCCTCAGCCTCCCTCTTAGTGCCCTGCCCTGCCCATTACGCTCATCTAGGACTTCTGCCATCTTCTGCTTCAAAGCACAGAGGACAAACAAACAGCTGGTCTATGGTAAGATCCTGGTCACTATTTTGTACTTATTTTTATTCTGTCAAGTGGTAACTCTGCCTGGGACCTGTTGAATCACAAATCTGACTAATAAGATTAAAGACTAAGACAGCACTTGTTGCATGATACTGTTTAAAAAGGACTGCTCTAATGTTTATTGTCTTCTTTTGTCAAGTTGACGTGCTTGCAGACTTCAGATGGATTGTTATAATTTGTTGTTAGAAGTGTAATATGAAACGTTCACACAGACACATGCTTCAGTTTTAAGTCCCTGATTGGCTGCACCTTATTGTTTTTTGTCGTTTGTCACAGTTTGATGAGGAAAATGTTCGTCTTTCTGGCTCTCCTCTTCCTCTATACAGGTGAGCAAACCTCTACTATGTTCAGTACAGAATCAATGTTCTTTTATTTTCTAAACATTTCTCATTTCTTCTTCGAATCCAAATTTGACCGATTCTACAATAATATTTGTTTGAGCTGAACGGCAAGGTCTGAATTTTCTGAAGTGGAATTGTTTGTGCGTTAATGTTCTACAGAAATGTTCGGCCCAAGCACTGTTGTGAGGGTGGAATCAAGGCAACAAGGAAAGTTTTACCTGTTAAGTGTTTAGACATGAGATGGCAGATCTGAATTAATTAAAAATAGATCACCAGCATGTAATTATTTCATTGGCATATATTCATTTATTCATTACAAGCAAATGAGGCCTTATTCCTGCTGTTTTATTGAATGAGATGTTTATTGGGACATGTGAGATGAATATGAATTAAATGAATAATTGACTATAAAATAAATATTACACATCATTTTTGTCTTGTAATAAGATAAATGCAGCTTCCTAAAGAGATTTCATCTGTTGTTGTGCTGTAGCTCACTCCACATTCATGTGGACATATCAAGTTCCTCAGGGCAGTGCATCTTATCAATCTCAAGATTCAATTCAATTATGATTATTTAGTCAATAATCCAATTTGATTGTTTATATAACAATGCAATACAATGGGTGGTATCCTTGATTTTCTACATTACTGCAAATTTGAGCTAAAATGTATTTTTATTGCAAACTGAAATAAGTGATTTTATGGATCTAGCCCTCCTACTCTTGAATTTTTCCCTCTTCAAAAACAGAACTAATACTTTAGACGAGCAGCAGCCTCCAGTGAAAGTCTAAAACCTGGACCCCTCCCATATGTGGAAATGATAACAGTCATGGCTGTTATTTAACTACCTTAAGCAACATGAGTGTTTACAACAGTAATTACTTAAATAACATCAAACTGTTGAGTGGTTTATTTAGTGCAGTGAGCTCCTTTTAAAATGATCATACCTCATTGCTGATATTGTCACTATGTTAATTTGTTATTATTGGACATGTAATCGATTATATGCCTCCACTGCACTGATGTAGAACCATCACGATGAATCGATTAAATGATTCTTTTCAACACAACTGCTGTTCCTCATAAAACATATCTATTACAGCAGAAGAGAAGCTAAAATATCTGTTTTCACCATGTGACAGTAAAGATCCCATAATAAAATCTTTACAGCCTTCCAAACAGTAGATACATGAAAAGTCCAGTATTGTGCAAAAACAATACACTTTTTAATGTTTTTATGCAAAAATATGTGGGCATGGCCTTTCTACTGTGAGTCACAGTTTAGCATACGCAGACTTTATTTCACCAAATAAATTTACAACACCTACTTTATGCTTATAGATCAACTATTTGCCATCAAATTATTGAACCCCACTCACACTTGCAAAAAAACCCTGAAATTATTAGGACATCACCTGTGCAAGCCATTTGTGTGAACGCATACAGCCCGTTTTTTAATCAGACTTTACCAGTGTAATTCCTTCATTCCCCCCTAGTATTTTATCCACATTACGTCAGAGTGAGCTGACATCTGAATGCAGCAGAGATTCGCCTGAGTATTTCACTGAGGTGAGTGGGGAGGGCTTATGGCACCATCTTGTGTGACCTGCAGGAAACCGAAAGAGGGAGACTTGACAGGATTAAAACAACCAAATATTGATTTGATTGTACGGACAAAAACAGAAACTCAAACGTTTCCACTGCACATCATCAAAGTTATGTTGTGCATCTGCTCCAAAATGATCACCACCGCATCTCTCCCACATCTAAAGAGCTGTCACGCACTGCTGCTGTTTGCAGAGCTTTAACACTACAGGTTTCTTCCTCTGGCGTAATAGAGGTGCATGTAGTTATGCTGTTTCATATTCACCTGTAGTAGTGCTCCTCTCAACTCTTTTGTCGATGCTGTTGATAAGCTTTTTAATGTGAAATATTTTAGCTTAAAACTTCATGAAAATTTGTTTTTTTTGGTTAAGATTATCATAAAGAACAGAACATGTGATTTTTTTGTTCTTCACAGAGCTTATTTTCAGCAATGATCTAACGCACAGCACAAAAAGATCCCATAGGCTTACAGTTGAGGGAGCCAGCATGATGCTAACTTCCACGTTCACTAACAAAAATAAGTCATCGCTGCACCACTCTATGAAGCCAGACTCTTTTCAACATAGTGAATCGTGATACTTACCCTGGTATGTTGTTTTGAAGTTAAGATTTTGGTTTACTGATAACACACGTTAAAATGTTCCAGTTAGCTGATCCATTAAAGCCCATCCCAAATGACATTGTGCAAGAGTTAGGGTACTCCCTTGACTCGTCAACAGCCAATCACAGGGCTGGCATAAAGAGACAAATTATTATTCATATTCAAACCAAAAGGTAATTTAGAAACTCCAGTTTATCTTATCAGCATGTTTTATGGTCAGTAGGAGGAAACTGGAGTACCCAGGGAGAACTTGGAAGCTACACACAGAAACACCCTACCCAAAAGTGGAGTCAACCTTGCAACCTTCCTGCATAAGCCAGTAGCACTAACCGCTGCACTAGCTTTTTATTGTATTCAATTATATTTTATTCTGGTTTTTTCAATACTCAAACAACATGAAATGCAGAAAAGTCAATGCTCCCCACAGAAATTTGTGAAGTATAAGTAATAGTAGTGGTTTCAAAAAGTACTTTTAAAGTTAATTTCACTTAAAAGCCACTCAATTACAGAAACATGATAAAACAAAAACAAGTCACTTTCCAACCCTTCCAATGTCATATTTTGACTTTGTGGAGCAATGTCTGAATTGTTCTTCCCTGCAGACCCCTTACTTAATTCAAACTGTAACTTTAACTGAAACTTTTTTTTCTGTAACTTCCCTTTTGATTGCAGGCTCATCTGTGGCCAAAAAGCCGAGACAGTTCAGCAATTTCACTGCCTGCCTCGACAAGAACCAAACGATCAGGTTCAATCATCCAGTCACTTTCATTGCTTTGTTATCATTTTACTTCTAATTATGACATAAACTGACATGTGCATTTAAACAACAATATGATCTACTGAAGGTTGGAATGCAGCTACCATGTCTGTCAGGACACCACACCCTATACCTGTGAATTTTTGGAATCAGATGGGACCCTGATGGCTAAGAGGTCATACCCACCTTGTTATCACAACGTCCCTCTGAACCTCAGTCACCAAGTGAACTACTCCTGCAAACTGACACGGAAAGAAAGGGTGGAGGAAAAGCAGATTGTTGTGGACTACATACCAGTCAAGGGAAAAAGTAAGTAAGATGCTCTGTTTAAATGTAAAGTTTAGAGCTTCTGATTTTTGGCCACTGAATAAATTAAAGAAGCTCCTTGGATTTTCAAATCTGTTACTTGCTTTGTGTTGATGCAAATGTCATGTCACTGTCAAACCAGTTTGTTTTTAAAGTTGTTCTTTGGATTTTTTGATGTCCTCTCAATTTGCTGCGGTTTCTTTTTCATTTATTGTTGAGGGTTTTTTTTTGTATTTGCAGCAAAGCATTTTCAAGTCCTATCTTTTAATCCATTGTCTATTTGTTTTTCAATCTTAAATTATGTTTTATTAAAGTTTGAGTTTTGATTTATTGTGTTTTCTTTTATCTTATCTTTTTTATTTGCTTTGTTTATTACAGTTTGTTGTGTTGTCTTATTTGTTGTGGTCTTCTGAATTTGTTTTATATGTTTCCTCAAGGTTTGTAAATTGCTGTTGTGTTTTTAAACATACTCTTTTAGTTCTAACTGTACATTTGATGTTTTGTTGTTAATTTGTTGCTGTTTTTTATTTGCCATTGAATTGTTTATAAATGTGTTTTTTTACTTGTTGTGGGTTTTTTTTGTTTGTTTGTGGTTGTGACTTTTAAACCATTGTAGTGTTTTCAGTGTGTTGGTGGGTTTTTTTTTAAATTAATTTTTGCATTTTTCAGTTTTCTAAGTTCTGACTTTTAATTTGTTGTTGTGATTGTGATTTTCTTTATGTTTTTCCATTTATTGCCGTATAAAGGTTCCATTTGTTCTTTTTGTCATTGTCTATTTAATTTGTTGCTCTGTTTGGGTTAAACTATATTTTTGTTTTAGATTTGTTGTGTTTTAAATTGTAATTGCTATTTATTTGACACCTTTTTTGTTTTGACATTGTTGTGTTTCACTACAATGTTTTGTGTTGTAATTTTTTTATGCCGCTCTTGGACGTTTTTTGTTTTTAATGATTATTTGTACATGCTATTAATTTTTTGTTGTGTTTTGTCTTTTTCTATTTGTCAAAGTTTTGTTAAATATTCATTGTTGTGTTATCTGATTTGTTGTTGCATTTCTTTCTGTTAAGCTGTTTTGCACTTAAGGGCCACTGTAGGCAAAAGCCTTTCATGACAGCATGTTTTTTAAGAGTTGACAATGTCTGCACCTTTAAAAACTAAAGTTTGTTAACAGTTGTTTGTTGAACTAGTTTTAAGCAGTCAGTCAAAATGAAACTGTTTCTAATACATTTCTTAAAATCACAAGAGCACAATGAGTCACTTTTATCTGCATGCATACGCTAAATCAGCCCTGGATTTCTGCACATGCTCCATAGTCATCATGCTAGACTTTGATCAGAAAACCAAACAGCATAAATGTGTAGAATACATGATGACATTCTCCATTCAACAAAGTACACAGACTGAACCTCAGCTTTCTCTCACCTTCCCTCAGAACGAAAAATACTGGCCTGTCCTGCCACCACAGGCTTACAACTACACGGAGCTCCGTCCTTCCTGCTGCCTGTGGTCAGTCTGACACTGTGGAGGATCCTCGCTTCAGATAGCCAGACAACATGAGGGGTCATGACAAGCTTCAGTTGAATGTTAAATATTTTTTGTGAGCTCCATTAGCTTCTCTGGAGACACTGTGAGTGTCATTAATGTTATGAATGTTGGAGACACATTTATATTTCAGCATAAATTAACAACATATATGTCTTGTCTTCATTAAAAACAATCTTATTGACATGATGATGCATGACACAGCTGGAATCGCTCAATTTAGAATCGTTTTTCATATGAAGAAAGCTATTAATGCTCTGTCCAATGCATCCCAAGTCTTGGCCATGGCCCCCTGGTGGGCCTCAGAGGAAATGCAGGCAGATTGCAAGAAGTCATTTAGGATAAATAAAATACATAAAAACTTTTTTTTTTTTTTTTAATTCATTCACATTTTCAATCATCATAAACCGTCTGAATTCATGTTATTGTTGATGTAAGAGCACATTTTATACAATTAAATGAAATATGACATTGTCATCAATGACTTTAGCTGTGAAGGAAAATATTATTCTAGCAAAACGCTCAAAAAAATATCTAAGAGTTTGCCTTGACATAGAATTGATGATTGTTCTCCTTACTTTTTGTTGATAGTATTTGCCCCTTTGACATTTCAAGGCAGGACTCGTGCTACATCTTGATATTATGTAGTGTAGCAAGACCCTAAGCTGAAATGCATTATTTAAACACATTTTTGAACTTGCACAGAAAACTGAAAGCATTCAAACTAGAATTCTCTGTTAATAAAATAGAAACATGCAGGTTAATGCTAAAAATGTCATGTTAAGGTTGTATAAGGGTTTTGGTATAAGCCCCTGGAGATTTTTTAGAATCAAGGCCTATTTATATAATTAACTTGAGAAAGTTTATTACATAAATAAAAAAAAAAAATGGGACAGGGAATTGTTTCACTTGATCACATACTGAACAATGAGCCACAATACTTCTTAATTTGAGAGAAAACTTCCCCTCCAGAGAGTTTTGTGGAAAATAAAAGCTGTAAAAGGGCCTCTTAGTAAAATAAGAGGGGGTTTGCCCGTTGCAACATGATAAACTGGCCTTTATCTTTTGAGTTACTGTCATGAACTGTGATAAATATAATCTGTGCATGGGCATACGATGGTGAGGGGTCTGTAGGACCCCCCTGAAATCAAACACAAGGCCAAATAAATACTTCATTTTATTAAAAATGTTGCTGTTCTCAATTTAAAATCTCTACTGTTCTCAGAAACTATTTCTGACCAGATATTAGCTTCAACAGCATCTGAATTCACCAGTATTACTACCTGGGGGGGGCGAGGGGCCAGACAAAGCGTGGCTTGAAGACCAAAAATGGAGTACACAACCAAAGGATCTCAGTCCAGGTTACCATGGCTGCCCCCTGGAGCCAGGCCCAGGGGTGGGGCTCGTCAGCGAGCGTCTGGTGGCCGGGCCTACACCCATGGGGTCCAGCCAGGCTCAGCCCAAAAAAGAGACATGGGACCCACCTCTGATGGGCTCACCACCCATGTGAGGGGCCAAGGCAGTAGGGTGCTTTGTGCTAGCTCTAGGGAAGTGGAACGTCAACTCTTTGGTGGGGAAGGAGCCTGAGCTGGTGCGCGAGATTGAGCGGTTCCGACTTGATATAATTGGATTCACCTTGACACATAGCTTGGGCCTGGAACCAGTTCTCTCCTGAGGGGCTGAATTCTCTTCCACTCTGCCCACCAGGTAGTCGAACCTCAGATTCAGGAGGAGCAATGCGGTTTTTGTTCTGGTTGTGGAACTGTGGGCCAGCTCTATACCCATAGGGTCCTTGAGGGTGCATGGGAGTTTGCCTAACCAGTCTACATGTGTTTTGTTGACCTGGAGAAGGCATTTGACCATGTCCCTCGTGGAGTCCTGTGGGGGGTGCTCCGGGAGTATGGGGTATCGGACCCCCGATACGGACCGTCCGTTCCCTGTACGACCAGTGCCAGAGCCTGGTCCACATTGCCAGCAGTAAATCGGACTCGTTTCCAGTTAGGGTTGGACTCCGCCAGGGCTGCCCTTGTCACCGGTTCCGTTCATAACTATAAAAGTTCTGCCCATAAAGGAATTTCTAGGCGCAGCCAGGCCATTGAGGGGGTCCGGTTTGGTGACCTCAGGATCGGGTCGCTTCTTTTTGCAGATGAGGTGGTCCTGTTAGCTTCATCAGACTGTGACCTACAGACTGTGACTGTGACTTTGACCTGCAGAAGATGGCTGGATTACTACCTAGTTAGTTAGTTAGTTAGTTGGAAGGATAACTCAAAAATATATGAACATATTTTAATGACAGTTTTATGGAATGTTTGTCATGGCACAAAGAAGAAGTGATCAGATTTTGGTGGTGATATGAAACCGGATGTGGATCCAGGAATACATTTAAATGATATGTTAACATTGTAAGATAGGAAAGTTTTCCACATTTTTGCCGATAAGTCGATAAGTTCCCCACAGCTTTTTATGACATTTACAAGGAATGTTGGTCATGGGATATGGACAAAGTGATAAGATATTGGTGGTGACGAGTATGGGGATGTGAATCCAAGAATTGTCCTAATTAGTTATTAACAGTGCGAGACTGGGCAGTTCTCCACATTTTTGACAATAACTCACCTGACAATGTTAGAAATTCTTCAGTGGAGATTTGTGTTCTTTGAGCACTTCTAATTGTGAATAAAATAAGTAAGAGATTTCACCAGTGTTGGGTAAGTAATTCAGAAATTGTAAAAGACTATTTTGATCCCTATTCCATAAAAAAGTAAAGATGTAAAGACAGTACTTGTGACTTAGTGTTAAAAGTAACTAATTACTATACTCTTGAATACTTATTACTTCTCACTTCTTTAAGCAATGATCTACAATAGGTTTAAAACAAAGAGTACAACATAGTGAAAAAGGAGTGAACATAATAAAAAGTCACCTCTGAGAGCTTGTAGCATTATGGGGTGTCACAGGGTCTTAACAAGTGTTAAAAGTTGATTCATTTTTAATCTTTAAATTGCATTGAAAATCAGAATCAGAATCAGAATCAGAAATACTTTATTAATCCCCAAGGGGAAATTAGGTTGTTTCAGTTGCTCTTATACACTATAGCAGTTGGAAATATCAGATGAAGACATTAGAATAGATAGTAGCATTAATTTAACTAAAATAAAGTAAAAATAAAAATAAAATAAATACAACTAAAATGAAAATAAATTAAAAGAGCATGAAAATTAAGTAATCAGGTTGCAATATGCAGAGCCTTTAAGCAATATCAACTTCCTTATGAAGGAAAATAAGTAAAAATTAAGTGGAAATGAGGCTCCGAATGAGGTGGAGGTATACACAGTATTTTTAGCAATATTTACACTAAAAATGTGAATATATCCATGACAGCACCATTTGTCCGAAGGTACGATTGACAGTAGGTACAGTTTGTCAGCAAGAATGTTTTTTGGAAATTACATTTGTGTATTTACTTATTAACAATATCACATCAGTAAAACAGTGAGAGAGTTTATTCTCCAGGACCTGATGGAGCAGTAACATTAGAGGGAGGAGTTATAAAGTCTAGAAAAAGTACTCTCTTTTAAGGCACAAGTGAGAGAGCACCACTTCACAAATTAGTTCAGGAAAAAAACAAAAAAGTAAGAAGAAGTAAAAGTAGTCTTTTCCAATAAAAGACGGAAAACGAGCAGGGCCAACTTCCACAGGGTGCTTGCGTTGTTAGCGCATGCGCACTAATGCGGTTAAAGGTTAAATGCCAGCACATGACGCATTGAAACTTGACTTGTTTTCAAGAAGAGTCATAGGCTGAAGTTTATCTGAGGTTTTTTTTTTTTCCATATTTCAGTTGTATTCCAAATGAGTCTCTCTGATGTAACCTAGAGGATTGAAAGATTCTGAAGTTTTTCTTTTCTTCGGTTCTTGGTTTTATCAGATGTCCACAAGATGTCACTGTCTCCAATAATATTGTCTGCCAGCTAATTCTCCCCAAAATACTGAGCTCTCTTGAGGCAGAATTGTCATTCAAGGGCAACACAACTGTGATAAGCTGCTGCTGCTTCAGTTATCATTATCAGAGTAAAAGGAAACAATGGAGTGAGTATTAAAAATTGCATCTCAATCATTCATTTTTGCCGTCATTTAAAAGAGAGCAACTCTCAACTAAAATGGAAAAAAGTACTTTGAATTTATTTTATTACAGTGATTTGTATTGGCAAGAAACACTTATGTTATTTCCTTCTTTGTTTTTTCAAGATGAAGTGGAGGGGGGTTTAACTACTATCTTCACCTAACAAGGGAGAACAGTCAAATGTAATGTATGACAAAAACTGAATGAACAGTGTATCAAAATTACCAACTACTACTTAATTAATAATTATATATGTATATATATATATATATATATATATATATATATATATATATATATATATATATATATATATATATATATATATATATATATATATATATATGTATACACACACATATATTTCTCTCTCTATATATATACACACATATATTTCTATTTATATAAAACATTGAATAATTGAGAGAAAGACAGGTGTTATTTCTGAAAATCTGTTTTTCATATGTCATATTCAAACATTTTTTATTTATTCAATCAGTTTCATACCAGGCAGTTTTTAACACTTTATAGATCAGGATTTAATAGCATGGAATAAGGTCGAGTTTGAAAGATAATTCAGCACAGTAGATCTCATGTTCTGCAAGTAAGAGTTGTATACTGAACTCCAGAAACTCTTTTTTTTTCATCCAAACAATACATTGGTCGTCAGTTACTGAGTATAATAATAAACAAACCTTTAACAACTGAGTTATTTTCTTTAAGTGAGGACAACAGTGATTACCTGACTTAACTTATTTTAGCCTGCCCACATATTAATATGTTTAACTAAACACATCTCAGAATGGAAAGTTTAAGAAGGCTTATTGAAGAAAGAATTGAAATGGTTCAAACCAAAAGGGGTTTGTTGGCCGGGTACATCCATGTGAAAAACATCTGTAAAGGAGAAACAATTTCATTTTGTTAGACTTGGTCTCATTGATAGGTCCAAAACTAAAATGTGTCACATTTAAGTAAACATGAAACATTCATGTCTCATAATCCCTGGGTGACTGAAAGCCATGAGACTCTGCACTAATCCTATAATACATTACAAGAAGAAGGATAGGCTCCTCCAATATTGACAGTAACTATGATGCTACACATTATTTGTTGACAACTAGCTCTCTTTGAGTTGGGACTGAAAGTGAGATGAAAAGAAAAATTATCATTTGACCCTTAAATTTGTCTCTCGGGCATTAAAGATTAAATCAAAGCCTGCTTTTAGATAACAAAAGAAATACTATAAACATAATTTAAAGTTACGATTATATGTGCTTTAGTACTTTTATTGTTGTTAAATATACCTTACATTAATTTTAAAGCAGTTTTGTAAAGTGAAATCACTCCTAAATTTGATGTCACTCAGTAGTATTGAGTACAAAATTAAGACCAGATTAATAAGCTTGACCCTTTGGTGTCAGTGTGGATATATATGTCCAAAAAGGGTCTTTTTTTTCTCCTTAATTTGGCAATTATCATTACTGTGTTAATGCATATGACATGACTTATTGAAATATTTTGAAAAGAGTTTCAATTTAATGTTTTTTTTCCCTGTTCGGTCTAAAACATAACATATGTAAATTTCCTATGTGTCAAAGACCATCAAAACAAAACTGTCCACTACTAGAATGTAAGTATAATAAATACCTAAATACAACAACAATAATAATAATAATAATAACAATAATAATAATAATAATAATAATAATAACAATAATAATAATATAATGATAGTAATAATTATAGTGATTATTACTATTATTATTAGTAGTAGTAGTAGCAGTCGTAGTATTTTTATTAGTATTTTTATTAGTATTTTTGTAATAATAAAATATATTATAATTATTATTATTAGTGTTATTATAATTGTTATTATTGTTATTATTATTATTATTATTATTTTTAATCTACTTATGTTCTTATTAAAACTACCAAATATTTTATTATTTTTCAGTTAATAAGCTTTTAACTCCCTGTCCAAATACATGATATTGTTTTTTCTATTTTCTTTTCAAAATAAATATACACCAGAAATTGAGAAATAATTTTTGTTTTGATACATTTTTAGTCTTTGGTGAGTGTCACAACAAATACAAATGAATTAGCCTCTAAAGTCATAGACAACACTTAACCATTACTGAATACAATCATGTTATTTGCACAATCATGTTTTCAATTGAGAGAAAATAGCAACATTTACCACTTTACTGTAAACCACTAGATGGCAATGTCCATCAAATCTCATTTAATATTAAGAAATGTGTAGCAATAATGCAACATCCAAGGGGCCATTGGATATATGAGAGACAAATTTTTGTGTTTTAAGTTATTTAAGATCCATGTTTGGGCCTTTTGCCCTTGTTTTATTTGATTTGACGTTGATAAAGTAGGTATTGGGGAAAGAGTGTAGGTTGACATGACCACTTGAAGACTATGACCTCTGTATAAGGGGCCAGACTTATCCTCATGGACTTCAACACCCCAGCTCTGTAAAGATTCACGTCTTTAAGTTAGTGACTCAGTTTTCTCCAAAACAGCACAAGGAAGGCTAAGTCTGACAGACTATGAGAGGTAAAGCAAACAGGAATAGTCACAAGTGCAAACTTATATTTCAAGGATTTTTAAATTACCTTATCTTACTATTATCATTATCATCATTATTACTTATTCATTTATTTATTTGAATTACATATACTTTATAAATCTCTGGGAGAATTTTCCGTTCACACTCAGCTGTTGAACTCACACACATGCTCAGGCCCGAGTTACACATGTTCAAACAGGATTTTATCATAAACCATACAGGAGGCATCAGAATGAGGGGGCTGCACGATGCGGCCTGAGCAGTTGGGGTTTAGTGCCTTGCCATAAGGGGACCTCAACAGAGCTCAGGATTCACCTCCTCAATGACCAGACCAAAGCCCAGACCAGGAAGGAAATTAGCAAGTGAAGCCTTCAGTTCCAAAGTCTTTACAGGCTGGGCTACTGCTATTGAGTATGGTTCTATATTAATTGAACTTATTTTATGTTCAAATGTTCACAATAATGAGTGAAATATTCCATTTTATACTATCAGACAATTTTCATCGATTTTTTTATAGACTCACACAACATCCATTTTAGTGTCTTGCAACCTCCTGGGGGGTTCATTTATCTACTGAATGACCAAAAATGGTATTTTACCCTTTATTATAGAAAACTCCTCTTAAAATTAAACCCAAACAGTTGGTGAGATGTTTGCTGAAATAAAGGTAAAGTGTAAAAATACTTTAAATACAAGCTTGCATGACAGCAATAATACAGAAATGATACAGGGTCTCCTTCTACATAAGACCACACACAGGATCGATCACATGGACTTCACCTGTGTCTTCTTTATTTCAATATGTCTACTCTGTCATTAACATTAACTGGGTAGGGGGTGTGGGACAGGTCTGAGGGCCAGTGACTGACAAGAGCCCTAAACTTTTAAAACAGCATCGATTTATCACATTGAATCATTACTTATTGCCCTGTGAGGGAACTTTTTACACTGTGCTAATCAATAAAACAAAAAAACCTTCTATTCTTTATTTTTTTTATTTTAGTGGCATGACATCCAGGTGGCCACTGAATAAAGGGGGATTGATAATGGGGGATTTTAACATCCTGTTGGTTTACTTAAAATGGTCTATCGGCCACAAAATATCTCATATGGGCTACTTTATTTCCTTACTAATGGATTAAAAGGTTAAAAGGTGAAGGTGAAGAGCTTAAAAGGTGAAGGAAAACATAAAAACTCTAAAGCGGCTAACGCTTCGGAGTTTTATGTTTTCCTTCACCTTTTAAGCTCTTCTTTAACAGAGAAAAATGGTTGCATGTAAAAACAGAGTAAAACCTTGAGCAGTGAATAAAATGGTCTTTCAGGGCAAAATTATAGGAGATGAGATCGCAAAGTTTTTTGTGTAAAACAGAGGTGTCCAAACGATGGCCCTGTTGCAAACTGCAACCTTTATATGACCTGCAACATACTCCAAAAGTTGCAATTAAATATAACAGTGACATGGAGCTTTTGTTTGCCTGGTGAATGAAGACAAATGGGTAATGACAGCAAATATCATGAACACTAATTTTCCCACTATCTGCTCTATACCAAGACATCGTGCAGATCACCTTTAATCGTCTTTTAGCACCAACATTTCTGCAGTGTTTTGCTGCTCTGAGCAGTTTGCTCTTGTTTTTTGTCTGAATGTGGAGACAATCTGCCAACGTCTCCCCTGTGCTGCATAAAGTACCATTCTTATCTTGATCAGGGGCCAATCTTAGTTTTTACCACCCCAAAATCCTTGACTCTAAAATTATGGTGTAATGTGGCCTGGTCTTCCTAAAGCAATATCTTGACAGGGGGCCTAAAAATTTTGGTGGCACTCCTGTAGTCTTAGGAGAAGCCTTTGAGAGTGTAAGGCAGTTTATATATAACCTACCACCTCCATGGACAGTGAAGATCCCCGTAGTCTTTCGCACTGTTTTTTTGGGGCCTACTTTAGGGAACCAATAGCCTAATCCCACCTGACTGTAAAAACCCCAATTCCTGTTGAAGTAGAGACAGTGTCTACAATGTTACTAAAAACAGAATACAATGACTTACAAATCCTGTTGGACCTACATTCAGTTGAATACATTATAAAGACAACATATTTAATTTCCCTCAGGCGGCACTGAATTAAAAAACTATCATCATTCTCCAAAGGATATTACCACATCAGCTCAGAAAGACTTCCAAAAACCATTCTCAGTTCACACAGTTCGTTGCTCTAGTGCAAGCCAAAACTACCATGCAAATCAAAAGCCATATACTATAATAAATACCCAGAAATGCTGCCGGATTCTCTGAACCTGAGCTCAGATGGACTGACGCAAAGTGGAAAAGTGTGCTGTGAACTGATGGGTCCACATTTCAGGTTCCAGGCTAAAGAGGAAATAACCACCCAGATTGTTATCAGAGCAAAGTTCAATAGGGGTGTGTTTGAGCCCATGGCATGGGTAACTTGCACATCTGTGAACGCACCATTAATGCTTAAAGGTACATACAGGTTGGAGCAATATGTGCTATCATCCAAGTGGCATCAATTTCAGGGATGTCCCTGCTTATTTCAGTAAGACAACACTAAACCACATTCTGCATGTGTTACCACAGCATGGCTGCATTGTGAAAGAAAGTGGGTACCAGAATGGCCTGCCTTTAGCCCAATGTTGCGCAAAATATGACAACAGAGACCATGGACTTGAGCAACTAAAGTTGTACATCAAGCAAAAATGTGAGCGAATTTCACCTACAAAGCTTCAACAATTCATGTCCTCAGTTCCCAAACACTAATTGAGACATGAATTGTTGAAGCTTTGTAGGTGAATGTTGACAAATGGAAAGGCTATGTAACACAGTGCTAAACATGCACCTTTTCCCAGAATTTTTTGAACATGTTGTAGACATCAAATACAAAATGAGCGAATATTTGCAAAAAATCGATCAATCAATAAGTAAAAATAACAGTCAAGTTTATCAGTTTGAACATAGAATTTCTTTTCTTTTTAGTGTGTTCAATTAAATGTAGGTCGAAAATGATTTGCAATTCATTGTGTTCTGTTATTATGTTTCACATAACGTCCCAACTTTATTGGAATTGAGGTTTGGATCTACATGTTTTTGTGAAGGCAGAGAGATAAGTGATTGGAAATAAGCCTCTCATTCTTTTAAAGGAGTCAGCACAGTTCGGCAGCAGAGATGAGCAGCTGTGGCAGTCAGGTTGGGCTCACACTGTGTGGATGTGTGGTCCCTGACAGGAGATGGGCGTTGCCCGTCCAGCCAAATGTCAGTTGCTTTGGCTGACACGCCTCCGAAAGGAAGGCTCCCTCTCAACCAAACATGAGAAGTTAACCATCCATGAAAGACCCGCCCCCAACGCCCACAAGCCCCGTTTTCATTCGCCGAGCCGCCGTCAATCACTTATATCCCAAGCGACGTCAGCAGCAGCGCCACACCGGAGCTGAGGAGTGGGTGACGAAGAGCAATCACAACCACCAGGAAAAAAAAAATACCAGGAGCAGAAAATGCACGGACTACAAGACTTCATTTGACTGACAGTGGGTTTTTTGGGCGTTTTTTAGGGTTTGGGTCCGACGAGCGCATTTTGAAAACACTAATTAAACACAATGAAGGCGCTCTGTTAGGCCGAGCTTTCTGGTTTTTGGCCAGTTGGCTGTAATTCCAGGGATGCTAGCTAAGCTAACAGAGCTAGCTAACGATTAGCCTACCCATTTAGCTACATTGGTCACTGGTTGCCTCCGTCTATAAGGAGTAACTGCTTTTCGCGCAGCTGTGTATTGGTGGTTTCTGCCACACTGCCCATAGGGTCCTTGTTCGTCGAATTGTTGGAGACCTTGGACCAGTGTGTGTGTTTGTTCAGTACATGGACGGTCTGACGGGCGCTCCTCGGCACTGCGCGGGCGGACGGTGTTGGTTTCTGGGCGGCTAAGCTTGCACTCGGCCGGGGCGACCAGCACAGGGATTGTACAAATGTGGCAGCCGCAGCTAGTGGTGTCCCACTGTTTCTGGGACCGAAGTTGGTAGTTGGAACAAAAACCCTGATGATCGACACGTTTCCAGGCTTGCCTTCATTTTGGAGCAGAGATTAGAAAGTGTTGGCACATTGAAAATTCATCAACTTGTCGCGTTAGCAACATTAAGCTCACAAGCTAGTCTGCGAGGCACCAGCTAGGTTCAGAGCACTTTTTTAAGGAAAGTGCACCAATTAAAATGGTTATTTGCACCTAAAGGTCGCATATGAAGTGTTTGAAGACATAATGCATTGTAAATTAGACATGATCAGCTGTCAGCCGCTGTAAGACGTTTGCATAAGACCTTGACTAAGCTGTCAAATATTCAAGACTTTGTAACAATCCTACCACCATTAAGGAAGGCCAAATCCTTCTCCAAGCAGCAAGCCCATCAGGATCGACCATCTGGATCACAGTTTGAAAAAGACTTATTTGCTACTCTGTGAGAGGTAGCCCGGCTCCCCCTGTCAGACGGGCTTTTCAGCTCATGCGGTGATGACTTTAGACTCCATGATGGCTTGTTGCCTGAGTGAGGAGGCGAAGGAGTCCAAACGCATCAACGCTGAGATCGAGAAGCAGCTCCGGCGAGACAAGAGGGATGCGAGGAGAGAGCTGAAGCTTCTGCTGCTGGGTAAGTCCGCATAATCTCACAGGCTACATTCACTCCGCAGGCCAAAGTGAACTGAATCTGTTTTTATTCCTCAGATCTGATCAGTCCATGACAGTTTATGTCACATTCATCTGATCCCCAAACGAGATTTGGACCACTCTTGGGTCCTTGGAGTTTAAACAGGAGGTTGATGCTGACTATATTTTAAAAAGAAACATAAACTGACGAAGAAAAATCACACCTGAGCTAAAAGAGCTTTAAGAGTTGAGGTGTGAATGGAGAGCTTTCAGTACAGACTGATCTGCCTTGGTTGCACATGTGTACTTTATTTCTGTCTCTGTTAAACATGTAAACCACAGACTGATTGACCTCTCAGTTGACTGTGGTGTAAAGGTTTGGTATGCAAAACACAATGATAATTGCACAGTCCATAGTAACCTGGTCACCACAGGATTTGTCTGAAAAGTGATATGCAAATTATGATTCAGATGTGGTTCAAATGGTGATTTCCTGCTCTTTTGTGTCTCAGTGTTAACTCTACAAGCATTCCGATGTTCATTTAAGATCATATGGTGCCTCTTGATATTTTTTGGATTTTTCTACAATTAACACATACTAAGTTACTCTCCTTCTTTAAGAAGTGTGTGGAGTATGTCATAGGACAGGATAATATGGAACAAGAAACACAACTTGATACTTTGTAGGGTGATAATACTAGATAAATTATAAATGTATTTTTTACTGAAGAAATGCCAAATAGTTTCATTTTATATCACATCCATATGCCTGACAGCCTGTCATATGCTGACACAATGTCAGCTTATGAAAGGTGATCTTGAAAAAAGTCTGTGTTTTTGGAAAAACAAAGTCAGTAAAAACGCTCCTTCAATAAATTTAACAAAATAATAATTCCAGTACAAATAATTTTATTGTGTTGTCAGTTGTGTTTCTTTTCCACTCAGCTCCACATTACTTGGCTGTTTTGGTTGTCCCTTAGGGGTTGTACCTAGTACCTCGTACACTTTTCTCAAATGGAGTTCCAAGCAAGCTGAGCAGAGACTAAATGTGACATGGACATACTGATGACCTCTGATTAGTCAGAGTATCACTACAAGTCATGGGTATTGGCGTGGAAATGAAATGCCCATCAAAGGTTGCGCCCGCTCCCTCGCCTTTGTTTCTCTGTTTGTTTTTGTGAGGACGCCACTGTAGTTTCGTAAAGTAATAGGGATGGGAATTGATAAGATTTTATCAGTACCAGTGCTATTAACGATCCTTTTGATCGATCCAATTCTTTAACAATTCCCTTATTGATTCCTGCAGATTTTCTGTTTGGTCAAATGTTGGCCTGTAGATTTTCAGCAGCAACAATGTCAAACACACATGTCACAGCATAGATAACTGCTTCTGCAAGTTGCTGGTGCTTTCACTCACTTAAGGTTGTGCAGTAGGTGCCTTTTGTAAAAATTAAGCCACAATTCTGACCGCTTCTGAACCCTGGCAGTGGAAGGAATTGATAAGGGAACTGATTCGCCAAAAGACTCATGATATCAATACTTTGATGGAGCTGTTAACGATTCTCAACTGGAATTGGTTTTTCGATTCCCATCCTTGCACAGTAATGCTATGAGGCTCCCGCCTACTTGAAAGAAGTGCTGATACAGTTTATGCAGAGATAGACAGCAGAGCAGGTAGCATCCAAACTTTGCAGGGTTGAGCCAACTTGAGTAGATACAAATGGAAAAGCAACATTGGTAATGGATGGCTATTAAAATCTGGTACTGATGTGTAGTGACATCCTACACATCCTACAGAATGGATGTGCAACACACATTTGGGTGCCTCATTCAGGTACCATTTACAGAATGTGAGAGCACTCTGTCTATTCTTTATGCCCTGTGAGCTGTCCAAGGCCCTTCTCAAACCCACAACCCTCTTGTTTAAATTTCAGGTTAACATACCCAGAAACCCCCTAACGTGCTTGTTCACACTTTACCTTTAAAGCAAAAACTGCTTTTACAGTTTTCTGGTCTGCCAGTGGAGGGATGGGAGAGGGTGAAATAGAAGGAATACAGTACAGAAATTTCAAAGTTAAGTGTGGTTGAAAGCCCCTGCTGTTTGTGTTCACACATGCACCTCACCTGGATAAATCAGGAAATGTAAAGATTTTCTGAATGTATAAAATCTGTAGGAAAACAGTTTTTGTTTGGGACTAGATTGAACAAGTAAGCCAGGACATTGTCTGGGAAGGATACCCTGACTTAATTTGTTTATTTATTTATTTTTGAAGATTTAGGGTTTCATGTGTAAAAAGAGTTTAACATTACAGGTTATAGAAGAACACAATGGACTGTACCAAGAATAAACATTATTGGCCCTCTTTTTTTTTTTTTTTTTCTTTTTTTAAATCAAAAGCATGAAATTATGAATAGTTTAGTCACTGGCACAATTTGAAGAGGATCAATTCTGCAAATGTTAAGAGAAAAACTAAACTGATATTTGACTTTTTCAGTGTTTATTCAGTATTCATTGGAGTCATATTACTGTGCACATGTCTCCAAGTCCTTGTTGACATCCTACTTAACCTTTACCTTTGCGTCAGTCCATTTTTTCTGATCTCTTGTAAAGCATTTTGAATAGTCTAAAATATGCAATATAAATTAGGTTTGATTTTCCCTAAGTATATTTATTTTATGATTTTTATTAAAAGCAATCTTCTACCAATTAGACCTGGATTTTATTTTCCATTGTTATATTACCATACTCTATATTTTGTTTAATGATATATGTATTTTTTAATTGACAAGTATCCCAGCTCATTTTGTTTTTCCTAAAGTCATTCAAAAACTCTTTAACATTAAAAAAAGAAACACATGGGTTTGGCTCAGTAATGCTTTAATAACCAGCTTTTAACAGGTCCCTCTCCTGTAGTCACTTAACACTTTACTATAGGTATATCTGCCTGTACAACACAACCTGAATAATGAAAAAGAGTTTGTTTTAGTTAAGTCTGTTAAAAGGGAGACACCATTCTCCAAGCGTCTGCTCCAGAAAAGGCCTCAGGAAAGGAACAAACTCCAGAGAATAGACCGTACCATTAGCAGACTTCATTCAGTATTGTTGGCATAGCAGAAGGGCCAGTATATAATGTGATGAAATGCATGATGCATAACTGCTGAATAACTGAAAAAACAGCTTTTAAGAAGTAGAGACAGAGTCCTGTGGTCAAACAATCAAAATTTATGAGTTACATTATAATCATCAGAACCACATGGGAGCTTTATTTCTGCATGGCTGAAACTCATCCCCCTGTGGTTGGAAAAAGGATGTTTTCAGCAACCATCCATCCACAAAAAAGTGTCATGTAAATGTAATTGGAACAGATACTAATCTGGAGACAAGATTAGACAAAAGGACAATATTTCCACAGCTGGCCGTTGAATTTATTCCCAGCCATTGCAGAGCAAGTATGTGTTTATGCTCACTCTATGAATTTATTGTTCAAGTTATGCACAAATCTGCTCTTTCACCTGTCTGCTAATGAAACAACTGTGTTTCCTACAAATACATAACACTCAAGCAGGCTGCCTGGTAGACACTAATATCAACAACTGGTTTCACTTTCAAACTAGTTCTCAATTTCCAAGATTTGTGGATTTAGTAGACATACAAGGTCTGCTTTATGGTCCCTAACTGCTACATCAATCTTTCAGGATTACACCTCAGTGGGAATACTGCCACCCATTAAGGCTTAGCTGTATGCAGAGTTTGCTGTGTCGACTTGACAATAGTACCACAACATTTGTGATGTAGCATGTAAAGGGATCATAGAAGACTACAGCAGTCGAAAGTTTGCTAAACTATACTAAAATGATAATGACAGCATGTAGAGTAAAGATATTTAATGCAGCAAGGAAGCATATCGGACATACCAAAGGATTTTCTTAAACACAGTGTAAATTTAAATCTGTTTAAAAGTAGATTAAATGCATTAGAGGAGATGTTATAGGTTGTAGATGCTTTGACTTATGTTTTTTACTCTGTGACATGGAATTGATTTTTTTCTATTCCTTGATTGTCAGTGTTTAATTTCTGTAACTTGACAAATGTTCTGTGGCCTGTTTTGGCCAGGAAGGTCTTGATGATGAGATTCCTGATCTGAATGGGTTTTTCCTGGTTAAATAAAGTTAAATAAAGATTTAGTTTTTTTATTTTAAATTTGAAGAAATATGCTATATTTGGTGTTGCTCTCCTCAATCAACATCAAGCCACTGTATTTTGCAGAAGAAGTAAACCACTTGATTAACTCTGATCTGCATTCATGATCAAACATGAGGGAAAGTATTGGCATAGTAGGAAATAATATGAAAAAGTGAACAAAAGACAGCAGCACAGGTTTAGGCAGTTGACTGGATTTTTTTGTCAAACATCAACATCTGTCCTGATTTTTGCACTTGGTGCATCACTAGATATTGGTATTGTTTTACTTACAGGCACACAGATAGTGACTTATCAGGAGATTAATATCCAAGACAGTCCTTTCCTTTTCTATCAACTCAGTTGTTTGATGATTTTGTTATGTTAAAATTGCAGGAACACATTTTTTTAACTTGTTGTAGGACTGCTGTGATGTGGGAAACAAACATAAGTACTGGCTACCTTCACTGTGAGTGTAATCTTTGGCTTTCCTCCTTCAATTAAACTTAATGGTGTACAAGGGTTATTTAGGGTGTCCTTTGATAGTTTTAGGATGATTATTAACTTTTAAGTGCTTTTTGGCTGTGTTGTGTCTTTGAAAAAGTTGGTATTTCAGTTATACTGTTAATGATTTGGAGGAAAAAAATGAAATAACCTAAAAATATATTAGATTTATATAATATATAAATATATAATATATAATCTAACTAAATGTTTATAATTAGGGTCTTTGCCCGAAAGTCAAGGTCAGCCTCAATTTGACCCCCTTAACATGCTCAAAAACTTACCATATTGGCACACACCTGAGATCTGGTGAAAAATATGATTAAAAGAAAAAAATTAACCCTCAATATGGCAAAATGTGCTCTCTAGTGCCACCTAGGCACACTTTAATGGCTAGTAGGAATGTCGTAGAGAAATCAAACCAACGGTGAATCGTTTGTCTTATTGAGACCCACGAAACCTCTGACCTATCTCAAACAGGAAGACAGCAATTTGGCTTTCAAAATAAAATTTGGCCCAAAAATTGCTCCTTATACAAAAATGATCTCCAGCTAGGCTGTAAATGGTATTAGCTTGAAAAGTGCACAGATGACACATTATACCATGCTGATCAAAACTTCTGAACAACTCTGTTGTTTCTCAGTTTCTGAATGAGAAGCCCTCAAAGTTGGTCATCCCGAAGCAGCCCTTCTTGATCCACAATGCAAATGAATGGGAAGGAAAAGGACTGCTGTCGAACTCTGACCTGTAAAACCCAAAAGTCCTACGGCGTTCAAACTTACACGGATGGTATCGTGATATATTTTCCTACTGTTTGGTGGTATTTTTAAATGAGATTTGGACAAAACTGTGGCATCCGTGAGGAGTTATTCCAAAAAGTTTCACTCAACTTCACTCTTCCCCAGTGCAGGTGGTGATGTCACTCACAAAGAGCCCGAAAATGGAATGTGCATTACACACCCATTATAAACTCTGAGGAGGAGCAAAAAAAACATCAAAACTTGAACTGTTTTATAACTAAAACAGTAAAAGATCGCAAGAATATGTAAACTAGAGATTTGTAGGTCAAAGTCTTGTGATTCTTTTAAGCTTCAAATCAAGTCTGTAGCTACAAGTTTTTTGTGGCAATACAATCCAAAAGAGGGAATGGGTTTCCTGACTCTCTCCATTCAATTAAACTGATACTTGTCTGTCTGCATTCATGCTGGATCCTTACTGAGCTGCAGGCACTCACATCAGTCTAAGTTTGAGCAGGTCAAAGGAGGTCAAATGAAGCCTTCAAAATGGACTTTGTGGGTCAAAAGGGCATGAAGGACGTGCAACAGAGCAAGGACCCGACCAACTCTGCTTGCAGCTTTCATTTTAGTTAGACATTGGTATTCCTCTACTGTAGATGATCACACTGTTTGCACATCTATTTAAAGCTGGAAACTCAGTTTAAATTGTTCTGTTTGTTTGAATTTTTCAATATGAGAAAGGGATACAAAGAGTCTCTGGGACATTTAGAGCTGACTAAGTTTATCCAGCTGTTTGTCAGCAACAGGCCAACTTCCGATGGTGTGTTTGAGGTGCAGACTAAGGAAGAGCCAGACTCAGAGGTGTCCTCCATTACCTGCTCTGCAGCTAATGAAAGTAATTAAATATGTTCTCAAGGAGCACAGGGAGGTACAGCTTTAATAATGTAGAGTGAACTGTCTTAGCTACTTTACAGAAAATTTTACTTAAACAAAGAAATGAGCTAATCATTATCCACTTGTACTTTGCTACAGCTGGCTAAAGTTGTATTGTATTATTTGATTATTTATTGTATTATTTTGCCCTGTATACCAGAACCTTTGTTTTGCCAATTTTGCACATTGCCACTCCTAAATTGTTTAGTTTTTTTGTTGTCCTCTGTTGATAGCCTCATATACCCCTTACAAATGTAAGTCATGGGCTGTTTTGGCACAGCGCTGCTGCAGTTATGTCATCCTTCAAACAAAGCCTTAAACTCAACAGCACCTGAAAAGTACACAGTTCAGGTACACAGGAGAGGCACCTTTTATATGTATTTTCTAGAGGTGTCCAAATAAACTTTTCACAGTAGACTAAAATCATATTCATGAAAAGATTTAGAATTAATTCGAAGCATCCATGAATTAATTTTGTACACCTAATTTTAACCATATTTCTGCGGCCTAGCATAGCAAACTGTTTATTTTTTTTGTTTGTTTGTACAGCCTTCTCCTTTCTCCATGCATACTAAACAGGGGGCGTTTGTTCCTTGTTTGGTAGCTGACTCTTTCTAGTCACATTTATATTAAAAGACTTTTGCATTTCGGCGTAGATTTTTTGTTGTCTTAGGTTGTCAGTAGTGATTATGTTATTGGAGCTGATACAGACATTAAAAATACCTTAGCTAAATGTGTTAAACGCATCTTATTGTGCTGTTTTGTGTCAGACAATATCATCCTGCCACTTAATGCACTGCAGGCTGAAGCAGATCCCGGAGTAAGCACCTTTTAATAACAAACAGGTAATGTTGTGGACCTTGAATTGGTTCGAATTGAAAATCAAGTTTGAATCGAATCAGGACCCCTGGAATCGAACTGAATGTGACGTACTGGAAGATTCACACCTTAAGCATTTTCTTTTATCCTGTTAGCTAAAAAAATAGAACCCAAAACACTTTTCCTTTGTGGGTAAAAGACTAGGTTTTGAGTCAGCTGTAGCACCAAAAGGACAGATTAATGGTCAAGATAATTTTCATCTGTAATAGTTAAGAGATTGGATAGCAAGGATATGTCAAGTCTAGTTGCTGCACAGGTCTACTCCACTTAAGGTCTTTTGCTGCTGTAGCATAAAAGAGCCGGAGCATCTACAGTGAACAGTTTGTTGCCCAGACTGTTGTGCAAGCATAACAATGAAACATGATAACAATCAATCAAACTTTATTTTTATAGCACTTTATATATACTAGATCATATTGTAGATCTTGACAGCAAGACTTTAAAGATAACCACTGACAAAAAAAAACACAGCTGTATAACTATCAACTTTGATTTTTTACATATAGAATTTTAAACATTGTCTGCAACATGTATTATGTCCTACTTTTGCAGAGTTGCTGTCTGCCTGGCTGTTGTACATGAGTTTTGAAAAAATCTTTACATTTTCATCCTGGCAGCACACGTCCCCAATATCAATATATTTATTAAGAAAATTTGACACCTTGAAATTTCTCTGTTAATTTGACTGCATGGCAATACTTCATGCCACTTCCTTCGAGATAAATGAAGATAATACGCAGAAGCTGGTAGGACCAAAACAGTCTGCAAGGCTCTTTGATTGGCTGCTAAGAGTAATAACAGCAGTTACCTGTTTTCCAAAACTGAAGTAATGAAACAAAAGCTCCATGTAGTGACAAGAAAAAAAAAAAGGATGGACTCCAGTTAACATGGGAGTCAACTCACGACTGTGTGTGGACTTTATGCAACACTGGGACCAACTTCACGGACTGCCTGTTTCATTTTTGAGTGTAAAATGCATCATACTTTAAGTAATGTTGAGACTTTAACCAGTGCATTTATGGCAGTATATAAGCAGCAATAAGAAAATGAATGCAGACTCGCTGCTTTTGTAAAAATAGTTGCCACAATGGCACAACTTGATTGCTGAAACTAGTGCTTTAACCTGTCATATTATATACTCTCTGTACATAAGCACCATATATTACCTGAAGGAGAGCCTAAATGTGGTTAAAAAAAGTGGCCCTGTACATACACAGATGTGCACAGAGCTGCTGAACAGCACATCTCAGTAAGAACATTTTAAGTAAATTTGAAGGTACCGACAACCATGGGAATAATTGGTAAAGCTAGAGCAGTACAGGTTATCAAAAAAAGTATTTATTAAAAAAAATATGTAAGCGTAATGTTTACAGGTCTAAAGAATATGAGTTGGTTTTCCATAAGTACTTGTGTATTTATATTGTCTTTATTTAAAGAAGTGTGAATTTAAGGCTAATTTGCTTTTACTGGTTTAATTTTCTGTAAGTCTTTTAAAATGAACATAAACATAGTTCAGTCTCAGTCTTTGTCAAATTATCTAAAAAAAGACTTAAAGCAGCACTATGTAGTTTTTCCATCTTAATATAACATTTCTAGAGTCATTGTGATGGTACATCACCTTACAAAAGGTGGAATGACACCTCTGTCATGGTCTGAGGGGGTTGTATTGCCTTCACTTGCACTACGTAACTTCGATGTGGATAGTAGGAACACTTCCACACTAAAAAACTACAAATTTTTACTGCTTTGACTGCTTTACAGCATATGCCACTTCCCCCTCCTTCCTGATACGTTTCAAAGACAGAAGTCGAGGCGAAAGCTAAATTAATGTGCTGACTAATCAGCGCTAAAGTCCTGTGGAGGGCAGCAATATGTCTTAGCTGCGTCGGAAATTAATAGAAGAAGAAGAAGAAGAAGAAAAGCTAAACATAGAGTTGTTATGGCAGAAGCAGTGAAAAACCCGAAGAAAAGAAAAGTTTTATTAGAGGAAACGACAAAAAGAAAGCGGGAGAGTAACAAGCTAAATGCCAAGACAGGAAAAAACATTGGCCTCGCGCTCACTCGCTAGTGTGAGCTGAAAGACGAGGAGGGATGTCTGACCAATGCTGATTTGGCCCTGTTACTGTTGGACTTGTAAGTACATGTTGCTAACAACTGACAGCTGACGCTTGAAAAGTGATTTATTCGAAAAGAAACATGATCAGACTGTACTTTATCAGTCCACATGGTTTATTTGTCTCTCGGGACGTCCTGTTGGCTCACTTCTCCTCCTTCTGTATGTCAACAAATGCACGTTGGTGTGAGGCGCCTGTGCTGTTACACTCAACGACCATAGAGGCCCCTAGAGAGCTGAAAGCCGGAATCTTACATAGTGCGGGTTTAAATGAGTAATTTCGTTTGTCCTTCATTTGACCTTAGTATACCTGAGTACATACACTCACTCGCTCATGCATTCATCACACTGAGCACACACTTCATCTGTCAGTGTGCTCTCTGTCAAACAAGTTGGTAGTTTCTGGGTTAATGAGTGTTTGTTTTTTGGCAACACCCAAGGATGTCTCATGCATTGAGCCTACCTACGCCTTTTATAGTTTCTCTTGCTGTAAGTCGAGCAGATAAGCCTTATATTTATTTGTATCCTTGCAAGCTGCTGCCAAGGTAACACGTAGCATTGTGGTTTTGTGGAAATGAAAAAAGCGTTCAGTACAGATGATTAAGCCCAAATGCAACACACAGGATAAGATGACCTAAAAGACGCCTAAGGGAGGTCATGTACGGTAACATTGTGTGCCATCACAGGGCTGCCCCAACTATCCACTGCTAAAGGCACACCGGGCAGATAACTGTCCTGCATCCCCACTCCCACAACTGTACATGTAACAGCTTTGAATGAGTGAGTCAAGGTTCACTATGCTTATCATCACCCATATTAGCTTATTTCCTGAAACCTCACATTGCCAGACTCATGCAGACTGACCTGGAACTCTGTGTGACTGCCAACTTGCTGCCAGGAAATTTTGCTGAATACGTAATTGTTAATATTGAAATAGCTGCTATCCATTGTTAAATGAGCTCTTAGTACCGGGACGTTCAGCAGGATGTTGAATTCAAAGGTTTAATCTCCAAACCACTTATTTATGTCTGTTGGAGGGATGCTGAACACATTTCTTTAATCACACTGTTGAATAAATGTTATCCAGAAGATCTATTTCTTGGTCTAGTTTGACTTGTGCAGCACATTTTTGTGTGATTTTCACTGAAGAAAATCAACAATTTTGATCTTGTTGATGTCAGTTGAAACTTAATCTGGAAATGAGGCAGAATCTGTGGAAGATGGATGGATTTTGAGATGAAGTAGTTCAAGTTTATCAATCTTTAAACACATTACCAAAAATGTTTACACCCCAGTGTGACCCTTGGAGTGAAAATGTAGCAATGTAACAATATACCATCTAATAACAGAAGAAACACCTCAGTACTGGAGTCACAACTTAAATTTTTAGACATAAGACCAAAGAATATGTTTGATTAGATATGGTACTTTGTTTGGATTATCTCGTATTACAAAGGCAAAAATATCCTGTTTCAATATTTTTTTTAGATGAGGATTACCTCCTTATCTTGCACTCTTCCTGAAGTAGACATCAAACAAGAGAATCTAAAAGCACATAGTTCCTCCTGCTGGTTAAAATGAGTTTTGCACATTGTAATACAAACTTTTTCAAATTGATTGAAATTATCCATATTTGTGCACAAGATATATTTCCATCCCTTGTAAAGGTGGCTGCAGTCGAGCACTTCAGCAATGAGTAATGGCTCATTTTGCAGCTTTACATTGTAAAGATGTTTTAGTAAACTGTGGGATGTTACTCATACCAAAGGGTATGTTGGCTCTACTTGTGTTGGTACTGGGGCTGAAAGATATTACTTTAGTACCATTTTACCATGACAGTTAGTGTACAAATCTCCATTGTCACTTTGTTTAATATCATTCTTGGCTGTCTGTATGTGTCCTGCATGAAATGTACAGACTACAAAAAGTGCTACTATTGTCCCAGATATGTCTATGTGGTGTGCTCAAACTAGCCCACCTACTGTATACAGAATATAAACAGAGCAGATTTGCATCTGATTGTTTGCTTTCAGCAGCAACTGCTGCGATGCTCATACTGAATAGTTGTGTGAGTCACAGACAGCTCAAGGCGGTGAGATATCATTTCTTAAAGCAGCAATATGTAAGAATCTGGTTTTGTGAGTTTCTACTAGCCACTGGAGGCCTCTGAGTGTTCATGCTATGTTGTAAAATACAGTGCTGTCAGCTCCTAATAGACACTATTAATTTGTTGTCATACAAAGGCAGATGAAGCTGGCTGGGAAAGACAGTGTACAAGATGAATATACTATGTTAATTAATAAGGAGATAGTGTTGTTATACTGCTAAAGGAAAAGTATGGCTTTGCTTGCATCAACTACCCATTGTTTGCAAGCTGTTAGCATGTACAGTGTTAATGTGTATTCAGCTGTTAGTGTATATACATATATATATACATATATATATATAAATATATATATATATATATTTATATATATATTTATATTTATATACACACACATACTTATATATAACATATATACACACATATGTATGTATGTAGATATATATATATGTGTGTGTGTGTGTATATATATTTATAGATGTATGTATGTGTGAATATATATATATATATATATGTATGAATATATATGTATATGTATATATATGTATATATACATATATGTATATGTATCTATCTCTCTATCTCACTGGCTACAAACTATTTTTTGCTTGTAACGAAAAAAGAATTAAAAATCAGGCTACTTAAAAATAATGTAATGTCACCTTGCTGATAGTATGGGGATATTTTTGGCTATATATCGTATTGTTACCCTTGTATCACAATACATTATGTGTGGCCAGATTACTGACCATACACACCCTGAGATCACATGATCTAGCAAATTACAATGTAACTCCCCTGTTCAGCAGCATTATAGACAGGACAGCAACTAAATTGCAGCCTGTTGTTTCTTGAAGCTGTTGCAAATGTCTGAAAGCTTGTTGACTCTAGCCCTGCTTCCTGCTAGGTCACTCTCTCTTTTTCTTTTCCTCGGCTCACCTGTTCACTGTCCTGTTTTGTCTCACAGCCTTGGCCTAAGTAGAACACAATATGGAAATAAGCACAACACCTCTCCCCATGACTAACTTACTGTTTGTACCTGTGTGTGAACTCATGCTGTAAAGCAGTACAAACTTCTCGCAAGATGATGCAGCTCTCTGCCAAACTTAGCATTATATGCAGGTGACCGGGACACTCTCAGGGCACATCACAAGGTGGGTCATCTCTATGACACAATTTCAACTAATTAAGGCGATCTGGGCAACAGCCCATAGTGTTTAGGAATGGGCAAAACCTCTCAAAAGTATATCCGGCAGGTGATTGGACTCAATCTTTACGTCAGTCACAGACATTATGGACCAATCAGATAATGTAGGCAGGCACTACTGCCATGGTGTAAAGCACAAAACACAAGCACTTTGTAGAACAAACTTATGCCAAAACATGTCAAAAGTGGAGTGAAAATGTCCTTTCATTCATGAATGAAGCTATTAGCATCTATGCTAATCTCTGTACAAGCAGCCACCACTTGCTTTCATCTTGCTCTCTTAGCTCTTACCTCTTCCTGCTTTAAAGGATGCTGATTGGACTACAGGCTGAGCACAGATGTTGTAGACTGTAGATTGATGAGATGGATTTAATTTATTACAGACATTGAATCAGGGGCCTCAAACTGCACAGTCAAGGTTAGTATTATGCTGTGCAATTTTTAATAAATGAAGTTAAAAAAAACATCTGTAAGACCTGTATAAGGTTTACATTTCAAGATGTATTCCATGTTTTTCTCAGAAACAGAATTGAAAATGTCCTAGAATTTGGTTGTGATACTGAATGTCATACATGGAATGGGGTGATGATCTTTACCTACTTTAACATTAAGAGTAATGTGCCTGCAATCCCATTTGAGAGGTATACATAACGTGCCTCAAGCCTTTATGTTTTAAATAAAAAATTGAGTTTCACAGTGTAGTCCAAAGGCAGGACAGGTAGCTGTATGTACTGTAGTTCTGCTCTGTTTGTCTGGCTGCTCTGTTGGTTGAGCAAACTGATGGACACACCCAGAGTTTTAGCAGTTATATGGCAGTCGGGCTCCTGAGAGACTGTGTGCTGCTTCTCGTATCATTGCCAGTGTCACTTATTATCTCTGACTCATATTCACATTAAACAGCCTTCATATCACTTTATGTATAGATAAATGTGTGACATCTCTCTCAATGTTACACACTAAGTAGTTAAAACACATGAAAATGAATAAAATAAGGAAATAGATACATGCACTGACATGTTGTAGATAAAGGTTGTGCTGTGTGTAAATCTGCAGCTGTTTACTGTGTTTTTTTCTGCATTTATTGTCAAAGTCATAAAATGTGGATGGATGGTATATGGATGGAAGAGGATAATTGCCTTTCAGTGCTAAAATAAACTTTAAAAAGCAATCTGGAAGGAAACTGGATTTAAAAAAAAAAGTCATCATGGTACATTTGTAAAGTGTCACACTGTCTTTGACACATGAACAGTGTCGGGAATAACAGCGTTAAAAATAACAGCGTTACTAACACCATTACTTTTTGCCAGTAATGGGTAATCTAATTAATTACTATTTCAAACGTTACAATGCCGTTACGGTTACCGACAGTGAAATGTGGCACGTTACTTTGCACCATTGTCTAGCAGCTGTTATCCGACCTACCTCACTCAGCCAGACACACAGCAGTAGCTGCACCGCTAACAGACACACAAGAAAACTAGATACCAGGGTTGCCAGATCCGCTTATTATAAGGGACTTTCGACTTCTTCTTTTTTAACTTGCATGTGTATATTGGGAGTTGTGGGTTGCAGTTTTTTGGGCTTGTTCCAATAGTGCAGTTGCTCAGTTCACAAACTTAGATAAAAGCCTGACATGTCTTTTTGGTTACAAAAATCAAGGTTAGACAAACTGTTTAGCAATAACGGAGTTACAAATAACAGTAGCCCCTCCCTTCACTTCTGTATAAAGAAAAGGATGTTCCACCTCCAAACAAAAGGATGTTGAATCAGGAAATTAAGAGACAAAAAAGAAGAAATATCACTGAAATTGAGATGCAATGTGAAAAAAAAATAAAACGCGCTTATTTCAATTGCAAAATCTGGCAACACGGCTAGATGCAGCAATAGCGAGTCTGGAGCAGTCTGTGAAGTTAAAACTAGCGTTTTCAGGAAGGAAGTACAAGAGGTAAAAGGCAAGAACACACATGTGAAGTGTACATTATGCCTTAAAGCAAAAAGTTTGTCTGTAGTAAATCTACAAATCTAGTGACCAAAAACACAGATAACTCCGCTGATGATGTGAGCACTGCTCAAGAAGGCCAGGTAACAACAAGGAAGGTCACAGAGACGGAGCCACACAGTCCAAGCAGCAAAAGCTTTTTCAAAAAAGTAACACATCAGTTACTCTCCCTGGTAACTAATTACATTTATGAAGGAGTAATTCCGTTAGTAATTCAGTTACTTTTTTGGGAAAGTAACTAGTAACTCTAACTAATTACTTTTTAAAAGTAATTTGCCCAACACTGCACATGAATGACCTAAACTTATAAAAAACAACGACATGTTGAAGTGTTGCAGCACTTTTAAGCCTGTGTGTGTATATGTATGTGCATATGAAAATCAAACAGGTCTGGATCCTTAGAAAACAAAAGCGCTTCGTATGTTTACACAGCAGCACATAAGTGTGCAGTGAGTTTCAGCTCAGCAAAAGGGATGTGAAGATAAAGACGAAACATAATTAGTTGAGGGGTCATAAAACATAGCCCATTGGGAAATACTTAAGATCTTGAAAAGATGGCATTTGATTTAATGGGAACTAAACATTGACATTGACACTGAAGTAGAACAAACATGCCAGGAATTTTTTAAAACCTAAATAGTGGTTATGTATGTTCCCTCTCATTCTCTCAGCAGAAATGTAGTTGTGCTTTTACAAAAGTTCCCACAAAAATATTTCAAACATCCAAAAGCAGCTCGAGAAGCTTTAGTGATTCAGACCATCTTTAAATATGTAGAGGAAGCAGTGCCTGTTTAAGCTACAGCATAGATATTAGTTTAACTAATAGTCTTGTCTGGCATATGCCTCTTTGCTTTCTACTGCCCACTAGTTCCTCTGCTCTGTGTTTTGTAAATAGAGCATATTAACAGTTCCTTCGAAATTCATTACAGTCTTTGGTCGGATGTGAAATTTTACTTCAGCAACTCACCCTGAATTTTGTTGAAAAAAAAAATAAAAAATTAAGAATATGAAAAAGTAAAGAAATGTTTTGAAAAGTTTCATCGAGGACCACAAACCTTAGGAAATAAAAAAAAGAGTATTTTTAGAATCATTTTTTATAGGGATGCATGATATTATCGGTTCAATACTGATGCTGGACAATATTGACCTAAAAAGTTAAGTATCCTTATTGGCTGATGTTGGAATTTTTGCCGATATTTACACCCGAGATATTGGCCATACATATTCACATTTATTGGCTGTAATATTGGCAAAATATACAAATGTTCTATATTGCTTTGCATTTTTTTGTAAAAAACAATCTGAGACTCCACTGTACAAAAATATAAGTTCTTTTCTTTTTACTTTTGAGCATAAATGAACAAAAAACACCTTCCCTCCCCAAACCCACTATCCTCTTGTACAGTCAAGTGATATTTAAGAAATAGACAGTGCACTTCCAATACAGAAGATTTTAAAAAATTTATTAAAAAAATATATAAGTACAAGTAAATAACTATACAGACGAATAGCCATACAAAATATTAAGATAAGATAAAAACATAGTATGAGAAATCAGAACTAGTTAATAACTGCATGAAGTAAAAAATTGCTGCTGCTTGCCTCATAGACCCTGTAATAACCGATCTGTCAGAGCAAACATAGTTTGGCGGGTAGTTACCTGCTGACAGTTGGGCACAACGTGACGTACCTTAGTCTGATCATAGAGAGTCTTTATGGAGAAATTCTTTGTGCTGGTAATTTGTCTGAATATCTCAGTAATGGTTTTCAACATGTGTAACCCTAAGTGAGAACATGTTTTTTCTCATTTTAAAAGACCTGAGATATCATGCCACCAGATTTTGATTTTGAGGGGGTTGAGGAGATTTCCATAAAAGAAGAAATCTCTTACGAGCTATGTTGCTTTACATTTAAAAAGAGTTCCCTTTTTGAGGAATGAAATGTTTTCTTGTTTTACAACTATTCCTTACACAAATAGACTTTCACATTGAAAGCAACAGGTCAGTTTTCATAAAGAGTTTTGACAGTTGATGGAAAAAAAACAGTATTGTTGTAGGTATTGTCAAAAATGAGTGTAGAAATATCAGAGGCATAATCCAATATTATGCATCCCTAATTTTTGATCATTTTTTGTTTGTATCACTTATGTAATAAATCACTATAACATTCTTCATATTATTATGATTACAATACTGCAGATTTGTGACAAAAATAGCGGTGGTTTCAATGCACTTTATGGTCCATGCAGGTTGTCGGCAGTGGGAAAGGCTCTAATCAGCATTCAGACCCACGTCGACTGACCCTGCAAGGGACATGGGTTTTTAATCGGGGTGCCTTCGATCAGCTCCAGTGGGAACGTTACACCCATGTGAACGCGCTAATTTACGGGATGGCGTTGGCGTAACGTGCCGATGTCATAATATTGCACCCGTAACTTGGGGCAACAAAAGGACGCCGGCATCTCAGCAACAAATTCCATCCACTTTCGTATCATCAGCACTCGAATGCCGTTCAGTCTGTGCTGAGTTTGTATATTTTGAAAGAGGGACAAAAGTACAAAGTACAGAAAACATCTGACCACTGTGTCTGTGCTCCTGTCCATTGTTTACTTGCCTCTGTTTTGGCGTGTTGATGAGGTCATCAACATGATGACATCAGCTTGACGCACCAGAGGAAAAAAAACATCCACGCAGCTCGTCTGCTGGAGAGTAGACCCGGGTCTGCTGGCAGTGGGAAAGGAGTCACTTGCCGATTGTTAGCGGGTTTGCCCACGTTTAAAAAAAAACAGCGTTTACATGCTAATTTTAATGGGAAAGCGGTATATGATGTAGATTTTTGGCAGAGGTAGGCTGAAGGGGATGGATCTTTCAGTAGATTATTGAGATAATCAAAAATACCAGATCTACAATCGATATGTTAACTGGGAAGTTATTATAGCAAGAAAGAGCAGGAGAGGTCAAACAAGGTAAAACTGAACACAGAGGGAGGCTCACAAAAAGAAAACAAAGATGAATGAGTGGTTGTTTTATGACTGTTTCACCGCAGTTCTGCTCTTTAGCACAAATAATATGCCCTTGGTCTCACCCGCAGCTCTTTAGAAGGACATGACACTAGAGACCAACCTTAATCCCAGGTCATCAAAAATGAGCTCTTTGTCAATGCACAGTGTACTGTCTGAAGGATATACACAGAGCTGAGGAGAGAGATTGTGACAAATTCATTTAACAGCTTTTACATTCATTTAAGACTTGATCAGTTGACTTTTGGTACACGTTCCTTCACAAAGATTCCACCTTTAACAAGTCTTTAACACAGCAGATCAATAAATTGGAAGCGAATGTTTTACAATTTTTAATTCTCTTTTCGTACATCATCTCCTCAAGCAACCAAATATTACTGTATCTAATCCTCCGCAGCTGTAAACGGCGCCATCTGCCAATTTGATTGTCCATGTATTATAGTGACATGCAGACAAATTGCCAGTAGGGTCAGGCAAATACAGTTTATGGTCCTCAAATGCTTGGCCTTTGGATGAGGTCTTTTCGCTGTGAGCCTTTACTTTTGTCCAGTCAGTTTCCTTCCTCTGCAACTCAGATCATACTGGCAGTCTAAGCATTCTAGGTATATTCATATGGATGCAACAAATACATAGCAACTTGAACAAAAACCTTAAACACATAAGACGATGCAAGAAGACAGTTATATCCACTCAGTGCAAAAGGACTTAGTTAATATTAATACCAGGGTTATAATGTCAGTCTTATGTTTCAAATGGACCCAACAATAACACAAATGAGTCTTATTTTGGTAGTTTAAGTTTTCATGAGTCAGTGATACTGTGAGAATCCATTCATAAGAGTTTAATTTGGCATTTCTCAGGCTATTTTCTTTAAACTTGAAAGAGCTCAACATTTGTATGAGCAAAGGTGGTCTTTATTTATCAGAACTGACCCAGTTAATGTTTGATTTGTAGTATTTGATTAGGGTGGATTAGGTGATAAAACTATACAGCATGTTGATTTTTTTTTTTAAATTTTCTACTGCCTTATTAGCAGTTTATCATATTGACCGGTTAAGAAATTTAATGTAGGAACACTGTCTAAGAACGAGTTGGCAAAGTAACCACAGTTTTGATCAAAATGCACTGAAGTATTTAAGTACAGTACTTACTGAAGTGCCTTTGAGTTTTAGGACTGGATTGCATTTTTTCAGCCTTTCATTCTTTGAGCTGGGAGAAGTTTGAGTGACATCTGCAGTTTGATGATAATTAAATATAACATAAAGATGGAAAAAGTAGGAATAAATGCAACTTTGCCCATCTAATGTGTCAAAATCTAAACTACCTTTTTAAGATTTTGTCAACTGTAAATTATTAGTCATAATCGATTTGACACAGAGTCCAGTCAGTAACTGGTTCAACAGATATCGGAAGGTCTTTTTTGCCTGCTGAAGCTTTCAGTGAAAGTTGAGGCTAGGTTCTTGGTTGTGTTCCTGCAGAATTACCTGCAGGTGAAAAAGGCCACTCATTAGTCACTCTGTCACTCAGTTCCTGTACAGTCAGGCAGGCCTTGGGCAAACATTGAGCTCAAGGAGACACTGCTTCCTGTTTGATGTGCCTGGGGAAGTTTTAAGGAATCATTTACTTGGAGCACCCCTCTCTTTCCCTCTGTCACACTCTGGACTTCTTTCTGCCCTCTCCATTTTGTCACACAAGCTCATCTCAGTGCTTTTTCTTTCTAGGGGTCATAACTGCTCCACATTGTAACTCCTTATGTGAAATAGGTCTGCCGTGACTTTCAGCTAGAGTGACACAATGAAAAGGGTTTGTTAAAAGTTTCCTCCTGGGCTTTGGGACTTAATGGTTATTTAGCAGAGTGAGTAATATCCCAGTCAGACCATGTGGGCAAAGTGACACAGTGCTGCATCGGTTAGTGGTCACGGCTGTGTGATTATTTGGCTCTTTGTCAACCCATGCCCTCCTTTGCTGTGTGAAAAATTTGAGTCTCAGAACTTGGACATTGTGATGCTTTTTAAAGGTCTTTCTTGCATATCAGTGTGCAAAAATGCAGGTTTATTTAACATGATTTTTCAGTTCTGTTATGTTCTGTTGTCGTCATCACAACACATCTAATCATTTTTATGGCTGTGAAATATCTCTGTTGCTTAAATACCACTTAGTAGATGGGTCAGCCAATCAGAGCAGACTGAGTGTTAAAGGGGCAGGAGCTCTAACAGAGCAATACTTTTCATCTTGCTATGTACACATATATATAAGGTGTATAAAATGATTTTTTTTTAAGGGAACTTAATATATAAATAAACTATAGGGGAAACACTGAAACTTGTCTCCTTAAATTGAGTTACTGGTGGCCAACATCATCATAACTTTCTCTGATGAAGTTTAATGTGAAATTGCTATGAGAAGCCTGGTGTTTTTTAAAGTTCTAATTGCTCACCATATCGTGCTGCTGAATGTCAATACTTGTCATCATTAAGAGTGTTTGTAAGAACAGAAAGTATCCCAACAAATATCTGAAGACACTAATATTGAGTAATTTAAGGATGGTCTTTATAAAAAGACCAGGCAATACAGATGAAAGTCTCCATATAATGTGGTCATTTTTGGACTGTATCACCTCTGTATCACTGACAAGTGTCGTCTGCAGCTTTTACTTTTTATTTGCAGGAAACACACAGACTCTGCATGCACTGTGGACCACTTTCTGCAAAAACCTACCAATGAGGATGTCAGACAGAACGTTATTGTAGAAAACCCAAAAGATAATATCAATGGCAGTTTTGGTTTCCTATACAAATCACACACACAAATGGTAGCATGACCTGCTTTGAGTCACACGACTGACATTGCATATTCTGTAATGTGACTATTTTGCATGTGCACATTACAATTGTGAAGATAAAATGGTATATTGTTCATCTCTATCTAGCAGTCATCAAAAAATAATTTATGAAAAGGATATAAGGCAAAATATGGCCTCTTATATAGAGTATACACCAGCGGTACACACCAGGGGCATGATTATCCTATTAACAGACTGTATATTCCATCAGGGCATTGACAAATGGCAGTATGCAGGACTTAAGGACAACAGGACAATCACAATCCCACCACGTGTAATTGAGTGTCTGATGTGTCTGTGATTGGAGCAGAACTATCTTTTAATATGAGTACAAGAAATACAGAGTCAACCTGCACCATGATCAGCTCTCTGACCATAGAGGCTGAAATCAGAGAGACTTTCATTGATTACTAGTCCTAAGACAAACAGACAGGAACTCTAGGTTTCCATTAATCAAAAATTCTTATGCATCAGGAAAAGTTTGTCTTAAATAGGGATGCACAATATTGGATTTTTGCTGGTATCCAATGTGCTGGTATTTCTGAACTCATTATCTCCGTTACTGATATCAATACAGATATTTTGTGTCAAGAGAACAAAGTCTCTACTTAACTAAAATTGACCTCTTTCTTCCATGATTACAGTCCATTTGTGTTAGAAACAAATGTGAAGCAAGAAAAACATTTTATTCTTTAATAAATGACTCTAAGAATTGATGAAAGTGGACATAACGTGATGAAGAGGTAAACAATCACGGTACATTGTACATTTTGCCAATAGTACAGCCTATATATAGGATTTTCATGACCAATTTGTTTGGTTAAAATATTGGCTGTAAATATTGGCAAAATTTTTCATATTTGCCAATACCGATAATTAGCTTTTTAGGCAAATTCCTGTTGATATTGATGTTGGTCTGATAATATCGTGCATCCCTAGTCTGAAGAATTGAAGCAGAATTTCTGAAGTGTGGTATTACTGAGATCATAAGTCATGTAATGTGCATGGTAACAGGAGTTACCTTGACATATCCACCCCTGCTGTTTCATATAATTATTACAATGTGTTATCAGTACACTACAGTACATCCAAATGAACAACATAGATGATTTCCAGTTTTTCATTTTAACAATTTTCCCTTATACATCTATTTTTTAACAGTTGACAAAATCAGCTACAAAGTTCAAGTACTTGATATTCAGAGGGGAATTACTTGCTGATGAGATTCCAATGAGTATGTCCATTATTTGCTTTCATAACTTTTAAATTCCCTCAGGCTAAGAGCAGAGGACTGGCTGAGGACATTGTGGGATGAAAAAAATGAGTCTCTAAAGTTGCATGTTTAACTGCAGCTCTGTGGAGGACCGCTGAAGCCTATCAGCTGGTGTTTTCTGCCATGTATTTATGAGTCCAGCACAGGCGTTTCCATGGGAACTAGCCTTACCCCTCAGGAGTAGCTCCACTGGATGTACAGAGGCTCGTCCCTGAGAAATGCTTATGTCGAGTTTTCCAGTTTAGCAGGATAACAATGGGATCTGTTGAATTAAGCTGAAAGACACACCCCCTTTCTCACAAGTTGTGTGCTGATAGATAATGCAAACACACGAGCACAAATTTGAAACTATTTTTTTTACTTGCCTCTATCTGCTCGGCAACACAGACTTAAAAAAAGGAAAGCAGGCAAAACTACAGATTTCTCACTCCCTCTTTTCCCAGTAACACTCCTCTGCTCTGTGTAGTTCTAGTCAATGAGAAAGTGAACTCTCCACTGCTGCTTCTTCGTCTTGACAATTGCTATTTATGTCCGTCTCTCAAAGAAGGACTCTGTCTGAAGGGGAAACTCCGATGTTGCCTGACCTGCTTTCCACAGTCAAAGATCCTGTCTGGTCAGAGGGAAGGCAGTGCTCAGGGCAACTCCATCACTGTACAGTCAACTGCGCTCTTCAGTCAGCAGCAGTCAAACTTAACTCTCGTCATCCTTGGAAAGACTTTTCTGCTCTGCCTTGGGAATACCAGCTGTATTTTAACACAATCACATCCCTTCATCTAATCAGCCACTACAACTCTGCTTAGACAATGTGGTTGTGGTCTCTTGTTTTCAAAGGCTATTATCATTCATTGTTTTCATTTTCCTTTATTTTTTCTTTATTTTTTGTGAGTCCCTAATACTTAATATCCCACCAATATGTAAGCAGAGTATTGGTATTGGCTTATACGAATTTTCTCAGTATTTACTGCCAATATGATAGCCAGACATGTTAGCATTGAGTTTCTCAGATTTTGGCATATAAATCTGAAATTGAAAGTATAACACTGTGTCCACATTGAAGGCGAGCATCAGATGTCTAGTCCCATCCCGCAGCCTGCTATCCACATTGCATTGAGCAAATATTTAATTCTTTCGCCTGTGTTTTTCTTTGTAAACAGTACATCAAGTGCTTTGACTGTGCATGTTGGGAGTCATTTAATCCTTCGTTTTGGCAAAAAGTGTACACAGCTCTCTGTGAGCAACTTAAAGTTTCTCCCTCTGTGTTAAAAATGAAAGTAAATCATTTCACTCACTGAAAGAGATGAATGCTTCATTATCTTAACTATGCTGACTAGATTAACAAGCTCTGCTGAGTGAGAAAAGTCAATAAAAACAAGAAGTCCCTGGAGCATTTTGTTAATTTATCTTTTTCCATCCTCCTTGTGCACATTGATCGAAACAACAGGAAGGAAAATAAAGATAGGGCATCGTGGGAAAAACTTAAAGCCACACCAGTCAGCTTTGCATTGCACAGCTTTGGGCAGTTAGGACACCCACATATGTTTCCATGTAATGAGCATGATTTTGTCGCTGATACTCACTCGCATTATTCAGTAAAGACACAGATTAAGGTCCCTGAAATGGGGCAAAAGCTCTGTCAGCTGGTTGTTTTAGTACTGTTCATAGCCCTTAAAAAGGCAGATGAAACTTGAATTTGTAGATGAACTCCAGTAAAACCACTTTTAGTTATTGCCATGTATTGTCATCAGTACTGCCTTACAAGAAGGTCAAAAATATAAAAGATGTTGGTGAAAAAATTGTGACACGCGGCACATGCGCAGCACTCTTTCAGATAAAGGTTACGTGCATACCAAGAAACGATAACACCACCACCTATGGCTGACGTGGCAACATGTGCTAACATGCTAACTGTGCTAGGTTTGCTATCGCTTCTTCAACAAAATGTGGATTTGCTGTGTCAATACTCTGACCAGTGGAGATGCATTTGTTATATTCGCCAAGGACACTCCAGACTTTCCTTGCCGAATACTGGCCTGACATGCATGCTACCACGTCTTCAGCGCGCATTGTTATCACACCGTCTCCGTGTGAATGCGGAGCGCTTTTGAAAATACTAAGGAAAAGCCAGATGTTTGTTGGAAGGGCCAATAACCACTTATACCAATGTTAAACCAATGCATTTTTACATCCACAATTTTAACAAAAGCATATTTTAGTCTAAATGTTTTGTTAGTTTTTCATGTGCTCTGTTTATTGAGACTGTTGCTGTAGCGTAAACATAGATATTTATCTGTAGATGAATCCATGGTGGTATTAGCTGTCAGTTTTAGCAGCAGCAGAGAGATCACTGTATCAGAGACGGGAGGAGTGAGAGGTAGAGAGCACACAGGACTGTAGCTGATACTGCAGTGACTCAGACTTGAATGTTGGGAGAAGTGAGATGAAGAGATGAGTTGTGCAGAGCTCGAGCAGGGTTTTAGAGGGAGAAAAGAGGAGGTGGACCGGGGGTGGAAGAGAGGAAGAGAACTCTGTTCAGCCAGATACAAAGTGAAACAAGAGGTTTAGTTTGGGTTAGATCACCACCTGCCCTTGTCCTTGAAATGCTGCTCTTTGATTGATAAACATAATATACCCTGGGTCAAGTGTTTTTGAAGAATAAAGTGGTAGATTCTTCCATAAAATATACATTTAGACACAGCACCTTCTCAACTTCTCACCAAGATGGTGTATTTCCCCTGCAAATGTAGGCAAGTTTTCTTCCCTGCAACTATGTGTGTTTATGCTTGTGTGCATACGCATGGTAACTGTAAACCAAATTTGGAGGATCGAACTCGGTTTACCCAGCTCTTTTTTGAGTTGAGGTGAGCCATCCAGCCCTCATGTGGTTTTTCTAGGCTGCTCTGCTGCCCTGACTGTTAGTATGGAGACCACGGCTAAAACAATGATAGCATTCCTGTGTTACACTGCATATCTCATTGCCAAGATGACGGCGACAACATGTAAACCGCAGTCCCACAGACATTTGTTGTGACATATTTTAACTTTTTAGAATCTAACTGTAGGACACTTGCATAGTTATGTAACTCATATTCTTTGCTTTAGTTTAATATTTAATACCTCAATACTTTTAATCACATGGGATTCAAAACAATTTGAATACAGTAACAAGTCCATTAGCTACTGTAAAATCCAGTGTTAAAACCACACTTGCAGTAACAATTTTTCATCCAAAAATACACAGATGCGATCATTATACCAGTATAAAATGCTAAAACGTAACTACAAGTGCAGTCACCACAATCTCAGATGTAATACAAACCATTTATGGTATGTGTTACGTCAGAATAACATATAAATTGTATTTAACAAGCTGATAAGGAGACAAGCTGAGCAGAAATCATAGCTGCCTGTCACAGGAAGCTACTAGGGGTGTAATGATCCATCGATCTGGATCAATGCATCGATTGGTTAAGCAATGATTCAATGAAATCGATGGAAATTCAAAACATCGATCAACATCGTCATCTTCAACGCCTTTATTTTGAAATTCTGACCGGATATCCGTTTCACCGCTTCCGCCCAATAGTGCCTCGTTCTGAAGTTTCAACTTTACAGGGCTCTGAAGTCTCACGCATTCAGTGTATGAGACACACACCTTTTCGCTCTCTCACACACCACAACCGGTATTTCTCCTGCTTTAAAATGTATTATGTAGCGACCACCGAGTATCACCGCTATATGCTAACGTGTAGCAACACGCTCTAAGCATCACAGAGCTAAACGGGAGCTTGACATGTCAGCCAATCAGAAAATAGCACTGCTGTATTCGGGTAAGATACGGTCGATCTGACAGCAGAGGATGCATACTGCACACACTTGATGGGAGTAATCACACGAGTACAGTAAGTTATCTCATCATTTGATTTTGTAGCCCGCTGATTAATGAAATTACTTATTGTATGAAAGGAAAACAGTGAGAGCTTGTTCTTATTCTTCCTCCACACCTACCATTAAACAGTGAAGCAAAGTCTAAAAACACCTGACTACTAATTTACCCAATTTTAATTTTAAACATGATTAGATCATACAGATGGTTATAATCCTCTATAACCTATCATACCCAAAGGTCAGCATATTGTTTCACATTTAAGTAATAAAACTGTCAAAACTTAGAAATTGCGTTGTATTTCTTTCTTGCTTTAGGTGAAATGTAGCTGATTGTGTTCAATGAGTACATAATATCGTCATAAATCGATCGAAGGCCCCTGAATTGTATCGAATTGAAATTGAATCATGGCAGACTTTGTGATATCGGCAAATATCGTATCGTTGTCCAAAGAATTGATATCGTATCGTATCGTCACGAAACTGGTGATTTACACCCCTAGAAGCTACCTGGAAGTCGCATTTACCTTTGAATCCTCATGAAGTTGTCTGGCATGTTTGTTTACACTAAAGTTGCATTTGATCACTTGAGATTACAAGCTGTGAAAGTGGAGGCCATGGTTGTTGGGTGAGTCGGTTGGTGTGTGTTGTGCTATGTCTATCTTTTTGTTGCACATCACACACTGCAAGAGCATAAATTTTAAATCTGACATTATTTATCTTCAGGTGTGGTCCCTCCCACTGTTTTAAAAATATAAAAACCTTTGTGTGTGCCCAACCTCATTTTTTTAATAGTAGTTTTCCTAAGATGCATTGTTTATCTTGTATTTTATGGGAAATAAGGCCAAGGAGAGGAAATTATCCAAGTAGAGAAGTTGATTATGAAAAGAAAATCTATTCACATATACAGCAATAATATATACGATTAATGGATAAATAAAAGTCATGTAACTGTTTCCACTAATCTTTTGATATCTGTTGCAAAAAACTGATTAATTGCCCTGTCCTTCTCAGTACAACAAAATCCCATTGAAGAGAACGAAAGCATATTTTCAGCTAAGTGTTTTTTTTTAAGCTTATGGTTGTGAGCTCTAATTTTAAAGTCATCCATGATGTGATCTGGTTGTAATCCACAGAATGGGCACTATGAATTTAAGTCTGGTACAGGGGAGTTAGGGAAAAGCAGCTGCAGCTATTAGTAGACACAACCCTCACACATCCCTTTAAATTACTGAGGGGGATTCAATAAAATGAAAACACTGAACCTTGTGAAAACAAAACATTAAAAAAATGACAGACAAAGGTTTCCAGTCGCTGAGCAAACGTAAATGACACAACCTGAGGTCTTATTTCTGTACAGAGACTTTAATGCTTCTGTTTATGTTGCTGCGGTTTCAAAACAGGTGTCAGTATCATAACACTCTCACCAAAATCACCACAACTAATTCAACTCAAACTCAAACAGATGTTAATGTGGCAGGGCAGCAGGATCTGCCTGATTATATACATGAAACCGGGCAGATTCCTTGAGAAAAGCTTCGAGCTGCAGTGATTGAGATGGAACTGGATTTTTTTTTCATAAAATGCTGAACAAAAAAACAACACTGAAAACATTTTTGAATGGAAAGATATTTTCACTACTCCTAACAGGTTTCAGCAAGAGTTTGATTCATGAACTGGCTTGTGCATTGTTTGTTTTCTACTTTACTCTTCTGCTGCAGTCTCTGCCTACTACATAATCTGATTGCCCCACAATGAACCTCATTGACAGGATCATTGTTCAGTCGCCTTGTGCATATGTTTTTGAATTATTCTGCCCTCTCCAAACACTTGTGGTTGGCAGTAGGGATGCAACTAATGGCTACTTCCATTGTCCGCTAGTCATCGACTATTGGGTCAGTTCATTGACTAGTCAGGTGCCTTATTTTTTTATTTTATTTTTTTTTGCGCCTTCAGTTACCTTATGGGTCTTGTTATTACTTTGTGATGTTAGTATTATATTATATCAAATGATAATGCAACATAATAAAGAGAATGATTATTGTTATTAATATTATTTACTGACTGCATTTGACCACGCCTCTTCAAAATAAAGATGTTGAGTTTTGATTTTAATTATAGCCAAACATTTCTCATGTTCTAACAATTGTTAACTCAACATGGATGATTTTGTTTTAATGTAATGCCTGATAGGCACATTTTTTACATCAATATTAGTAGAGTGCTTTACTGTTTAGTGGTGGGAGTGAAGGAAGAAATAAGTGGATTTTGACTACAATGTAAGAGAAAGAAAAACACTGAATTGCTTTAAGTTTGTTTTTTTTAGAGAGACACATCCTTTATGATTTGTGAATGTGATGTTCAAAGTCCATTTTCCTTAATGCTTGTGCAGTACTGACATACTCTAAAACCAAAAGGCCGCTGTATAAGTAAAAAAAAAAAGATCCTTTCACACAAGTTTGTTAAACTGTAGCTGAGTTTGGACAGAGTGGAGATAACTGAGACTGAGTTTGAGTTGTGTTGTCACATAAGGAGCACTCAAACGTGATCTTTGACAGTAATGAACAGTGAGAAAAATGTAAAATTTTATCTGCGTGAGCCGTAGTCTGCTCAGTCGCTACACTGCTGTATGTGAGGGAAGTGCTCGTATCTGCTCTGGGCAGCTGTTGATGGACAGGGCTAGCTCTTAAATTAGCCACAACTTTAGCCCCATCAGTTCTGCAACTTGAGCCTCCCGACATGATGGAGACTGATGTGAGGGCGTTTAGCTCCGTAATCGTCAATTTAGAGGGTGAAATACGCTGAGATAAATGAACGTTTAGGACGAGGTAGCAGCGGCAGTATTGTTGTGTTTTCCTGATGGGCTGTGGCCACTGTTTGAGGACGCTGCTCCATCAAAGACAGGAAGAGGAGTAAGTCGTCTCACTCCACTGAAAAACTGATGATAAACTACTGAAATATATCCTGGTTAAAATGCTGAACTGTCCATCTGGCATGTCGCTTTAGGCAAATGTTTACAACTATGCAAAATAATTTAGCAAGGTTTAAGATCATGGTGCAACAGTTTCGACATTGCTTGAAAACACATAATCTCTGACTTTGGTTGCAAAGAAAGTTATCCTTTTGGTTACTTTGAAATACTTTGCTTGCAGCGAATAAAAATGTGACTTAATGGGTAATGAGACATGTGAAAGAATAACCAGCAAAGTTTTGCAGCCTGCATTAGAAAAAACAGAGGCTGAGCAGGCACTGAGGTTCTGACCACAGCCTGTGGGCATGATAGTGCTCATTCCTTTAGCATCATGTGTAGCAGTGCCAGGGTGTAGGTGGACAGACGAGGTCAGCCTGTTGCAATGCCCAGCCTGTTTATTACCACAGAAATTTAACTTTCATAAAAAGGCTGAAATTCAGTTACAGTTTACTTTTTGACTCTTTAAAAAGCCTGTCTTTTTCAGTTTACTCTTCAGTTTCCTCCTGGAAATGCACACCCATATCAGAAGTATAGACTAAAGTTTTAGAGCCACAGAATCACTGACAATTATAACTCTGATTTATTTTTTTAGGTAAATGGTAAATGGGATGCTGCTGGTCTTTAGTTACTCATACTCTCAATTTCTTCATGGGTCATGTTCAGGGTGGAGAAAGACATTGATGTACAGTTTTATACCTTAAGAATATATAATTTTTTTTGTTGTAAAACTTGTATCTTCCTGTCTTTCAGGTACTGGAGAGAGTGGCAAGAGCACCTTCATCAAACAGATGAGAATAATCCACGGATCAGGCTACACAGATGAGGACAAGAAGGGCTTCACTAAACTGGTCTACCAGAACATCTTCACCTCAATGCAGGCCATGATCCGCGCAACTGAGACACTCAAGATCCCGTACAAATACGAACAGAACAAGGTAAACGCCATAAAATGTAACGGTTGTGAGTAATTTTTCTTATGGATTCAAAGTTGATCGAGGTAAGCCATGGTTTCAGTCGGTAACATCTAAAGCAAGATTTAAGTTTGTTTTTCTTAGCAGCCCAACTTATATCCACCAAGAGAAAATACTTTGTCCAAAACCATTTCTTAGACACTATATAACGTACTTTTTACTGAAGTGAACACACCTTTTTTGGTTGTGTCTGCAATCTGAATAAGCATTTTTATACTCTATACCCTCTTTATCAATAGAACTATAGATTGCTGGAACTTTGGCTTTCTTAAAAAGATTGCTGGCATGAATTTCACATTAAATAATTCTCATTATTTTGTTGAAAATATGCACAATGTTTTTAATTTAATTAATATACCAGTCTTCAGTAATAACAAGAGAATTGCAGTTTAAGTCTTTAAGTTCAATTTTACTGGGTGTTTTTTTATTATCGTTCCACAGTTGTTGACACCCAGACTATAAATCTGTCCTCATCATTTTTGTCTCTGCTGAATATACATTTATTTGAAGTTAACCCCTTAAGATGTGACATCTCACTTTTTAAGAGGGTCCTCATATCTAGAAGGTTGTAAAGGTATTTATTATGGAGGTATAATCAATAACAACCATGGATAGAGAGGTCATTCTAATATTAACATCAACATCTGTAATGATCATAAACTGGAGAGGACTGATGTTGATTACCATAGCAGCATCTTGTTAAACTGCCATTAAATTGGGTTTAACTGGTCTAAAAGTATGAATTTATGTTAAATGATGTCATTTCTGTTGATGGTTGATGTAGGATAAAGCACTTGGAGTCGAGCAAGTCTATGGCAGCAGGTCATCCTGATTGTCACGGTCATACTAATATATGTGTGCTGTTAGCAGGTACTGCCGTGCATTTAATTTTGTTGATCTCTGAAGTTAATATCATGGACTGTAATGATAGTGCAATATGGCTAAAGGACAGTAATTGAAGCTTTGTAGGCCCACAGCAGCAGGCGGTCCACACCAACGATCCCAGGCTGCCTACAAGACAACCACCTCTGTCACTGTTTTATTGTAAATTGGTATAAAAACAAGCTTCTTCTTAAACTCTACATCTCTGTTCAGTCCAATGGCTCTCAACAGTACCTTTTGCTCCCTTTAATAAGATAGTTAAGATCTCATTAAAAATGTGTTTTTTTAAACTCTGTGAACCATAATTTTACAGAAGCCAACAGTATTCGAACAAATAAATGAAGAATACTTGTCATGTTAAAAAGACAAGTGTATAAAAAAGTATTGTATAAATAAAATGAACAATTTGCCCTGATTTAAATATTGAGTCACTCAAATTAAATTGTTAATGCATAAATTCATGCTGATTTGGACCACAAAACTGTCGATTCTAAAATGTGAAAAACCCCTGCAGGCATTTTGTTTCTGATCTTTTGTGTATTCAATCAGTATTGTTTCAGTTTTAAGAATTTATCTCTGTCAACTATTGTTATACTGAACTAGTACCAGTTTTGAAGGAAGATTTTGGTATCATGACAAAGCAAGTTGAGTTTAGCTTCTCTTTTTGTTAATTTTACCCAGTTCTCAGTTATTGTGGCAACTTAAACTAAGAAAAATACAACCTAATAAATTTATTCAAGTAAAACTTAAGTACTGGTTCGAAAAACTATTTAAAGATTAAATGAGTGCACACACACGTTGTTATATCAATTAATCTCAGTTTCATAAAAAGAGCAAAGGTCCTGCCCAATTTAATGTTTTTTTTTTTTTTTTTTTAATACTGGTACTTGACCATATAGAAATACATTTATCCAAATGTTACAGTGCTGATTTATTTCAAAATACAGATTATTTTTTCCTCAAAGTATTGATATTAGAGATAAGAGGTTTGGGATCTTTAGTGTCAGTAATAATGTTTTATGTATGTTATTTTTGATGTTTTTGATACACAGTACCTGTGTCAATATTTTTATAAATAAAGGAAAATTATAGCAAAATTATAAACTTGGATATAATACTATGATACTAAAATTACATAGATTCCAGTTGGAAAGCATGGCAACAAAAATGTCACTCTTTAACGCTGTATTTTCTGGAAATTTATTTATGTAAAGAAAAGAAGACAAACCTCTCCACACTGCCTCACTTGTGTAAAAGCATTGACAACCTTTTTTATGTACTGAAGATTTTTTATGTATTTGAAAATTGACGTTTTGTTTCAATGAACAGCATGATAAAAAAAAAATACAAACCCATATTGACCTCAGGTCATGTTTCTTATTGAAACAGTGAGTGGTTGAAATTTGTGAGGAGCCCCTTCTAGTTCCACCTGCTTTTCGAAGTATTACCAGCATATTTGTACAGATTCAATGCTTTCCATTTTTCTCTGTTTTTTTATTAGAAGAAACAGTGAAATACCAAAATATTAAGTGTTTTGGGCTTCTTTTTTTGTTGGTGTGATATTAAAGAGGTGTCAGTATTGCACCTGATCCATACAGATGATTTTGTCTTGCCTGTGATCTCGTATTAATATGTGTCCCTATATTTCAAAATCTTGATGTACACTAAGAGTACTGGAAGGAAGTCTCACCATTATTATATGTTAGTTAAAAGCAAATCCAATGAGGATGGTCGGAGTTGGATTTCTGTTCTCTGCCTCTCTGCCATTCTGCTTCCTGTAAAAATGTTGGGCATCGTTTTCAGCTCGGCCAGTACTCGGTGTGCTCATCACTCAGTCCCACACTAGTGTCTGCTCAATCTCGAGTAGAGCACCATCAACAAGAACAATAATCTGGCAGTAACATAAAACAAAAAATAAGCGTAATTGCGAACAAAGGACTCTGTCATTATTATAGATGTAAAGATTTTAAGGCAGTCTCTTTGAAATTTTAATTCAGATTTTCAGATACTTTCTCTCCTTGGGTACAAGACTAACAAACAACTGTTCTGTTGTGTTTTTGCTCTGTGTTTTTGCTTCCCTAGAATAATGCCCAGATAGTGCGTGAGGTGGATGTGGAGAAGATTTCATCATTTGATCAGCCATACATCAGTGCGATAAAGATGCTGTGGGCTGACCCTGGCATCCAGGAGGCCTACGACCGCAGGAGAGAGTACCAGCTTTCTGACTCGACCAAATAGTATGTCTGTGAATTTTATCATTTAGCAGGATAATAGGGTATTTGTATTATGTATAAAGTGTAGGGACTACTGTACTGTGAAAGTCATGTTACATTGAAATTAAAATAGCTGATTGACAAAGTCCTTGTGAATGTAGAGTAAATAAATGTGGTATTTATGGGAAATAAATGTAACATTAATTTACCTAGCCAGGAATAATCAACATAGTTTGTTTTGATTAGTATCTCAGCATATCTATTTGTATATACAATCGTTTTAAGCAACTGCTGAGATAAAATCAATTGAAAGCTATTGATCCTACTTTACAATGTAAATGAAATTTGTGTATGAGAGCTGTCTGATGTTGTATTAGTCTCCTTTATATTTATTCAATCTGGCTTCTAATCCATCTAAAAAAACATGCCATTCCTTAGAATTTAATCAGGATTACATTTAACAGTATAGCCAACACTTATGAAGTCATTAACACGACTGAAGGTTGCCAGATGTTGGTAGACAAAGTTTGATGACATTAATGTGCACTTAAACATAGGCAGGTTAAGCTATGTGGTACAGAAATGTCATGTTTCCAGGTTCAGAAACAACTGCTTAATAATGACAGAGCTAATTACAACCAACATTGATCCCTTTGACACTCATAACAATCTTTTAAAGTTTCTGAATGTTTGGTAGGAATTTTACATAGCTTTTAATTGACCTACAGTATACTGTGAAATTGATACGATTTGTGTTAAAAAAAAAAGTGTTTTTAGCTCTTCATTTTCTTATAAAATATCTGAAAATTATAACTAAATTATGTTTACATGGTAATATTATTTATTTGCCATTTTTGCACCAAATAATTCAATTTTTTTCATACATGCTGCAAAATGTTTAAGTCAAAATTATAGTTTGATGCATAGTTGTTCAAGACAGATATTTTACCTCCTTTGAAAGCTGATATTGGACTACATTGCAAATTTATTGAAACTGAAATTGATTGCTCAGCTTGATTAAAATAAATAGAAGTGTTTTTACTTTAAATTGAATTTGATTGTAACTGTGTGAAGATTTTTTTAAATGATCCTCACAGAAATAAATAGTTTTGGTCACTTCCTTCTATTAAGATTCACTGATTAAGAAAATCTGTAGCAATAATGGTTCCTGTTTTAATGTAACATTTTAGCTGAAATTCAATTTTGAGCTCAAGGAATCCACAACATCTTTATTCGTGATAATTCCCTTATGAGTTCCTGCCACTTCGGTCTGCATGGTTTGTAAATCAAGGGCAACATGCTCTCATCAGAGGCAGTAAGCAGAACAATAATAAAGACTTCATAGATGTAATCATGGCAGAGAGAAAACAGAGGTGATCAAAATTGTGGCCAGATTTTACAGAAAATGTCGCTAAATGCACAACATGTATTTTGTCTGTTTGATTTCAAGCAAGAGTGGAAACAGCTACAATTTACAGAGGCAACTGTCCGTGTAGCAGTGCATTAAATATCAGATGTGCCATGCATTTGACATCGATGATTCAAAAAACCCTGTGTTGGTCAACTTTTTCCTGCACAAAAAAATTCACAGGAATCAATAAAGGAATTGATATAGAATTAGATTAACAAGCAGAATCACTAATGGCATTTGCCTCAATAGAATCTTACCAATTTCATTCCCTAATCAGGAGTGCCATGGATTTAACATTGCTGACAGTGAAAACCTATAGTACTGTTTTCTGTCAAAAATCCTACAGAATTAGATTAGGAAATTGATTGAGAATTAGGTAATTAAACAAAGTAGATAGAGGCATTGACAGCAATAAAATATTAGTAATTCCCATCCTTAGTCATCCTACTGTTAAATAAATACATTCATCATTAGATAAGCGCTAATAAAAGTAAAATGTTAATGACAATTTAACATAATTGGGGCCATTTTTGAGAACTTATACATGTCTATTTTTTTCTTTCTGTACGCAGAGTTGATGATAATGTTGGAAGTAGTCTCATTAGTTGTCATCTCCTTTTAATGATGTGAGGCAACATATGTGTATTGGCTGATACAACTAAGATAAATTCTGTGGTTTTTGCCAAGCTTAGTGTACAGGGCAATTATCTGCTAATAATCATATTTGGCAGATACATCAGTGTATCCCTTCTTTCCATATAACAATGTTCATGTGCATGTTGAGACCTGGTTTACCTTCATGTCCCATGTTCCCTCCCCCTCCACAGTTATCTTAGTGATTTAGAAAGAATATCTACGACCGGGTACGTGCCCACTCAGCAGGATGTTCTGCGAGTCCGAGTGCCCACCACCGGCATCATTGAGTACCCCTTTGACCTGGAGAATATAATCTTCAGGTACTGGTGTCAGTGTGGCCACTGATGTTGCTGGTTGGCTCACTGCTCCACAGTCGGTCAATCAGTTGGAAACCGTCGATGCTGCTATCTGCATCTCCACTGTTCTGCACAGCAGGGCCTGGCACTCTAACACATCCATGATGGCACACTCAGGAGAAGGACACAACCCTCCTGTTAAGATTTAAAGTTGGCTCCTTGAATGCTAAATCCTCTTTTTAGATGAAGTTAAAGGTTCCTTTTTTAGTTAAATTTGACATCGGGCGGTCTGTAGTTGAAAAGTTGTGTCTTTGGGAGCTGCCATCAAGGATGAAGCTAACTTTCTTAGAGAAACTTTGGGGGTAGAGGTACAAACTGTCACCTAAACCCCTCATAACTCTTGGGAACAGCTTTCCTGTGGTCACATCTGGACTGTTCTATTTGCTTTGGCAGGGTGTGCTGTATCTGCTGTTATGCTTCACTTTCTCTTTCCTCTGTTCCTCTGTCTTTTTGTTGTTATTTCTGTTTCTAGCTATCTAAGCGATCTGGATCGTATCGCTGATTCGTCCTATCTGCCAACCCAACAGGACGTGCTTAGGGTTCGAATCCCAACCACTGGGATCATAGAATACCCCTTCGACTTGCAAAGCATCATTTTCAGGTAGAAGAAAACACATGACTTTTACTAACTCTTCCCTAAGTACCCATGCAGTGTTTTTTTCCCACTCAAAAAAATCTAAACGTCATCTTAAGTCTGAGATGCCATTTTTCATACTTAATGACAACATGTTTATGTCCCCATTTTGCCTGAGTATGTGTCCACCCTTTTCTGTTATCTTCAGTACATTTAATGGGCTATGTTCAGAAGATTATACGAATATGTAGTTGACCAATGAATGACTTCATTAATAGAGAAATAATCTGCAACTACTTCATAGACTACTTGTTTTAAGAAGCGATCCTTAAGATTTCAGTCCAGGTTGATTTGGGGACACTGACAGTTACCACAGCAACAGCATGAGAAGTTTAATTCTACAGAAAAACACAGAAAATAAAACAGAGAGCCAAAGAGGGAGTGTGTTCTCAGTGCGAACAAACAAACCATGTTTTCACATGAAAACCAACCAGTCAAACGGATTCTTTGTCACTGGTATAAGAAACTTTGATTTATGAGAAAGAGAGCAGTTTTACAACAGCAACAGAACAAAGTCTCTTTGATTATGAGTGAAACATGGAGGCTGGTGCCTGGTCCTCTTCAGCCAGCAGCTCACCGTGGCTCTTTATTCTTGTTCCATTTTTCTGCTTGCAAAATTTAAAATCATATATTGATAAGTAGGTCTGGGCCTTTATAAAGCCATAGGTGTTTAATGAACAGTATGTGTATTCCACCCTCAGAGGCTTTGAATCTAAAAAACAAAGGGTAATGCTTAGAGAAGGGAGAATCATGGTAGTGATTTTCTGTAACCCCCCCCAATGAAAACAGGCTAATTATGGACTATAATCAAGATAAACTCTGGTGAGCTTAGGCACCAGATTTTTCCAACTTTGCCAGAGATACATGGTCTGTAAACTGCAAAAACCGTTCCCTTCTTGTTTGGCAACCTTTGTGGAAATATTCAGTGTTAACACAGCAGCACTACACAGGTACCTCTTTGTAAATGTGCACTCAAACTATGTAAAATGCAGTACCAAGTGGTATTATTAAAGAGGAGAAATAATCAACTGAAATAACTTTCCCAAATATTGCTTCAGGAGTATATTTAACTCCTCTGTGATGTGTCACCTTCACTATTAATGTAGAGGAGACTGAATGAGGGGTTGAGTTGACACTTCTATTTGCTCTATAATCAGAAGTGTTAAGGTCATATGAAAGGGAAGATGGAAGCAAGCAGAGCCAGCAGGGGAGCATGTGTGTGTGTAAAACACACACTTTTCCACGCTTTCTCACGCTCCCCAAAAGCCTTGTTAATTGTGACAACTGTGGCACAAAAATCACTTTTTTGCTGAATCAATATAAATGTTGAGGCTTATTTACAGCAGAGTTTTATTGTGGTGCTTTAACATAAATCCACTGTAAAATACTTTAGTTTTACTCAGCTTTGATTCCTGATTGTGAGCTACACATACCTAAGAAAAAAAAGGTTGTTGGTGCAGACCTGAACTCTGGAAAAAATGTTAGTTCTAGAACACTGTCATTTTATTGGAATAATAATAACAGGCTTTGTGCATGGTAGTCTGTTGTGCTCTATGAGCATTTTGTTTTCTGAAATGTCCAATACGTCTCAGAGGCATTTATGTAATGGTCCCTCCTAGTTTATTATTCGTAGACTCTGTTCTTGGCAGAGAGACGGTTTGGAAGCCGCCGCCAAAATGCAGAGCAGCTTCCTTTCCATCTTCTCCTGTTAAAAAAAAAAAAGAAGAGAGAAGATGAGGAGCTACAGATAGATCCAGGGAACAAGAGTGATTACAGAAGAGTGCAAATCGATAGGAAGCCATCCTGTCAGCCCCCTCCTACGCTCAGCAGGGCTAGAAATAACTCTGCTTGCAATGAGGTTGTGCTGAAGAGGTTTCCAGCAGCCCTGCTGCAGCTCCCTGATAGGCTCTGCTCTGTTTGGCTGTGCTGCTGGCGGTGAATCACTGCATGCTCTCAATTACATCAGTTTTGTGTTAGGAGACCAAAAATACAAACAAATGCAGAGGTGACAATCGTGAGGTGTCATGTTATACTTAAAGAAAAGTATAATTATTGTGGGCTTGTTATGTAGTGATTTATGACTGTGCCTTTTCATATTGCTCTATGGAGGGTGGAGGATGCTCAATGAAAGATAAGAAGTCCCACACAGCCGTACAGTCATGTATAGAAACAAGCACATGTGGGCTGAGCTGCAACAAGGAAGCCTTTCATAGACAAATATCTCCATTAGGCTTGCTTCCTTCTCTCTTAATTGGCTTTGAAGTTACAGAAAATGTAATTTTGCTTGGCTTATTCAGCATAGGAGAGCTTATCACACAAAGTAGGTCACTTGTCCTTACTACAAAGAAAAAAGGGGGTTCATCTGAAGGAGTTTTATTTCAGGCTAGATCTTCTGGAGGACCCCATCTATCAATACTGTCGCCCCTCCTGGCAGACTCTCTCACTGACTGAAGTTACCATTGTATTTAGACCTGGTGTTTTGTTCTTGCATAATGAGTCAATGTCAGCACAAACTTTATCAATAAAAGAAATATTGCCTACCCTAAATCTTGTTTGAAAATGAATCAGTATATCCTAAAACCTGACATTCTTTGTTGTCTCCTCTCTAGTTTCCTGTTCCTTTTAATTCATTTTTTTCCTCATCTATTCGCCTTCAAACCCTCCTCTCAGCTGCCCTTTTCGTATGCCTCCCTTTAGCACCTTTATATTCTTTTCTGAACACCTCCCCCCTGCATGATCTCTTCTGCATCAACATTGTGAAGGGGGGGAGAAAGAAGGATGGCTTTGTTTGTTCACATGCAAACTCTCTGGTTGACTGGAGTGAAGTTTTGCTCTATCCCCTCTGTATTCTGATTTTTCTCTTCTGTGGTTGTTGGGAGTGTATCATTTTGAATACATGATGTACACATTAGACATTGTGTTGAATTAATGCAATCAGCCACGGCACACTAAGCGTTAGATGATTTTACAAGGTTAGTGTGTCTTTGCATGGATTCATATAGTCAGTGAAATTACATTTTTGTCCTGAATTGACCCTGAGGGTGTCCTTAAGCAGTTATTAGGTCCCTTCGGTTTTCAAATTTTAGGAATTTATTATAATGCATGTGATTTAATAACAAACTTTTCCTCAAAATGAAGTGGGACATTGTTTTAAATGTGAATAAAAAAGATTGCAAATCCTTTTCAATTGATGTTCACTTCAGTACAGCACAAAGGCAAAATATTTAATGTTTTAACTGATTAAAACACATTCTGACTTTGATACCTGTTGCACAGAAATGGTTGGGACGGGAACATGTTTACCACTGTGTTTCATTACCTTTCCCTCTATTAACTCTCTGTGAATGTCTGGGAACTGAAGACACTGATTATTAAAGTATATAAAACAGAATTCTTTACCATTCTTGCTTGATGTATATCTTGAATTTTGATGAAAAGGTTTCTGTTGACCTAGAAAAATACCTTTTCTAGATGCAAGCACATGCCGCTCTCAAACTTGTATGTACTTCTCACTGTTAATGTTGCCCTTAGAGATGTGTAAGAAACCCATGCCATGGGTACTAATAACCATTAAAGATGCTGGTTTTTGAACATTGGGTTGACAACAATCTGGAATTTCCGTTTCCTCTTTCACCTGGAGAACCACTTGCCCATTTTTTCCAAAACAAATTTGAAAGGTGGACTCCTGACCCCAGCATGCTTCTTGACTGTGCCTGGGCCCAGAGAATTTGGCAGGGCTTCTGTATGTTGTTGATCTGTTAATTTTAATTAGCATGGCCTATGGATATATACATTCTAAGCTTGATACCTGAACCATTTTTCAAACACAGTTGAGGCAGGCGTAAGACAAGACATTGAAACTAGTAAAGTTTAAAAAACTTTACTAGGAACATTGCACAGTAGGTAGGCAAATAGGTTAATTGGTAACAAGTTATAGTGCCATGATTGGGTGTAAAATGAGCTGTTCTGAAAGGCACAGTTGTTTAAAATATACAGTAGTGTGAAAGGCTCCACGGTCAAAAAGTCATTGCAAAAAGAAAAAGATTGTTCTACAACTCAAGACACTTAAATTCATCAAGGTCCTCAAAGATTTTAGACCTAAGTTAAAATTTTGACCATGTGCTTCATGCATGCAGTTGGCTTCAACTTTGAACTTTGTCATTGATAACATCACCCAAAGAGTATTGACAACAGCTGTCACAGCATTTGAGGCCGTATCAGTTCTGTAGAATCAGTATCAATACACATATCGGAAAGGAGAGCATGACAGTATTTTGCTGTATAGATATATGTATAGAGGCCTACCTTGCACTACTTATTTAAGATGTACATCAAGCTATAATGGGAAAGAATTCCATCTTCATCACCAACTAGTACTACTAATTATTGTCTTCAGTCTCAAGATGCTTAAAGAGAGTTGTCAGAAGAAAAGGTAATGAAACGCAGAGGTGAACACGCTCTTGTCCCAACTGTTTTTGTGTGCTGGGCTTAAACTACGTAACTGTGGGTATATTTTTAAAAAAAGGAAATAAAATATCTTGTCTTTGTGCAATGTTTGATGAACTAAAGGATAAGGAGGACTGGCAAATCACTGTATTCTGTTTAAATTCACATTATAAGCAATATCTTTCTCTTTTGGAGTTGTGGTTTTTAACTTTGATTTTAATTTAGACACTCAGAAATTTTAAAGGTGTTCAAAATTTTTTAAATGTTTTCAATTGCATGCGTCACTACCAGTTTAGATTTCAATCAACTGAACAACAGTCAAAGTATATTTAAAGCTAATATAATATCTCCAGTTTATATGACTCATTTTGCCTCTTTTTGGTTGCCCTCAATCTCACCCTTAAATTAGGATGGTGGATGTAGGGGGTCAGAGGTCAGAGAGGAGGAAGTGGATCCACTGCTTTGAGAACGTCACCTCCATCATGTTCCTGGTGGCGCTCAGCGAGTACGACCAAGTCCTGGTGGAGTCAGACAATGAGGTGAGACAAAGACACCGAGACAATTGTAGTTTTTCAGAGTTGTCAAGTGCACACACAATATGTAATTACAACCCTAAAAGCCTAACCCTAACCCTTACCCTACTGAGGCATGTAGTTTCAGATATCAAACTACCCAAGGGCTTTTTCAAGTTATCTTCTCATGTCTTTTTTCCGTTTGTAATTTGATATTAAAAGAGGCTCCTTAAACAAACCCTAAAAGTGAAAAAAAAAAATTGAGAAAAAAAAAGAAAAAAATTCATCCAAGTCACTTTCTAAAATTTCAAGTTATACTGCTAACACACAAACAAGCAAACAACCGCCAGAAAAAAAACAACCTTGTTGGTCGAGGTTATAACCTAACTCTTGACTTTTCATCTGCTTAACCACTTTGTTCTAGTTTTACAGCTACAACGATAAGCATTATTTTCACTGCTATTGATATCCCTCCCTGCAGCAACAGGTCAAAAACAAAACAGATACTAGATTTGTATTTATCAGGTGACCACGAATGTGCATGCAAACTATCATAAACGCATGCTGTATGAGGTAACAGCGTTTGATGTAGCTTAAATAACAAGAGGTGAAACAGACAAAAAAATGGTGTAGGAGCTCTAAATAAAAGTTTTTAATATTTTAATTGTCTGCAATTTTGTCATGCCCATTGTCTTTTTATGATCTTGGGAGGCTAATTTAAACTCAGTTTATCACCTACCACAAGTAATGTTGCATTCCAAGTTGTCTGTCCCATGCACTTCAAGAGTCAGCAGTCAGATGTTGTTGCAAGTTTTTCAATTATTAGTATTATTTACTTCATATGTTTATGTTCCCAGTGAAACATTAACTGTGTCACACTGATATGTTCAGGTTACCACAGTGCTACAGTTACATGCTGTCAAATAAATCTAGCTAACTTTCCCTAATTCAAATGCTTAAAATGCATGTAAATATCGTGATTCAGAACTTAAGTCTCAATTTGATATTAGCTAATAACTTATCAAACGTGTTTTGTTCTTAAATTATAAAACATGGTCCAATCTCCCCCTGCATTTTCAGCTTCCATTGTCTTTGTAATTTCTTTTCAACCAGAAAGCAAGGTAATAAAAACAGCTGTCAGGATCTTGAAGTATATGTAACAAACAAGCTAAAATATGTGAGTAACAACAACTTTTAAATTTCCCTCCCTGAGCATGATGTCACAGGACCATGGCTGCTGCAGAAATCTGGACAATATAGGGTCTGCATTGACGTCACAATCTGTATGTCAAACTGGCAGTTCCACCCACTCACTGGCAGAAAGCAACATCACAGGGAAACAGGAAACACTTTAATTCATCGGAAAAGTGCCATGTTTCGAGTGATTTTCAGTAGGTCTAATTATTTTTGATGATGTCATCACAGGAAATGTAGATTCTAAGCGGATATATTTTTGGAGTTATAAAGTTTATACAGCAGCATTTATTAGCCTTCGTCATAGGATGCAGTGACCCTGTAGTGACTGTAACTCTGCTTCTGTGTGAGTTAGTCTTTATTATAGATGAGACTGGTGTGCCCAGGCTTTCATGAAGCTCACTTTTTTGGCATCAGTTTATCTGTCGTTGCCTCCCAATTATTTTAAATGTGACATCCAAACTGGTCGGAAACTTTAATTTGATGAAAAATGCCCAAAAATAACTTTAGTTTTTGGCCAAATATAAGTCATACCAGTGTAGTATGACTTATATAAGTATTTTATGATTTTTGGTCAAATCTATGGACCAAACTATTTTTTTTTAAATCATTTACTGTCCAACCAGCCATTGTATTCAGACTATGCTGGGTTTTATGTATGCTACATGGATGAAAACGTAATCTGTCGTCATCGGTGCCCTTTCATCAAAGATGTTGGTCTTTAATTTTAAGTTTGATTTGCTAAAATTTGATATCTTGATTTTCCTTTAAAACTAGAGGACAGAGAAAGAAGGTGGGGATCCGTGTGCATCATTACCTAAACTCTGTATGCTCAGCGATCTACCTGCTGTAACAGAACAGCTTTGTCTTCAAGCCTGACATGAAGGTTCAGAACATTTCTATAACATCAGTTGACAATCTAAACTGCCTGCATTGAACATTATCAAATAACAATGACAAAAAATTGAACTTTTTCAGCTGAAGCAAAGCATTTGAATGCTGCACTTTGCTGCTGGCAGTCTGTGCTTTTCCACGCATTTGTTAGCACTCACTTACTCGCGCTGACTCGAATGTTATGTTCATACCCTCTATTGCCCAGCACTACCTGGTTTGTCACTTAACCTTTTAAGTAAACATTATTTAGGTAACAAAGACAGTTCATTCATATATGACGTGATCATATTCTTTAGTATCAGTTTTCTGTGTGTTAAAAAAAATAGAAATTGAATACCTACCACAAACAAAATAAGGTCTTCTTTCTCTAAAACAGAAATTTTCTCTTATTTATGCTGTGGATTCAGACTCTGCTCTGTTCAGAGAGAATTATGGGTAATAAAACTAATGTGATCAGCCGCTGCGTGCCCTCTGCGCCCCTCCTGACAACAAACCCTTTCTCTGACCGGGTCATATGACTGCCGGATTTCATAAAGCAGAACAGCTGCCAGCTTGACTCACTGTTGACTGTGAAGCCGTAGAGATGTACAGCAGATATAGTCTACCAGGGTCAATGTTTGTCCAACAGTTGTTTCCTCTCTACACTCACTCAGCATGCTGCTCATTATCTTTACCTGGTCTGTTTAAATGAGAGATCTTGTTGAGCACACAAAGACTGGGACATGTTTTCATTTTTACTTGTTGCTGATTATTTGCTTTTCCTGTAACGTGTACACGGGCACAGGTGGTGGGTGACAATAGACGATACTGAAGCTGTTATGGAGCTCAGTTTCTAAACGGTTGATGGCTGAGACAAGATTTGGCAGTGACTAGCCAACACGGTCTGCAGATATAATCCCGTAGTGCTGACAGGTTGGACTGAAGACTTTGAACCTTCAGACCGGTCAGAGCCTGACCACATTGTTTTCAAACCTCCTTGATTTCACCGCTGCCATCTGGCAAGGAGTGCACTGTGACTTTCCAAGAATAAACTGAGAGCGCTGCTGGGCATGAAGCTCAGATCACAAAGAGGAACAATTGAAAAGTTTGACTGCAGGTCTTTGCCTTTTGAATTTAACAACAGTACCTTTCACAGTTGAGCTACTCTACTTTTTAAGTGCACCGTGGATTTCTTAGAAGGAATAAATCTTCTATTATCTGTAACTAAGAAACCATTTTTAACTGGAACATCCTTCATTCAACCTACTGCATCATTTCATTCAGCTACAGTCCATCAAGTTTTTTTTTAACATGCTAATGTTTGACCTTTGGCAATGACAGAATTAAATGTATACTGAAAATATATAGTTAGTAAACTGTAAAATTGATCAATCGATATATATTGTACAGCAGATTTTGGCTTGTTTCAGTATATCGATTCATATGGATTAAAATGCACCTGTGAGAGCCGAGCAGTTTGGATCAAATATTTCACCTTGAGGAGAAGATAAGAAAATGAAAGGGTCCATTTGAAATGCACATTGCATTGGGGCAAAAATCATTATTGCAATTATTTTTATTGATAGTAATTTCATGATCGTTAAAAACAGTTTATCATTTGATTAACAACTTCTTCATCACAAGCATGTATCCCAGTACATTGATTGTTCAGTGTTTTTTAGGTTACAATGTTGTGCCTTTTTGGGCAACAATAAATCAGACACTGGGACTTGCACCACACATGGCAAACCTATAGAGCAAACCAGTGAAATCGCATGCAGTACAGTTATCCTTGCATCCTTCTCCTCTTTTCATAATTGTGAGAGGTCATCATTGTAATTGAAACTTGATCAATTTATTAGCTTTAATGCACATTGAAAAACAAATCTGCCACCAGAGGGTTTTCACCCACAATCAAACCAAAATCAAGATGATGAATAAAGACTTTAGAAAGCTAGTGATCAGTGATCACATCTGCCTTCATTGTTTCCTTTTTTTTTAAATTGAGGACTCTGTCCATAAAAAACTGTATACGACGTTGTGTGATTACTAACTGGAAAACCAGTGTTTGTGTTTCGTGGTTACATTTTTTATGATTACGGAGAAAGTCCTTTATAAGTGGCCTATTTTTTTTTTTCACTGTGAGCTATAGGCAGAGCATTCTGAGATTGCTCGCAACGTAAACCAAGGAAAAGTGGACCCTCTTTAGGAGCTTTTTTCCCCTCATATGTGAATTATCTCAGCTGAAAAATGTCGGTTTGCCCTTTATTCAATATATTTAATGTAGGAAGGGGGTTTTTTTGCATTTTTTGCATTGGTGACAGTGGGTCTCTACACAATTAAGTAATGTCTCATTTGGCTGTTCCATCACAGGGGTCAAGGGGTCCTGAATTTCCCCTCTGAGGATCAATAAAGGATTATCTTATGGGAATGGGGTTACTCATTACAGGGAATTTTGTTGACAGAATTGGCAGCAGCTAGAGAATGATAGCAACCTATGTCAAGTTAGCCGAACAAAACAAGATTCAGAAACAGAACGGCAGAATTTAGAAGCAAGTCCTGCTTGCTTGTGCAGCAGTCTGTGACGTGACATTGAATGTTTCCATGGCAAGGATAAACAAGCTGTGACTGTCAAGGCAGCTGGGTCCATCTATTTGAAAACTTGAACTTTAGTAGTGCCCTACTAAAAACACTCATATATAAAATGCATATATATTTTTTTTTATTACTTAAAAAATTCAGTTCCCAATTTTCTATAAATTCTTCATGGTCAGATCTTTATTGGCTAAATGCTCAGTAGCAAACATGGATGTATAACATGCAAGTAAAACACATGATAAACAAATTATTTAAAAAATGTTACAACTAGGAAAAAATTACAAGTCTCCATTCAGGAAAAAAAACACATCAACTGGATTATGTCATGGCCCTCTGGCAAACTAAAGGCCATGACATACTAACCACTGAACATTAGGGCAACCATCAGTATTTTCAAAGCTGAATAAACCCTGATCAGTATGAACACTGACTTTTCTTTTTCTCTCAGTATCTCAAAATAAGTGTTGTATCATAAAAAGTCAATATACTGTGGAGCAGATGTGGGACCAGGTCATCTTTTTACAAGTCTAAAGTCACAAGTCTTTGGTCTCAGGTTCAGAGTTAAGTCGTGTCTGGAGACAGAAAAGTCGTGTCTTGAAGTAAAAGCAGGAAAGTCGAGTCATGGCCAGAGACTTCAGTTTATAAATTTTGAGTCAGATCAAGTCATTAATGCTGTTTACAGAATTAAATGCCATTCAACAATATTATTTTATAACTTTTTTATTTATATAAACATCAGTTTGACTAAACTGAATCGCACAAAGAGAGTGCTGGTATTACACTCAGAATACTGTATGTCATCACTTCACGTTTTCACAAGAGTCATCATCCACATTTGTACAAGGGCCAGTCCATCACTGGGTTTGACCTGAAATGTTCATTTTCCTGGTTGAATGTTGGTTAAGGTTGGCTTACAGACAGATTTTTGTAAGTCGGATCCCAGTAATTGAAGGGGTTGCATTCACAGCTTCAGGGAATCAATTGAAAAAAGGAAATAACTGACAGACCACGATGGTAACAGCCTCTCTTTAAATGAAAATTATCAGGCCTGTAGTCCACAGAGCGGAAGGTGGCTGCATCAAGGTTAGATCAGACAGCGGCTCCACTTTAGATTTGACGAAGATGAAAATCTGTCTTATTCTTCAAGTCTTCCTTCCTTTTTGTGCTTTGTGTGAAAGCATTACTTAAATCAGTGAACATTACATTTATATTATGTGCTGGATAACTGTAGGCAGTGTTTATTTTGTTGAATGTTTAATGTGAATGATCAGACTTGTGCGGGAGGCAGCGAGCCAGCATAACTAGTTAGTCATCAGGTTGGAGAAGGGTCAGGAAACTGTCCTGTGCATGAATTTAACACACACCGTTAAAAATCTGTCAAGTACTTTCGAGTCATTAGGTGAAAGTCCAAGTGAAGTCACGAATCATTGGCATTCAAGTCCAAGTGAAGCCGAGTCAAATTTAAGATGTGGTCAAGTTGAGTCAAAAGTCCTCAAAATTGTGACCCGAGTCTGACTTGAGTCAAAGTCATCAGACTTGAGTCCACACCTCTGCTGTGAAGCCTTGTTGACTTGGACTTTCTGTGACTATGTTCTTACCCCATGTCTGTTTTTTCAGAACCGTATGGAGGAGAGTAAAGCTCTGTTTAGGACCATCATCACATATCCCTGGTTCCAAAACTCCTCTGTCATCCTCTTCCTCAACAAGAAGGACCTGCTGGAGGAGAAGATCATGTACTCCCACCTGGTGGATTATTTCCCCGAGTTTGATGGTCAGATCACTTCTTCTTTGTATTTCTTAGCTTTTTTTATAGGTTTGATAGGTTTGATAGGTATTTTATGAGGTTATGAAAACAAAAAAAAACACTTTTAATATCCTTAAAGACTAAAGGTGATTATAGATCGAGGATTTATTCATTCAACCATCAGCACAAGTTACAAACTGAACCATTGATCAGTCTTTGGCAGCATTTAACCTCAGCAGCTAATTAATCATTGAGGGCATTTGAACACTCTGGACGTGAAACCTGCTGTTTTTATCGTAAGTATCTACAGATATCCTAAAAGTGTACATGGACTGTATTGTCACTCTTACACTACAGGATTCAGTGCTGCATTACTTCATTCTTTCCAGGGTTTATTCTTTTGATATCACAGTGACACCATGTGGCCATAGTACTGTACTACAGCTGTTACACGGATAAAATGACACCATCAATTTTTGATTCTGTGAGTAATGGATCATAACAAATGTAACCCTGGTACAGAAATATGTATTCTGGGTGTAAATATAAACAGAATGGGATTAAATTAAGCAGAGTTACTGCAGATTACAAAAAGAAATAAGATGCTACTTAAAGATCAAGGAATTTTGGGTTCAAGATAAAAACAGGAGGTAAGCAACGATTGAGACAATGGGAGTTAAAGCAATTTAGCCTTACATTAAAAAGATAACTAAATAACCAATGAACACCGTGCCAAAATGATAAAGATTGTTCAAATGTAAAATTTAATAAACATTATGAAGCATCTGTGATTAAACATTGAACTATCATAATTTTCTTAAACTGACATTGTCCCATTTGTTTCAGTATTTGACTTGTGTTTGTGCTTTTTGTATGAAAATGTGGGGTCACAGGGGCCAAGCAGAAAAATCGTTTGACTAAAGTCATCCCACACACTCAAAAGAAACATGCTATTCTAACTTTTCAAATTAATTTTTTGGAGCATTTTGAGATTAGAATATCACACAAATACTGAGATTTTCACTTTATGCCTAAAGGTGGTCCCCCTATCATCTGGAAATAACCATTCAATTTTTATTTAACCATAAAAATAACTTTTACTTATGTACTGCTGAATGTTGTGATATATCATAAGGAAGATTTTCAGTGTGTAATTTTAATGTTAATGTTTGATCAATTAATATGCACAGTATTATTTGCGAGTAGTCAAGTAACTTTAGTTTGTCAGAGTAAAATGGATTACAACTAATTGCTGCCATCCATATTAGAAGCCTGTTAATTCTCCTAACCTTGCATAAAGGTACATTAACACAATATTTGACTAAATCAATCATATTGTGTATCAGTCATCTAAGTCTGACATCTAGCCTATCAAACTAAAAGATGTCATACAAATATGGTGCAGTGAGATGATTAATTTGTTTGCCCATGAGATTTAGTTTAGTAGAAGCAAGCAATAAAGACTCAACATACAGACTTGTAAATTAATAGTTATGGTGGGCTTCTTCAAACTTGCTCGGTGCTTGGATGTGTGTTCATTTTCACAATCAGGAAACACAGTGAAATAAACTAATAAGTGCTCTATAGGAATGAACTGTATTTGAGCTTTTGCCTATATCCAGAATGTAGATATTCCATAACTTGCTTTAGTCAGTACATGAGGATACAAATGCATGGAAATAACAGAAGTGTTTTGAATGACATCTATATTGTTTTGAAAATGTCTTCCCAGCAGTAACAGTAAAATCAAACTCTGTCTGCTTTTTAGAGTCACAAACACTGATTAACTAGTATGTTGAAAAAGGGCAGATCTATGTTTTGGAGCTTATATTTTAAAGGTAAGAATAAAAGGTGAAATATCCACAAACATAATACTTATATTTTAGGCTCAAAATCAGCAGTAGGCACACCAGTTTTTTGCTTTTGGAGCATTTCTCTGCCGATAATGTACTGACTGTGTTGAGCATCCCAAGTGCTAAAAATTAACATTGAAAAACTTTTGTTAGTGTAATGTTATTTATACTGCATGACTGTAAAGCATTTGTTTCTGTGTTGTATCCCCTGTTATGTGTTGCTCCCTTGCACTGAGCACTTTGTTATTTTTCTCCAGAGGGAGAAAATAAATGGTTAACTTCAGAAGGTCACAGATTATATGGTATCACTGGGCAGAGGGCAAGTCCAGACATGATGGGATAGTGCATATAGATGTTTGCTACCCCCATAAAACTCTTCCCATCCACAGACTATGAGATGTTCAACAACATCATGAAGGGGACAATATTAGTTTTGGAGCACATCAGAATACCATAAAACACAATATTGCAAGGGGAGTTAACTCTGTTAATGCTCCCGGTGTTGCACCAGGTGAGATCATTTCAACACAGACTTCAGTTGTGACTTAAATTTTGATCCCCTGCAGGTGTACAATCCTGTGTAAAATGTAATTGTCATAGAGGGTTGTTTTTGAGCAGGGATAACTTGAAGGAAGAACAGCACAGGGTTTTGGCGGCTGTTTGGTGCCAGCAGTGCGCTCTGATTACATCAATCAAAAATCAATCAAAATTATCTGATGTTGCTGACAATTTCACTGCTTATTATCTATGTCGTCATTTTACTCTGGCTCCAGATCAAGGCTGTCAGCTTTAGTTTTTAACCCAAACACAATGTTTTTCATATTTTGCTTGTTTTCATTTCTCCAAGTTGAACAGCAGCTAATCAAAGTTATTTCTGGTTGTAAATCTGTTCTGAGCTATGATGTAAACAATTTACCTTGAAATTCAGAAACAGCTCTGTAAAAATCAAAGATGCTTTGAACTGATTGGTCAAATTAATTTTAAGCATCATATCTGTCACATTACTTGCTCAGTTTAAATGTTATGACAGTAGATGTCTAGAAGACATTGTACTATGTGCCGCCATCTCACCAACTTCTCTTCAGTTCAGCTTTTAAGTTTTGTGTACCCTTTGTGTGTTTCACATGTCTACTTTGCATTAGAGTAGTTCTGTGCTCAAGACGGTTAAGTCTTTGGCATCAGGACTTCTCCTGCTTCTCCTGTGAACAGCAGTAGCTGTCTGAAAAGCCAGAATCCCCTGGCCCCACAATAGACATACCTCTTTAATGTACTTCCATTGTTTCATAAGCACTTTAAGCCCATTGGCTCAGAATGAGAATGCAGAGCACAGATCCATGGACTGAATAATGAATGTAGAGCCACTGAAAACATGGTGCTGGTCAGAGCTGACCTGACCAATTAGCACAGAGTAGACTGGTCAGCCAATCATACGTATGAGGCCATTTGATTATGGGGGCCATAATGTGAAAGGAGCTCCAACAGAGTGCATAGATAGAGAGAAGATAAAGGTGGATCAAGGGTACTCAGTTTTTAGCAGGTTTTTTTTAACATTTGCAGTTGTGAACCTACTGTAGCAGTCTTCAAAATCCAATATATGAACCTGAGCTAAGGCAAAATATGACCTCTTTAAAAAGCTTGAATTCGACCTAATATATATGCACCCTAAAAATGACAGGGGATACAAAGGTTAAATAATGCTAAGATGATGCTTGATGGAAAATAAAATAAATTGTGACATTCTTCTTTCAGGGCCTCAACGGGACGCCCAAGCCGGTCGGGAGTTCATCCTAAAGATGTTTGTGGACTTGAACCCAGACAGTGACAAGATCATCTACTCCCACTTCACGTGTGCCACCGACACAGAGAACATCCGCTTCGTCTTTGCAGCTGTCAAAGACACCATCCTGCAGCTCAACCTCAAAGAGTACAACCTGGTGTGAGAGGAATGCAGAGAGCAAAGGAGAGAGAGAGAAAGAGAGAGCAAGAAAGATACCTGCAGCCCCAAACACACAAAGCAGAGCAACACGTAAACACATATGTGCAGTAGACATAGTGCTGCACAACAAGAAACGCTCCATACATTAGAAGACCAACACTTTCCCTGCTGTGCACGTTGCTCCTCGGTTATCGGTTGCTCCTTTTCTCAATGAACAGCTATCTTCTGTGATATAATATTTCAAAACACATACATAACACATTACGATAAGAGAACACTTCTTTAATTTATCCCCTCTCTCTGGGGTCGCATATTTCCTTTTCTGAACACTACATTATTAGCAGTGCTTGTGTGTTTGAGGTGGGTCAAGGGCCTTCTCTGAGTAGACTAATCTTTCATGGACAGATTGCTCTCTTCACTCTTTTTTTATTTAACCCGTGCATGTTAATCACTATAGCATGATGGCAGGAGGCCAGGCAGCTGAGCCCTGAACTCTGCTAATGTGCAAAAGGTAACTAATTATATTGATAGGAATATTTGATCAGGCAGTGTTGGGATGCAGAGAGGTACGTGATTCCCCCTGGGTCTTGAATTATTAAAAATTTTTTAATTTTTACTTTCTTTTATCATTAATCTTTCCCCGAATCAGAGTGTAGAAGCTCTGTTGAATGTAAATAAAGTTTTCATGCTGCTCACAGAGAGTGAGAGCTGCACAGAGATTACTACACATTCTCTGTGGACTTTCAACATTTTTTGCTCTTCTTGCTTCTAAAATGAGAGGACTACTTCAAGAAAGAGTCGCAGTACGTTCCTGTTACACTGCCCTTTTTGTTTAAAGTGTTGAAGTATGTTACAATACACTACAGATATTTACATACTGTCGTTTGTACATTGCCAAATTTAACTCCGTTACTTTTTGTGTGATTATAACTACATTGCCAGTTCATTCCTTAAGTGGCTCAGATAATTATGAATCATTTAAAAACTGGTTTTGCCAAATTAAGTGCAAGTTTTCTCTCGTTGTGTCAGATCATTCGGATATCGATGGCATGGCAACTCGACCTGTGTGGCATTTATTCATCTCCTCCGACTAGGTCTGAATCACGTGTATAAGTACTGTGATCTGTTTTCTCTGTCTATTGAGTGTAATGACACCAGATTAGAACAGTGCAATAGTCGTAAAAGAAACACAGCTTTTGCGCTGCAAGTTAGTCACAGAGTTGGTCTTGATCATCAGTATGGCATCTCTCCATAATCAGTTTATTTGCCATATTATTTGGCCAACATTTGATAAACTGTAATGAATAGCAAGAGAGTAAATAGTTCTCGTTTTTGTATGTCTAATTTATCAATCAGATCTGGGTATTGTTGATACATCAATGAGACTTCCTCCCTAGTTTCAGCTCAAACGTTTTTTCCAACCGAGGAGACAGGAGGAGATTTTATACTGCTGTAAAATATCAAAACTATTTTATGGACAGTGTGTTCTCTATCTTTCTAATGATACTTCATATATTTAGTTGTGCGGTTCTGTTTTTGAAATGCTTGACAATGGAAAGGTGCCGTTTTCCGCTGTCAGGTTTGTGCTTTATGCAAACAGGAAAAAAAGAAAACAAAAAACTTAGTGGTTTAATATTTACTGTTCACGGATGCTTGCTTTTTTTGTAACTTTGAGGATATGTGTTGGCTATTGGTACCAATCCCATATCGTGTCTCTTGCCTGATAGTTGTTTAAATATTCCATTAAGCTGAGAGTTAATAGATGGCTATTTTTGTCTTCACAATGTAATTCAGGTAAGTTTTTTCATAACTTTTTCATCACAAGGGCTACTACTAGCAGCTTTGGTAGAAAATGAAAGTGTCTCTATGGACAGCATAGAGCAAAACGGTGCAATTAATTAATGAGGAGGGGGGGTGTGAATCAGAGTGTGACATCCAGTCGAGGGTGATGGTGGCATTTTCAGTGAGGAGGAATGCAGCAGTCCACAGATTCAGCAGACAGGACATTCCTGACTAAGGGATGTCTGGTGGCTGATTGGCTGTTTGTTCTTGTTGTCTTTTTGCCTTCAGAGGATGGGAATGGCTCGCATCAGAAGAATTTGTATTCACCCAGCTGTCCTCCTATGAACACTTAATCCTAACACTCTTGACTATTTAACATTTCTCACTGTTTGGTTCTGCATATTTGGCTCACATTCACATCAGTTATGTTTTCATGTTTGGCTTTGGCTGTGTTGGAAGATAATAGATATTTGGAGAACATTATATCGCGTCACTAAAAAAACGGAAAAGTCTGGTTAAGCTTAAAAAACTTATTTAAAGAAAATCACTTGATGTTAGTTTTGCCCTGCATATTGCTACAATTGCTCCTTTGAGGAATTTTTTGCTGTTTGCAACACCACATACTGTATCCTACATACTGCTATTGCATATTAAAACATGTTTATAAGCACTTTATACCAATGTTCAGGGATGGGAATTAATAAGATTTTATTGATACCAGTGCTAATATTATTTCGATTCTTTCGTAATATATAAAGATGATTTGTTCACCCATCGATTCCCTGCCCTACACAGGTGGTAAGGGTCAACTACTGTATGTCAAACACACGTTATTCCTGATATTTGATGCTGTGCTGCGTAGACACGTTCCCCCTGATTTTGTAAACACACAGACACTGGATGTTGTGCAGTTAGCTTCATTTTGCATAAAATTAAGCAACAATTTTGACCATCTCTGTCTGCCATGATGATAGCTTTGGCTTCTTCGTTGTCTTTTCAGCTGACTTCCTTTAATTAGAGCATAACCCCCTTGATTTGCAAGGCATGCAGGTCAAAGTGTAAAGAATTGATAAGGGAATTATTAAGCAAAAAATCTGATGATATAAATTCCTCAAACTAGTTATCGGTTCCCAACTGGAATTGCTTTTTGATTCCCTACTATTGGTTGGAACACTTTTCCACAAAACTTAATTGCCTGTCATCTCTGCCACGTATGACTGTTTTTTTCTGTGGTCCAAGTGAACTCTGTCCTAAATTATGTGACATGAGTCTCTGGCCTCAGCTGTTGCAGCATGGAGGCATTATGTTTTTGTTTTGTGCATACTCGTGGATGCACCTTCGACCATACAGGGCCAAGCCGCTGTGAATGTGGTATCTCAAAAAGTCTTCCAAGAGATTTTCATAAACTTTGACCACTTGTCCTCTGAGATTTAAGAATAAAGTTATTCAGTTTTGAGGGTCATAAGTTAAAGTACAGCAAAAGTGCAAATGTTGGCGAAGGCAATATCTAAAGAATGCCTGAAGGGACCCTAATTAAACTTTTAGTCATTGGTCAAAGCCAGAGTGCATCAGTCTCATCATCATTCTTTGGATGTAAATCAATTTTGTTTACATAAAATCACGAGGATTCTTTGGTGGATCTTATTTAAACTTTGCACAAATGTCAACCATCACACAGAGTTCAACTGCTTAGTATTTGGAGTTCAAAGATCAGAAACTGAAAGTTACAGAGCCTCTGCTTTTGAATGCAATTTTATAAACACAATATGTCAAGAGCAGTTGAAGTAATTGCTTCAACTGAGCAGATACGTTCTTTTTTGTATCATAGACAAAATGATGTGTCAAAGGTTGAGGTACAATGGAGTCATATTTCAATTGTAAATAAAATATCTCAAAAAGTCTTTAAGTTTGCCTCACAGATATATACTTGAATGCAAGGATAAAGTATTTGGATTTCAAAAGTCATTAGAAAAAGGCAAAGGTCATGGAGTCTTAATTTCACTTTAAAGGATTTTAATCAGACTTTGCACTATTGTCCAACCTTACTTGAGGTTGACATGATTTGATATTTGAAGGCGTGGGTCAAGGTTATGCAGTTATAGATCATCCTATGCTTTTGAATGACAACCTTTGAAATCAGATAAAATGATTTGAGAGTTTTCCTTTAAACTTCTCAAATGTATAACATGATGCAAAAATGTACCAACAAGATTTTCTAGGTTACAGGTCAAGGTCTTGGAGTTGTCTGGACATGCAGTATCTCCAGAAAGCTTCTTAGGGATTTCTGTCAAACTTTGTGACCTTGCACTGAAAAATAAACTGATTAGTTTATTGAGGTCATAAGTGATGAGATCAAGGTTATTAGGCTTCATCCATTGCCTGCTTGTAAATGCAACATCTGAAAAACACTTCCTGGGAATTTCTCAATATTTTGCACAAAAGTCCACTGAAGACTTATAAGAGACAAAGCCAGATATCCTTGGGTCTCATGCTCATGCTCATGCCTTGCCTTTGAATCTCATAGTATGTGCAGCATTCTTTGAGGTATTTCTGTCAAAATTGGCATAAATGTCCTGACTTGATGATGAGCTGAATACATCTTGGAGATTAAAAGGTCACACGCCAAGCGACCCACCATTGTACATTCACTGTCTGATGACAAATGCCTCACAGAGGAGTAAACCAGATTGTTGTAGTTCTAGCTTTCTTTAAGCATATTCATTAACTAGTCCTCTTTCAACCTTCATTGGATTGGGTTTTACCAACTCTAATACACTAAATGTCGGTAATGTAGGTTTTTGAATGTGGTTCTTAACTGAAAAAAGCTCATATGCCCCTGCTATATAAGTAATAAATGTTGTTTCTACTGATTTTGCATGCTTTTGTAAGGCATAGAAAATAAGTAAAAAGAATTGTGGTCTGTTGCATTAAAGGCTAAAAACTTCTCACATGAGCTTTAAATTCAAAATGAGAAAACTCTTAAGTACACTATCTAACATGTTAAGACTAAATGAAAAAAGTTGAAGTTCCACACTTTGATGACCTATAACAGTATTTGAGTTGTTTAAAGTGTTTTGTTTCCCCGCGTATGTATTGATTAGCCAACATTCAGCATTGACGTGTTCATCTCGTTTTTTGGACAGTGCTTTCACACTCACTCCCTGTCATAGCTTACTGACTGTAATTTGGCATGCAGAGAAATGCAAGTGCTGAAACAGAGGGTGATTCTAGATGTTTTTACAGTTTTACTTTTCAGAGCACTTTTCCTCCTGAACTTGGGGACAGCCACCTGAACGACAGGCCTGTGCTCCCCTCCTGTGGGAGATCAATACACTAAATAAAAGTGATCACAGCAGCACATTTAACAACCTCAAAGTCTCAGTTTAGCCCTGTGAATGACCACACTAACAGTGGACTATGATGCGTATTATGCATGAGGGGTACTTTAGAGAATATTGTTTAGACAATCCATCACTATCACTGTGCCAAAAAAGGAAACAATCTTACAGAATATACGAGAAGAACGACCAATTTCTCTGTTGTTCTAAATGAAGCGTGTTTCCAGGCTCAGTATTAGTATATTTGTTGAAAGACTTGCCAAGTGAAGGTATTACAACAGTCATAATGTTTTGACAGGTGATTGAATGAATCAGTATGTTTACATGTCTGCCATTCTTCGCTCTTTATTCTCCTCACGTCTCTGGACTTTTGTATTCCTCCTGAGGGTTCGAGCACTGAAACTGCACCACTGCAATGGGCCTGCATTCATGCAAACTTAGGTGTCCATTCAAGTGCGCTCGTTGGTACTCTGAGGTGTGTGTGTGTGTGTGTGTGTGTGTGTGTGTGTGTGTGTGTGTGTGTGTGGGGGTATATGTATGTACGTGTACACTTTTGATGGCTATTGCTTATGCTTGAGATCCATCCTGATTAGACGGATGGACATACAGTGATATTAAAAAGCTGTCTTTGCATCTTTTTTTCTTTTGTAAGGTTGAAACACCTGAACACCTGTATTTAGGACCACTTAAGACTTTTTTAAAAGAGTTCAAAATAAACTTTGTGTAGTGGTGTACAAATTGAAAGTAATGTATTTTTGTTTTGATTTTTTCTTCTTTTTTTAAGTATACCAAATGTAAATTATGTACAATGAGTGTGCCAATCCCCTTTCTTTGTAAAGCCAGATTCTTAACAAGTGCCAATGTTGTGAAAAATCAGAGGGCCTGTGAATTTCATGGTCCACTTTTTAAAACAAATAAACACTAAAGTATGTGATTAACTAATTAAAAAAAAAGAACAATTTTATTCTATATTTAAGATTAATGATGAACTGCTGTTTTTAAAAGGTAACTGTCATTTGAATTGCATGTGTTTGTCAGGCTGGGGAGGGAGTGGGTGGGTGAGATACTGTATTCATGCAACACCCTCATGAAAAGGGTCCTATGGTTGGTTATTGATTTACAGTATTTTAGCCATAATTCTCTTTTGTATGTTTCATTTCAACCACTGTTGCCTGAACCTCATTCAAACATGAAATGATTTTCATAGCCTTCTCCTTTAAATGTTTTAAATTGGAATAAAATATGTTCCTATACTCTCTTATGGCATCCTTTGAGTATTTTCTTTCATTTTTAAAATTGTAAAGCATCATCTAGGGGTGTATACTATACTATAATTATACTATACTATAATACTGTCAATATTTTAAAGCCAAATAGCAACGTTTTGTTGATTTTTAGGTTGTTGGGACATTTGTTTTGACCCTCTGTCTTTATGCTACATTTGTTGTTGTTATCTGTTTTGTTTTTGCCAGCTCTGCGTGCAAGATTACTCAAAACTGGAAGTGGCACAAGGAGGAACAATTTAGATTTTGGTGGTAATCTGAGTCCAGATCCAGAGACCTAGGAGTTTTTTTTTTTTTATATATATAAAGGATTCATCAACATTGAGAGATAGGGCATTTTTCAACATTTTCACTATTAACTTGGCCTTTAATATATATTTTTATAGGCCTGTCTTTATAAGCTTTGCACTTTTACATTTACAATAAAAGCTATGAAACATAAACTATGAATTGTAAGACTGTCAAACAAGGTAAATATAATTAAAAATATATATTTCATCTAATTCATTTTATAATCAGTCACTTTGAACATAAGATATAGATTGGCAGTATGTTTTTTCTTTTTGCCAGTTCCTCATGCATTTGTCACAGTGATAAATATGATCAACTGATGCAGACTTTTCTGCTTACAATGAGGTCACATGGGGAAAGATATGACCTGTATATGATTTGAATCCTTTACAGAAGTGGCCTGAATCTGACAGAAAATTTACAGATTTCACCTGATATGTGCTCTTCACACTGAGTTGTAAAATCAGACCCGAGTCAAAAAAAACGATAGTTTAAATCAATTTGGCCTGGTATAAATCCAACCTTTTATTTCTTTTAACAAGCTTTCACTTGTCTCTGGTATACCTGAACATACCTGAAGTTTTGGATTTTGACATACTTATAAACCTCCCGGTTTTAGCCTTGTCCAGAACAGGCTGTTTTGGCATATATTGTCATGAGCTGTGTCCAACCACACCCCTCTGAGGAAGATGATGTGGCTTTGGCTTCCACCACTGCACACTGTTTACTGTGGCTGCACAGACGTGCCTTGATATGTTCTTTCCACTGGAGTCCGCTGTGGCACATCCCCTCATGACACATCATTAGGAGAACCTTTTTAGACTGTTGGAGGATGGCGTAAGCAACAGAATAAGAGGAGGGAGTTATCTCATGTTTGGGGATCTGTGTCCACAAAAATGAATTTTGCTTAATTTGTGACCTTTAAAACATTGCACAATTTCATATATTATTGTTTTTAAAGTTTTGGGACTTCTCGGTCATTTGCCCCGCTTTATGTCAAGCTGTTGGGGTTTACTGTTGCCTGCTAAAGGCAAGAAATGAGTTCTCAAGCGACAGATGATAAAAATTATATTGAAGGAATGATACATATTGTGTAAGATTACCACATCAAGTACAACACTGAGGCATCACTGACATGAACTGCTGTTTGAAATGTATTCTCTATGAGAGGAGTAAATTCTTTGAAGGGGACATGAGAGGACGAGTGTTTTAGTACATATACTTGGAGTTGTGGAGTATCAGACGATCCACATAAAAGTGAACTGAGCAAACCCATAGTTCACAGTTAATTAGTCTAAAACCATGAGATCTGTCAGTCCATTCAGAATCTGGTGACTCATTTTGACATCACTATTAGTGATCACAGTACCTGCTGCTGTCTATCTCACCTGAGGTCAGCTGGAATAAGCACTAGTTGGACTTGTTCTAATCTAAATAAAAGCGAAATATAAGGATAAATGCTGGTTTGTGCATTCCACTGGTAAGTCATTTTTTCTGTCTGATAATTGTGGTCATAGCCAGCAGATCTTTTCACAGTTTTTAACACAACAGTAACATCTCTGACTCTGTATATAAATGCTTCAGGGAGACTTAGCTGGCAGACACTTTTGTTGAGCACAGCACCGTCCTGTGATTATGTCCCTAAAAAAGTCAAAAGAACTCAAGCTCAGAAGAGTTGTAATGCTCTGTTAATGCCTGTTATTAAGGAAATTCCTCTCTGTAACGGACCTGTGTAAGAATCTTTTAAAACCAAGAAGAAAAATCTCATTTTTTTATTCAAACAGACTGCTTCATTATTTAATGTGAAAATACATCCTTTATGTAGTGCTGTTAATCATTTGAGATATAAATTCATTGCAGGCTTTGTGAGGAATGTGTCACTATTACTCTCATTTACTGATCTCATGATAGAGACAGAATTACATCCTGATCTGCCTCTAGTCACGATAAGCTCACGTTTTAATGATTCTCTCCTTCAGGTTGTAGAGTTTGTTTACAATTCAATATATTATTAATTTACTTCCCTTGAGTTCTCAACCAATTGTTAGTAAGACATGGCACTTACACATGTGTTTTCATCAAATTAATAAGAATAATGTGAATGGCTGTTGGTGATGTCACAGTGTGATTCCTTTGCAGTCATCTTTTTAATCATATTTTTCTTTTATAATCAATGAAATTTACTGACTATTCTATATTGATGTGAAGAGTTTGAACAGTTCAATAAATATTTTTCAGACATAAAATTGTTGGGGAAGTTATTATCAAATGAGCCTGGTCTAATTTTTTTATGATCTTTACAAAAGGTCTTACGTTATCAAGCCTCATGAGGAATTTAGCACAATGATACAGAGATCCAGAGGAAACAACCAATGTTTACTCATCCTTACAGAAAATTGGATGCATTTTGCAAGACTTTGTGACTATAAAGCCATAGATTAGATTTAACTCAATTATCTTGTGTCTTAATTTTTTTCTGGTTGGTTTTATTTTATTAAGTTTGACTTAATTCATGTGATTCTCTGTCGTAAAAATGCCGTGTCCCCCCAGAAAAGATCTTCCAAAAGTGACTGAAATTAACTTTCTATCATGCAAAACCCATATTAACATCTAAGGGTAGAGAAGTTAATAGCTTAAAATCTTAAGGAAACAGAAAAATGTTAGCTGTTATAAAAGAAGTAGCTGTCTTGGCTTCTGTGCAGTACAGTACAAATGTGCAATTTGTATCAAACTGACTAAGATGTGCTCACATAACCCAATCAATCAACAAAAAAAGACAACGTCAGGGAAATAGTTGCAGAGAAAATTAGAGTCGTGGTTCAGAAAACAAGCACCAACGTAGGACAAAAAGACTGATTAAATCAAACAGGATATGGACATGATTAAAAACATCAAATTAAATTTATGGACAAAAAACGAATGAAAATAAACTAAGATTTATAACAAGTGCATTTATCTTATTCTGACAGTGTCCTCCTTATTCTACTCTATACAGATGCGTCATAAAGTATGCGAAGAAGAAAAGCAACACAGGATGAAAAATGCTTTGTACAAAATGGTCTGTGTACAAATTACATGGATAATAGATAAGTTAACAAGTTTTGAGACTTGTTGCTCTGTGCAGATGGTATGGAGAAACTAGAGAGTTGACCATTCAAGTTCCAGTATGGACCGAAGAGGAAGTGGTCTGGTCACTGGAGAGGTGCCAGATAAGTTCTTGTTTGCTGCCAAGATGCCCTGAAGCTGCTCAGTGTGCCCCCTGTGTGCTGGCTCCTCATCTGGCATCCCTTCATTAGAGCACACATCCTGTTTGTGTGTGTGTAGTTATGGCCAGTGTGTGAGTGGATTGTTTCTGAATACCAGAGAATGAAAAGTTGAATTTTGTCTCAGGTATTTAAAAGGTATTCAACATGATAATATACATTCATGTACTTTAAAAGGGAAATTAAAGACCCCTTTCCCCAAATGTTATGCCCGACAATGAAAGAAACAAACAGCATTCAGCTGACAATGTGAGAGCAGAGACTGGCATCTCCGGTAGCCCAAAAGACCACATTGATTATATTCTCACTGCCGGAGGTGGGGGGGACATACATTTTGAACAGGACTGAAGAATTTCAAACTGAATTAACTTTTTTACACCAAAATTTGAGCCAGCTCACTGGACTTCTCTGAAGTCAGAAATTAATGAAACATTACATTCGACCACTAGAACTCATATTTCTGTTCAGGAATCCAAGTAAATAACTAGTTACATCTTAATTAAGAAAAAATAATGAGCTTTACTATATTTTCTTTTGTGGTGCAGTAAATTTTAAAATTCGTGGATAACCTAACCTAGACCTTCTACATACTGGTCTGTTTACCATAACAGAAACATTAAAAAGATTTTGGTAATTACTGGTGCTGTTAAAGAAATAGTTCCGATTTTTTTTAAGTGAGGTGTGTGAGGTTCATGGCATGAGTCTGAATGTGTGCCACAGTGTCACAGCTCAGTTCTCTCTCTGTTCAGAAAATGCAGGGTCAGATGCTAATTCTATACATTGCTGTACATTATGCCAAACTCACTGCGTAATTAAAAGAATTGTGGGAGGAAACAAGCCACTAAAACAGTGTGGGTAATCACATGCTACAAAGTGTTTGTTTACATCCCCTTAACATCTCACTACCACACTGCTTTGATTGGGCACTATTTTGAGACACGGCAAAGCCTACGTGTCCCTCTGCCAGCAGTGTAAGGATCAAACTTACTTGAATTTTGCTAAATACACAAATAATACTTCATCCTGAATAAAAATTTGGCCACATTTATGAATGCTTAAGGATCATCCTGCTGATGGCAAACAATAATTTTGACAGAAGATGTTTTTCTAGCTCAGTTTACCCACATCAATGAACATACAGCGTGCTATCATGAAGTAAACTTATCATTGAAACCCTGACTCCTGTCATTACAAAATAAACAATCAGTATAAGATGAATACTTACTTTGAAGATGAACTTTCATTGTGCTCCTTTGTTTTGACCTTGGAGTTTGTAAAACAGTGAGTTTGGTCCATACAATTCTAAATGTCCTTTAAAGCAATGAGGCTCTACGTGATGAGAGCTGCTCACCGCAAACAAACGTATAGTAGCCGACAATATCCTCTGATCCCAAACATCCTGAAGCATCCTTAGGTGATTTATCTTAGTCACACTCTTATTTCATCCAGTTTGATGACATGAGCAGATTTATTCCTGAATCAAAAGGTACAGGTACAATGTGTTTCTCTGGTCCTTCAGTTCTCATAGCAGATTCCACCATTTTCAAGTCAGACCTGTTGACTCTCCGTCGACAGAAGTTTTTCCTGTGTTTACTCCAGTTCATACGATAATTCCAAAGTAAACAGTGGTTATATTCGCTGCAAAAATCATCAATATATCTCGTTTGGTAGTAGCTGTTTCCTCTTGTGAAGCAAATGCAAACTAGTCAACGCTCCTGGCAGAAGGACACGTAGGCTGTGCCGTGTCTCAAAATAGTGCCTCATCAAAGCGGCTTGGTAGTGGGATATTTAAGGGGATGTAAACAAACTGTTTGTAGCATGTGATAACTCAAGCTGTTTTGGTGGCTTGTTTTCTCCCAGTTCTTTTAATTAGAGTCTAGCACCACGTACAGCAATGTTTAGAATTAGCATCTGACCCTGCATTTTCTGAACAGAGAGAGAACTGAGCTGTGACACCGTGGCACACGTTCAGGCTCATGCCATGAACCTCACACAACCCCACTTTAAAATCAGAACTATCCCTTTAGCAGCACTGATAATTACCAAAATCTTTTTAATGTTTCTGTAAGTGTTAATAGACCAGTGTGTAGAAAGTCTTTCAAAAGAAACCATATTTTTCATGTTAAATTACAATAATCAATGTTACCCACCTCACACAACCCAACTTCAAAAAAACTGTACTATCCTCTAAATTTTAGGGCAGCTGTAAAAGGAACTTTACATTGAGTGGTGGTTTAATAAATTTGTTAAACACTGTATATAATCAATATCAAATACCCTTTTGGGCCCCTGTCAGTCATGGGCCCTTGGACTCTTCCCAACTTTTCTCCTTCATAGGCCACATCACATGATACTGGATCAGTATTGTGGGGATTAAAGAAACACAGTTCCCCTCTAGTGTCTGAGTCTATGAGGACCTGTCCACACGAGGCGCTCGCTGCTCAGACATCAGCCGGCTGCTGAGGTAGATCTGCGGGGTGTAGATATGCGCCGCACCTCCTCTCTATCCTCTGTGTTTCTGTGAGGGGCGGACAGCTTAGCAGCAGCGTCGCGCCCACCCTCCAGCTCCAGGAATGGACTGACTTTCTAGCTGCAACGAGACCCTCTGACGAACCCTCTGTTTCGCTTAAGACTCTGAGGCATAGACGTTCAGACTTCAACTCAAATCTGGGATTGATTTAATTTGAAGTTAATTAGCCATCTGCCAGATAGACGACACAGATTCAGAGCGTCTTTCCTACTCGCGAGACTTATTTGCAACCGTTGGACGAAACGGGATTCAACTTAAACGAACCCGCAGACATTTTGTTATTTCTGAGATTTAGACCATTTTCATAGTTTTTCACCAGCTGGGTGAAGAGGACAGGGACATAAACGCATAGAAGGAGCTCTACCAGACGAGGGAAGAGAGCATTTTCCCCTCTGCGCCTGCTCGCTCCCTCCAGCCGCGCGCTGTGTACATAAACGTTATTAATTTACATGCGTTGAGCTCGCGCCGCTGCCGCTCGTGCGTTCAGGCGGAAAGCTCGTAACAGCGATGGATCATTTTGACTGACAGCCTCCGAAGAATTAGCTAGCTTAGCCAGTGAGGAGCCAGCGCTCATGGTGGGTTCCTGTTCGCACTCACAGTAAATACAGGGTCCGGACAGGTACAGCTGAAGGCTCTTCTCTAACCCCGGCAAGCCACGGACTCTTGAGTTTTCTCGCTGTCGTCTGCTGAGTTTATTTCTCATATTCAGCTGATTTTTTAGGAGGCTCGCTAGCCACCGTTAGCTAAGCATCCTGCTAGCGCTGGACAGCTCCTGTTTGAGGCTGGGCTAGCCGTGTGGACAAAGGACCAACGCAGGGAGAAATATAAACACAGGACACTCAGTTGGACGTGTTCGGAAAGGACAGCTACAAACAAGGAATTGACATGATGTTTCCACAATCAAGACACTCAGTAAGTACATCTTTTATCAGTTTTTGCTTTGAAAAATACGTAGTTACTCTCTCTAACGCACCAAGTAATTTACATGCAGGTTAGTTAGGTAGGCAGATAATTCCGAGTGCTCAGTGTCATTTGGGTCCCAAGGAAATAATAAGGTGTACCTTTTGTTAACCTAACTCTTCTGTGGGACACAATAATTCATCACCAGTTAATTGATTATTTTTAAACAATAAAGTTAACCTGGGGGTTTAATAGACTACTCTGTCATGTTCCTGATCATGTTTGCCTAATTTCAATTCCAAATGTGTGCTTTAAATATCACATAAATGTGACATCTTTCAGAAATCTCTTGTGGTATTTATGTAGAAATTTCACCAGATACTCTGTTTTGTTATCAATAGAGTATTTACACACAAATAAGTTGTGTCCCTTAAATGATTGTCCACCCCGTTACCCGGTTGAAACGAACCCCTTGGTTCCCAGCCTGGGGTTCCGGTCCCTTCAGGCGCCATACAAGAGGGTCTCAGGGGCCTCGGGGAACTGTCATCTTTGAGGTGGTCAAAATTTGGTCAACATAATTTGCTAAAGCACTGATAAAACAGTAAGGGGATACTTGAAGAGTATTTTGCACACAAGTGTGTGTAAGTCTGTTTCATCTCAGTTTTATTAATGGAAACAACTAAAATTGGGGTTTATTTTGCACAGCGTTATGTCAGTTTTTTTTTCTCTAATTAAACCTTAGAAAGAAGATACAGCATCACTCTTGAATCAGCAGTTTTTTCCAGGTTTAAGGATGGTGTATGGCTGTGGTTAAGCATTACATGTCCACCCTGTTACTCTCATAACAAGCTTAAACCCTAGCTTAAAGTGTTGAAAATACTGTTAGTATTAAATATGTGAAAAACCTTCTCAGTGATCTCAAAGTACTAGCCTCTTCATCCTCACATCAGAAGTTTTGGCTGAGTTTATCTATAAATATCCACCCTGGTACTGTCCACCCTGTTACTATTTTGTAACAGGGTGAACATTTCACCCCGTCACAAAATAATTTGTTAAAAATTTTTTTTTATCATGTGCTGAGATTGACCGGTATATTTTCCTTATATTTAAACAAACCTTTCTTCAGACGGCATTATAAAATGATAGAAAATTTGGCTTTTGTTAGCAAACATTTCACCCTAAAATGGAACCAATTGGTAGAAATGACCCATATGCAACAGTTTTTTGACTGTTTCACCTCAAATAGAGGTAACATATGAAACAGTAGCTATATTTTTAGATCGCACCGTGTGTAGTCATAAGTGGTCATAAAACCCTATGTTTAGAGATACTGAAGCTCCCTAAATTTGATCTCATACTGTTGAAAATAATATAAAGAGCACATACAGCAGATTTTTTTGACAAATACTAGTAACATTTCTCTACATCACCTGGAATTATGCCTGTTGATGTTTTTGTCAAACATATTCACCAAATGGTTCATGTTATACCGTAACCTGGCCCCCACTTCTGTCCTGCAACCCATATTTTAAAAGGTATTTAAGCACACTGATATCTGTATTTAAAATGGCTGAACATAAAGTGAAATCACCTGTTTGAGGTTGTTGGTCACTTTAAAGCAGATGCTACTTAGATGATAAGATCTGCACAACTGAATACATCAGAAACAAGATTTTTCAGTTTTCTTTTACATCATTTTGGATGCAATACCCATGTTACTTTTTTAACTGTTATTGTTGTTAATGAAAAGTCTCACATTAAGCAAAGCAATTTCCATTGTTTAGTGGGATGAGGAATTCAAAAGAATGACTGAACACCTGTTAGGCACTCTTGATCAATATTTTCCACAGAGCTGAGCGCCCCTGACCATAGCCTCTTAAAGTTTAGCATAGGATGTTTGAGAACAGAGTAGACGCTTGTTGACTTTCCCAATTAGTGGCATCAGAGAAATCCTTGAGGCACTGATTGTGAAACGATATTGCCTCTGGACCCAGCACCAACCTCATAATTGCCACTGAAAGTCTGAAAATAAATTTAAGTTCCAAAACCTGTTTATTATAGTATATTGCAGTTTGGGCCTAATTGGGACAAAACATATGGAAACAAATATGTAGGAAAAAACAAACATGCTTATAAAGCACATCATTTCAGACACATGGGGAGACAAGCATACAGCACTTTATGTTTTACTTTTTTCCTGTGATAACATGTACGTTTTGGTTATTTTCTAGAAGTTTTAAGAAATCAGCCCATTATCATTGGAAAACAAGTTTCTTCACCCAAAATAAAGAGATACGTGTGTAAAAATCTGGACAGAATAACCAAAGTATACTTGTTGTCACATTTACAGGGAGAAAAATGACATTAATTATAAACTCGCTTCAAAAGTTATTTAAAGCCACCCTTGATGGGGACTGACTGAACATGGATTCTCGACCTGCTCTTGGGTCCTGACCCACCAATTGCTAACCACAGCTCCAAAATCGTCATCATTCAGCTTAAATGAATGTTGGCTCACAACAACATCATTGTTACATGTCTGTGTCACTTTGTCCTTATTCCACTCTATTATCCAAATTATGAAATGATCCTAATTTAAACAGCATTCCTGGTAAAACAAAAAAAGATGAATTATTATTATTTTCATGGTATTGATTCTAAACCAATCAGAAATCACTGTACTCTATAATGTGTAGGTGGGTGTTTTTTGCACACATCCCCTCTGCTCCCCTAAATCTCAAGTTTCCATGGTAACAGAAACTCAGTCCAGGGCTTGCATTCATCAGCAATGAAGGCTCTCAGCCCATTGGTCAAACATTTATGGTAAGTGTCTGGTAGAACTTGTCCCTCCAGGAATAATGCATGCGCTCTCAGTTCAGAGCACAAATTTAAGACATTTGTTTTTGGTAAAGACCCAGAAGCAGTCTCAGTTTCCTTCTTTTGGTCTCCATGGATGCATTATACTCAGTTTCACCAGTTTGCATTTTTACATTAGGTATTTATGTAAGTGTAAAATAAAAACATAAAAGCAAAAAGACTGTAATGCTGCTTGCAAGCCTGCACAATACTGTGAAAAACTGAATGCAAGGTTTGAACACATTGTTGAATATTCTTCTAACAAAAAAAGATAGTGCATAAGGTCATAATTCTCATTATGAATCATGGTTTCTGCAAAGCCTAAAAACTTGTATAAAATTAGAACTTAAAGGACATGAAAAGGCTTGAAAAAGTCTCAGTCTTACCTGTGGGGATATTAAACTTGAGATACCAGGTTGACTAATACTGTCTTTAAGGGTTATTATTATTGGGCTATCTTAAGGCTTGGGTCAGAAAATACTGGCAAATTAATCATGGAAACAACATATTGCATGTGCATTCAGTAGAGCTGCTCAATTATTGCAAAAATAATAATTGGAATTATTTTGATAGATATTGAGGTAATAATTATGAAACATGATTACTCACAGACAAGCACCACATGCAGTCACTGTACTTAAATGCATATTACCCGATCATTCTGAACATTAAAGAACACACAGTAAGTGAAAATGTTTGTGAAAAAAAGACAAAACAAGTGCAACATTTCATGTGGCACAGTAATCTTTAAATCTTGGTTATTCATTTTTCATAACTGGGGGAGGCAGTAAGTGTGATTATTATTGACACTCAGTTAATTGCCCAGCTCTAGCAGTAAGCATTAAATGTTTTAGTGTGCAGATGGATTTTAGCATGCTCTCATGCCAACGTAACTTTCCCTCTTTTAGGAAGAAAATGCAACTTATATTCTGCCATCAGATTTGTATTTTACACTCCGGCTTCATACATTTTTTTCAAAATAATAATCCCACTTCAACAAATCAGTAGCTCAGCAAATAATAAAAAAAAGATAAGTTTACACGCCCATGTTGATTTCTGTTTGTTCTGCAGTGCAAATATTTTTTTTATTTTCTCAGTTGGGGTCTTAAAACATCTGAAATTTGATCCATCAAAGTGTGCAGGAACCCTGTGGTTGTGTTCACTCTTCTATGTTTTTTTACATAATATCTTTTACGCAACATGTCCCTTCTGAATCCAAAATGAATCCAAAAATATTGTCTCACTTAATTGCCTCTAATAAATCTGTGGTTTGGCAGATGGCCATTGATTAAGGCTAACTATAAAATTACAGAAAATCATTGATATCTTTTAGGTAAGATGTGCACATGCAGCGCAAGAGATTGATGCTACTTCACACAAAATCTGGCTTGTAATGGCATAAATTTCAGACTTTTGATTTGTGTTTATTTTGAAAGCTTACATTGCAATAAATACGTGATTTCTGTGCCCTCTGCTCCTCCCTGGCACTGTCTACTCTCTTCTTTTACCACTGAAAGGGAAAGAGTTGTCTTCTAAAGCTAGAACCGTAGTGTTTTTTGTGCCATGAATGCTTTGCCCTTTTGCAGTCGGACTGTGTGGAAGCCTGTTTGTGGTTGTGCTCATGAGCTGCTACTGCTGGTGTGAGCCAGAGGATGTATGTTCAGACAAGAGAGCGGGATGAGTGAATTTGTGAACCTCTGGTCGCTGCCTGGCTGACTGAAAGGGGGCAGACTGCCAGCTTCCAGAGTGGAGGCAGACTCGCTCCCATCAGTAAATCAGTTCACCCCCTGTGCATGTATACTGGGCAGTGTGACCTGCAGGACTTAATATTTAAGGTGACTTCTTCACAACATGCACCCTCCACCTCAGCTACCTATAAATAAGAAGCATGCAGCAAAACATGATTCAAATTCTCATGTGTCTCCAACAGTTGTATTTTGTTGGACAAATCATTGTGCAGTTTGCTCCAAGGGGGTCACTAAGGCTGTGGACAATGCACGCTTCACTTCCTCTCCCCCTCCTCCTCCTCTCATTAACAATGTCAACATGTCGAAGCAGCAGCTGGCTAAGTTGGCAAAGAAGTTACGAAACTCCCGGCTAACTCCAAAGTACAGGGCAGAGCGGTTTCCCAACGATTATTATGTGTCATGCGATCAAATGTTGTGCAGATTTTGTCAACATAGTGTTGACTGGGCCTGTAAATATACGTGTGAGGACCACCTGGAGAGTCAGTGTTTGTGTTTCATTACTTTATACTGTGTCTCTGGATTAAATTTGCGTAAAATACTAGAAACTGAATTCTCAAAATATTAAAACAGAAAAAAACGGAATATGAGGAAAACTAAAACGGAATTTGGGAAAAAATAACACAGATTTAATAGGGCCCTATTTATGTTAGTGGCTAAACTAAGGTGTAGATAAATCCTCTTTAGGCCTAGTGGAAGCATTAGGAATTCAGGGTTCATCCTGCTAACAAGTGAGCAGGCAGCTAACCTGACGCTGAGGATGAGGACAACTCTCCATTACTGTACTTTTCAGACATATGATAGCCTTTACTTTTAGTATTAATGCATATACCTCTAACTTATACTGAAGAGTGGGGATGGACAATAATGTATCTCCAGCAACAGGTTGTGTATGCTGTTTATTTGTGGGTCAAAGTGGGCACGGGATGCTGTGGAGTGAGTGCAGATTGCAAGAAGCAAGTTACCACCATAACAGGCAAATTTTCTACAGGGAACGCTGCTTGGATAATAACAGGTGCTGTCAGTTTGATGTATTTATTTAGGTGATATAAATGCATAACTGGCATAAATGATAGCAACTGATCCTATTACAGCTTTTGTGTAAGAGAAAAGTTATTGTTTATAGTTTTTGTAAAGTGGCGGTCCCCAACCTGTTTTGTACCCTGCCCTAGTTTTACCAGGCATTACAGACACACATTGCGCCGAGTATGACTCACCATAATCCAGGATCAGAGAGAGCCCTTTGCTTGTTTCTAAATTCCATATAAAGAGAAATTCACAAGCACAAGCTCTGTTTTTATCAGCTGCTTAAGTTGACTGAGAGTCACCTGTCGACAAAGTAACTAATTAAACTGCTACACCTCAGAGGCAGAGCTCTAATGCTGTAAAAATGGTGGTGTTAATTACTGATGGGCGTTTCATCAGTTCTTATCTCTGAATGGTATGAATTGTCTCCTTCCACATCAGGAGGTTGAGAACTCTAGTGTGCCAGGACTGTCAGTGATGCAGAGTAAAATATATTTACAACTACGTTGACAGCACAGGTGAAAAGTGCATAACCACAGGGTTTAATTATGAGTTCATCTTAGGTTGAACTTTTTCCGCTGATCATGGCAATGACAGATTTAGAGGGCCTGTGTGTATTGTCCACCCAGTCAAGCTTCACAGGAGGATATCTAGTCATTCTTTCAAAATAAAACACCCTACAGTCTCCATTTTCTAACTAATGGTAATTAAAGAAATTATTTTTGTTCCTTATGGCCTGGTAATGGTCCACAACCCGATGGTAAGGGGCCTCTGCGTAAAACATGTTCACAAATTCAGCTTTTAGCATGCATTACAGAATGGAAATAAAGTTCAAACATTCTTACTAGTTGGGCCAATGAGTGGAGGGACCTATTTTAGATGATGTTCTGACAATTGTCAGTCACTAACTCTTACTTTCCAAGTATTAGGACAATAACATGTCAACACTAAACCCTGTCTTCAAACCACCTCTGGGAAACGGGAGAGGCAGTCACCTCCTGATGGGGTGAGAACTTCCTCACCTTTTCCAAGGTGAGAGCATCTGGGCTGCTCTGCTCCTGCCGGGATGCCTGCCTGCATGCCAGCCTGATAGGAGGTTATTTGTCTAATCCAACTGAGAACCTGCATGCTTTTTGATTGGAGTATTAAGACCCAACACACAGGATTAAAGAGATGGGGTTTGGGAATTTAATGTCTCTTTGCAAGCATTGGTGCTGCTTCAGTCTTAACCTGCTACAACAAGCACTTTCCAACCCCACAAATCCACCTGTGTAATGACTACCCAACCAGCCTCTGTGGCTTTAAGCAGAAATGTACACATACACACATCCTCCTGTCACACTCCCTCTCTTTGGCTGCTGCTGTCACAGGGGGCTGTGGATGAAGAGAACTTGTGACACCCGTATAGATATGAGTGTCAAAGATAAGGAGGTGGAGGATGAGAGAGTAACAGCAGCACTGCCACATGATGACGGATGATGAATCTCTTAGACAGACTCAGTTGTGACTAAATCTGCCTTCATTTTATTCACTTTTTTCACTCTGTAGTCACATTGGTGCTGAGAATCTATGTAGTCTAATGTAAACAAAAGAGCACAAATTTTCAATTACAGCCCAGAATCATGGCTCTTCTCATGGATAATTTGACTTATTTAAAGCAGCAGAGAGTTTGGAGAAGCTGAATATGATGTATGTGAGTATGATTTATTTAGATAATATAAACGCATTTGCTTTGTGGATAATGGAAAATGTTGTTTATTAATTGAAATATTAATTTATTAGAAGGAAGAATAATTTCCTTTGTGATGTATTATCAAGGTTTGCCACAAATCCCTAATGAGTCTTATTATTACTTTGTGATGTTAGTATTGTATTTTATTTAATTACAATGCAACACAATAATAATAATTACTGTTATTATTTATTTTATAATTTACCTTCTTCATTTGAATGTGCTCTTTCAAATTAAAAATGTGCTGTTCTGATTTAATTTTATCCAAACATTTTTCATGTTCTAAGCATAACTATTGTTAAGCTAATATGGTTTTAATGTGATGACTAGTAACCACAGTTCCTAGTCACAAGTTAATCTAATATCTCCATTAAAAATGTTGGTACTAATAAAGCATTAGAATGATAAAGGTATAAAATAATTTTTGGCCTATAAACTCACTACAGCTACTTTTGTGGGGGGCAGGTATGAACATTTCTGTGAATGTTAACTGACATTATTATAGCTTTATTTATCAACAGTAAAGTTGTGTAGTTTTTGCAAATCTTCCGTTAATTCAGCAAATATTAATTTAATTTATTTTTAAAGCTTGAATATCTCATGTTCTAAGTCACAACAACTTCCAGTCACTCTGTCAACTCTGTACTTGAAAGAGTTTAGGTTTTCCATGCATTTTTATAAAAAACAATGCCAGGTAGCCAAAAGATAGCAAACATAGCTTGGAGTTACAAGGGTTAACACCTAAAAAAAACAATAATTATGGCTGTGTCATGGCTACATATAAAAAAGAGCAAGGCTTTAGATGGATTTGTGTCTCTTTTTTTCAAGTCAGTGGGCACATTATAATCCACTGTCAGAGGTTAGGGGCACAGTTCATTGGTTTAAGAGGGAAAAGCCTCATTTGTCCGTGGCACAGTGCCTGACCCAGTTGATAGCATTTACCATATTGTTTGGGTGTTGATTAATCCAAATGCAGCTTCAACAAAGCTGGCTGCATTGTGAAAGTGGAGCAACAGAAAGGAACGGAGCCAAAGCCAGAGAGAAGTGCAAGAAACATGGAGGCGAGATCTCGGTAGTCCCCTGAGCCCATGCTTAACTGTCGTGATGGCCACAGGTTGCACACACACACACACACAACACACGGAGGCTGACACGCTCCCTCCTCCTTCTTCTGCTTGTCTCCCTTTATAATGCGTTTCCTCTCAGATCTGATGTAGTGGTGGGAGGGTCAGGGGCAGAGGGTGCACAGGCATTATTAAGCCCACTTGAATTAACAGGACAGCCCCCAGCCTTTCCTCTAAAGCCTCCAGCTGGGGGGAGCTTAATCCCCATGGTCCCCTGTCTCGCCCATTAAACAAACTCCCTCCCCCCTCCTTACCCACCCCTGCTTTGTTGCTCTCGCCTCGCACACACTTAACACGTGTTTGTGTGGCGCTGTGTGTGGGGGTGTGTGTGTGTGTGTGTGTGTTGGGTACTGGACATTAAAGCGTGCACACATATGCAAACAAGAGCAAAAGAACTGTAAAGAACATGTGAATACACACTTCAGCTTTGTTCTCCAGTGCTGATTATTGCTCCATTTCATGCATAGAATAAAAGGATTGTTCTGTTTTACCCATGCAGCATGAAGAGCAAGGATGCACCCACCCACCAACACACTCATCCCTACCAGCCTCAAGGGTCCTACCTGCTTTTTGTATCATGGGGAACAAATTGAATGTGGGGCTTGATACATGCAGGGCAGCAGATGTCTGGGTCGTTAAGGTTAGGCCAGCTGATTAGCATGACAAACAGAGCCCCCCCCTCCAAAAACCCCCACCCTGCAGGAGGCCCTGCTGTTGAGTGGCTGAGTTGAGGCCACGGGTCACAGGTGATGTTGATTTTTGTGAAGGGCCATAGTGGATGATCATCAGAATGCTTTGGGGTCGCTTGAAAGGGAGGGGAGTAGCCCAGTACAACCCTCTCCTCTTAAACGTACACACTGACCTATGCTCACAAGAATACACTTTCAAACATAATGACTTATACCTTCCTTAGATGGAGGACTTTGACAGCCCGGGATGCACTCTTTCTTCATACGATTTGCTACGTTTGGTTGTGTCTGTAGAGAGATATAACAGATACATGCATAAGAGTTGTCCTTTAGATGTACCAAGCATGAGTATGACCAAGAACTTTCAAGTTTATGTCTGCATTTCGACCCCTTAATCCCAAATCAAAAATTTGTGCAAACTATTACAACGATAACCAACAAATAACTGGAATGTGTGAAGTCTCGGACACAGGTGATACGAACAGCTGTCAGTAGAGCTTGGCAAAATTGTCTTTAGCTGACAGAAATTGTATAGGTAGTAACTGAATACTTCATGGCTGATGTTTTGTCACCAGTGGTATGTGTGGAAGTACTGGATCATCTGTGCCTCTCTATCCACTTTTGTTAATCAGGTAGTGATGTTATTATAATGATGTTTGTCAGCGAAATGGACTGTTTTCAGTGCTGAGGTCAGACTACCCAATTTTATGTCTGATAAGTTGGTCACTGTGTTAGATTATGTGATCATGGAGAATTATAATGATGCAAAGACTGAACCAGCAGGCACATCAGGCTAAATGCTTGTACCTATTCTGAAAACACATTAGCCTTTGTCATGGTGCCTTCACACAAAAGTGCCACAAAGAAGCTTCATCATCCTCACACCTCAAGACATTCACATTAAATCCATGGGGGCATATTATGTCAGTTCATAGTGAGATACAGCTTGGATGCGCATGACACGACATATACTCTCCATACACACAAAGGTAGAGATACTCAATCCTCTCTGCTTGGGCTTTGTCATTACCATTTGTCTCTTATTGTCCACTGTGGCATCTGCCCCTGACTAATATTTTTTTTGAGTTATGGTCAATCTATTATGTTGTGCCAGCAGCACCCT